>JAEQBH010001140.1:0-608986 GCA_016808115.1 Tetrastigma voinierianum
CTTGTAGGCGCCGGTATAAATCTTTCCTCCAAACCTAACGGCTGATTTTTCACGAGCTCATTCCAACCCTCTTGTCCGAGGAAGCAGGGGAGATGCCTCATCAAAGTGTCCAGTCTAGAAGTAGGGATTGTTAACCGGGGTTAAATGGATTCTTGAAATGAAGTAATGAAAGGGTCTTAATTCTCAATTAGAAAATCCATAGGTAACAATGAGTAACCATGTCTAGCAGATATAAAAAACCAACCTGACATTGCATACGCTCAAATTTAGAATGCCTGCGGTAAAAGAGAGAGCGACTAGTAAATGATGTTTCAAACCTTATTTCTTAAACTTCATGAAACGAAACTTCATTAGAATTTCTTGCGAAACCATGCCAGTATTTAACATTTTATATTTCTAAGTAACTGAGAGAAGGATGCCTAGTTTACGAGTTTTACGTCATCCTTTCAACCTTTGCGGCACATTTTATCACGCTGCGTCCGCCAGCCTCTTCCACATTTTTGTTCTTGCATGTTTATGTGAGCACAAACCATCTATAATTTATAATGTGAACGATATTCGAGACGATGGGAACCGTATTCGATGGATAAATGGAACCATGAATCGATTATGTCTTACCTCCCCTACCAATACATTAAATCCCAACATATATTCAGTTGAACCTTGGGATTCAAAGAGGTTCTTACAGGCATTAACGAAAGAAAGCGGTATAGAAATTTAGAAACGGGAACATCTAGAAAGTACACTCTCGAGACAAGTCTAGCCTAGATGACCATTGTTTAGGCGCCTTAAAACGCATGACCTCGAGAAAAACGAGACTTTTAACAAGCCACTCTAGGCCAAGTTCGTGAGACAAAAACAAAAGATATATCTCAATTTCTTTCCTGATCATTGACTAGCTTATGATACTAATCTGGCATGACCTTGTCCACAATTACATTGAAAGGTGTTTACATAAATCCGCTAAAGCGAGAATATGGAAAAATACACAAAAGGCGTCTTTGCTAGACAAGCCAAGTGCATACTCTTCATCCTAGAACCAACTTGACATCAAAGATGATGCACCATAAACAACTCACATGAGTTACGTAAGGTTTGTCTCATCTTATTCAAAGCTTTCTCAATCATCCCATTCTTGCTCAAAAATTGTACTTAGTCGATGGCTTGCCAAATGGATACGTGAGAAGCATAGGCAATCCTTGGAGATCCTCACTTTTATCCTACTAGCTGTCCACTTTATTTGGAATTATCACCTTTCATTTATTTGCATAGGGAACCGAGTTACGTTGACCTTTGCAAATGACATAGATAGAGCAGCATGTGCCCGACTTCATCCCCGACGGGAGACAGTGTGATGATGTGAAGCTTCAAAGGAAGCATGTGCCAACACAATCAAAATTGGCACGAAACTTCAAAACATAGGACCCGTTCAAAACATCAGGGGAAATAAACTCTTTGGGAATAAAAATAATAATTCAAACAGAAATATACATCTAAATCAAGTAGCCCGACACCACACGACTCTAAAGCCCTAAGCCAGGTCCAAACCAGCCGTTGGAATCATGGCACGATAATAAAATACGAAAACAAAGACAAAGAAGAAATGACCCAAGAATAAAGGTCCATACCAAGCCTTGTGGGATCAGTTGTGTGGGCTACGAGGGCCAGCCCCCGCTACCCGCAAGATTTCTATTTTTCTTAAATTTTCTTTGAGAAACTGAAAACAAAATTCGGTCACAAATCAATACCATCTTTAAATTATTTTTCCTTATTACTCAGAATTCGGTCCAGTAGTAGTCTCGCCTTTGTGAGTTTGTGGCGGAGACAACGGCTCCACAAACCAACTCTCAATGATTCATAACAAAAACTTGATCGACACAACCCATTACCCACCGCCCAAAAAACATTCTCAAAATTCATGTGCTTGAGCTGAAAACACTCAAAAGATATCCCCAAAGAGGAAAAAAGAAAAAATAATCAGACATCGGAAACAAATAACGCTCCCACATCTTGTTCACAATCCTTAGGCGAATGTCAGTGGCACGAGTCCTCCGATCGGCGGTATCCATAAGCGGCTCGGCGACCGAGCCTCCCGGTGTGGTATCCATCAAATTCCAACTGTCTGACAAATCCACTTGAACAACGCACACAAAGATCAAAAATCTTGGCTGTTGAGCTGAATTCAACCTAAGAAACACAAAAACATAGCATAAGATTGAAAACAAGCTAAATATATCACGATTGGAGATGAAAACGAAAGTCGAGGAAAACGGATGAAAATGGAGGGCTTTAATGGTGAAGTTATTTTCACTTTGATTCTTAAACTTCTTGGCCAGAAAATTATAGAAGATAACTATGATTTTAATTTTAAAGTTAAAATCATGGTTGATAACTATTTTAAGTTTTTAACCCATCGTTTAAGTCAAAAAAAATTACCTATTGATAATTCAAGGATCAGACAAGTGATATCACAAATATAATTTATATTTAAATGCTTGGATTTATTTAGGGCTTTAAATAAATACCACATAAAAATTTTAGGCTTTAAATGCTTGGCTATGAGACAAAAGGTATGACTGAATGGAGGGAATTATCAATTCTTACGTCCCACATCCAAAAAGAATAGATGTGTTGCTGTTTAAATATACAATTTGGTGAAAGTAGATTGGAGCAGGTGAAATTTTGATTTTAAGATATTGATTTTTTTTTTTTTTTTTTTTTTTTTTTAATTTTAAGTCTAAAATCTTAATTATCAACTAAGATTTTAATCTGACCAAAAAGAAACTAGTTTCACATTTTGGTCCCATGTAAAGATGCCGCACCCCTAATGACACATGGCCTTTATGATTGACTAATGTGGTTAAAAGCGTTGAGATCTATGGATTCTTGATTGCTAACCTATTGTGTGGGGACTTGTTTTCTGACGGTTTGATCACGCTCCAATTTGTTGCATAGTCTTTTTTTTTACTTTAATTCAGAGATATTAAATCACCCGGGATTTTTTCAAATCTACTTATGACATTTATATTATACCATCACTTTTTAATAAATAGTTTTCAATATAAACGCTTATATAATTTCTAATATTTTCTTTATTTTTATCTAGATTAAAAAAATGATGGTGACATATTTCTATGAAAAAATCTGATAATAATTGGGACATCTTTGATTGGTTTATCGATAAAAAGACTTATTTTGTCGTTTAATAATTTCTTTTTATGATTGACTCTTCTATTTCTTTCCTTTTTAATATGTATTGACTCACCTTATTTGATAAATTAAATATGTTACATGTTGAACTAATGCAAATTAATACATCATTACTTTTGTTAAATATTTATCTACAAGAAAATTTAGGAAAATTCTTTTCCTAAGTTATTTAGAATATTTGATTTTCGGGGTTGATATAATTTCGACACTTTTCAGATTTTGCTATAAAAGATTATACAAGGTAAAATGATATGATTGCTTTTAATTAAGCTTGTATGATTTTCAAATACTTTCTTTTATTAGAAAAAGAAAAAATAAAATTAAATGTTATAGATCAAGAAGGAAGATGGATAAATTTAATCCAAATACTACATCATGAGTTTTAGTAAGGAAATAATTGAGTGTTTTTTTTTGTCACTACATTTTTAATTTCAAGGTAGTGCAAGTTGTCCATATTAGGACTCAAACTTGGGATCCCTATCCCTATGCCTTGTGCATGTTTGAAACGGTGAACACACTATTACTAAACCTAAGCCTGATGGGTAATAATTAAGTGTTAGTTAGGAATGCTAATTTCCTCCGTTGATGAAGAATCCGATACCCAATCAAAATGGATGAGGGTATGAAGGAATATTTTAAACCCAATTAAATATTCTGGTAATTGGGCATGGAGATTATTTGATTTGGGGATGGGGGACGGGTCTAAGTCATACACATCTCAACACAAATAACCGATTAAATATATAATATATAAATATAAATTTTTTGAAAGTTAAATATAATATATTTTTATTTATTTATTTATTTATATTAAGTTATTTGTTGTATGATATTTGATTGTGCCAGATTTATTGCCCTCATGAAATTAAATAACAATCATTTTTATTACTATTATAAGACAAATTATTATTAATGATGATGCATTTTAACCTGAATCTAGCCGAGCGTGGCTGGACCAGCCGATCAAGGCCGGTGGCCGAGCGATGGGATGTTGGATCGCCCGGGCTAAAGTAGGATCGCTAGAGTGCTGGTTTGCGATGGGTTTGAAGGTATCACTCCTCTGCAAAAACAATAATGAAGGGGGGTCGGCGAGGGCTTCGCTCGTGGCCGCTCCGATGCCTGTTTATCTTTCGAGAGAAAAGAAAGATCAAAGAGTATCGGCGTATGCTTTTGCGTATGAGTATGCGTCTAAGAGTGCGTACCTTCACCTAGGGATCGCTTAATTCGGCATTTATAACGGATGATCATGACAACTTTCCTAATTGGATTAAGATAATCGACAGTATGTTTCTAATTGGATGATGACATTGAATAGTATGTTTCCTAGCTGAGATGATATAATATTTCCTATTGAGTAGGAGATTTTATTTCTTATTAAAACCAATTATTATGAATACTAAGGGGGTGGTATATCTTACTTTCCTTATTGATAAGATTTGGTTTGATTTATGTGATAAGCAGTTATCAGAATTATCTTTACTTTCCTTATTGGCGGTAGATTTTAGTCTGATTTGCAGGATAAATAATATTGAGAATTATCTACTTTCCTTATCAAGTAGATTTCTTAGGTCTGATTTGGCAGGATATGCCTTCCCACTATCCATATCACGGCTTCTAAAGGCGAGTATCAGGCTTTCGCTGGGCTGGACGCTAGGGGCTGGGTGTTTTATGTATCCGCTCCTTCGGGCCTAGTGAGTGGACTCCGCACTCATTTTCAAACCCCATCACAGTTCCCACAGCCCTTATGCACGGTGTGCGTAAGGGTTGTATCAAGCCAGATCGGTGTGTTTTCCACGCGGTCACTGGGTCGGGATTAGCCAGTGGCTTCGCCGGGCCGTCTTATGTCCAGGATAATGATGACTTTTCTGCCTCGCGCCCTTCCGCAAATATCCTCGACCGCTCATCTATGCCCCTGATCCGAAGCTTTTCTGCTTAGTGAGTTCGGACTTCTTTTTCCCTTAGTATTTCATCTGAACCCCAAGGCAGAGTCCTTTCTGGCCCCGCGAGATAGCAATTTTTTTTTTCAATTGGACCTGTGACATGTGTGCATTTTCCAGCTGGCACCATTTATCTCACCACTCAGCCTCTACTCGTGTTTCACATGTTCGTGATGAACCGAATGGCCCGAATTGTCGTCTGAAATGAGTAGTTTGAAGCCTTCAACCGAGCCGAGGCTCCATGGGCTGACCGCCTGAGTTGAATTGATTCGTTGGGCTGCGTGGCCTGAGCTGAGTAGTTGAGCTGAGCCGCCCGGCCGGAGTGGCTCCAGATGAATCGAATTCTGTGGCCGCATGGCCCGTTTGGGGCGTATTGCTCGGGCTCCTCGGAAGCACGGCTCCGCGGGCTCCATGACCTCGCTTGACCGAGTCAGCTGGCCCCGAGCTACTTGGCTTCGTGCCTATATGGCCTGTTTGGACCAGCCGCTAGGCCTGCGAGCCACTTAGCCCGCGGCCGACGGCTCGCTTGACCGAGCCATTGGCTCCGGCGCCGAGGCCGTTGGCTAAACGCCCAGTTGAATCGACCCAAAAACACGCCCCGAAAGGTGGCCGAGCTCTTTTAACCGAGTTGGTGGGCTCGTGAGCTGAATGGCCCGGGAAATGGAACCGCCTTAGGCCGTATGGCCTCGTGGCAGAGTAGGCCGAGCTCGCATTCTCAGCCGCTGGAGCTCCAGCGCCAGGCCGAGTGGCCGAACGTCTGAGCCGACCTGACTCGAAAAGTAACAGTCCCGGAAGCGCGGCTGAGCTCTTCTAACTGAATCGTGGGTCGGCGAAGCCACTTGCCCCGCGCTGAACTGATTCCTAGGCCGCATGCACCGTAGAGTGGTTGAGCACGCCAATGTGAGCGCCGCTGGGCCCGGCCGGCTGACGGCTCGAGCCGAACTGGACCTCCTAGCCGCATGGCCTCCGCGTGAGGTTCGGCCGAGCTCGCCAATGTGAGCTACTACAGGCCCCGCTTCGGGCTGATTTGCAGGTTTGCCGAACCGAATTCCTAGGGCTGCATGGCTCAAGTAGAGGAATGGTTGAGCTCATCAACGTATCGCTGGCTCGCCGGCTGACTCGGCTCGAAATAACTATTCTGTGGCCGAGAGCCAGGTAGAATGGCCGAGCTCGGCTACCGGAACCGCTGGGCTCACGGATTTGGCCCGAGCTGAACCGGGACCTCAGGCCGCGACTCGCGCGTACGCAGCCCGTCGGAGCCGCTGGGTCACGCTAATTTGCCTCGAAAGTCAACCGGATTCCTGGGGTCATGGTCAGGTAGAATGGTCAGCTCGCCACGTGAACTGCCGGCCCGCCGATTTGCTTAGTTTAACTGATTTCAGTCGCGCGACCTGGGCAGAATGATTGAGCTCGCCACAGAGTCACTGGGCCCGGCACCAGGGTCGAAAGCGGGCGTATGGGAGCCCGAGCTGATTTGACTCTCGTGTGGCGTGACCGCGCGCAGTAGACTAATCCTGCCAAAGTGGGAGTTGCCGGCTCCGCGCCAACAGTGGCGATGTAGCCCAGCTGATCTCGACCGTGTGGCGTGACTCGTGCGTAGACGAACCCGCCAAAGCGAGCCGCCGGCCCGGACGCCGCGGCCGAGCGGCGATGTAGCCTGAGCTAACTGGCCTCGTGGCGTGACTGTGCGTGCGTGTGACGAACTCGCCAGTGCCGAGGTGCCGGGCTCCGGCGCCAGGGCCGGTGCGGCGATATAACCTGAGCTGATCTGACTCGTCAGGTTGCGTGGCCTGTGTAGAGTAGACGAACTCGTTAAAGTGAGCTGCTGGGCTCCGGGCGCTGAGGCCGAGTGGCGATGTAGCCTGAGCTGATCTGACTCCTCAGGTAGCGTGACTCAAAGGTGAGTACCAACCGCCAAAGTGAGTCATTGGCCCGGCGCCGTGGCCGAGCGGCGATGTACCCCAGCTGATCCGACTCCTCGTAGCGTGACCCCGCGGCAAGCAGTAGACGAACTCAGCCAAAGTGAGGTGCGCCGGGTCTGAGCTGCGGGTCGAGTGGCTATGTAGCCCCGTTTCATCCGACTTCTGTAGCGTGACTGTGCGCAGTAGACGAACTCACAAAGTGAGGTGCCGGGCTCAAGCCAGGCTATGAATATAACTGAGCTGACTGACTCCTCAGGTATGGACTGCAGAGGAGCACGAATCGCCAAAGTGAGTCATTGCCTGTGCGCCAGGTGAGTGGCGATGTAAATGAGCGATCTGACTCCCCGTAGCGTGACTCAGGCAGCATAGGATTTAACTCAAAGTGATCCGCAGGCGGCAATCGACTGATTTTCTCTTGAAAGGTGCGAACGCCTTAATGCTAATTTACGGAGAATTTGAAACGCTTTGGGCGACCTTTGAGTAAGCCGGGCCTTCTTATAAATGGCTGGTTTTATTGCTATGGAGTTATACGATATTCAGCCTCTTCTCGTGCGTGAATCAAATTCGCGCACACGGCCGCCGAAGTTTGATCGCCTTGGCCGGGGATCCACCTGGAAGATTCGGCCAGCTTTTTATTGACTTCGCCAGAAAGCCAGTTGTCCTTCGCGAGGAGGAAGTTGTAACCTCCCAACCCGCCGCGGTCTCCCCGGCGCTGTGACCGCTCGCCGCCGTGTTGCTCAACCTTCACGCGCCGGGCTGGTGACAAACTCGCTCGTGTTAGCTTGCATTGTTTCTAACGCGTCGGAGGTTCGCTGTCTGGCGTTTGCTTGGTTGGTCCTCGCGATCCTTAGGAGGATTAAGCGCGGTTCTCGCCAGGTCTCCGAATGCCACCATCGCGAATCGAAATCGCTTATTTGTAAAGGAACTGTCGTTCCCACAAACGGCGCCAACTGATGATGCCTTTTTCAACAGGAACTGGGCTGGAGCATGTGGGCTGAACGCTGGCCGACCAATGCTGGTGGGTCGAAGCGATGGATGTTGGATCGCCTTATCAAGTAGGATCGCTTACTATGCCGGCCTATGGATGGGTTTGAAGGTATCACCTCCGCAGCCAGAACAGTGGAGTCGGCGAGCTTCGCCCCGCAATCGCCTCCGATGCCTAAGGTTAGATTCTTTCGAGAGAAAAGAAAGACCGCTTAGACCGCGAGTACTTCCGCAGATGCTTTAAGCGTGCATGAGTATGCGCCTAAGAGTGCGTGACCTTCACCGATGGGAGTCCCAGATTTATAAATTCGATGATCATAATAACCTTTCCACTGGACAGATAATGATAGTATGTTTCCTAATTGGACATTATAATCAATAGTATGTTTCATAGTCGAGGATGATATAATATTTCTTATCAAGGTGAGATTTTATTTCCTTATCAGAAACCAATTAATAAGGGATAATCGAGGGGTGGTAATATCTTACTTCTCATTGGAGCAAGACGGTTTGATTTTATGAGGCAATAGGTCGAGAATGATCCTACTTTCCTTATTGGCGAGATTTAGTCTAATTTATGTGGATAAGCAATATCGAGAATTATCCTCTAATTTTCTTATTGACGATATTTAGTCTGATTTTGGCAGATAGCGGGCCTTCCCGACATTCATATCATCTACCATGAGCTGGACTGAGCTTTGCTTGGTAGCCGACGCTTGTGCAGCGCTGCTTTATGGCATTCGTTTCCTTCGGGGCCTATGAGTGCGGGGGCTCACAAGACTCATTTTTCATACCCCATCAATTAACATTCATGATTTTCTAAAATAATTCATTTCACATATTAAAATACAGATTAGAATAAGGTATGGACACCTCGATCCTCCTATGAATGTGTGGGGATGGGGATGTAAATTTTAAATTTGATGTGGGGATGGGATAGAAATAATAAATGAAGACGAAGATAGAAAATCCAAAATCCTACATAAATTCGACCCATTAACATCCCTAGCATTAGTTAAACCCATTTGTTGAGTTTTCTCTAATTTTTCCTTCTTTTTTTTTTAAATGGGGGAAATTAACTATTACTTAACCTACAAATTTGTTTGTCAAAGGAAACCCGTGAATACCAAATAAATATTAAAAATTTTGGCGTTTTTACTTAAAAATATTTCGCTTTCAGCTTATTTCTAATGTTAGTTTTTGAAACTTGTTTAGGAAGTTAAAGGACGAAATTAAATTATTTATTTGTTTTTTTTATAACAATGCGGGTGTTTGTCAATTTGTTTATTTATTACTTATTTTTAAAATAAATGTTTAGATTGATTTTATAAAGACATTATAAATTTAATTTTATACAATATTAATTAAGTTAATTTCAATCCATTAAATATGAAAATATTGTAATAATGGTATTAATGGTGGATGATTACTACTCATATTCCCGCCTAAGTATAACCCCTATCATTGCTTGTGACCCTTTTATACCCTTTGTCTCTTATGTTCAAGATTACGAGCCTATAAAAGTGGAAGACTTAGGACCCTTTGTTAAATAGATAAAAACAAGAATTTCTTATCTAAACTCTTCTACCTTTTCATTACTCACAACATCGCTATCAGATCAAGTTTAAACAAGACAAGATTCTAACCGTTATTTTAAGATAATGATCTACGATCATGAGATATATTTTTTTACAATGATATTTTTTTTTCTAAAGCATAATCGTAGTCTTTTAATTTGATCTTAGTACGAAAATCCTCTTCTTTTGTAATAAGAGAGTGATTAAGGAACATATAAAACCAGTTTTATTGTTCATGAGATTCTTCTCTTCCCGAAGTAAGAGAGTGATTAAGAAAACAATATAAACCGGGAGTTTTAATATTCATGAGATTCTCCTTTTCTAGAAGCAAGAGAACCTTCTAATGAAGTTTTTTTTTTTAATTTTTTTTTCACCAAAACTATAAGTCACGATTTTTTTTTATTTGATGCTAATAATATGATTATATATTATTATTATTATTATTATGTTGTTATATTGTTATTAGTTTTGGTAATTAATTTCAAAAATAAAATAAATAAATATATTCTTACACTATCAATTATACTTCAATATTAATTATAATATATATGTGGCTCTAAGGTTATTTCCACCATCATTTTTTTAATTTTAATGTTACTCATATTATTGTCTTAGAAATTCAAGAATGACTAATTTTACAAAACTTGAGTTTGTTGCTCTTGATATCTCACGGAAAACTATTTATCTTGATCTCGATGCTTAAATTCATCTTTTTTGTTATGAATCTTTGGCAATACAATTTAGAAAAAAAAATCGGTATCCACCAAGGCAATAGATTTTTCTTGCCATCACCTTAATGAGGCCGGTAAAACGAATATCTACGATAAATGACTCCCTGTCTTGAAAAATTTAAAGGAAAGATATGACCACCAGAAAGATAGTTATATTTCCTAAAGCCCGTTATGATCGATGTACTTATGTTGCATGATTTCAAAATAGCTTCGTAAAATATACTCGCACTTTTCAAAATCAACCTAAATTGCAATTATGTGGAGAGAAAATCACTAAATCGATATGTTGGAAAAACATACCCACATTTCACGCCGACGCGCCTTGCAACAATAATATCGAGCCGTAGGGTTTGCAAAATATTATGAATTAATTTTATGTCTTCTATGGCTGAACAAAATAATGAGTTGTTACTACAAAATACTAATTACGTCCACTGGCTCAGATTCATCCTCAAAGTGAATGTTGCATCATCTATTAGTCGTGGTCGTAGCCGTGGTCGTGGTAGTGGCCATTGGCGTGGGCGAGGTAATGGTCAAAATAATTATCAATCAAGGGGAGGTCATATCAATACCACAAAAAACCACAATAAGTGGTCTAATAATATAGCACAACAAGGGAAAAAACAATTTTAGCCTCCTGCGAATTATGAAAATAAATGTTATAAATGTGGTATGAAGGACATCATGTACATGCTATACTACGACCATTTAGTTAAACTTACCAACCTCACTCGTGAGAAAGGTAAATAGAAAATAGAAACAAATTAATTTGATTGATGGTGACGATCGTGGATATTACTCATCTTGATGTTTAAGATTTTTTTGAAGATCCAAATGGCAAAATTGATCACTTAATTGGTGATGGAAATGTCCACATCAATTAATATTTTTATTGTCTTTGGATGTTTCATGCATTTTTGTTTCGTGTGTTTTCTTTTTTTAATGTTTTTTCTTTATTTATTTAAATGCAATGCTTATTTTGAATTTATTTAATATACATTTTATTTAAGGTATGGTCTTTATGTTGGATCGTCAGTTCTAAGATAAATGGTGGGAGAGATATGTCTAGCAAGATAGTGCTACTACTCACAATTCTTCTCGAGACCAAAATATTTTTTCACATAACATTAGTTGAAGTTAATGTAAATATAATATTAGGTCCTATGGCTCTGATTGATGGTTCAAAGAGAGCCACTAAGAGAAAGTTACCATGTGGCACTCCATATTCATATTAACTTTAGTGCCTGATATTAAGTTAGATCCGTAAGAACTGCTTAAGTTTTAAAGATATATGTCATAAGGATATCATATTGAGAATCTACATATGACAATAATCAAGAATATTTGGCTTACTCATATTGTTTCAAACTAGAAGCTTCAGAGGAAAATTGTCTCAAGCTCAAGATTATATTATATCACAATAACAAATAATTGAATTTAACATGGTGATGAGCCAGAAGCTTTCACCTAAATATATTTATGCTTTGGGCACGATGACTTGGGCACCCTAGTCAACAACGACGAGGCGAATTATTGAAAATTCACATATATCCATTAAAGAACCGTAAGATTCTTTTGTCTAGTGATTATCTATGCGTTTGGTTCATGGGCGAAAATTGATTGTTAGACCATCTCATACAAAAAGTCCTTGTTGAATCCCCACATTTTTGAACGACCCAAGGGGACATATGTGACCAATCTTATTCACCATGTGGACCATTTCGCTATTTCATGGTGTTAATAGATGCCTCATCTCGAAAGTCACATGTCTGCTTGTTATCTACCCGTAATGTTGCATTTGTCAGGCTCCTTGCTCAAATCATAAGGTTATAAGCACATTTTCCAGATTATCCAATCAAAAGATATCTCTTCGATAATGTCAGTAGAATTTATATCTAAAACCTTAATGATTATTGTACGTCGGCGAATTGAGGTGGGAAATATCCGATTGCTCATGTACATAATCACAAAAACCAAATAGCTAAGGAAATTTCCTTAGCTATTCAAGAAATTCGCCGCCAGAAAGAATAGCGACGATTTACGACGAAATAATCCTAGTTAAAGTGCTTGTTGCAAAAATTAACGAGAAAAAAAAAAAAAAAAAAATTTTCCCTAGCTATTTTTTAACGACGGAAATTCCTTAGCTAATTATATATTTTCGCTTGCTAATTTTGGTCGTAATTCAGAGGACCAATTAATATTTTTATCGAATAGCGACGGAAATGCCCCAACTAAATGGAAGTAAGGAAAATTCGCTGCCACTATTTTGTCTAATTTTAGAGAATATTACGAATTGTCCATAGCTTTAATTTAGCTGTGGGACAATCTGGCCACTATACTTGTCTACACTTTAAAGAAATACTCATAAAATAGTTATGGAATTGTCCCTAAATAATTTAGCTATGGACAATTTCGTCACTATTTTTGCTCAATTTTAAAATAGCCAGATACGGGATTGTCCCTAAGTTGAATTTTAGCTAGACAATTCCATCACTATTTTTAATGAATTTTAAAGAAATAGGTAATGAATTGTCTCCAACAATTTAGCTAGTGACAATTCGTACTATTCCTTGGGTTTACTTTGAAGGAAATAATATTTTGAATTGTCCCTAGCTAATTTAGCTAGGACAATTCTCGTCATTATTCTTGGTTCAATTTTAAGAAATAGCTACGAATATCTTGCTATGGAATGATCCCTAGTTATCGTTGTAGTTATTTTCTGTTAATCGGTCGAAAATATGATGAATCGTCTCCTAGCTAATTTTAGCTAGTATAAATTCCGCCACTATTTTCATTCAATTGTAAGAAAATAACTACAATAATAGCTAGACTTGTCTTATTAGTTATTTTCACTATTTTATTTTTTTAAAAATTAGAATACATACTTTTAAATTTTTAATAATGAATAAAACATATACTAAAAACAAATTTTTTAATTAACCATAAATCAAAGCAAAGATGTAAATTAATTCGATACAATAGTGTCAATAGTAAAATAAAATAATAACATAGGTCTCTAATCATCTAAACTGAAATCGTCATCCTCATCATTAGCCGGGTGGATTCGTGGGTAGGTCATTCAATGCGGTGGGTGCTCACTGAACTCTGTCCCATCCGGCCACATCAAGGCCGCTGAATCGGATCGTGATATCGTCATCTGTCGTTGCATTGCATTCTTCATTTCTTTCATCTCATTATTCACTTCTTTCATTTGCTGCATTTCATCCTTCGCAGTAATCAACATCCTTCTTCTCTTTCATTTATGTTCCCAGCACTTAACATGCTCATTTGTTTCATTACTGGCCGTCGACCGCCCCTCATCCACTCGCCGTCGTGACAGGAACTAGAAGCACTAATTACTAGAACAAAAAGCCACTCCTTCGAGCCGATGTCGTACACTCGTCGTTCTTCCGACCTCCTATGGTTCCAATTAGATAGGATCATAGTCAATTGCTGAAGATCCATAGAACCCTCAATCGATCAGAGGCGCTTGTCACAAGGCCCGTGGATAAAATAGAAAATAAATTACAAAGTGTTAGATATAAATAAATTAAATATTCTAATATTTTTCATGCCACACTTAACTTTCAACATTTACTGCAGTAGTCAAATAGTTTATTAATATAAGAGATATATACAGCAATCATCTGAGACTTGTTGTCAACAAACTAGCCATCCGCTTCACATGCATCTTCCCTCAAGATCTCATAAAATTCGATCTCAACCCAATTTTCAGCCTAAAAGTATGAATTTATTGGGTCAAAAATACATATACAGTAAATTAGAGAAATACATTATTTAAAATTTGTGTTTTAATAACTAATAAAATGTAAGTTATCTAAAATTTTAAGTTATATTTAAAAAAAATGACAAGGAAAGAAGATTTTAGCCAAAATTAAAACCATGCAAGGTTTGAATTTTTGACTATTAGGCCAATCAAATATTTAAATGTTTTAAAGTTAAAAATGTTACCAAATCTTGAGCGTGGTCAATGGTCGACTTTGACCCTCCTGTGTGGCGAGACATGCCTGCATTCCGGTCCACTACTGGGTCCGTTTGCCTACCAAGCACTTCGATTTTTTTTTCTTCACTTCGGGCTCCTCCCAAGATCGGGGCCGCTCTAGCCACTCATCCTAGGTATAAAATCAGGCCTATCTCTATAATCTTCAATTTATAATAAAGTCTCGAAAGTAATCGTCTCTGGGCAAATGCTCTCCCACACAATGACTTATCATCCACAAATCGGGTGCCCATGAACACTGATTCTGTATATTAAAAAAAACACAAAAAAAAGTGTATTAATAACAAGGACATCATTCTTTATGCTTGAATAGTAACCAACTTAATAGTTGAACAAATTAGATAATTAATTTGCAATGCTTTTGCTTTGTTTATACCTAAAGTCACAAGTAAGTCTTTAGTCGATGAAACTTTCTTCCACAGAATGCTTTTGGAATCAACCATTTTCTTGAAAGACTTTAATAATAAATTTAACACTCTGTGAGATGGAAAGAAATTGTAAAATAAAACATGGCAACATTGAAACAAGCACTGCAACTATATAAAAAACAAACCACTAACAAGGACATCATATTTTTTATTAAAGTACATGTACTTATATGTTATACCTCCCATCCACAATCTCTATTACTAACTTAGCACCGTCAGAGAGGAACCAACAATGATGATGATGTCGATGGTGCCGTAAAGGGGAAACAACATCTCGATGATGTAGAATGTGCAGATGATGGTGATGGATTAGAAGTGTGAGGAGGGACAATGGGTGGTGGCCTATATCTGATAAAGGTGATGCGAAAGCAATGATGGTGATGGTGATGGTGATGGTGATGTCCGATGTGGTGGGTAGGGAGATGGTACTGATCATATTAACAGACGAAAATACTAGATGAATCTCAGCCCATGTCTCGCTCCATGTCCACCATATCTCGTCCACCTCCACCTCCACCACGCCCCACGTCCTTATGGCTACCCATCAGACACAAAGTAAATACATATAACAAATAATAGAGATATAATGAAAACATAAATTGATATTGTATGATGAACAACCATGCATATTATAATAACACACACCAACGGATTGCAACAAAATATAGAAAGTCTTTGAAACTATAATATTCTAATACAATTATAAAAGTTTAATTATCGGTATCATTATCATCCTCTAATGGATCTTCTGACATTTCATCCTCAATTTCATGAAGTTCCAACTTCATCTTCGTATTAAAACATGATCATCTTCAATTTCTATTAGCACCATTTGAGCTCACATAAGTTTTTGGACTGCATCTACATGCAATGCTCAATATTGTTTATGTCATCTTCTTGAAATGCCGGTGCAATAGCTAAGTTTGCACTACTTTGTTGAGATGTTGGTACTTCAATATTTGATCGAGCTTTGATTTTGCAAATGACCCACCAGTCACTCTTATCACGAGATAAACTCGAATATGTACAATAATATACTTGAGTGGCTTGAACTGCCATAATAAATGGCTCATACCGATTAAATCTGCGTTTATGGTTAACATCCACTAGCTTATAATCCGAATGAATCTGCATCTACATTTCGTAGGATCAAACCACTCACATTTGAATAATACAACTTATTATTTTCGAATCCAGATACTAAACTTAACAACTTCGAGCGCTTGAACATAATAATTCACTCTCATCTCAAGAATCATCAACAGAATTTGGAGCCTTTAATGCATACTTCATCGTCTCATAGTCGCTTTATAGTTAACCGCCCTATCGTGAAATTTATATCCATTGACAAAATATCCGGGATAGGTAGTCACATATCTAAACGGGCCTTTACTTAGATTCTGTATGAATGTGTTGGAATCTCCATTTGAAGGATCATTTGTCTGTTGCATATATTCAACAAATGATGTTAAAAATGTAAGATACACAAATCAAATTATTCAAAACATTAAGGCTTAATAATTTCACACAGTTCCTTCAACCACCTGAAAATCAGTTTCTAGCATAGAATCGACCATGGGTGAATGTTAGTTGCCTATGTTTTAACTGCTCAACATAAACACTGCACAAATATGCACAAATATAAACAGAGGGACAAATAATTAGATACGCTTTAATTATTCCCATTTAGGACAAAATGACTTAAGGATTATACTTGCAACCATTTTGGGTATACATACTCACATATGGTGCAACCTCCTCACAATTAAGTAAACTGAGCTCCGGGCCGCTGAAACTCTTCATCCGTCATACATTTTTTCTTTGTTCTTCCCAAATGCCCTTCCCGGTGCTTGTACATAGATAGTCATTCCTCATATTCATCTTCTACCAAAGACACCCACCATCATCATTCCGAGGCACATTTCTATGCTTTGTATTGACATGGTCCTCAAAATAATAAGAACAAAGTTATTGATGCTTCTTCTACTAAACATACTGCAAATTGAACCTTCAATTTTTGCCTTGTTTCTAACATTCAATTTCAACTTACGAAGATACCTACAACCATTATGTCAGGTTTCAATTAAATCAAATTACAATATTAATTTATGCTTGAAAGAATATAACACACCTACTTATATTTATTGCCTGGTGCTGATACATCCACACCAGACAAACGACCCTACATCCTTGCTTCATAAGCCAAAGGACCGGCAAATGCTCCAAGAGTCAAAAGCTCTGGGAAATATCCAGTTTCAAGCTTTTACAAAGAATTGTGAGAGGGCGTCATTCTCTAGTCTCACCATGTCATCTCTGCTTTGATTGTGGTCAGGGTTAGCTCTTTGAAGAACAAACTAAGTTCCTCGGTAAGGACCTTCCCAAAATTTAGGGAAGGGCTTCACTAAAGTGAATTGGTGATTAATCTCTCATGATAATACAATGATAAAATATGACTTTCATTCAAATAACTTCAGCTTCTTCATATCCACACATCCGTATTTGTATTTACACATATCCATTAGGAATTTCAAATTTAACCCATTCACACAATGTCGCCTGACTTTACTGGGTGTAATATGTTTTTAGGGTATTTCTATAGCTCATTCCTAAGCCATCTGAAACGCTTAATATTAACAACTCTTTGTCTTGATTTAAAAGTGTCCTTTGTTTTCCCATCTACATTCAGGACAGTGTTGAAAACATTGTCAAACACATTTTTTTCAATATGCATTACATCTAAGTTATGACGAATTAAATTGGACCTCCAATAGGGCAAGTCCCAAAAATACCGTCTTCCACCACATGTTTCCTTATGCAATATTGATCCATTAGTCTCAAAGATTCATCATTTACCTTCTTCGCACTCCAAACTCAATCTCCTCGCTTCAAGGTATCATCTCCTCGAACGAACAACTAAAGGAACCGGTGGTCACTGCTATTTTTCAAATGCGTTTATTCCTACGAAATGGATGATTTGCAGGTAGAAACTTACGGTGATTATCAAACCACGACTGCTTACCATCGACCGAGAGTAAAGCACAGATTATCCATGCACACGAAAGATGCAACCGCCCCGCAGATCTAACCGTAGCATAAATATTGAATATGTGAAAATCGCATCGTCTACATAAGGGGCCGCCGCATCATGAAATTTTAGTTTTGAGATGTCATATGTATTCAACGAACATCCCACAAAATGATTCAACTCCTGGTTATAAGAGGCCGTAAGAAAACATCAAACTCATTCTTCGGTTTTTTGCTTCCAACCAACATTGACAAAACATATATCATTCTTCATACAACCATGGAGGCAAATTCCAGGTGTGCCACTATCACCGCCATGAATATCGTTGTCTAGATTGGCCAAATGGCTGAAAACCATAAGTACAGAGACCCAATCTCACATTTCGACTTTCAATAGCAAAATCTGGATGTATCTTATTAAAATGCTTCCAAGCAAGTGAATCTGATGGATGACGCATCACCCCTTGTTCAACCTCATGCTCAGAATGCTACCTCATATCATGTGTCAGAAGCATTTGATGCATAGTCTCAGAATCGAGAATTAAAGGAAGTAATACATCTTCATATGCAACTTTGTTTTCTATCGCTTCGCAACACGAGGTGACTCTGAAACCGCGATGATCACAAACTACAGCTAATTCGTCGATCAACACCTCAATATAACATACATCCATTGAAACAACAATCAATCTTTTCCACTGGGGACATACCACAGTGAGTAATCTCTAGTGTCAGAAAGTCACAAGGACCAAATTATCCGAAACAATCTCTTTCATCGTCTGGCCAATTCATCAACACTTTCTAGATGATATGATTTTATGACTTCATGCTCATTATAAGTCGAGCCACAAGTGACAATTGCGAATTCGTTTACAACCAAAGGCCAACTCGATTATTCCTCGCAGCTTCTTTTTAAAGATATCATGCAAAATTTGTGAGCTTCCGTAGATTAGGTGGTTCATCCATGTCATCCATATTTGTGCCAAACACAGCTCACAACTGTATTCTGATGGTATGTGCTCGATGAATTCTTCACTACATACATAATGACTAATACCCTCATTTTGGTACCATTCACAAACATTGTACTTTCCCCTTGATAACCCAAAACAAATAACTGGTATAGTCATGCTTAGAGCTGCACAGCCTGAATAATATGATATTTAAAGACACATATAACTTACAGGTTATTAAGTATGGACACTTGACTTACTGGTCCATCCATCTCGATTGACTACAAGCAAAGTTACATATTTAGCCCATTCAAAAATCTTGATCTGTAAATTCCATTTATGTCCTTTTGTACATCCACCGACGATCTAACTCATTTCACTCAAGTATATTTGCAAAGAACAATGCTCAATCATATAATTCTAGTCATTCCAACCGAGATCTAAGCTAATTAATTTATTAATTCACTTCAACTATTGTACGGTCATCCCGGAATGTTCCATATGCCACTCTAAAGGTAAGAACCTATCCCATTTAAGAATGCTTATCATCATATCCACAATATGACGCTATTCACGTTACGTTATTAGGGCTCCGGGCAGATTTCCCTACTGAGGCAATACATGGTCGACCTGGATGCTACTATGACTCAAAGAACGAGGATACATATGCTACCTAATTTCTATATGCATGTAATAAACATAAACTTATCGTCATGATATAGGCATGTTATTCAAATCAACCATGATTATAACTAGCTTGAATTCTCACCTTCCAATGAGAAGACAATCGAATGTGGGTTTCTTTCACACACCAAAATTATACAACAATAAAGATTTTTAATTATTCTTTGAAATATATTGTCTTATGAAATCTATAAAAATTTCAGCAAAGTTTCCCTCGAATTTAATTTCTTAGTTGAAATAGATCATCTAAGAGTGTATGCAATAAAAATGAACTAAATTATACAAATAGCAACAATGGGCTGTGCTGAGGCAATATAAAATTATTACATTTCACATATGATCACCACCATGTTTTCTTTCTCAGCGCTTATTCTTAGAGACTCACAATGCCTGATTATTAATAGTAATAAAAGCAATGATATGATTTGGCTAATAAATATTACACTTCCTTATTATTTAATGATCACCATCACTGTCGTCAAGCTTATCCTCTATTAACAAATGCCCGTCTTACAATACGCAATGCCACTATATATTATCAAGCACAATAGATATACACTAAATAAAAGAAAGACAATTAACAAAATTGAAAATGTAAAAATTATCACTCTTTGTTTAAGTGAAACTAAAAATTACGAAAATTCTTAAAAGACTCTTAATCTATCAATGTTAACTATCTAATGTACCATTATCCATTTTAGTCCCTAATCTACAATTAAAATGATATTGAATAATCCCATTATTCATTATATATATGCCTTGTACTTAATTTTTTTAATGTTTTATTTTGTTAATATGAAATTAAAACTAATTTTTTAATTTTTTATTTTTTCAATCTTATTAACTAATTAACTTCGTACTTTTAATTTTCTAATCTTCAGAATTTAATTTTTTCATTTCTAATCTTATTAACTAATTTTTTTAATTTTTTAATGTTGTTTTGTAAATTAGGATTGGTTATGAATTTGGATATGTAACATTTTTGTATAGATATCCAAGAGGTAATTTGACAGCATTAACTATTCTAAGACATGTTATTTTTTGTATATAACATTAACCAGAATTAACTATCTAAGACTAATATTTTTGCACATGATTTGATTTTCATAAATTCAGAATTGCCCTGTAAAAAACAAATGTGTTATGGCCGCATTACTGTGGTAGATATATTACTTAAGAAAAATCATTTGTAAGTTGTTTGCTATTACTTGATATATTATTGTTAACTACCTGATCTTTGATTTCTGTTGCTTAACTGACTGATGACTGAACATAATTTTCAATTAACCTATGGTGGGTTGCTTCATGGGAAATGTGCTCTAATTCGCAATGTTCAAGTCTGACTTAATAAAATACACAGTTAAATACCTACAGCTATGTTCTAGGGCCATTTTGAGTTTGCCATTAAGGACCAAATTTTTTACCACTATACCTTATTCAAGCATTTGAAGACACATCAATGAAATATATAATGGACTTCAAATATTACTATTAATTAAAGAAAATGACTTTATATGGAATATGCAAGAGATAAATATTGTGGAATATTTAGGCAATGCGCTTGCAGACCAAGATAGTTGAAACAGAGTTTTAATTAGCAAATTGAAAAGGAATAATTTTGGTTACTTCATCCAGTCATATATAAAGTTTAAGGTTCAAATGGATTAGTGTAGTTTGAGTTCTAAACCATTGAGAGTGCTGAAACTAGAATTAATGGAAAATATGAAATCGCTAAAAGAAAACCTAAAGGTGAAAAATATCATGCTATTGCTAGATGAAGGAGCATGTCTATTCCAAAGGCACCAATCCAAGCCACACAAAAGGCAAAAATTAGAGAACACAAGAACCAAGTGTTGACAAGAAAGGGAAGCAAAGAAAGGACTCAGTGAAGGCTGACTAAGTTTACTACTCAATGAAGATCAAAGATTCAAATTTAAACTTCTTTTTCCTGCATTTTAGCAAACTGCAAAATTAAGGACCAAAGAAATAAAGAATAAATAGATAGTCTTCTATTACATGAATGATAAAGAAAGGCAACAACCACTTGAATAGCTAAAGCCGTCCCTACCAAACCCTAATTACTAGCCACACCCAAAATTGTTGCAAGCATGCTCCATTAAAGAAGAATGAACTCCATTCAAGTGGCTAGGAACCACTACTAGAATCTCAAAGAAAGTAGGGAAATTCGCATTGCGCTCCATTGCAATGAACTGAAAATCAAATAAAAATTTTCCAAAGCAAGAAAATAAAGATATGAAAGAAATAAATAGAAAAAGGATTAAGATAAACCTCATTCCTAATCATTTGTAATTCAAATCCATCAAAACCAAAAAGAAATAAAACCGTAAAATTTGCTGTATGAAGAGAAAAAGGTGCAGAAATTTGAATGAAATAAAACCCACAATAAAATTTCTTAATCTCTAGCTATACCGATTTCTAATTTCCCCCTCCCCTCCTCCCCTCCCCCCCTTCCTCCTCTCTCCTCTTCCCTCCCTCCCGTTTCAACACACATAAGACTAATGCAAATGGACATTCTGCCATTATTCTTTTGTGTTACCAGCTTAAATGAATTTTGAAAAAGAAAGGTGGTGATTATCCCTAAGTAAAAGTTATATTTGCAAAGCAAGAAGAATTTTGAAAATATATGTCTGCTCAATAAATGTTGTGTGTAGTTCTCACTTGTTTTCCGAGAGTACTCTAAAAATAGTTATACAAATATAAAGAATAATTAAAAATAAAACACCATATATGAAAATTATTTTCAAACGATTTCTAAAATACATATAGAACGACTAAAATATTTAAGGTTTCAAACAAATGTGTCCTAACTTTCAAATTAACAATGATAATAATCAACAACATACAAGAAACAAGATTTACAATCTCAACTACCATTGAAAAGAAACTTTTAATGGAGGAAACCGGTGGATAGTCCACAGCTTACTTCAACTTAAATACAACAACAACCGTGATCAATCCCAAAAGCATATAGATTAACTCATCTCCATTCCCTAGCACCGAAGAAAGCCATTTCGCTTTTACCGAATAATGGATACCATCCTCAGGTATTTCAGACAAATTTTAACACCAAATCAGGCATGAAAATAAGATTCCTACCACAATTGACATCTTGATTTTGCTTTAGAAACATAAAGCCTATTTTAAAGTTTTTTTTCTTTTTTTCCATAAACCGAAAGCTCATGTAAAAAGGACGGCTAGTTATGGTCAGTTCTGCTTGAGGACACAAACTGTGTAAAATCCTAAGGCCGAACCAACAGGGGCCTACTGTTTTCTGTCATTTTCGGACATAATCTGAGTTCAAGTTGCATTAATCCATATATAGGTGGATGCTAGAACGCAGTGGTTTCAGAGTCCAAGAACACCCAAAATGGACTTTGACGGGTTATGGCCGTCCGGGGTCGGGAGACACAACCAGAAAATCTCACCAAGGAATGGCGCTGTACCGTCACGCACACCATGCGTGTCGGCCCACTTGATTAATTTCTGCTCAAAGGGTTCGAATTTGATATAATCGGCCAAGGAGATGGTATATCCTATGAGTCTAGTTTACCCAGAAATTTGAATAACTCAATTCGATGAAACGGCGACCAAGTTATGGCCAAAACAAAACATGAGTTTTGAAGAAATTTGGACAAAGATCTCCCTAAACCCCAATATTTCTTAATACAAATATTCTCAATTGATGAGCACAATCAATCAACCCAAGCCCAAAACAAATAAATTTAACATAAAACTAACAAACATTCATTATAATAAATAGGTTCTTTTCTAACCCACCCCCATCAATACGGCTCGGGGATTTGAGATTTCCCACATGTATTCTAATCCATCAGAGTTCAGACAAATCTATACTAATCAAAACCAGTTCCTACTTAGTTCCATACTAATCTTTATATTTCTACCATATTCATGTTTCATGAAACACATTATCTATACATATTGCATTTCCTATATTTTTCCGCTTCATGCCCTCACAGATATGGCATTTCATATACTTGTACAAGATGATGACCTATGTATTCACACATCAATCAGCAAAGATTCGTCTTTCTACAGAATCTACTTTACTTTAGAAATTAATCATTCCGATTGAATCATCCAAACTAAGTTATGGCATTTTTCATGCAAACTAGTCATTTCGCCATTTTACACTAGGAATGTTTTTGAAAATACCCATTTTCAGGGGTCTTAACTCCATATTTGACACTGGGTCTTTGTACTTATTTAAAGCTAAGGAGCTAAGGGTTCTTCTCCAACTGAAATCACCTAAATCGGAGCACCAAAACTCAAGATATGTCCTAAACAACTGGGACTCCTCTATGTTCAAAACAGAACCAGAAATTGGCTTGAACATAGCCCCACTTTGAGTGAATTCTGGGCCAAATAGAGTCAGAATTTGAAGGTACCTATTTCAGGGTGTTTTTTTCTCCTTGAAGTCTAGTTTAACTAGCCACTTGAATCACTCAATTCGGATAAGTTATGACCAAAATACTAAAGTTGGTCCAAAACAAAATGACAGAACACTTATGGTAACGGAGACCACTGCTTCGTACCTACCATGACTCCTCGAAAAATGCCCAGAAATGGTGGTTTTTCTCCTATTTTTCCATACTTTTCTACCCAAACCAACTCAATAATCAATATACAATATCTAAAACTAATTTATATCCATCTTGTAACCTCTATTCTACTCAATTCATCTTTCAAATACTTACCTTACTTCAAAACCTTTCATGAATTACTCCCAAACAACTCTAATATGGGTCATAACCCATACACAAACCAAACCTGAAGGACTAGTTAGGGTTTATTCTAACGAAACTCCATTACTTTGCGATTAAACCATGAGTCGATCTCAGGGAGGATTCAATGTTTTCTTGTACCATTTAGGGGTTTACCAACCCTACTTTCAAGAAATCTATGGTTGGGATGAGAATTCTATCAAAACCGTAGGTTTGAAAACCATAGACATCCCTACCATGGTCAAATACACATAATCTCATACAAAGGTCATAATTTCCATACAAAAATCAAAGATCCATACTGCATCTGTTAGATTCCATACACCAAGCAGCCTTCTTCTTCCTTCTTCTTCCCTTCTTCTTCCTTCTTCTTCTCCCACGGTTTCTTTTCCAAAATGAGACCAAATTTGGTCTTAAATCAAATATCTAACTACGACCATGTTTGGCTCCCAAAAACCCATTTTTGGGTTAAGTTATTAATTTCACTTTAGTCATAGTTCTTCTCTTTTGTAAATCAAGTTCAGACATATTCCTGTTTAACCCATAGCCTTCTTATCTTATTACTTATGTGCCTCTTTTGTGATAGATACATATGTACCCTTGTTTATTATCTGTACA
Source organism: Tetrastigma voinierianum (assembly GCA_016808115.1). Taxonomy (NCBI): domain Eukaryota; kingdom Viridiplantae; phylum Streptophyta; class Magnoliopsida; order Vitales; family Vitaceae; genus Tetrastigma; species Tetrastigma voinierianum. The sequence continues at coordinate 24,853 of JAEQBH010001140.1, forward strand.
AATTCGGACATAGTTTTATTTCCCAAAATTCATATTTAATTTTTATTAAACCCTAAATAATGTCGGAAAACTACTATGGTATATTTCGGGGTGTTACACACAAGCCAGGCCCATTTTTAACAGTCAGCAACAGTGGGCATCATAGGTAACCTCACGAACTTCGGTTCCACTTTTGAAACCGAATTCCATGTCATTATGGCCTCTTACCATCAAACACAATTTTATTATAAATCACAACACTAGCCGTCCAAACGGTGGCTTCTGCTTGTCCTTGCAGCTTGACTCAAATTTAACGGCTTCGGTCCCAAGTTTTGGGACCAGATCAGCAAACAAGTTGAGCCTCCAAACCAACTCAACCATTAATAAAACACTTAAACAAAGGGTAAAACAAGTAGGATAAAACCCCTACATCACGGAGTTTGTCGAAAACTCCCAAAACGGGTACCCACGCGAAGCCCTCGCTGCGTAGAACCACTTTGCTTCTTGGCCCGAAGAAATCAGACGTCCGTCGTTGAATCTGAAAGTTGCACACTCTCTGCAAATTCAAAAACCTAACTTTTCTGCACCTCTCATCTATCGTCAACCCTTTGCCCACTTTTGCTCTTCACAATGGAAGACAACACTATTTCAAGTTTTGTCTTTCCTCATTAAACTTAATTTAATTCCCAGTGTATTCCTTTTTAGATTTTGATACATGGCTCCGATCAGACCATTCATTTCCATCATCTCTCTACTTATGCAACATGTCACAGAGTACATGTTATAGGTATTTTGTCACATCACATATCGTTTATGGCGCGATACTGATGCCTCGAAAAGCGATGCAAATTAAACATCTCGGAATTGATGAAGTGGCAGTGGTAACTAGATTTGTGAGGCGATTCGATGGTAAAATTAGTTTCGTCGTAGAGATCTGAAAAATTCCGATTTTCACGAAATTAGATTTTATATTTTTAGAAAATTGGAATTTTCTCAGGTCTTACAACATTAAATTAATATTTTATAGTAGTTTAATGAAATAATTTTTAAACATATAAATTAGTTTTAAAAATTTTTATTAAATTGTTTTGCTAGTTAGATATAAATAAAATCAATCCTAATAAAAATAATTTTGCTCTTCTTTGAAAAAATTAATTTTTACTCTTTGGTATTGATTAATTAGTGAATTAAAATATAGTTTATCAAAATAAATTTCTTTATTATTGATATAAAAAAAAGATTGAATCGGTTCAATTCAAAAACAAATAAAAATTATTGAATCAATTTGATTAAAAAATTATGAGGAGCTTAATTAAAAATTATTAAATAAATATTGACTATTTATTGACTTATAAATTATCTATCAATGTTACATTATATAAGCGATGAAATTTTTTTATATATGTCATTATTGGTCTACCTGATTGAATATGTCATAATTATTCATTTAAATGGGTAATATTAGCATACATTACCATGATAGAATATTATATGTCAGCAATCACCCATTTTTCTTGTAGTGAGTAAAGTAGAGATATGCATAAATAAGCAGTTAATTGAAGTATGACTAAAGGACACCCATCATATAGACTAAGAGCGCGAAAAAGCGGTGCGAAAAACTATTTCAAGAAAGAAATTGCCAAGAATACACAAGCATGATAAAAGACAATTGAGTGGAAAGAAGAGGCCAGAATAAAGTTAGTGAGAATATACAGAGTTTCGAAAGAAGTGAAAAATGGTTAAAATCACGGGAAATAAATATGAAACAATGCGGGGACCTTGAAGGGGAATACAAGCATGAAACGAAAAGAAAAAAATCACATGATTAAAAATGCCAAAAAAAAGAAAAAGAAAACAAAATGAGTAGTACAAAACTTGGAAATGACTTACCTCTGCTTTGCTAGCTCTCTTTCGATTCCACAGTGAATGGCTTCACATAAGGAAAATGACCTGCGACTGATCTTATTGGGCTGGATGTTGGACTTCACTTGTAGGTAGACAAATTCCACTATTGTGATTCTGCAAAAGTTCGATCTCCCAATATTAAAGTTAAGTATTTCCACCAATCAGTCTAGTTAGATTGAACCACCCACATTGAATAAAAATTGTTTCAAAATAAAGTTATTCCTTTAACAAAAAAACACAATTTAGCTCACTGCCGATTTAAAAATTGCAAAACTCATTATCATTTTCTCATGAAATTAAAATGAAAATAATGAACATGAGAGAGGAGAGAGAGAGGGAGAGAGAGAGAGACGGAAAGTACCTTTCAAAATCGTAAGTGCGGTGTTCAAATGGAAGAGAAACGATAAGCCCAGTAAGTAATTTGGCAATGTCATCGATTGTGTTATTCACTCATGGTGGAGAGTCAAAATCATATAAGTGATGTGAAAATAGACGAAAGAAGAAGAAAAATTGAGGGAAAATGAAAAAAGAAAAAAAAAAACCCAATATTCTTTATAAACCAAACTCCGCCAGTGGAAATCAAATTGAGAGAGAGAGAGAGATATGTAAGTAGTATTTTGAAGGAAGAAGCGTTGAGAATCTTATTTGGTAACAAGAGAGTTAGAAATGGAGGTTAGTAGTGGTAAATAAAGAAGCCAGAGAGAGAGATGTTGTTTGTTTGGTTGGTGCTTGAGAAATGACATTGCGACGGCGTTATGTTACGAGACCATGATGTGTGATAATTGGAAAGCCGGAGTAAGGGCGAGCGGTGAGAGAGGAACAAACCCTAATTAGGTCGAGATGGGTGAGAGAAGGGAATAGTTTATTTGTTTTTGGTAGACGGGTGAGAGAGAAGATTAGCGTAAGCTTTCTAAGTCTTGGAAGGCTTGATGTCGTTTACGTTTGGGAACCTAACGACGGACACAATCCACTAGCCAATTGCTGAGGATAAATCCTTGCTAGACATATAGAGTCAAAAAAATTTGAGCATACTTAACGACGGATACCATCCTAGCTAAATAGCTAGGAGTATCCTGCTAAATCAGTAAATTTGAAAAATAATTTGAGGAGTAAATTCTGGTGAATTATTCCTAGTTATTTAGCTAGGAAAAATCCTAACTAAATACAAAGTAAAACATAAGTATTTGGAAAAGCCTTAATAGCGGAAGTATCCACACAGCTAAATAGCTAGGGGCGTATCCCCAACTAAATACATAAATTTCATACATGATTAAAGGGTAAGATGCAGTGAGTCAATCCCTACTATTATAAGATTAAATCTAATAAATATATTCATTGTAAATCACATTCAGATAATATATTGATATTCATTATTTGTAGATTCATCCTAATAAGTATATAAAACAAAGCAAAATTATTAACTATAGACTTAACGACGGACAACATCCTGGCTAAATAGTTAGGAAAATCCCTAGCTAAATGCATACAATTGGGCATAAATAGCGGCAGTTGGTCCTTAGCTATTACAACTAGGGATTAATCCTAGCTAAATATATAAACAAAACAAAAAATAATTCGGTATAGACTTAGCAGCGGACGCAATCCTAGCTAACAGTGAGGAAAATCACTGCTAAATGCATGCATAATAGCAATTTAAGGGCACCAATAGCGGCAGTTTGGTCCTTTGTTTAAACCAGCGGGGACGGCAGTCTAGCTAATATAAAATCGTAAAATAATAATTGGGTATAAACTTAGCGATGGAAACAATCCTAGCTAAATAGCTAGGGAAAATCTCTAACTAATGTGAAAATAAAAATTTAGAGACATCAATAAGCGACGGATTTTTGCCACCAACTATTTTAGCTAGGGACTAATCCTAGCTAAATATAAGATCTGAAACAAAAAAAATATTGTGGTATAGACTTATGACCAGGTGCTATCCCCTAACTAAATAGCTAGGAAAAATCCCCTAGCTAAATGCATACATTTTGTGAAACAACAATTTAGGGCAATATTAGCCGGCCAGTTTTTCAGCAGGTATTTAGCTAGGAAAAATCTAACTATACATGTAAAATTGTAAAGCATGTTTCCGGATCATGATTTAGCAGCCAGTTTGTTCTCTGGCTAATTGGCTAAGGAAAATCCGTCTCTAAGTTGTTGGTAAATTTGCCGCCAATCTTCTACGCCAAAATCAACTGACAATATTGCTTCAGGACTTTGTTATTGCAGAATTTTCGTCTCTGTCGAGTCACAAATCCGTTGCAAAATTGTCATTAATTCTAGAATAAAAAATCTCTTGCTATTCCATCGCTAATCCCTCAAAAATTAGCTAGGGATTATTTCCCTAGCTAATTTCCGTCGCTAATCCGATAATTTCTTATAGAATGGCTTAGCAGAAGCCTTTATCAAACGACTCCAACTGATTGCTCGACCTTTACTTAGGAGGACAAAGTTATCTATTTATGCTTAGGGACATGCCATTCTACATGTTATAGCATTGGTTGCATTAAACCTCTTTTGCTAATCACCAACAATCACCATTTCAATTGGTACTTAGTCAATTCCAAAATCTTTCCCATTCACAGTGTTTGGATGCCTCTGAGTTCAATTAGCCTCCTAACACAAATGGGCCATCAACGTCGATTAGGAATATACATTGGTTTTGATTCACCATTAATCATCAAGTATCTTTAACCTTTGACATGAGACATTTTCAGAGCAAGATTTGCGGACTGCCATTTTGATGAGGTCAATTTCTCGTCATTAGGGGGAGATAAGCTACAAAAAGAGGAATGACGTGAAATTATTTGGAATGCATCATCCATGTCTCATCTCGACCCGTGCATTACTCAATGTGACAAGGAAGTACAGAGAATCACTCATCTTTAGAAGATTGCCAACCAATTGCCTGATGCATTTATGAATCTGACTAAGTAACCAAGTCCTATCTTAGGGTACCAAACACACTATATGAGGATCAATATGCCAGTGGAAAAAGCTGGCCATTATGGCGTGTGTGAATCATCTATGATGCGGCAGGCGTGGTCGACCCTTGGGTTCAAAAGATTTAATTCCTTGGAAGAGGAAAATAAAAGGGTAACAAAACCCCAGTCTTGAAGAAAATAGCACTCCTAAAGAGGCTACTCCCATAATTTCTAAAATCATAACCCCCGAAGAGGAAAGTGTCATTAGTGACATGCCTTGAAAACGATAGTCACGAAGAGATACAAATCATGAAGATGCACAAGTACTTGCAAATGATGAAATTTCCATAAATTACTTCATCCACGAATTGTGGGACCATACAAAAGTGGTTATTAATAGGTATTTTCTTTGTGGCTAGCCACATAAATTTTAAAGAAGATGATGATCATGAACCCACTTGGTGTCGATGAATGTGATAACATGATTGGTCAAAAAGTGGAAAAACAATCCAAGTAAATTGGACTCTCTAGCAAAGCATAAAGTATTTGGAGTGCGTAGTCCCAACACCCAATAGTGCTGGACTGTATGTTACAAATGGGTGTTTGTAGGCAGTAATGATAAAAATGAAATTGCTAGATACAAAAGCACGTCCTTGTAACAAGTTTTCACAAAGACTTGGGATTAATTGTAATGGCATTATTCGCATGATGGATATTATTACGTTTCGATATTTAATTAGTCTATCGGTCTTAGAAGGACTAGACATGCGTCTCATGGACGTAATTATTGCATATTTGCATCGTATGCTAGAAAATGATATTTATACGAAAGTCCCTGAAGGATTTCAGTAGCCTCAATGAAGCTTTATAACAACCATTGTATGTGCTCAATTAAGTTAGGAGGCGATCATTATATATGACTTAAAACAATCTGGAACGTGGTATAATCGTTGAGTGGTATTTGATCAGGATGGGTATATTAACAATCTTATATGCCCTTGTGTTTTATAAGAAATCATAGTGGGATTTGCTTATCCTTGTAGTTTATGTTGATGATATAAATTTGGGACTCTTGAAGGCCTCCCAGCTTCATATTTGAAGGATGAGTTTGAGATGAAAGACTTGGGAAAAACTAAGAAATGTTGTCTGGAGTGCGCAAATCAGGCATAAGTCACAATGAAATTCTCATACATAAGTCGACATGTTGCGAAGGTATTGAAGCAATTTAACATGGACAAAGCATATCCATTGAGTTCTCCAATGATTGTTAGATCCCTTGATGCTAAGAAAGATCATTTTCGTCCAAAAGAAGAAAATGAAGCACTACTTGGTCCTGAAGTACCATATCTTATTGCAATTGGTGCTTTGTTATACTTAGCATAGTGTCCTGAGCCGGATATTGCATTTTAAGTTTAATTTGTTGGCAAGATTGACATGCACCAACTCGAATACCTTTGGAATGGCGTGAAACATATCTTCACGTTACCTTCACGGGACTTCTGATTCACGGTTTATTTTATTCAAAGATGAAACTCTAAAAGGATATGCAGTTATGGATGCCTTTCGATTCTCACAAGGCAGCTCTGACAAGGAGTATGTATTCACGTAGTGGCAATGGCCCATAGTTTCTTGACGTCGACTAAGCGGACTTTGACTTCCACTTCACTCTAATCACTCACGAGATAATTGCACTCCATGAAGCAAATTAGACCAGATGTGTATGGTTAAGGTCGGTGATAATGTTTGAAATTTATTTACCAAATCTTTACTTAATAAATGCGTTGAAATTGACATATGATATCGGGATGAGTCGGTTTGTGATCGATCGAGTTGATACTCATCAGGAAGTATTATCTTCAAATCTGCTTTGCTTATCACGGACATATGCACGTTGTACTCTTTTCCTTCGTCCAAGTTTTTCTCGTTGGGTTTTAGTGGCAAGGTTTTAACGATGGAGTTTCTTTGGTCGTCCAACATCTCTAAGATTTACAAAATGTTGTACTCATTTTCCTTTGCCACATTTTTCCCTCGAAATTTTTTTAGCAAGGTTTTTAATGAGTCACATTATCTTAGTATGGTGGGCATTCAAGGGGGAGTATTGTAATAATGGTAATAATGGTGGATGGCCACCTATATTCTGCCTAAGTACAACCCCCTTACCATTAAGGCTTGTGACCCTTCCTATACCCTTTTATCTTTTCATATTCAAGATTGTAAGCCTATAAAAGGGAGGACTTAGACCTTTTGAAGAAATAGATAAAAGACAAGAATTTCTTATCTAAACTCTTTACTTTTCATTACTTTCTAGCGTAAAATAGTTTTTAGTTATAAATAAAATAAGAATAAACCCGATTTTGTCCATCAATTTTTAGATTAATCAAATAAATATTTAGTTTTAAGATAATTAAAAAAGCAGGTGGATTCTTAATAAACCCATTTTTGTTATATCAAGTCTCACTTGATTTAGAGCATGTTACCTAGTGAAAAAATGATAAATTCAAATTAAAAAATGATTCAAAATAAATTTAGATGCATGGCTTTCTAATTTTTGTAATGGTGTGATTGGCTTGATCGGCATTTGAAATGATTCTTTGTGCATTGATTCTCATTACAAGTCCCTTAGGGAAAAAGGCTCTCATAAATTCTAATCTATGACATCTCTAAACCATGCATGCCATATTTGTATCTTAAAAGAAAAAAAAGAAAAAGATTGACTACAAGCGAGAAAGAAAATATATTTGACTTGGTAATTTTAGATTTCATTTGCTTAAATACAGAAGAAATAATTAAGCACACACCAATTAAGCAACAAAAGGAATGAGCAAAAAAAAAAATTGGTGCCAAGCCCGTAACCTTGACTTGTTAGTAAACAATTTTTCAAAAGGGTGTTGTCCCATATGGAAAAAAAGGACAAAAAGTATTTATTGGATTTATATACTAAAAACCCAGTATGGAGCTTCCCTGTGCATGAATAAGCCAGAAGACATTCATTTTGCTCAAATCAATTTTGTTTTTGTTTGCCTAAATAAAAGCCTTGATTTTTTAGTATTTTAAACAAAAACAGTTCGAGTCATAAAATCGCAGTAAATTCAAAACGGTTTGGTTTGGATTCTCAGGTTAGCGTTAATTTTTGCATTTAATTTATAGTTTTAATTAAATCTTATTCTTAATATTAATGACCATAAGTTTACTATAAATTCAAATGGGTTCTAAGGTCAGAAAAACACTTTTCATCTCACACGAAACTTTGAATAACTATTCTGTCTTTGTTGTTCTTATAGAGCTCATCTTTTCTTTCTGAAGAAGCGTATCTGAGAATAAAATTCTAAAACATTGACCTTTATACATGCCTTAGTTACATTTTTCTACAAATTGCCCTCCGTTTTAAAATTACACCATTAGTTTCTGAGTTCTATACCTTCTCCCGTTCTTTGTTGTTATTTTCATTAGTTCCATCCTTACGCCTTGGGTTTACAACATTCTTAGAATTTTACCATGAAAGCAAATGTATAGTCCCTACCCTTATTTGTCGAAACTACAACAATTCCTCCCACTTCAGCTCCTTTCGCTACAACACTCCCTCTAGTCGCAGTCCCAACCAGCGCACTCTTTCCATAATTCTTGTGCGCTACGCCTCGCTAAGCCCTTCGGAACATCTCGAGGAATTATGGTCTTCTCTGCTTCAAATTTCAAATGCTAGTAAGCTTGTATATTCCCTTTTGATATGCATGGGTGGCATGGTTCGTATCCTGAAAACATGCTTTGACATTGAAGGGTAGACCTGCGAACAAGGTTGTCGACGCCACCACATCCTAACTACATTGTTTAGCAATTATTTGATGTCTACTTTGCCCTTACCACAAGGAGGCAAGGGTATATAGGAATCAATGCTTTCGAAAATACACTGTGAGGATGTAAGGCAGAAACAAAAATTTGTTGTACGAAACTACTACAAATGGGAGATGGTGCATAACAAAGGAGCATAAAACTACTCGATAAGAGATGGTGGGCCAGCCCATTACCCTGATTGCTAAGAGGAAATAGGAGCTGAAAAATAGAACTACTAGAAACGATTTGTAGTAAGTGTTGATAAACTTCACGACTTCGTGAGTGACTACAAACAACAAATTACAAACACAAACGAAGCGGAGTTGTCCACTAGAAGATCTAATCACTCACATCATCATAGAATATACAAAATGTGAGAAAAGGCAACTAAAGCAAAACATATATATGACCACCAAGGCAAACTTTGGTCGAGCCGACCCCCCCAGGTACAAACATAAAGCTCAAAACTCTAATAACAAAGCCCAAAATTTCCTAACCCCATACTTTAAAAAGAAAGAGCTTGTAAAATTGCAGAAAAATAAATCCTCCTAAAGCAGCTTAGTGAAGGAGATGACATAATAGCTACTATTGTATCATAAGATAATATGGTGACCAATTCCAAGAATTGAGTGGTAGACTCTAGTGCAACAAGGCATATTTGTGCAAACAAATATGCTTTTACCTCCTATACTCTAGTAGGGGATGACGAAAAGGTTGCCTACCTTAGTGACTCTCACACTGTTCAAGTTTTGGAAAAACTTGAGTCATCTTTGAGAAGCTCCGCCCGAGGGAAAGACGCTCTTGCTTTTGAATGATATGCTGCATGTTCCCAATAATCGAGTGAAACTTAGTTTTAGTGCTCCATTGGGAAAGTGGAGTGTTAAGTGTCATTTGAATATGACCAGGGATTGTAATGACATAAAATAATATCTTTGTGGGAAAAGGGTTTTGTAATCAGGGGCTCTTGTGCTCAATATCTCGGAAGTTATAAGTGGAAATTCTTCTTCTTCTACTTACTTGGTTGATTCCTATGATGTATGGCATGATATATTAGGATATGTTAGTAGTGGATACATTTTGAAAATGAAAACTCTAGGCCTTATCAACAATATTGATTATTCAGGCTTAAGTAAATGTCAAATATTTGTCACTTCTAAGCTAAATAGAAAGACACGTGACTCAGTGACTAGAGAAACAAAATTGTTAGAACTTATTCATTCCAATCTAGGAGATTTGAAACAAACTATGACTAGAGGAGATAAGAAATTTTATGTGACCTTCATTGATGATTATTCTAGGTTCACTAGAGTTTACTTGCTTAGAATTAAAGATGAAGCATTTGATATGTTTTTAAGTTATAAAGTTGAGAAAATCAACTTTATGAGAAAATAAAAAAAGATTAGATATGATAAGAGAAAATACATCCTTTAAATGATTATTGTGAAAATGAAGATAATTTATGAAGTGACTCCTCATTATTTGAGTCAAATGGGTTATGAAAGAAAGAATAGGACTCCCAAGGAGATGATGAATTCTCTACTTGTTAGTGATTCGACACTTAATAATTTGTGAGAGTGAAGCCATATTATGCATGTCATCTACAAAATAGGATTTCATACAAAGAAACTATTATTCCTATGAGTTATGGAAAGGTCATGCACCTAACCTTAAATATTTGAAAGTGTGGGGGTGTCTTGTCAGGGTATGTTACCTGATCCTAAAAAGAGGAAAATACGATCAAAGACTTCTGATTGCATGTTTATTGGGTATGCTAGTAATAGTGCGGCCTATAGATTTCTTGTTTTGAAAAGTGATGTTCTAGAACACAACACTATTATTGAGAAAAAAAATGCCGAATTTTTTTAACATATTTTTCCACTTTCTAAAAAAATTTCTCATACACCCACAATTATGGATGATATAGAAAACTCATATGATGATCATGTGCTCAGTACTATGGATGATATGGATAGCTCATGTGAGTTGAGTAGTAGAGACAAAGAAAGAGGTCTCCTTTGGAGATGAATTTTATACTTGATTGAAAATGAACCATCATCTTATTTTGAGGCGATTTCTTCCTCTGACGCATTACATTGAAAAAAGCCATAAAAATTAGGCTTGACTCTATTTTAAAGAATCAAATGTGGGAGTTAGTTGATTTACCTTCAGGAGCAAAACCTATTGGTTATAAGTGGATTTTCAAAAGAAAATATTTTCCAAATGGTTCTATTAAAAAATATAAAGCTAAGTTAGTAGCCAAATGTTTTTCACAAAAACAAAATGTTGATTATTTTGATACATTTGCTCTTGTTACTAGGATTTCTTTCATTCGTATTTTGATTGCTTTGACTTCTATTCATAAACTTTTTATCCATCAAATGAATGTTAAGCAGACTTTAAATGGAGATTTAGAGGAAGAAATTTACATGTTACAACCAAAAGGTTGTATTACATGAAACAAGAAAATAAAGTTTGCAAATTGAATAAAGACTCTATGGTTTTAAACTACAAATAGTGGCATGAAATTTGATAATGCTTTGTTGGAAACGGGTTTTATCTATTGAAGTGGATAAATGTGTATATACAAAGTATACAAAAAAAAAATTGTAATCATTACATTGTATGTAGATGATATGTTGATTTTTGGAACTAGCCTGAGTGTGGCACATAGTACCAAGAGATTTCTAGCTTCACAGTTTGACATGAAAGATATGGGTGAAGCTAAGGCGATTTTAGGTGTGAAGATTTGTAAAACCCGAGACAAATTCAATTTTTCTGAAAATTTGTAAAATGGTAATTTTGGTCAGAAAATCGGAAATTTTTTAAATCTCGGATGACGAAACGGACTTTACCTTTAAATTCTTCTCGCAAAATCTAGTTACCTCGTCAAATTTCGTTAGATTCCGAGATAATAAAAAAATTCACGTTTTTTGAGGCACCATTGTCGGGTTACACATGGCATGATCATGTGGATGCCACAAGGCACCCTAAGGGAGTGACACATGGCATGAGCCATGTGGAGCGTATGAATGGCTCACATGGAGCCAAGTGTCAAGGGGAGGAAATATGGGAAAGATAAATAAAGTAAATTAAGGAAAAATGTGAGAGTGACAAGTGGCAAGGGGGAAAGTGGGGGGAAGTTTCCCCCACTTATGGATCAGTTCGGTTGATGTGAATCAAAATAAGAAAAGCCAAAAGAAAGAAAAGGGAAATGGAAGAGGAGAAAGCGAGTAAGAAAGAAAAAAGGGACTTTCCTTTCTCTCTAAGATCTATGGAAATCGGGCCATCGGTTTTTGTTGGAGCAAGAGTTAAAGTTCATCTATGTGACGAGAGCTTTGCATGGGTAAATCCGGGGTTTTCGTCAAACTCCTAGAGTAGGAATTTTCCTACTTTGATTATTTCTACCCTAAAGTCATTTAATGACATAGGTTTTGTTTGATGCCTGATTTAGTCCCAGATTTTGGGGCCAGATAGTGAAATTTTTGGACTGGTTCTGGATAGTCTTGGACTGTGTTGAGGTTTGGTTTTGATCCCGGGACTGATGTCTTCGGGTTTTGTTAGGTGTTTTTAGTGTCACAGTGATTCGTTGACGATTGGAACCAAAAATGGTTCATGGAAGTGAAAGGGCGAGATGTGCACTATGTTATCAGGTCGAATTGGGACCATTTTGTGTTGTTTCTTGATTGAACTATGTTGTTGTGTGAGAAAGTTCATGATAATATGGAAAAACTTATCGATGGATGCAAATTATATGAAACAAATGTAATTATCTATGTTTTGGAATTGTTGCATGTCGTTCTCGTATACTGTAACATGACACAGCATGAAATAACATTTGCATTTCTGTAGTAGAACCATCATCAGATTGGGTGTGTGCATGGTAATGATTATTGCATTCTTGGTGAATGTGTAATAAGCTTGAAATAAGGTTATTGATATCCCGAAAATTGAGATTCACAATTATGTAACGGAAAATAAGAATAAATATAAATCTAGTGTGTTTGGTGAAGCAAGATGGGGTGGGCCCCCATAAGTGAAAGACCCAGGTGCATTAGCCAGTTGCAGGCATGTATCCAGCGATGGATGCGAAAGTGTGAAGCGTGTGAAACTGCGGTGGACCACAAGGTCGCTACCCGCCACAAAGAAACCTGCGAGTTTGATGGAATCAGAATGAATCATTGGAGGGTTTGTCAATGGGTTAAGTCGTTGGAGTGAAACACCGGTGCGGTTTTTCTCACATAGTGTTGCGGATGTGAGGAGTCGGTCGGGACTTGGGTTATGGGGCATGAAGTCTCATTTCATGCATAACATGAAATATTCCACATTGGATTGCCTTTTTTGTATGGAATGTGGTTTGATGTTCATATGCCATTGCATGTGCATTTAGGTGGGGAGTAGTCTTTGTAGGAGAATTTTTCTACTAGGCATTGCTCACCCCGTCATGGGGAAATATTTTCCAGTGTGGAGGTGAGGAGGCCCAGGGAGCGAGTTTAAGAGATAAATTGTGAAAAAGGTCGGTCTGTAGCCTATTCATGTGTTTTGTAAATTCTGGATTGAGTATCCAGTTTTGTTGAGAAAGTAAATAATAGGTTTGTAATAAAACCTAGTTTTGGACTTGTTACATTTAGTGTTAATATTTTCTATGGACTTTATCTTATCTACTCCTGAATGGTATAGAGCGTGGTGATGGATAAATGTATGGGGAAGAAAGGCTGGAAGTGCATATAAAGAGGAGAATGGGCTATTGCCCATTTTCAATTTACGACAGAGAATTCTTTGTCGCTGACGAGGAGATTCTTTGTTTCATGTCACGATAGTGGGTCCTCTATTCGAATGGTTGGCTGCCCAAGCGGGGTGATGAGTGTCGCCGCTCATGCCTCACGTCTTTACTATGTTTTAGTTATATTTTATATATTAATAAGTGCATTGCACGATATTTGATTTTTAGGTCTTGTGTACAATCACAATTGAATATTGTGGTTTGAAGCTTTGGATGTGAAGAAGAAAAGTGAGAGACTGGCGGCTACGTCGCGGCGTTCTAGCATCATGGCGTTGCAGCGTCAGGCCTTTAATTCGCGAGTTAAAGTCGAAGAAGCGACAGCCGCGGCGACTCGCGTTCAACGCTCGCGTCATAGTGCCAGCGCGACCCAGTTTTACCAGGGGGAGGCGACGCGTCTGACGGGAGCGGAGGCGCGTGGGCGACTTGAGAGATCGTGAAAACTCGTGTCTTTGTATTTCTCTTCTTAAAAACTATCAATGATTTATAGAACTATGCTTTACTCAATAACTTTCATTATGTTGTTATAGATTTATTTCTAGGGTTTTGTGGACCTATTTAGAGTTATATGTATTAGATTTTTATATATGCCTTTTTAGTTTATTTATGAGTTATATCAATTGCTTTATATGCATGGTTTATTTTCATGGTAATGCAGCTAACATTGACGCAGTCTTGCTATGTGTTGAAATCGAGAGATAAGGACTCCTAGGGATCTGAGTAGAGCGAAACTTGGTTAATTGGCGAATATAGATATCTCGGTTCCAAGTGTGGCGATTAGGGTTTGAGAATTTAAGTATTTCAGAGTCCAGGGTCGGGGCAGAGATGCGGCCAACCCTACTGGCGAAATAGGCGGGATATACCTCGAGAGAGGATATCTAGTAGGCACGATCACCCGTCAACGAGAATTCATTAATAGACTGAATAATAATTCCTCTAGGTAATAATCCATCAAATGTGGTAGGGGGAGGCAAAACCCTAGTTTTCACAAAAAGTAATTTCGATTATTTAGATTTAGTTCCTAATTATCTACGTGTTGATTGAAAGTATTAAGAGTTTAAGTCGGATAATAGTAGGGCCAATTCCGGTAGTGAGGCCTTTGTATGGATGATGTAGTACTTAGGTACACTATGCTACTTGATCACAGCGTGCACTTGCGCATATAGGGTGCTTTGCAGTTATCTGAGTCACCATCTGACTTTTTTGGGCTATCAAGTTTTGGCCCAGTTTGAGGAGAAGTTTCGTGTTGATATTGGCGGTAATGCAAATTAGATACTACTTTGGAATTTTATTTTTATTTATTTTATTTTCTTTTCATTTTTGTCTATATAAATTATTTTGTAATTTGATGTTCATTAATGCGTGTGATTCTGATGAAGGTTATTGTGAGTGTATGCGAAGCTGGGGTAAAGTTTAACTACTTCCGGTTGATCCTGAACCAGAAAGAACCTTACACCAATTACGTAGAGAACAAGGAGAAACACATCAAAGAAATCTAACAACCATATAGAACAATGAAGGGCAAGATCAGGGCTAAGAACAAGCGAGCGCAAAGGGAATCACAATGGGAATAATGGTAAAATTATGCACCGGTAGTTTATACAGCGGATGATCGGATTTTATGTTGCTAGAAGAGTTAAGCCTTGTATAAACCTCTGAGTTGTTCGATACGCTATCAAGACCACTATTCATGAAAAACAACTTTAAAATTTGAAGGCGATAACCTTACGAGGATGCTTGAACGATACGTTTCCGCAGTTTGCCCAGTGAGAATCGACATGCATCTATGAGCTATCAGTATGACGATCAGTAATGAGGTGACCAAACGCTCGAGGCGAGATTCACTCTGCTCGGTGATAGAGTGACATTGGTTGACGGAGTCGACCACGGTTCCATTAGTTCATGGAGCGACTTGTACAAAGTTCACGACCTAGAAGTTCTTCACACTGCGAAGATTGCCACGGTGGCCACCGAGATCGATGCACGGGCCAATTGGAGGAGAACTTGCATTTGAAGCATGGGAGAGATTTCATGGGTGAAGTGTCTGGTGACCTAGATGGATGCAAGTCCACACATTTTATAAAGGTCTGAGGGATACGACAAGAACAGTTATAGATGCCTCAGGAGGGGGTGCATTAATGAAGAAAACTATGGACCAAGCATATGAAATCTTGGAGGATACAACTACTAACAGTAATCAGTGGCCCAGAGATAGGATTACACCGGGAAAGGCTGTGGGAGGCGCATATAACGAGGTCCTTAGCAATTTGGTTACTCTTCGTGGCTCACTAAATGACCCATTAAATGATAAGGTCACAGTTAATCTTAGTTCGGGTAGCCCATTGGAGTTATGCGAATTTTGTGGAGGGACGGCCATTAGTACGAATCTATTCGGGACGTGAATAATTAGGCATACCGGTATGTGTCAAGGTTTAATCAGCCACCATAGCAGGGTTAGTATGGGAGCAACAATTATCAGAACCAAAATCAGGGCCAAGGGTGGCGGAATAACCAGGGCAGTCATAATTATGGATGGAGGAACAATCTGAACAACATGCCACCACCTCAAGTGAGCGAACCCCCACCAGAGAAAAAAGTGGACTTAGAACAAGCCCTTACTCAAATGCTTACTTCTCATACCGCATTTATGAATGAGACAAAGGTGAATATGCAGAACCAGGCCACCCAATTGAACAATCAGGCAGCACAGTTGAGAAAACTAAAGGTGCAAATGGGTTAAATGGTTAATATATTGACTGAGAGGCAGCAAGGTTCCTTGCCAAGCAATTCATAGAAAAACCCTAGCGGTGAAGGTAAGGAACATGTTAAGGCTATCACGTTAAGAAGTGGTAGAGAGCTAGCTACACGGGGGCAACCACCAATAGAAAGAGAAGAAGAAACTGAGGTAGAGGACCAGTTCAACCTGGAAGATTAGAGGCAAGGGCCCCCGAAGCCATTAAAGACCATATGGAGGAAAGAGATTGAAAACGGCTACAAGCTGAACCTTTGTAACGTACCATATCCACAGAAGCGTTTGGAAGATAATTGGATAAGCGGGTTGCTAAATTCATGGAGTACGGCGCATATCAACATTCCATTCGCATATGCATTAGAACAGATGCATAACTACGTCAAATTCATGAAAGATATACTATCCAGGAAAAGAAGGTTATCAGAATTTGAGACCGTGAATCTTACTGAGAAGTGCAATGCTATACTTCAGAGGAAATTGCCATAAAAGCTGAAGGATCCGGGCAGCTTCATAATCCTATAAGATAGAACTCGAATCTTAGAGGAATTTATGTGACTTAGGAGCATTATTAACCTCATGCCTTTATCCATTTTCGAGGCGAATTTGGGTTAGGTGAAGCTAATTAAATCTTATGGTCACCTACTTGGTGACGGATAGATCATTAAACATCCTCGGGAATTGATAGAAGTGTGCTAGTAAAGGTAGACAAGTTTATCTTCCGGCGGCTTCCATGGTGGAGCAGCAAAAGATAAAGAGATACCCATCATACTAGACGGGCCATTCCAACAAGCGGCGGGGCTGATTGATGTCTGTGAAGGAGAGAAATTTGACCAAGTCTGCGAGGATGAGGTCGATTTAGTGTATTTAATACGTTGGGGCATCGGCGGAGGCAGTGCATGCATGATAGAGCCCAATAGAGGCTATAGTGCACAGCCATGGTGGTTCTTCCCAACCCTTTGGAGAAATTTGGCCTTGTGCGGAATGCTAGGAGAACTGAAGCAGAAGAGTATGCCAGTGGATGGACTCCGCTGGTAGAATGCAGAGAAGTATTATGGCGTTGGGACAGGAACCTCGGACTTTAGTTCCTTTGGTTGGCGACCACCAGTTGGGCAAAGTGCTCATAGTCACTTGAGGTATGCTTACCTAGGAGATCCTCGGCCACATCAGTTATCATATCGACGCTCTCGGCGGAGTGGAAGAAGAGAAGCTTTTGAGAGTGCTTCGAGATCACAAGAATGCTATCGGGTGGTCTCTAGCTGATTTGAAGGGGATCCGCCCCTCCATGTGTATGCATCGGATCCTATTAGAGGATGGGCACAAAGCGTCCGTAGAAGCTCAGAGGAGACTAAACCAACCCAGTAGGAGAGAGGAAGTGGTAAGAAAGAGGTATTGAAGTGGTTAGATGGAAGAGTGATCTGCATTCTCCAGTCATTATGTAAACTTAGGAAAATTAGTAATTTGGAAAAATGTAAATAACAATAATAATAATAATAATTGTCAGAATGGTTCAGGGAATCCTAGAAAAATCTCTAGATCTTGGATGACGAAGCAGTTTCTTATTTATTAAATTTGTATCCATAGCTAGCGACACAAAAAAAGTTTAGTGAATTTTGGGCAGATTAGAAATATTTTAAGATTTTTTACAGTATTGATTGCCGTGTGCGGTAGGTGTGCAGAATCAACAAAATTTATAACCCTAAATTCTCTACTCACAGTAGCCTAGCTACTACCAGTGGCTACATGGTCGAACACAGGGATGGGTTTTCTTCACACAAATGATTAACAGTTAGCTCAAAATGGTGGATTTCAATTTGGATTTGGGGTTTTGATAAAAACAGTGGGGTGAAATGTTTGGAACTAAAAATAAAACAAGTTAAAATGTAAAATAGAACTCCTTGAAGTGTTAGGTCACTGTGGTTGGATTCCTAGGGCAACCGAGGGTTTCCAGGGTCATTTCCTCGCGTTAGGGAGGATGACCTATAGTCATTTCCCGAACCGGATCTTCATCTAGCTATAAAAATTGACCCTTAATAAATATCTTGAAAATGGCATCCACTAGCCATTGCTCCCTTGGCCGTTAAAACACAAGTCACCTGACTCACCTTACAATGGATCATAAATTATAACTAACAAACATCAATGGATTTCAGTATTAAGCATCCAATGAGCCCAAAAGCTTACCAAGTAACAAACTATCCGCGTGACTCGAAAGGGATCAAACCCAAAGTTAAAAAAGAGAATGCGAAAGGCAAGTGATACCGCGTGAAAAACATGGAACCTCCGCTTTGCCTTCAAATCCTCTCGACCTGAAGCAGCCTCTCCTTAAAGGAGGAGCCACTCATCCTCCCAGTTGTCATCCTCGGAGGGTGTTTAGCTGCCCAGAAAGTGAGAGAAAATGAGAAAGAGCGGGAAAAATTCCTGCTCAGGATTTTATTACTGCCAAAAAGTCTCCCCTTGTACAAAATTTGTTTGGAGCTTATATAGTGCTCAATTACAAGCAAAAATACAAAAATATCCTCAATACCCACTTATACATGAAGGGTAAAATGGTAAAATGCAAAAAGTGGGTCAATCGGAAGTCTAAAGGGGCAAAAAATCACAAATGCAGGAAGCAATTTTATTTTCGCACCCTGCAAAAATTTCGCACCTTATGCAATTTTTTCGTAGGCTTCATTTTCCTTGCCTCTTCGCTTCTTCTTCTTCCGATTTCCGACGGTAATGCCGAGTTCGACTCACCTTCGCGGCTTGGATCGACCAACAAAATTGGCATAATAGCTCGCAAAAACTACAAAATTAGCCACAAATGCGCATCGCGAATAGCTCTGACCTAACATGCAAATCTGCTAATCTTATTGATTAGTACACAAAAAGTGCTCAAAACCTACAATAAATAGGGCTCAAAATAGCACTTTTTGGGCACTAATTAGTGATAAGTTGATTAGTGCTTTAAAAGTGCTATTTAGAACCCTGTTTATTGCAGGTTTTGAGCACTTTTAGTGTACTAATCAGCGTAATTAACCCGATTTGCACATTAAGGTCCCTGCTATTCTATTGATCGCATTTTGTGGCTAATTTTGTAGTTTTTGCAAGCTATTGATGCCAAAATTGTTGAGTCGATCCAAGCACGAAGAATTCAAGTCGAACTCAAGATTGCATCGTAGTCGATGAAAGAGGTGCAGAAAATGTAGAAAAGGTTACAACAAAAATTTTGCAAGGCTGCAAAATTTTCTTTCCCTGCTAAGCATCGCTCACGCACGCCACTGCTCACATTTCTAATCGTTCCTTCCACGCCCTTGCTTTTGTCTCTTGGTTTTCTTCCTTTTGCCCACATTGTAATAGTGTTTGCTATGTTATTTTGTAATTCCTTTGTAAAGGGGTTTAGCTATAAAAGCCTAGATTGTAGACACTCGTTAAGAATCTCCTTCATTAATAAAATATTCCGCGGGAAGCCAGCTCTCCTGGGCCTCTTTTCTTCTCGTCACTTTCTCATTTTCTTTCCATTTTCCAAGCGCCAAACACCCTCCGAGGATGACAACTCTGAGGATGAATCCGCAAAACCCTTTCCTCCTTGAAGCCGAAGGTCGCAGTACAGGATCTTAAGGCTACCTGAGGGCCCATGTTCTTCACGCAGTACTCACTACAGCCGTGTTCCCTTTCTAACTTTAGGAAGTTTTTATCCCTTCAAATCTCCTTTGAATGGCTATTATTTGGTAAGCTTTTAGGTTCAAGGATGCTTATCGCTAGATCCACTCCGAGATTCATTAGTTACCCTCTATGACCCATTGGAAGGTGAGTCAAGGAGACTTATTTTTCACTGTCGGTGACCACTAGTGCTTAGTGAATACCATTTTTTAAAAGGATAACTATTTTGGGTTAGGTTTTATAGCTAAATGAAGATCCGATTCAGGAGATGACTATAGGTCATCCTCCCCAACGTGAGGAATGACCCCGAAACCTCGCCTGCCCTAGATCCTAAGCCCAAGATTCCGATACTTCAAGGGTTCCTACTTTACATTTTATTTTATTTAAATTTGTAGTTTTCCAAACAACATCCTCACTGCTTTTATCACTCACCTTGTAATCCAAACCAAATTCACCATTTGGCTTAAATGCAAATCATTTCGCATGAAGAAACCCATCCCCGAAGTTCGACCCCTAGAATCGCTATATCGCAAGAGCTTTGCTACGGCAAGAGGACTCTAAGATATAAATTTTGTTGATTTTAACAATCACTAGCCTCGAATCAAATGGCCATTGCCGATGGTGCCTAAGTGCAAATGATGACCTGATGAACACTTGTGATCCTCATCACAAGTCTTGGTGAATTTTTTTGCTGTATTTGTTTTACTGTTAGTCTTCTTAATTTTAGTTCACAGTTTATTTTTTTAGATAACCCTAACCTTTTGGGTAGGATTGTCTCTTGGTCGTTGGGTGTCTGCCCTGTTTTTACTATAGGAATTTCCAGTGGATTAGAAATCCAGGAGGAAGGCTGGTTAAAGTCAACCTCCCACAAAATCTGAACTGAGCTTGAATTGTGATCAAATGGAACACCTAGAGGGAGAGCAGTACAATCAATACCCTGTGGAGAGAAACCCTAGAGCATACATGTCAATGAGGGATTATAGAAACCAATGGATGAGTACACACCTCTGCAGTGTTCCCCCAACTAATGCACCTCCTGCTTCTCCATATTATGCCTTAACTCCTTAGCCACCACAACCACCACAGTTGACATCTTTAGTTGAGCAGGCAATACTGAACTTGAGCAAACTAGTGGATAATTTCATAGAGGAGCAGAGGGTAGTAAATGTATAGGGCAATCAGGAAATTGACACAGTGGAGAGCTCCCTGAACAAGGAATTGGATGGGTTCCAGAGCGAAATTGACCATAAATTTGACATCCTGCAACAATCCATCTCAAAGCTCACTAATCAGCTTGTTCATCAAGAGGAGGAGAATCTGGAGGAAAAGTGCCTGACTGACACTATTTTGAGTGAGCAGGCTCAACTGCAGCTTCAAGAGGAATTGAAAGAGGAACCAGCAGAAGCTCCTGAGGAACTACAGGATGCCCCAGAATCACGTGTTGTCTATAGGCCATGGAGGAGAGAAGAAGAAATCCTTCCCTTGTTGATTGAGGAAACCAGTGGAAAGGAGGCAGTGGAAGAACACCAAGAGCACAATTTACCCCTACCCCCTATTGACTCAGTGTATATCTTGCCCACACCTGCAGCACACTCGAACCCTGAAACACCTACCACAAAGGCCACCTAATTTGCACTGCCTGCCCTACAAAACTTCAAGAAATTAGTGTCCACTGTACAAACTTTTGCCACTACATCAAAAACCTATGCTCACCACACTACATGGCATAGTGGATGGTTCTAAAGTTGGTTCAAACATGGAGCACCCGGACTCCTCGGGCATTTCTATTAAGCTCCAATTAAACAAAGAAATTTCGAAAGGTTGAGAAATCAGTTTGGGAGAACAATTTCCACTCTTTTGTTTTTGATTTTTCTTATTTTATCTTATTTTATTTTATTTTATATTATTTTGATTTCTTTAATTTTTCTTCTTAGATTTTCTCTAATTTTTAGTTGATCTTTGTTTTTAAGTTAATTTTCATTTTTTCTGCATTTTTTATTTATTTTTCTTGTGTTTATTTTTATGTGTTTTTGTTTAATTTGAGCATAAAGCAAAATATGCACTCTCTCGCAGCCGCACCTGTTCCCTCAAATTTCGCAACATGCACTGCATGTGCTGGGTTTGTTGTGCACTGTCACATTTTGTTTTTTATGATATATATATATATATATATATATATTAAAAATATATATATTTTATTTATATATATACATATCAAATAATATAAAAATTGGTTCAAAAAAAATTTATTTTTAAAAAAATGTTTATTATTATTATTAAAATAAAATAAAATATAAAAAAATCGCACGGTTGCGAAATTTCGAAACCTGCGAATTTTCGCATCCTCCCTCTAGTTTCGTAGCCAATTTTGTTTTGACCATAACTTTTTCTATATCGGGAACTCGCTTTTGGCTTTTGGTACCGTTGAGCTTAGAGAGTGAATCCAAATATAATGAAAGCAACACTGAAATTATTATGAAAGTGTGTACTTAAAATTCTCCAATCGGTCACTTTTTTTCCTCTCTTTCTTCCTAACTTATTTATTTGAAGCCCAAACTAGTGAATAAGGTGTTGGTGGAAAGTTTACGAAGTATCCCCATCCAACAACGAAAGCAATATTTCATCAGTGAGGTACTTCCTTCTAATCTTCAATCTAAGCCCCATTGTGGACAATGAGACATTTGGTTGGGGAAAGAGTTAGAGAAGGAAGTGGCATTTATTTTATGTTTTTGCTACTATTTTGAGCAAGCCCATTTTGTATGTTTAGTGGCTTGCTGATTTTCTTTTTTGTGAAGTTGTTATACTATACAGCTTACTTTTTCAATTCAAATTGCACTCTTTTTTTTTTTTTTGTGGTTTTGCCTAACCTGCAAGTTGGAAAATTGAAACTTTTTCCAATTGTGTTGATGTTAGATTGATTCCATGCCTAACTGAGGGATGATTAGTTGAATTCTATTGCCGACCTTTTCTTCCACCCCAGCTAATCACACACTATGCACTTAATAACATAGACACAGTAACTGATCCCAAACTTTGCAAACCTACCCTAGTTTCTCGCGGATCACCTTTAACAAAGCTAAGGACCCCATGAAAAGGAGGTCAATGTGTCTTCCAAAACAAAAAGAAAAAGAAAAGAAAAAGAAAAGAAGAAAAATCGCAACGTCATTTTGAAACTCCTGCCACGCCCGAGGGGTATACGGCGAAGCCTTGGAAAGCCCGGCAGCCCTAAGCCACTGGCTGGAGCCACCAACTTAGTGCTCGCTACACGTGATGGGTGGAGTTTATCAAGCTGTAGGTGCCAAGTTTCAAAATCATTCGTAGTCCGGTGAAACTCAAGAGTTTGGTGGTCGAAAAGATCCTGCGACTTGGTGCCCTAAGCCTTAATTGGTTGGGAGTCATCGGTAGATCCCCGTTACATGGACTTTGGTGAGGTCGATTCCTCAGCATTGCACCCCTACAACACAAAAAGAGTTGTGGAATAAGAGTGGGTCATGATCTATTTAGGTTGGTTAGTGTCCTAGGTATAAGTAGAGCTTGGTCGGGGAGAGGCAGCTTTAGCGCTTTATTGTTGAGAATTGATCAAACAAATACTTAGGTTTTGGTGGAAGTCTTTGGTTGATTCACCAAGAAGGAGGCTCTTTTGATACTCAATTCTCAGAGTGGTATTCATTCTCTCGGTATAGTTATTTACAAGGGTTTCGCCGATTCTCACGAGGTTGTGCATTACTCATTCACAACCTTTTGAAATACCATTTTGTGAACATCATTTTGTTATCGCCAGATGCTCTCTTTCTTTCTTTCTTTCATTGCTAAGGGACTAGCAATGTGTAGGTTGGGGGGTGTGATTAGTGCTCAAAAAGTGCTATTTTGAACCCTGTTTATTGCAAGTTTTGAGCACTTTTTGTGTATTAATCAGCGTAATTAACCCGATTTGCACATTAAAGTCCCTGCTATTCCACTGATCGCATTTTGTGGCTAATTTTGTAGTTTTTGCAAGCTATTTATGCCAAAATTGTTGAGTCGATCCAAACACGAAGAATTCGAGTCGAACTCAACATTGCATCGTAAGCTGTAAGGAAAGAGGGAGCGTAAAACGTAAGAAAGGCTACAACAAAAATTTTGGTGCGTTACGAAATTTTCAAGAATTCATAAATTTCGCACGGTTGCGAAATTTTCTTCCCAAGACACCGTTCACAAATTTCGCCACTGCTCACATTTCAAATGCACTGCTCTTCCATACTACCCTTTTGCTTTTGTCTCTTTGGTTTTCTTTCCTTTTCGCCCCATTGTAATAGTGTTTGCTATGTTATTTTGTAATTTTGTAAAGGGGTTTAATATAAAGCCCCGAGACTAGACACTCGTTAAGAATCTCCTTCATTAATAAAAGATCTTCTTTGGCAGAGTTTCGCCTCTCCCGCCTCTTTTTCTTCTCCTTCACTTTCTCTCATTTTCTTTCCATTTTCTGTGCAGCCAAACACCCTCCGAGGATGACAACTCGGAGGATGAACGACTAAAACCCTTTCCTTCTTGAAGTGGAAGGCTACTGGGTACAGGATCTTAAGGCTATTGGAGGGTTCCATGTTCTTCACGCAGGTACTCACTGCAGTTTCGTGTTCCCTTTCTAACTTTAGGTTTTTATCCTCAATCTCCTTTGATCGCTATTATTTGCAGTCGTTAGGGTTCGCAAGGATGCCATTGCCAGATCCACGAGATTCATTAGTTACCCTCTATGACCTATTGAAGGAAAGTCAAGGAGACTTATTTTTCTACCGGGCTGGACCACTAGTGCTCATGAATACCATTTTTTAAAAGGATAACTATTTCGGGGTTAGGTTTTAATAGCTTAAATGAAGATCCTGCTCGAGATGACTATAGGTCATCCTCCCCAACGCGAGGAAATGACCCTAGAAACCCTCAGTTGCCCTAGGATCCTAAGCCCAGTATCCTGATACTTCAAGGGGTTCTACTTTACATTTTATTTTATTTAAATTTCAGTTTTTCAAACAACACCCCTCACTATTTTTATCATCACCTTAAAATTCAAACCAAATTCATCATTTTGGCCTTCACTGTAAATCATTTTGCATGAAGAAAACCAATCCCTGAGTTCGACCCTAGAACCGCTATACTGCAGTAGCTTTGCTATGGTAGTAGGACTCCTAGGATATAAATTTTGTTGATTTTGGAACACCTACTGTGGCATGAATCATAAGTCGCTAGTGACTCCAAGGACGAGATTTTTACGAAAATCTTGGAAGTCAAGAAATTGATTGAGCTAAGTTCAGTTAAAATAAATTGAAATGAAAAGAAATAAATTGTTTCGGAGTAGTCCACGCGTCGAGAGATACGCGTGGGTACCAAAATCTTGGAGTTTCGTCAAACTCCACAAGGTAGAGAATTTTCCTCATCGGGTTATTTCTAGTCTAAAGGTCATTTAATGGCTTGAGGTTTTTCTTAGAGGCTGTAAATTTCAGTCCCAAACTTTTGGGACTAAGTGTAGGAATTTTAGAATTTCGGGATCGTTTTTAGAGCGCCTGACCAATTTTTCGACTACTTCGACAATTCGAACAAGATTTTGGACCGGTCATTGGAAATTTTTCGACTGCTCCGGCAGAAATTCTCGATCGGGTTCAAAGCTTGGTTTAACCCGTGATTGATGCCTCGTTGTTGAGTTTTTCTAAGATCACTAAATTTAATGATGAATGGAACCAAAAAAGGTTCACGGGCCGTGAAGGGACCGAGAGGTGCCTTTTATGTGGATCCGAGATTCGGGGCCATTTTGTGTGTTATTATTGTTGGAAAATAAATAACATGATGCCAGTAAAATCATGTTTATATATACTTGCTTGATCGTATTAACATGGAAATTTTGATAAATAGAAATTATATGTAGAAATATAATTATCTAATCATAAATTCGTATATATAGCATGACATTGCATGAAATGACATGGATTAGTACTATATGCACGGTCACATCCCATTGAGTCGGGTGTGGGTGCATGGTACTGGTTGGTCACCATTTCTTGTGAATGTGTGGTGGTCCGAAATGTAATAAACGCCCAAAATCAAGACTCACATTAGAGCAAAAACAATAATAATAATAATTTTTGTGCGTTTAATAAGCAAGATGGGACAGATCCCCCCTAGGGTGAAAGACTCAAATATTATTCTTGGTAAGACATATGGATCCAATGATGAAAGTTAGCAAAAGTGTTAGAAGGCGTTGCGAAGCCTACAGTGAGACTCCAGAAATTCGTAACCCAAATAAACACACGAGATTTGATAAATTAAAATCGAGGGCCCAATGGCTGAAGTTATCGGGTGAAACACTAATGACTAGTTTTTCACACTTGGTGTGCTGCGTGAGAGAGCCTGGCCGTGACTCCTGCCAGGGTATGATAGGAGTCCCATCTCATATGACACGAATATTTCACAGATTGCATTATTTATATGGAATGATCGACGCTTTCATGGTCAGCTTATCGCATGTGCATTTTAGGTGGGAGTAGCCCAGAAGAATTTTTCTATCGGGCATTACCCACTCGTCATGGGACCCCTTTCGTGCATAAGGGGTGTAGCTGTGGAGACGACGCTCCAACAAGGTCGTGATTATGAAAGAGGTCGATGTGCGGCCTAGATATTACCTTGCATAAAGTATTTTCAGATAAAATAATTGTAATTAAATTCTTTTGGGACTATTGTCTAAATAGTCGGGTATGTAATTATGATAAGAGGGCCGTGATCGGACTCTTACGAATTGTAATTAAGCATTTTATTTTCATATTTTAGATTTAAATGTGAATGAATAGGTAGCGGTAAACGGATGTATATTGGGGATATGGACAGATGGACCCTGTGTGGTCAATACTACTTCTATTAAGACCCTGGATGGGTTATGATTATACTGTTATATAGGTTGTATGTTGGGTAGAGCTCCCTGAACAAAGGAGACTTTGCTCGATTTTTTGTGAAAATATGGATCCTGATAAATGGGACACAACATTGTGGTATTGGGTCACCCGAAATCCACAGGAATTCCACGAGTTGACGGGTTGTCAACGGGACCCTCGAAAATTAGGGCGTCACATCACGGGTAAGCCTAGTACAGGTTTTCCTAAAAAAGGGAGGGACCACAGTGATACGGACTGAGAATAACGCAGATCATACCTTCGAACAACATGTATAGACTTGGATAAACTACCGTAAATTAAACAAAGCAACTAGAAAAGATTATTTCCCACTTCCGCTCTTAGATCGATGTTAGACCTGGCTGGCAGTGGCATGAGACACGCTTTTTGAACGAGCACCTGATCATAATCAGATCACTATATCACCGGAGGACTAAGAGAAAACAACATTCACATGCCCGTATGGTACGTTTGCTTTTAAGCAAATGCCCTTTGGGCAATGTAACGCACCGGGCACGTTTCAGTGCTGCATGATGGCCATATTCTCAGACATGGTCGAGAGAACAATTGAAGTGTTCAAGGATGATTTCTCTGTGCTAGGGAAATCCTTTGATAATTGCCCGAGAACCCGAGACGCATAATCGATAAGATGTGAGGATACCAACCTAGTAGCCGAATTAAAAGTGTCACTGCATGGTGAAGGAAGGCATTGTACTGGGGTACCAGATATCAAAAAGAGGAATCGAGGTAGATAAAGCCAAGATTGAAACAATAGAGAATGTAAAACCCGAGAAAAATTCAATTTTTCTGAAAAAGGGTAAAACGGTAATTTCGATTGAAAACCGGAAATTCTTTAGATCTCGGATGACGAAACGGACTGCGCCGTTAAATTTGTCTCGCGAAATCTAGTGACCCAAAAAAGTTTCGTCGAATTCTGAGACAATCGGAATATTTTTACGATTTTCTGGGTGATAAGTCGTCATGATTTCGTGGACTAGATTTTACTTAAAATCTCAAAGTCGAAATGATTTTGAGTTAAGTTCATTTAAAATAAAATGAACTGAAAAGAAATAAATTTTTTCGGGGTAAAAACGGACTCGAATGAAGTAATATGAACTATGTATTCAAAATGATAATAATAATAATAATAATATAATATTATAATAATAATAAAATGGAAAAAAAAATCAAAAGGGGGCAGAGGGCGTCGAGAGGAGAGAGGGGTGGAGAGAGAGAATTTATTTTATTTTTTCTTTCTCTTCGCTTCTTCTCGTGACAAGGAAATCGGACCGTTGTGTTTTCATTGGGATCACAAAGATCTACTCGACGAGCTACGCTGACACTCAAAATTGAGTTTCACAACCTACTGAGGTAGGAATTTTCCTACTTGTGTTATTTCTAGCCTAAAGGCTATTTAATGGTTTGAATTAGCTTAGAGGCCGTGAAAGGTCAGAATTTCCTAGTCCTCAAATTTTGGACTAAGTGTAGGAATTTTAGAATTTTGGGACTATTTTCTGACAATGTAGCTTAATTTCTGGACTGTTTTCTGGACATTTCAATGAATTTCAGACTGCTTTAGACAATATGATGCACTTCGGGACTATTTTCAAGCAAATTCCGACCGTGTTGAGGTTTGGTTTTGCTCCCGGGACTGATGTCTTCGGGTTTTGTGGTGTGTTTTGTATCACAATATTCGGTGATGAACCGTGAAGAGACCAAGAGGTGCCCTGTTTTATATAGGTCCGATATTTGGGCCATTTTGTGTGTTATTACTAAAAAATGAATAAAGTGAATAGTAACATGAATAGTAATGTGAATAGTGACACAAAATTATTTTTTTGTGTGAAAATGTGTATGGTTGAGTGATTCAAATGAATTTGCCAGGTTTGTTAATTAAATTTGCTGTGAGCTAATTCTGGTGTAATTGATCGCGGAATTTGCATAACATGTTTTTATGTGATTTAATTATGTTAATATATATCCATGTGGAATATATTAGCATGAATGTGTGTCGAATTGGCATCATGCACTCCATATGCAATCAGCAGGTAACCTAGAAATTAAGTGCAGTGCTAGTTGAGGATCGACACCGTTAAACATGGTGTGTCGAGTACACTTGTCAGGATCAACACCGTAGTGTTGATTAGTGGGCTTGATTAATAAGACAACGTCCAAATGAGTCGTGACTAAGTTAAGAAAATGGAATGGCTCTATTGCATTTCATATGCACTGGGCAATCTCTAAAACAATAGGAGAGGATGCATAAGGTGGTTCTGAAAGAATTGTCTCTGAGGGTTGACCAACAATATTATTTATCGAGCGTGTCCACTACAACATCGGGAGGGCTGTCCATATAATATTAATCGTCGGAGTCTGCCCAATTGATATACATCGGAGGGCTGTCCACAAAATAGATTATCCGAGTTTGTCCAATTATTTATACTCCGAGGGTTGTCCATGGTTAAAACAAATACCTTTGTTTGAAATGGTTTTCATTCATGGAAAATACATGTCTGAGGGAGTCGTTGAGAACTCGAGGCGTATGGGTGTATCGAGACTATGGATAATATCATAGTTCTCAGAGGGTGTAAGAACCCGCGGCATCATCCGAAAAAGTTATGTTGCCCCGAGGAAGACCTGCGGTATTTTTAGTCCATTTTTACGATCTATTTTTATCTAATCAAGAGGCGGTTGTATGCGAATTATGGAATAACTAACCATTGTTAAATGGCGGGAATTCAAGAAAAAGAGGAATATTTGCAGAAAAAGAAGCAGAAGGTGGATGAGCGTTAATGAGATAATTGGCTGAAGCAAGTTGCAGCAGAAAAGGTGCACACAGGCGAAGGAACCTGATGTCGTGAAGCTTTGGCAGCAATCAAAATGCATATCTAGGATGCAGCAGTAAAACTCCAGTCGGAAACGAAGCTTACTTGAAGAACAAGGAAGGCTGAGAGTTAAAGAAACTCCAGGTGAAGCAACCAGGAGATGAAGAAGAAGAGACTTCATGTCGACATGCAGATGCGTCTCGTGACTGATGGCTTGTGTCTGACGGAGTCATAAAAGCGATGGCATTTGTCGCGACAACAGTGAGTGAAGAGGTCGCTACATCCTTTGAATGATCCAAACATGCGCGACATCAGGAAGCGTGGAAGAAATTTGATAGAGGTGTGACGGGAGAATAGCCTTGAAGCTATGATGAAACGTGAGATGAGCGATGTAGCTTTCGAGTTGTTGATCGCGACGAGAAGGCGAAGTCGTGACGCCGATTCACGACAGTTAAGAAACACCGCAAGGGCATGAATTGATGTCGCGACAAGGGATTGATGTCGCGACAACAGGAACCATCAAGTGAAGACTGTAGAGCCTTAAGCTGATGTCACGACAAAGGAATGACGTCGCGACACCAAGAGCAATCAGTGGAAGCTTGTAAGTACCTTAAGCTGATGTCACGACAAAGGAATGACGTCGCGACACCAAGAGCAATCAGTTGAAGCCTCCAGAGAACTAAGTCGATGTCGCGACAAAGATGCGATATTAAGCGACAAAGGAACCATCAGATGAAAATTTTGCAAAGAAATGAACTTCTTTATCCCGACAAGAGATTGAGTCGCGACATCGCAGAGCGTTGATTAAAATTGCGAAGACTGGCGATGTCGCGACAAGATATCGTGTCGCGACATCGGGTAATAGTGAAACACCGCAGGGCCAGTGATATCGACAAGGGACCGAGGTCGCGACATCAGAAGACATCAGTTGAAAGCTGCAGTTCATTTAGTTGATGTCGCGACAAGAGATTGATGTCGCGACGCCGAGGAGCTGACATATGTGAAGCTGCGAGAAGGCGAGCCGATGTTGCGGCGAGAGATTGATGTCGACATCGCAGATGACCCGATTCAAGAACATAGACATAAGTTGATGTCGCGGCGTGGTCGATGTCGCGACATGGATGTCAGCGACAAAAGTTTAGTCGCGACTTGAGCGATAACATGGGCCAACTAACTTTGGAATCCTGGCGCATTGGGAATTAAAGGGCCCCAGCCCAGAAACCCTAATGCGACTGAGAAGAGGAAGGCAGCTTGGCGGTGACACAGACGAGAGGTCTGGGGAGCTGAAGGCTCATTTTCTTTTTAGTTTTCTTTTCTTTTCTTTTCTTTTCTTCAATGTTAGGGATTAGATTAGATTTATCGTTTTATTTTTTTCGTTTTATTTTCTGGATCTGTGTGTTGTCGATTTTGAGCAGAAGCTGAATGCATAATTCTATTCTTTTCAAATTACTACAGTTGTTGAAGTTCGAGACAAATTCACGGAATTCAACTCATGGTTCAATTGGGTTATTCTTATGATCGGAGGAATCTTGTAGCGTGTAATTCGTGGTGAGGAATCCGACTTCCATTAAGTGAATCTTTATAGTCGAAATTATCTTTCCTGTAGTAGTTTCCATCGACATGAATTTCAAATTCTGAATTTATACAGTTTTAGGTTTGATGTTTTGATCTAAATATGGTGTCATATACCAGTTTTAAGACTTGTCTCCTTTACTTTGCGATTTCAAAGGAGGCCCTACGGTGACACGAGAGAGAGGCATTCACGAGTTTTGAACATTTTCTTAAGGGTATATTAACACCCGCTATTATAGATCTAATGAGCTGTAAGTTTACTTGGATAAATCTCTTCTCACTTGAAATCAGAATGAGTTAGACGAGTTATCAATTTAAACAAACAAAGTTCACCTCAGTCGGATAGTGAAGTCAATCCGTGTTAGGCGAGATACGATCAAGGAGAGAGTGATCTATTCTAATTTTGAGGAAGTAACTTGGAAGTTGTATATCCTTGCTTGACGTGTAGCAGGGTGTAAAGGTTTCTGATCAAGTAAAATGGGTATGAGAAGTATTGCAAAGAAAAATGCAGTTAAGGAAAATCCTTTTTAAAAGTAGTTATCTCATTCCTTGTCTTGAAAAGATCGGGAAAAATTTAGATAATGAAATGTGGAGTGTGGAAGTCAGCTGTACTACTAAACGCCTTGGACAGATTTTAAAACTACGAAATGATCAAGAAATTTTATCAGTGTTAACTACAGGAATTGATACTTCACTATATTGATATTCTTGATGGGTACTCTGAAAGATAACTATTCAGTGACCATTTTATTTTCTTAAATATTCATTATTCTTTATTCTTTATACTTCAGATTGTTTGATTGTTCATTCATTTTCCTTGTATTCGTTTAATTTTCCAGCTCCTTAAGCTGTACTCCACTATCACTTTATGGTCCAAATAGTATAGAGATTGAGTAGTCAGGGTAGTTGATTTAAAATTCTTAAGATCTCTGTGGGATCGATATATGGACTTAAATCCATTTTATTACTTGTCGACCTATGCACTTGCAGAATATCAGACCAAAACCAAAATTTGAAAATGATTTACTCTAGGAGATTTTTGGTTTATATAATATAATGTCCACAAGTTTTATGGCATCATTGTCAGGGATTATTTAATAGTCCTCTGGTAATTTTGTTACGCACTTGCGTATATGTCATTTAATTAACCCCAATCAACAAGCTTATTGCGCCATTGCCTGGGATTAACTAATAGTCCTTTGGCACTGGTGTGATATATTAGTATATGTGTTTTGGTTCGATCAACAAGTTTTATGGCGCCGTTGCCGGGGATCGAAAGAATTAAGTGAATCAATATTCTGACGAAAGAAGGAAATACTAATTTGAACATTCTTAAGAAAAAGAACAAAAATAGCTTTTCAAGCAGTGGTTATTTTTAGCCACTAACCTACAACGAACCACATTGAATATATTTATTGTTTTGACTAATCCTATTAATGGGAGTGTATTTTGCTTTCAGAAAAACTTTGATGCATAGAGCTGGCTTACGATCGATCGGCTGATTTTGAATTAGAAAACGCGGCTTGAGAAAGACAAGGAAAGCGAAAACACCACCATGGCGGATGAAAGGCGAGGATCGAGGAATGAAGCACATAGAAGCGGCTAGAAGGCCTCAATCAACGATACTATGGAGGAGGAGTGCAGGAAGCCTATTGATTCAAGATAGTACTCTGCAATCGAGACCTTGGCTATTGATGTGAGCAATTTTGAACTTAAACTAAGCTAATTACAATGGTCCGGCAACATCGGTTCTTGGTCATCCCATTGAGGACCCAAGCGAGCACTGGGAAGATTTCTCAGGGATGGCAAACAGTTAAATTTGGATAGGGTGAGACAGAGGTTATCAAGTTACATCATTCCATTCTCTCTAAAGTGCAACAACCACATGGTAGAATCTTTACCATATGGTTCTGTTGATACTTAGGAGGAGGTAGTAGAGGCTATTTAGGCGATTCTTCCCCCGTCACTCACCTCTTCGAAGGAGGAGGGAAATCATTGTTTTTATTGAGGGAAGATGAGAGCCTATATGTGGCCTGGGAAAGATTCAAACGGTTGCTGAAGATCTCGATGCATGGGATAGATCGAAGATTTCGGATGGACATCGTATATCATGCTTTGAATGATATATTAAAGGGATCATTGATGCTTCATGTTGTGGAGCATTCAAGCGAAAAGTCTTTGAAGAGCGAGAGAGTTGATAGAGGACGGCAAAATGCAATACTAGAAACTCCTTAAGTTTTCAAAGGGAACTTGACGGAGAAGGATCATGGAATGAAGCGAAGATGAATGCTATGGAAGCAAAGTTGGATCTTATTATGCATCGAATGGACAAACAAAGAGAGGAAATTGCACAACGTCATGAAATGGACGATTGAAAAGAGTTGTTAAGAGGAAGTGTGAAAGCTAATGAAGAGCAGTTACATGATCTTGAGGGGTAATTACTTCGTGGCTGGAAGAAAGCTACCATTTCAAACCCAATCCTAACTGCCCGGCCACATTATCCTTGACACTTTCGGGAACCATGAGAACTACTCATATGGTGGAGGGGCTTCTCAAGGCAGGCAGGGGACAGAGACCCTCAGCAAAGGGTATCAACGGCCACCAAGGTTCAGTGTGAGGGAAATGAGCACGAAATGAATACCGGGAGGGTGGAGAGGAGAGGCCCTAGTGCGAAGATCGGATGCTGCATTTCATGGGGAAAATAAGAAGGCTGTTGAACCTCCATGAACAAGGTTTGCGAGTTGGAAGCAGCTGCTGCAATTCTCAAATTTTTCAGAACACCACCAATGCATCCTTGAAGAGAACACGGAGACCTGAAGTAGGGAGCGGCTGGCTAACCTGCAAGCCCGAGGTAAAGATGCCTTCCCAAGTGACACAAAGAAGAATCCAAAAGACTGCATGGCTATGCAGCTTCGAAGTGGGAAGGAAATAGAAAAGATGAAAGAAAAAGATGACAGCAGCAAAGAAGAAGAAAGCCCAGAAAAGGAAGAATCACTGGAGAAAAAGAAAGAAGGAGTGGACAGGAAGGATATCAAGGCTCCTAGACCTTAGTTATTTCACAGCTGCGAAATCAAGATAAGGAAGCGGAGTTTGCAAGGTTTTGAAAACCTTTTAGAAGCTAGAGATCAGTATGCCCTTTACAGAAGTGGTGACTCAGATGCCACTCTATGCAAAATTCCTGAAGGACATGCTGAGCAAGAAAAGAAAGATAGTAGAAGAAGGTATCGTGAATCTCACTGCTACTTGCAGTGCAGTGATAAAGAAAGAATTGCCAGAAAAGATGAAGGACCCAGGGAGCTTTACAATTCCTTGCATCATTAGAGGAGTTGAATTCCAGAAGGCTCTCTGTGACTCAGCGAAATATAAAACTTGATCTTTCTGCATTTGCCCGAGCAATTAAGTTTGGGGAGGTTATTCCCGCCTACATTACTCTTCAAATGGCGTGAGACAGTCGATGGTGAAACTGAAGAGTCTTGGAAGATGTGCTTAGTCCTTTGTTGGGAATTTGTTTTCGGTGAACCGTCGATGCGGACATGGAAGAAGATTCGCAGAAATGCCCTTGCTTTGTGGAACCATTCCACAGCTCTTTGGAGCACCTTACGATCGGCCTTGTCTGAAGGAGTTCTTACCTTGAGGTTGGAGAAGAAGGCTGCGCTTTCAGCGATCAAAAGCATGCGGAGATATAGATATGAAGCGGAGAATTGCAAAGTAGTTGATGATGTTTTATACCTACAACCCCGATGTTCACAATGATTGTAATACTCGATTTTATCAGCGAAAAGAGATGAATTCCCGGTATACGAAGATGTCTATTACGGAATTTCCATCTGGCGGTTTTCATTCTTTAGAAACTGTGTTGAGCCTGAAGTAAAACAGAAATGACAATGGGAAAATATAGAAAAGAAATTCATCAAAACCGGTCTGAAGGACTAGTTTTGAAGAGTTTTACGTCGTTTAAGTATGCTTACTTAGAATTACGAAGAAAAACCAGTGATCATTTCAGCGAGACCTTCGGTGATCTTCGAGGAACAAGAAGCTATTGAAAATATTGAAAGCTATAAGGAATCGCTAGCTTGGTCCATTGAAGATTTGGAAGGGTATCGATCCATCGAATTTGCATGCATAAGATTCTACTAGAAGAGACTTCAAAACCATCTGTAGAACACCACAGGAGACTGAATCCAGTGATGAAGGAAGTAGTCAGAAAGGAGGTACTCAAATTGCTGAATGCTGGTTTTATCTATGCTATTTCAGACAGTACTTGCGGTGACGGTCACATGTGGTTCCAAAGGGGAGTTTCTTTGTGATCAGGAAATGAAAAAAATGAATTAATTCCAACAGAGCATTGACGAGGATGGAGGGTATGCATTGATTACGGGAAAGGCCCGAACACGTACGAAAGATCATTTTCCTTTGCCTTTCATTGATCGGATATTTGGAGCGGAGTTAGCGGGGACACCCTCACTTTTGTTTTCTGGATGGATATTCAGGATACAATCAGATTGCTATTGCACCTGAGGATCAAGAGAAGACCACATTCACATGCCCTTATGGTACCTTTGCCTTCAGAAGGATGCCATTTGGGCTATGTAATGCTCTAGCTACATTCCAGAGGTGTATGATGTCTATATTCTCGGATTTGGTTGAAGAAGTGATGGAAATTTTCATGGATGACTTCAGCGTGTATGGTTGACTTTGATCAATGTTTAAACAATGCGGAAACAGTACTTCAAAGATGCGAGACAAGCGACTAACTGAATTGGGAAAAATGCCATTTATGTTGACGAAGGTATTGTTCTTGGGCTCAAATTTACGCAGCTGGACTAGAAGTGGACCAATCCAAGGTGTCATTATCAAAACTCTTGCACCACCTACCACTTGATAAAAAGGAGTAAGCTTCTTGGGGCATCTTTGGATTTTACGGGAGATTCATCGAACTTTTCAAAAATAGCCATGCTTATGCGATTCTTGGAAAAGATACAAAGGTTCCAATTTTGATGACTCCTGCAAGGATACTTTTGAAGAAATCAAGATCAAATTGATTCAAGCTTTCCTATAATGGCTTACGCACGAGAATGGGATCATGGATTCGAAATATTGTGATGCGGTGATTTTGCGATGGGAGGCGTCACAGGGCAAAGAGAAGAGTATTGAGGGCGTATACTATGCTAGTAAGACCTTCAATGAAGCCTGAAAATTACTCAACAACTGAAAAGGAGATGCTAGCCATAGTATTTGCTTGTGAGAAAATTCAGGCAATACATTTTGGGATCCCATGTTATCATTCATCTTGATCGTAAGCGATCAAGTACACGATGCTTCGAAAGGCTAAGCGAGATTGATAAGGTGAGTCTTCTTTATTCGCGGGGGATTTGATTTAAATCGAGGATAAAGGATGTGACAATGTGATAGCTGAGTACTTGTCAAGTAGAAAGCGTGTGAAGAAGAAAATGTGATGTTAGCAGAGAACTTCCCGGATGAGCAATTGTTTAAGGTTTCTTCGACTTCCATGGTATGCGTATTGTGAATTATCGGCTTTGTGGAGAAGTAATGCCTTAGAATTCAGCTACCAACGAGAAGAAGCTTCGGAAGCCCGGCAATTATTACATTTGGGATGATGACCCACCTGTATTCAAAGTCTTGCGACATGATAATAAGAAGATGTGTGCCAAGAAAGTGAACAAGGCAACATTTTAAATAGATACTTAAATACATCGCCCATATGGGGGACATTTTTAGGAAGAACAGCTCACAAGATGCTCCAATCGGATTCCTCTTGGCCCACTATCTTCAAGATTGTCTTGAGTGGGTTAAATTGTGTGATCGATGCCAAAGATTGGAAATATCGACACGGGAATGAAATGCCCCTCGAGGTATTTGGTGATCTGAGTACTGATGTATGGGGAATAGATTTTATGAGACCTTTCCACCATCATTTGGAAACCTATACATCTTGCTTCTTGCCGGTAGGTACGTTTCAAATGGGTGGAAACGATGTTGTCCAAGAATGATGCTATCTGATTGTGAGTTTCTTGCAAAAGAATATTTTGGCGATTTAGGAACACAGAACTATAATTAGTGATGGGGGAACCCCTACTTCTGGAAACAAAATATTTCTGTCATGGCAGTATGGGATCAAGCATGTAATGAGTTTAGCTTATCATCCCCGGACAATGGACAAGCAGAAATTTCCAAACGGGGAAATCAAAGAATACTTGAAAGGCGCGGTGAGCTCAAGCGGGGATTGGTCTTCGAGCTTGATGATGCTTTGGGCTTACGGGTTTGCATATAAAACCCAGTTGGAATCATCTATCTGAGAGTTGTTTTGGCAAACCATGTCATCTCTACCTCTTGAGTTGGAATACAAGGCAATGTGGGCCATAGAAGTTAAACTTCGATTTTAAGGAACACGAGGAAGAAAAGATTGCTCAAACATACGATGGAAGAATTGAAAATAAACTTATGATAATGCTAGAATATCTGAAGACAAGACAAAGAAATGGCATGATCGGGAATTTGAGAAAAGAGTTGACGGGGAGCAGTTCTGTATTTGTTTAGTCCTAATTTGAAATTGTTTCCGGGAAATTAAAATCCAAATGGAATTGGGCCATACACGGTGGTGTCAGAAGTCTTAGAATTTGGGCTTGATGACAACGAGGGCGATAATAGGGGAAGGATTCAAGGTCAATGGACGAGAGGTTAAAGCATTTATCTAAGCAGGGAAGAGGGGAAATGAAGAACTCCAGCTGGTTCATAAGGAAAGAAGAAATACCGCAACCATCCATTCAAGGACTCAAAGCGACGGCTAATGGGAGGCAACCCATAAGGATTTAATTTCTGATTTTAAGTTTTGAAATATTTTTCTTGTAGTTGCTTAAAATTAGGTCAGATCTGTTTCTATAAGGATAGATTTAACTGTTAGAAATCAATTGTAGTTTAATTAGATTTTTCTTGAATATTGCAGTGAGCTTCTGCAAGGTTTAAAGACATGAATGGCAAGGCAACTACAGGAACAATTCCAGCAACTTGCAGAGAAGTCACAACATGAGAAAAAAGGGGAGTAACCTTCTCCCTAACCCAATTCTGTAGATATACTTGAATTGATTGTTAAATCTTTGCTTGAAGATGCCTGAAGAGATGTCTAAAGGGGTTAGGAACAATAAGAGAATTCAAAGTTTTTGAGATCAGTGAGTTAGGGCTTGAGTCACGGCGAAGGGTTATGTCGCGACAAAGGCGATGTCGCGACAAAACATTGATGTCGGCACAATGTTGAAGGGGCGATTAGTGAGTATTGAAGAAGAAGGTACATGTCGCGACACCAGCTGTGAAGTCGGCAATTAAGTTTCAAAATGAAAAATGATGCTTGCGACCATGACAAGGTAGGAAATGGCTGGGAATAAGAAAGCGGGGAATAAAAGGATGTGCAACATGATAATCAACCAAATTGAAAAATCCATTGATGTCAGACAAACTTAGCATGTCGCGACATAATGGGAAGTTTAATGCCGTGCTTTCATAAAAGCCTAATTTCAATGATCTCGAATAAAAGAGCGGAGTGAAGTCGACAAGTTTAATGAAGCAATAATTAGCCTAAACATTGATTGAATTGCAAATTGTTGGAAACTTTATCATTCACTCAGACCATAGCTATTCACCTTCTTCCTCCTTAGAATCTCAACCTGAAAACCTAGTTAAACCTTACGAAAAGCTTTTCTTACTGTTTCCAATGGTGAATTTCCCACCTAGTCCTAACCTGAAACGAGATTATGAGGAACATGAACAGCAGGAAGAAGAAACTCGCCAGAAGAGCGGTTAGACGAGATTCATCGGAAGAACAATCGGGAAGGTGCCATCGAAACACCCAAAGCTCAGGCAAACTCGAAAGAGCGGGGAAAGGGAAAGGAAGGTGAGAGAAGAAGAAGAAGAAGTAAAGATTTACGTGTCGAGGCAGAAGCGTACTCCGATGGAAAAGTATTATGCTAACAAGGGTTTGTCCTGAGAGAGGAGATTCAAAAATCACATTACTCCCTTTCAAGGAGATGATATTAGAAGCTGAGAGGGTGGGAAGTCTGCTTTTAAAAAAAATCAGGGTATACAGCCTTTGGTAAGAGGTTTTATTCAAATTTGGTAGGAAGGAAGGATGGAGCGGTTTTGTTAGAAGTGGGTTTCATATGAAGCTAAGGCCATCAACGAGGCCTATGGCATGCTTGAGTGCACAAGAAACATGGTTCCAAATTCCAAGAAACTTTTAGAAGAGCAGATTTTGGAAAGATTGCGAAGCTCAACGTGGTAAGTGCAGCTAAACGGAGAAGGAATGCGAGGCATTCAGGGGAAGCCTCAGCGAGCGAAGGTATGGTTTTACTTCACGTACATTTTGGTCCTACAAGTACGTGTGCCTGAGTGAGAGAACAAGAAGGCGTAATTCTTGTATGCCATCCTAAAGTGAGAAGATCAATGTAGGCGTTGTCATTGAATTTCTATCATGAAGGTATCATGAAGGGACTAAAGAGGGTTTATTCCTCACCCAGCAACAATCACCGTTCTATGTTTGGTTGGGGTGAAGATATGGGAATCGGAAAAGTGCGAGGCTTGCTCGCCGGCGGGGAGTTAGCAAAGGACCAAGGAACCAGAAGAAAAGGGGAGTGCTGGTAGAGAAAAGAGATAAAGCCACAGCTGAAAGATCAGAAAAGGAGACTCAGAGGGTTGCTGATCAAGGAGCGAGCACAGAAATCACACGACAACAATGATTTCCATTTTGAGACCAATGAAGGCGGGATGAAGGCAGCCTCATTAGACTTCTCCATTTCCTTAGCCAGTTCTCCTCCTGTGCGGAACAGAAAATTCCAACATGGAGAAAGTTCCAGGGGATCACAAGAGCACAGTTCGATACTGGAAGCTCTCAATGCCATGCAAAGGAGAATGGATGAAAGGCAAGTGGAGATCTCTGACGAGGAATTCGAGAAGGCATTTATGAAAAAGGTGAAAGAGGCCGGCGGTGGGAGGAAGAGCTAAACAGGAAGGAAAAGGAGCATGAGATGGAGGTACAAAGAAGAGACCAGCAGTGGGGAGAAGAGTGACAGGAAGGGAACCGGATAGAGAAAAATTTTGGAAAGCGGCAAGGGAAGAGTTTAAGAAGAAATGAAGGAAGAGATCACCGAGTCTATTGCGAAACTCAAACTAAGTCATGAGCTTTTATAACAATCCAGTTTGATTGTGATTCTCAACTCCTCATTGATAAAGAAAAGTATACAGAGCAAGCCAAATTTGGGAAGCGAATCAAAGGATTCAAGTTTTTATACAAGTCTCTGAAAGATTTTGAGAATAAATTGGATGATAGATACAAGAAGCAAAATCTGAAGAATCTATAGGCAAAAGAATGCATTTGGAAAGCCGTCGATTAACAACAATCTTGCCAAATTCCTAGAGGTTATGACTGAAATGGAGAATACGAATGGCTTGGGAAGGCGAGGGATGGGTTGAACAAAAGGTTGATCTCTATTAAGTTTTCATTGAAGAACAAATGGAGAGGGAAACCAAGAAGAGAAAGGAAAGAAGAGAATTGAAAATTCCTGAATTCCCAGCTCATTTAGGTACACTAGACCTAGATCCCCCAAACATCTTTGCTCCTGGCTATTTCAAAAGAAAAAAATAGACCTTCTCCCTGCCTAACCTTCTTTACTCTCCTTATCCATTTTAGGCTGTGTCCAACTATTGCAATTGAATCGGAAATAAAATGAGAAGATTTGAATTGGTGTTGTGTGCTATTTGTCTGTTTGTGCAATGTTATTGTTGCTTTTGTGTTGCATAGTTGGGAAAATAAAAATGAATTGATTTCGAGAGAATAAAAAGCTAGCGAGATGTCATGAGTTGAATTAGTGAAGCAATTAAGATTAGGAATAGTGAGAAATGCGGAATAAGAGGGCGAAATTTGAATACAATTTTTTGAAACCTGAAAGTGCAAAGTGACTTAAAGTCTAGCTGTTAGTCAGAATAGAGGGAAGTAATTAAATTGAAGGAACAAAACATATTTTGAGATTGTGGTATAAGACAATGAATCAAGGAACTTTGTTGGATACTAAAGAGTTTAACTACTCATCGACAAAAATTAAGCGAACTCCTAATAATTGATAACGATATAGCTAACCCGGATTCTAGAACTTGTTGGATTATTGATTGAGGCGAAATCTAGGTGTCTGGTGACAAGAAATGATCGAGGCCATTCTTGGAAAGTTTGGTAAATGCAGCCACCTATCTATATGCTAAAGCATATACCTTAGTTCAGAAGTGAGCAGGTGAAGCCATATTTCTAAAATCAGTAATTTAAACCCCAAACCTTCAAAAGAATCAATCTTCAGTAAGAGACCTGTGATTACCCAAGAACTGAGAAGAGAAGAAGGAAAAGCAAGTTTAGGGGAGGTTGTTTGAAGAACTCAAGGGGAGAAAAGGCAGAAGGGGAATGAAAAGAAAAATTCAACAGAAATGGGATAAGTTTTACCTTGTGGCCAAATTCTCTTGAACTATTAAGTTCTTAGGAATTGTTTCAACACCTAGTACCTAAATATATACGGTATGGGAGCTGCTAGCAAGTTATTAAGAGTGTTAGAAAGCCTAAAAAGTTAAAACATTGCACTGTCCCTGAATAGTGACAAACAAAGAAAATTCCCCCAGTTGAATTACAAATGAGAAATGGGAACATACAGTTTTGAATGGAAGAAATCAAGGAGATGCCCCAAAAATGAAGTTTGGGGGAGTTTATTAAAGAAAATTACAAGGAAAAAGGCAATAGTGAGAAAGAAGAGAAAAAAAGTTCAGGGTAATCTAAACCAAAAAGT
Source organism: Tetrastigma voinierianum (assembly GCA_016808115.1). Lineage (NCBI taxonomy): Eukaryota > Viridiplantae > Streptophyta > Magnoliopsida > Vitales > Vitaceae > Tetrastigma > Tetrastigma voinierianum. The sequence goes on from JAEQBH010001140.1 coordinate 66,800, forward strand.
TCCTTTCTATCCTACCCTTACCCAAGCCTAACATTACAAGCCCAAAAGACCTGATTGATCTTGAAGGATGGAATTACCTACATTAGTGGAGATCAATATGAACAACAAGCTTATGGAATTTGGAAAGGCAATAAACAGTAAAAAAAAAAAAAAACTGTGAAGGACCTAGGGAGTTAAGTGAATAATTATGAAGATGAGAAAGGAAAACAATTTATTTTTCAACAGGATCCAATGATTATGTTGTTTGTAAAACAATTTCAACAGTTTAGTTTTGTATACTATAAGAGTAGAAACCAACCTTGAAGCTGGACTTGAAGCTAGATGTACGAGAAAATAATGCATACCATATATTTCAATTAAATTAGATATTCTTGCCAAGAACAAATCAGAAAAATGTCCTTAAAAATTTTCTTTATTTGTTTGGATAACAGTCTCTTTTCTTTGCTTGAGGACAAGCAAATTTTAAGTTGGGGAGTTTGATGAGCTTGAAAGTCATCCATTTTAAGTCCATTTTTGATCTATTTTTATCTAAACAAGGCCCGATTTATCAATGCTGAAATTATGGAATAACTAACCAAAGCATTAAATGGCGGGAATTCAAGAGAAAAAGGAATATTTGCGAGAAAAAGAAGCGAGGAAAGGTGGATGAGCGATTAATGAGATAATTAGGTACAGAGCAGGATTGCGGCAGAAGGCGCACAAGGCGAAGGAACCCGATGTCGTGAAGCTTTAGCGACAATCAAAATGCATATCCGAGTTGCGGCGGTAAAACTCCGGTCAGCAAGCTTGCTTGAAGAACAAGGCAGAATTTGAGTTAAAGAAACTCAGTGAAGCAACCGGGAGATGAAGAAGAAAGACTTCATGTCGCGACATCTTTGAATGCGTCGTGACGTGACAATGATGACCTCTGGCGATCATAAAACGATGGCGCCGGCGACAATAATAGTGAAGAGAAGAGGTCGGCGACATCCAGATAATGATCAAGCAGCCAGCGACATCAGGAAACGTGGAAGAAATTTGATAGAGGTCGCGGCAGGAGAATAGCCTTGAAGCTATGACAGGCTTGGTGAGATGAAGTTGATGTAACTCAAGTTGTTGTCGCGACAGAAGACTGAAGTCGCGACATCAATTACGACCAGTTGAAACCTGCAAGGGCATGAATTGATGTCGCGACAAGGGATTGATGTCGCGACAACAGGAACCATCAAGTGAAGACTGCGAGCCTTAAGGCGATGTCCGCGACAAGGAATGGCGTCGCGACACGAAGCGTCGGTGACTTGCCTTAAAGTTCCTTAAGGCGATCGCCACGACGAAGGAGCGGCGTCCGCTCAAAAGCGTCGGTTGAAGCCTCGGAGAACTAGTCGATGCTTCGACAAGAGATCGATGTCGCGACATCGGGAACCATCGGATAGAAAATTTGCAAAGAAATGGTTCTTCATCCACGACAAGAGATTGAAATTAGCGACATTATGAACGTTCAGTTAAAGGCTGCAAAAGACTTGAGCTGATGTCGCGACAAGGGCTCTGATGTCGCGACATCGAGAAAGCCAATTAGAAACACGCAGGGCGCAAAGTGATGTCGCGACAGGGATGGTTTGCGACATCGGAAGACATCAGTTGAAAGCTGCAGTTCATTTAGTTGATGTCACGACAAGAGAATGATGTTGCGACATCAGGAGCAACCATGTGAAGCCTGCAGAAGACGAGAGCCGATGTCGCGACAAGAGATTGATGTCCCGACATCATGAATATTGATTCAATCTTTGCATAGACATAAGTTGATGTAGCGGCGTGGTCGATGTCGCGACATGGATGATGTCGCGACAAGGTTGAGTCGACTTGAACGGTAACATGGAGCGACTAAACGGAATCACAAAGTGCATTTGGATTAGGGCCCAATCGAAACCCTATAAATATTCTACCCGAGAGGAAGCTGACTTGGCGGTGACCTGGGCGAGAGTCTTGAGGCTGAAGAGCTCATTCTTTTTAGTTTTCTTTTCTTTTTCTTTTCTTTTCTTCAAAGTATTAGGGATTATATTAGTTATCGTTTTTATTTTTCGTTTATTTTACGGATCTGTGTGTGTTGTCGATTTTGAGCAAAAGCTGAATGCAGAATTCTATTCTTTTCAAATTACTACCTGGATTGTTTGAGTTCGGACAAATTTCTGGAATTAAGCTTCTGGGTTTAAATTCTGATTATTCTTATGATCGGAGAATGTAGCGTGTAGTGATGGTGAGATCAGCTTCCATTAAGTGAATGCTATAGTCAGAAATTATCTTTCCTGTAGTAGTTTCCATCAGCTTGTGAATTTCAAGTTGCGAATTTACTTCTGGTTTTGGGTTTGATGTTTTTTATCTGAATATCAGTGTCTTATACCAGTTTTAAGACTTGTCTCCTTTGCTGCATTTCAAGGAGGCCCTCACGGGTGACCGCAGAGAAGGCATTCTGAGAGTTTTGAACATTTTCTTAGGGTATATTAACACGCTAATATAAGATCCTAATGAGAGCTGTAAGTTTACTTGGATAAATCTTCTCACTTTGAAATCAGAATGAGTTGAACGGTATCCAATTTAAATGACAAAGTTCTCAATTAGGATAGTGAGCCAATCCGTGTTGGCGAGATCTAATCAAGGAGAGGGTGATCTATTCTAATTTTGAGGAAGAGTAACACGGAAGTTATATCAACCTTGACCGATAACTTAGAACAAAGGTTTCTGATCAAGTAAAATGGGTATGAAGTATTATAGAAAAATACCGGATTAGGAAAATCCTTTTAAAAGTAGTTATCTCATTCTAACCCCGAGAAAGAATCGGAAAAATTAGATAATGAAACGTGGAGTGTGGAGAGATCATTGTACTTCTAAACGCCTTGGGCGGATTTTAAAACACAGAAATGATCGAAATTTTATCGGTGTTAACTACGGGTGATGCCCCGACATGCGCCGGTATTCTTGATGGGTACTCGAAGATAACTATTCGATGACATTTTTCTTAATCTTCATTTATTCTTTATTCTTTATACTTGATTGTTTGATTGTTCATTCATTTCCCTTGTATTCGTTGAATTGCCAGCTCCTTAAGATTTGTACTCCATATCGCTTTGTGGTCAGAATAGTATAGAGATTGAGTAGTCGGGAGTAGTTGATTTAAAATTCTTGAGATCTTGTGGGATCGATATCTGGACTTAAATCCATTTTATTACTTTGTCGACACGTGCACTTAGGAATATCGGACCAAAACCAAAATTTGAAAATGATTTACTCACAGGAGATTTTTAGTTTTATATATTATAATGTCACAGAAGTTTTGTGGCATCATTGTCGAGAGTTATTTCAAAACTTGTCACAAGGAAATGAATGAACAATCAAACAATTTGAAGTATAAAGGAAATAAAGAAATATGTGAATATTTAGAAAGCAAATGATCATAATTATCTTTCGAAGTACCATCAGAAATAACGCATAGTGTGTAGTTAACCTTTGATAAATTTCTTGATCGACTAGGGCACATACGGCATTTAAATGCATTTATCTCCACGCGTTTCATATCTGGCACACCTGATTCTTTCGAAGGTAAGGAGTAATTTAAAAGGATTTTCCTGAGTGACTCTTTTGCAGTGCTTCATAGCCCTACGGGCTAATAAACTCTGCTCCCAGTCATCGATTGCTCCCCAGCTTCCAGGTACTGCTCCTGAAACCAGATAAATCACCCTCTCCTTGACAGATGCTCGACGCTGCGGTTAACTTCGCATAGAACCAGTGAGCTCTTTGCTGTTTAAATTGATATAACTAAGTTCAACTCATTCTTGTTAGTAGAAGAGACATGCAAAAACTCATTAGATCTGTAATGGCGAGGTTAATATACCGCAAGAAAAATGTTCAAAACAGAATGCGCTGCCAGTGATATCAGAAGAACTCACGAAAATCGGAAAAGCGATGAAGACAAGTGCAAAGCGTATACTTAGCGATATATTGAATCAAGCATCAAGCCAAAGCAGAAGTGTTAACAACACAATTCACAAGCTGATGAAAATACGAGAAAGAATGATACTATGACCACCAGCATTCGCAATGAGAAATTTGAATTCTGATGCACGCTCCTGGCTGTCTCGATCATAAGGCTAGCACAATTAGCTACGGTAATTCGAGATTCATTCGAAACTGTCGGTAATATTGAAAAAACAAATTACGCATTATTTGCTCAAAATCGCAACACGAAGATCGAAAATAAAGCGAAAAAAATAAAGCATTAAATATATCTAACGTGAAAAGAAAGAAAGGAAAGAGGCACAAAGAAAATGATATATAATATCAGCACCGAAAACACCTTTCTACGGGCTGGCTGGCGTGACTATAGGGTTTCAGTCTTGTGAATTCCAAAGATGAATGACATGTTCTTTGTTCGAAGTACGGCGACATAAAATCCCACTGCCATGACACATCATCCCGTATCGCGACAACGAGATATACGCGTCAGCATTATCAACATGCGACTTGTCGATTTCATGATAATCAGCGACATCAGCATCTAGCAACAAAACATCGGCACAAATCTTTACAGAGCTTTGGTTGCGATAATCGCGACATCGTGCGGCGCGACATCAACTGCTGCCGACTTTGCGATATCGCCACGATGTGGCGACACCGATTACACTGTGCGACCGCCGCCTGCCGCGCTGCTGGTTTCTGCGATGTCGGCGACATGGCGTATGCTTATCGGCGACATCAAATAGCCTCGGCGCACGGCAGACGTTTAAGCCGATATCGTGACCTCGATGCGCGGCGTGACGACGGGTTCTGGAAACTTCATCCCGATGGTTTGCGCGATAACCGACATGATCTGCTGGCGCCGCGACATCGGCAGATTCTACGGAGCTTCAGCGGCGCTGCGGTAATGGCGGCCGTGATTCACTAACCTGGCAAGGTCTAGCTTCCACTGTTGCTGTCATGACTGTGTCGCTGTCGTGACATCGGCAAACTGCGTGATGAAGTTTCTGTGTCGCGACATCAATCCCGCTGTCGCGACATCGAATTTCGTACTGCTGCGAGGATTTCAAGCTGGTAAATGATAATGGCGGCGGTCTACAATGGCGGCAACAGCGGGGGGCCCTCGCCGCAACTGGCACCGAGCTATTCTCTGTCGCGACACTCTATCAAATTTCTTCCGCGTTTGCGTATTAAGGCGCAAACACGATCGTCAGGTGTTCTGCCTTCACTACTATTGTCGACGACTACTTTGTTTTTATGGTATGCGTATCATTGTCAATGTCGCGGCGCGTCCGGGATGTGGCGGCGTAGGAGTCTTAACTCTTGTCTCTGGTGCTTCCACTGAGTTTCTTGCTGACTGCCTTGTTCTTCAAGTAGCTTAGTTTTATTTGGAGTTTTTCTGGCACCTTCAGATATCATTTGTTAACAAGTTTCACGACATCATTCACTCACTGCTGTCTTTCTATTTGCAACTTAACCGACGATATCTCATTGCTTCAAATCCCCTGCTCTTTTACTACTGATATTCCTGCAGTGCTGCATTGCTGGAATTTAGACCAGGTATTCAGCAATTATCTTGCATAAATCGATCTTCAATTTAGACTAAAATAGATCGGCTTCAAGAAATGGATGACAACTTCGTCAAACTTTTAAACTAAGGTACAGCGTCTCAGCGAAAAGAAAAAGAAAAATTGTTTGTCTCGAACAAAAATAAAAGAAAATTTACAGAACATTTGATTTGTGATGTATTCGGGCGAGGTGAAATACAGGTATGCATTTACATGCAGCCAGTCACGATTGAAGGTTGACTCTGTAACATATTATGCAAACTAAGCTGACAGTATTTTGCAAGCAGCATGATAGACGGATCTGTCAAAAATCAAATTGTTTTCTTTGCCAAATCTTCATGATTGATAAGCAGCTTTCTCTAGGTCCTTCACCGATTTTTTCTTTATTTGTGCCCTTTCACGAAGACTAGCTCAAACTTGTTGTTCATATTGATGCTCAGCAGCGCTCAGGCTGATTCCGTCATGAATAATCGGTCTTTGGCAGGCTGGTGAGAGCAGTTGAGGAACTTTGGTTTAGACCCTGCGGAGACTTTCTTTCCGTATTACCTTTTTTCCACTATGATTACTAACAATAAACCACCGACTTTCATTTGGGACTCCTCACTGATTTCTTCCATTCAAGCAGCACTATGTTCCCCATTCTCATTTGTATTAGCTGAAGTGCATTAGGAGCACGATGATGCCCAACTTTGAAATCTAACTTTGCTAACAGCGAGCTTTGGGTTAACAACTCCATGCTGAGCTGGCGACAGACACTGATGTTGAAACACTAAACTTGTCAGTTGACCACAGGCAAAACTTTATCCCCATTACAGACACACTCCCTCTTTCAAATGGCACTGCGCAGTTCTTCTTATTTGAACTGCTCACCTTCTCTTTTAGGTTCTTGGTAATCAGAATTCTTCTTTGGAAGATTATTTTGGAGGTTTAGTTTAAATGAGGCGATTTTAAGTATGGCACGGCTGGCATAGTACAGAACTAAATATAGCTCTTTTAACATAGATAGGGTGTGTGAACCGAGCTTTCCCAGTAATATCATTCTTGTCATTATCTAGAATTTAAGCCTCAGTGTGACAGCAGTTCTAGAATACAGGTGCTCTTTGATGTGACTCATTAGGATTCCTTTACTTAATTTTGTTGATGTGGATAACTCTTTAATCGGCAGGGTTCATGTTCATTGTTCTGTCACCAAAATATGTTTTGTTCCTTCAGGCTGAGTACTTCCTACGTATGAACTCAGCGATTGTTTGGTCACTTTGCACTTTGTGTTCAAAGATTGTGACCGGCGGCCTATTCCGAGATTTAGGCTTGTGTCTGAGCAACGATCTAAAACATTCTCGGAATTTGACACGGAACGAGCTTCTATTTTTGACACTGCAACTATACAACACAAGCAACTTTGCAACACTGCTTGGTCAAAATAGCACAACTATTCATTCAGAGCCTATATTTTATTCTGATTCGAACAAACTCAGTTGAATGCAATTCAAATGGGATGAGAGGTAGGCCGGGGAGAAGGTCTATTTTCTTTGAAACCAGCCACCTATGGCACGGGAACAAATTTTCAGTGTAACTCCTAACAACTTCTTCAGATTCCTCATTTGACTAACTCAAATAATCTCATTGAAGAAGATCAACCTTTTTAAGCCGACTAACATTTATAATTTAGATCTTAATTTGGCAAAGATGCTGTTGATCTGAACCATTCTTTTGCCCTGTAAGATACGTATCTTTTTGCTGTATCATCCCAAATCTCCAAAATGTGAAGACACTAATATAAACTTGAATCATACATTTAACTACAAGCAACTCACTACATCTGTTTATCAATAATGATTGAGAGCTCTGTCAACACTGAAACATTATGCTTCATACCCAGACTGTTTACTGCAATAGGCAGCCTAACTGTAAACCTCTTCACTGCTGCTAGAAAGTATAAATACCTTCTCCTTTACTGATGCTCTTCTTCAGCTATTTATTCTTTGCCTCAGCATCTTTCGCTGCTCTTTTCTGCTTGTTTAAAACAACAACAGCTGAGGCTAACTTTCGCTCTATACAGGCTGCTGGCTGGCAGGTATCGCAAAGCTGATAACTGGCTCCACTACTCATACATATGACATTAACTCGTCAGCTCTACGCCGGCACCATGTTGAAGAGTACGATTGCACACAGGCGGCGGAGTGGAGAAACAGGCTGCAACTAAATCTTGCCTTCATTGCTGCAGAATATGGTACCGATGAGTGATTAGCTGCAACTCGCACTGACTCGGCAACCTACGACCTCTTTGAAACTGTCTGCTGCTCTACCGACGCTCGCCTATTACGATCGCTGTAACTCTGTCGGAAAGGGTGGTGGCTGGTACTATTGGAACTACACTATGACACTAAAGCTGCAGAAAACGACGATTTAATGGGTATTCCTAACAGCGCTTCATGACTACTACATAGAGGCTCCTAATGACAACAACCTACATTGACTCTTGTACTGCACAGGAGGAGTAATACGGCAACTTGCAACTGGCTGTTTGCTCTCCTTTATTGCTACTGCGTGTTTGTAGGAACAAGCGAGCTTGATGCCATACCTTGACCTGATGATTTCCCACGACAGATGTTGTGACAAGCTGCTCCTTTAATTTGAAACCCACCCTATCGATGAGAAACTTCTTGTGTGCTCAAAATCTGGGCTCTAAAGTTTCTTGGTAGAATGTTTGTCACGCGCAAGAGCACCGTTGATGACTCATGCTCAAACTCCGCTCTCTACAAGTGTAAAACTATAGCACGTCTTTGTACAATTTTGGTGTGTGCAGAACTCCGCACCTACGCATATCATGCGAAGAGTAACGGAATTTTGAATGCTCTCTGCGGCGACGAGCCCGCTGAGCCAGCATATGCCACCGCTGGTCTACGACTGCGGAAGTGTGCAAGCAACAACAACTGCTGCCACCTTTCCGCTCGCTTTGCAGCAACTGCTGAGAGTTTCTTGAGCACCAAGTGTTGCGATGGCACATATACGTTGTACGGTGAATTCTCGGTCTAACCGTTAGCTGTGGCGCATTTCCGGTTCATTGGCCTCGAACAGGACTAGATGAAGTTCGGCCGACGGAAGAAAAGCTTTTCGGGACTGCGGAAACTGATTACCGAGGGGTTGAAGCCCGGGAGTGTGGTTTGAGTGAAGATGACAAATTTCAACGATTTAATTCAATGATAGTGGTGTGCTTCATTAAAAGAAACATCCGTGACAAACCTAAGCATAGGATCATTGAAATTAGGGCTTTTTAAAGAAGATGAGTTAATGGCATTAAAAAACTTCATGTCGCGGCATGCTAAGGAACTCGCGACATGTTTTGGGGTATTTGACCATCATGTTGGAACATCCTACATTCTGTTTTTATTCCCGACCTTCTACGCTTATTTGCGACATCTTCGTGGCTGAACCTACGTCGCGACACGACTGTGTCCAGCATTTCTCTGCCTTTGTCATCTCCTGTGCACCTTCAACACAATCTGTATCAATGTTTTTATCGCGCATCCTTTGTCATGACATATTATACATGGAGCTAACACAACTCGCGATCTCAAAACTTTAATTCTAACAATGATCTAACACACAGGCTATCTGTGAGGCATCTTCAACGGAACTGGCAATCAGATCTAGTATACGAGGGTGAGTTGAAGTCACTCGCACTATATGTTAATATATACTGAAATTTATTTGAGTGTTCTTGTAGTTGCCTTGCCGTTCTGTGGCACAGACACTGCGAGGAGAAAGCTGACTGCGCTCATTCAGAAAATCTAGTGCAGAAACTTACAATTGATTTCTAGCTTATAAACAGATCTGACCTTGAACTACAACGGCTTACAAGGCTATTTCAAACTTAAAATCGAAAGTGCATGGAATGCCTCTAAATAAACTGTTTCATTTGAGAATCTTAGGCTGAACTCTTTGTTAATGTGTTTCTGCCTGTCGCTGTAGTGGTGGAAACTATGTTTAGATAATGCTTTGCTTTGTCATTGACAATTTGCTGGTATGGAATAAATGTCTGCTCAAATAACATTTGCCAGCGTATATTGCTCCAGTTTTATTTCACTGGAGTATTTCGATCTAGTAAGCGGAACTTTGTTTGCTACAGGCTCTTTCTCGAGACTACGATCATGCACTGCTGTCTTGTGTTTAATACAGCATTATCATAAGCTCGTTTGCTCAGTAGCTCGGTTGTTTGGAGTGAGCTGATGGCAGCCACTGCACGACAACAAAGCTCAGTTTAACTGTGGCCCACATTACTGTATTCCAACTCAGGTAATGACATATTTGCAGCATTCGATATTTCATATGCGATGCAGCAGTGTCGTCAAGACTCAGAAGACAGCTCACTGCGAAACTCACCAAGTATTCTTCTGTTAAGAGAACTATAGCATCATTGCTCTGAGAGATGACAAGCAAACTCATTACATGCGATCCCATACCTACTCGTAGTTTGCAATATTTTAAAATGTGCAAATCGCAATTATGGATGCAGGTGTTGTGCACTTTCGAAGCCTGACTAACACCAGAAAACTCACAGGCGTATTAGCATGCCCTTTGGACTTAGTGTAACTCCACTGTTTGGAAATGTGATGCTTTGCTGGCACGATGTGTGGGTTTCAGGAGAGTGGTGAGAAAAGATCCCATAAATCATTCCCACATCAAGAACATCACAAGCCTACGAGGCATTTCGCCATGCTGGCGATGACTCTGGCTCTTTGCATCAGCTCACAACCGCTGTTATCTCTCTGAAGGCAGTGGGCGATCAAGACGTGAAATGTAACAGTGAAAAAATGTCCCATGTGATATGACATTCATTTAAATATTGCATGATGGCTTTACACCACATGCGTGTCGGCACCTGCTGAGTCATCCCAAATATACCTGGCAATGGAATACAGTTTCTTGATGACAGCCCAGTGCGAGCATTACTCCACGGCCGAACATAATTCACAATATCGGCATACCGGGAAAACACAAACAACCATCTGAAGAGTATTAACATCATTTTCTTCAACCATCCTTCCCTTCTCTGCTGCTTGACTTTCAAAGTGATAAACTATCTGCTGTGCATCCTTTATCCTTGTTCCAAGTCTTCTGCAACAACAACACCCACCTTTATCAGTATGCAGCTTAGCTAACTCTTTGACATCGGTATGACTAATGCATGTTCATTATGGTAACATGGGATCCCAAAATATAACGACACTTAATTTCTGAAAGCAAATACTATGGCTGGCATCTTTAGTTGTTGTGTTTTCTTGTGCTCGTGAGTCTTTACTGGCATGAGTATATGTGCAGTGCTGTAACTGCTTTTGCCTTAGGCAAACAATGCACGATATTTATCCTTGATCCCATTGCAATGCGGAGTTAGCACAGTCAGTTTGATCTTGTTTCTTCAAAAGCTGGCCTCAGCTGCGGGGAGGTCATCGAAACGAAGAACCTTATCTTTCGGTAATCTACCATAGTAATCTATGTTACGAAAGTGCTGATAGTCTCTGAAATCGGCATGCCCAGCATAACTACTCACTTTGCTTTATGGTAAGTGCAGAAGATTTGATAATAATTCATGATTGATCCACTTCTGGCACGAATTTATCTTGGCTAATACTATGCAATACCATGAAGCTCAGTTATTGCTATTGCTGTCTGGCATCTTTGAAGTACTCTCGAATTGTTTAAACATTGAGCTAGAGACCATACGGTGAGTCATCATGAAAATTTCCATCACTTCAGCAAATCGAGAATATAGACATCATCTCACCTACCGAACTCTTTGGCTGAGCTACATGGCAAATGGGCATCCTTCACGAAGAACAAAGAGCTGAAGGCGCATGTGAATGTGATCTTCTCTTGATCCTCGAGTACAGCAATCTGATGTATCTGAGAAAAACTCAAAGTGAAGAGTGCTCTTGCCTTTGTCGATCAATGAAAACGAAGAAATGATCGAGCATCGGGGCCGGCTCTGTCGCCTCACGTCTATCCTTGATGCAGAGGCAATTGCATTTTCATTTACGTCACGTAAGCACCTAACAGAACACTGAGCTCACCAGTGTATGCGAAAATAACATGGAGTAAAACCGGCGTGTGATACGAGTGCGCACCGACTGCTCTTCGTCCTTTGGTCACTTTGTGTTCTGCAGATGATTTTGAGGTATAATACAAACAGGGCTCTTATGCATGCGAGCCAGTGGTGACCTTTCGGCTCTTGTGGACCTTTCTTGTATTTTCAGCGATCTTTGACCACCGACATCTGGCGTCTGTTTGAAAACTGTTCGCTGAGCTATTTATTATTAAATAACTGCTAACTCAATGACAATACTAAAGCCCAGTCGCCACCTTATTTCTTAATAATTTCCTATATATATTTTCCCATTGCTCATTGCAGTTACACTTTCAATAAATCGCCAGACTAGAAAGCAACGTATCTTTGAATGGTGATATGCTGGAGGCCATGCTCTTTCGTGGTAAAAAGCACAGGTATTGTCATTGTGAACATCGGGTTGTGAACATAGGTGTAAATCAGCCTACACTGAGGCCACTGCCCGTCTGTGCATGTGCACGTGGCGATCGAAGTTGGCGGCGACCTCGGCCTCAGGTAGGCTCCTTTTTTGAAAATGAATCGGGGCGGCTCAGTAGCTAGGGAATGGTCTCCCGAGCATGGCAGAGTACTGTGAAGATCTTCTTCCAGCAATCGAGTATTGAGGAATGCTGGAAAACAGGGCTCGAGCAATGTGCCTACTCACCATTCTCTGCTGACCCCAGCAACGATAGTGAGTGCCTCCTAAACAGCAACATGAAAACATCAGTACTGCTAGCTCTTTGAGGCCTGCAGTAACTCCTGTATTGCAGGGGCAGCAAAGCTCTGAAATACGGCAATTGCTACTGTATCGCGGCAGCACTGGTAGCGATGAATTCGCGACCTCTTCTGCTATCTCTTCTTTTGAAAGCATGTCGCTAAATTTACTGAAATGGCATGCAGTCACCACTTACAACAAAAGAACATACTGATATACAGCTTCTAAAAGGTTTTTCAAAAAACACTATAGCTACTCTGTAAATGGACTATGGTCTCTGATGAAGCTGCAGTCTAGAGCTGACATCTTTCATCATTTCCCTTCTTTCTTTTCTCAATATTCTTCCTTTTTCTTAACTCTTCTTCTTTCTTCTTTGTCATCCTCTCTCATCTTTCTATCCTTGGCTGCAACCATGCGATCTTTAATTAACTTCTTTGTATTTCCTGCAGCTGCGAGGGTAAGCGGCTGCCTCACTGTCTGTGATGGTGTTAGAAAGAATTGAGAGTGTGGCATTGCTTTCAACTGCGAGCCTAAATGGAGGGTTTAACGACTTCTTGGCCATGAAATACGGCATCGATCTTCAAGGTGAGCATGCCCGATACAACATTCTGACCATTCCTTGTTCAATATTTAGAGCTTATGATCTTTGTTGACACCCTTGTTGAGGTTACATCACACTTGCTGAGCAGCGGCACCTCCTGCTATGGTCATGAATTCCCTGGGTGACGACAATGTGTGTGAGCAGTTTGTATTATCTACGCTACGCTAATGTTACCTCGCAACGCGTTCTGCTGTTAACTACCAGCCTGCAGCAACAACTCAGCGCTCTGACTGAATATGCGACGCCGCTATTTCGATCGACCGATGCATAACGTCGACTGTAGCGACCGTCTTTGCCGACTCACTTTTTCTACTGGCAGCCACTGAAAACTGGAAAATTTTCATGTGCATTTTGCCGGTCTATCTGCGCACTACGCTGGCATGAAACATCGTGATCGCACGATATATTCAAGCATGATAATGTCCGTCTGAGGTGTGGGGATCCTCGTCGTGTTCCCGCTCTTCCTCAAACTGTTGGTTTAGTCTTTTCGGAAGCCTGGAAATACTCATCTTCCTGCTGAAAAAAAACAATGATTTCACTCACCCTTTGGTGATGATGAAGAATGCTGCACAAATAAACACTCTACCAACTCCTCCCGGTATCTGACAGAACCATATGGTAAGATTCATACCATGTAGCTATTATGCTCTCTTGGGAAGAGGGAGATGAGAGGCTAGTGTAACCCAGCTGGCCTCTCTGGTCTCTCCAGCAACCCGGAGTGCTGGACTAGTCTGGAATGAGATGACCGATAAGGGCCGTGTAGTATCAGTTTAAGTTCAGAGTGTTTGCACGGCTTTGCTGATGTGAGTATCGGCAGTAATGAGCTTCCATTCCTCCCGTAATATGCGTGAAACATAGCCTTCATTGATGCCTTTCATCTACCATGTTATAGTGTTTTGCTCCTTGTCTTTCAGCTATATCTGGCCAGGATCGGGCTCGAGTTTACTTTCTATGCATCAAGGCGCTGAGAAGCAAAATACACTCCCGATAGGATTGTCAAGCAGTAAAATATATTCAGTAATGGAATAGTAGGTGGTAACTAAAAAACAGCGCTAACTAATACTGTAAGAAATGTCCAAGTGGTATTTCAAACTCTTTAGATGATTCATAATTCTTCGATCCCACATTTTAACGCCAACAAGCCATCACACTTTGTCCGGGAACAGCTACATATACTATATCTGCCGGTGCGAAAAGACTATTGAACAATCTTTGGGTACAATGGCGCAATAAGCATTGATAAGACAAATAACCTACACAGTGTGTAACAAGAATTACCCAGGAAGGAACACTGTAAACAATCACGACAATATTATATGCTTTGTTATTATATTATATAAACAAAAATCTCTAAATAATCTTTTCAGAAACACGAATATATTGTACGCAGAAGTGCACGAGCAACAAGTAATAAAATGGATTTAGAATCGACAACCGATCCGCAATCAAGTAAATCAGCTACACGACTTTACTCAATGTCTATATTTGGACCGCAAAAGTGATAGTGAAGCTTACGGTAGGAAAACAAGCAGCTACAGAAAATGAATAATTTATCAGTAATCACAGTATAAGAACCAAGAATAATGAATATTTAAGAAAATAAATGATCGCTGAATGGTATCTTGAGTGCCACATGCTCTTTATGTGGTATCAATTACAGTAGTGCTATGAAATATTCTTGATAAATTCAGGCACAAAATCTTGTCCAGAAGCTTTAATGTCTGTTGAATCTCCACTCCACTGCTTTGACACTCTGGCCTGCACGATTCTTCGAAAACGAGGAATGAGACCCAACTACTTTTAAAAGGAGTTTTCATAATGCGGGTCTCTTTGCAATACCTCATACCGTTTGCAATTGTCAACCTTGCTCCGGTGTCAGATCAAAGCTGAGATGCTACAGCTTCATTACTCTTCCTCAGAGTAGAATAGATCACCCTCTCACTGTTAGATCTCGGCCCCAACTGCGGATTGGCTGCTATTAGTGAGGTGAGCTCTTTTAGCTGTTTAAATTGATGGCTTTCGTTGACTCATTCTTGTTTCAAGTGAAGAGACTATCGAGTAGGCTGGCGAGTTAATACTGCAGCATTCAAGCTCCGGGGAGGCGCCTTCTGCTGATCGCTGAAGGCCTCCTTGAGCGAGCAGTGGCAGTCTTGGCTTTGGTATGAGTGTGATGTGATCATCAGGCAAACGGTAAGCCACGCGGCGAGATTCTGGGGCTGATGAGCTACTGCGAGAAAGGCTGAACTGTAGCATTCGCAATGGAAGGCACGGATTCTCTAACGGTACACGCTGCGACATTCTACGATCATAGGAACTGGCACGCGATTAGCTGCGAGTTGAATTCGAGAAGAGCTGTGCAGAGCCTCAGGCAATCGGTAATAATTTGAAAGGGCTCAAATTACATTCGTACGCTCGAAATAGACATTTATATCGAAAATAAAAGCGAGAAAAAGCAAAGCGACAAATGTCTGTCTAGCATTGAAAGAAAGAAAGAGAAAGAAAACAAAGAAAATGAGCCCTTCGGCTCCCGGCTCTACAAATGTGTCGCAGCGGCGCACTATCTACAGGCAAAGCTCTTGTATTTAAGTTTCTCGGACTCTAGTGGCGTCTTTGTAGTGAGATTGGTGTATCATTGCTTTGTTCGAAATAGCAGGCTGCTAAATCCCTTACAGCCGAGCATCATCCGTAACCGGCGACATCGATCTCGCGCGTCGACATCAACTTTTATGTTATGCGGCAGCAGGCTGATGCATTCATGATATTAGAGCATCGATCTCTTTAATAAGCGACATCGGCTCTCGTCTTCTGCGAACTCACATGAATTTATCTCCAGTAACATGGCATGGTACTCTTTGATAATAACATCAACAAATGACTTCTTGATGTCTTACGATAATCGCGACCTCGATCCCACTAATGGGTATCGCCCTTTGCGAGGGCTGATGATTTCTCTGATGTCGCGACATCGATATCTTGCTCATGTTTTTTATCGGCTCAAGTCTTCCGCAACCTCTAGCTGGCGTTCATGGCGACCTCGATGCTGTCGTGACGGCGGACTTTGACTTTCGTAATGGTTCACGATAATCGCGACATCGATCTCTTGGCCGACATGGAAGCTTAGTTCTGCGGGCTTCCGGCTGGATTTGCTTTCTTGTCGCGGCGTCGGCTTCGCGACAAACCGAACATCGGCAAGATGCTGCAAGCTTCGGCCAACAACGACAACCGCCGGCGTCGTTCTGCAATAAATGACGCTCGGCGCTCTGCGATGACATCGGCCGCGGCGACATCAGTGTTCGTACCGCGCGAGGCTAGCGATAAATAGCGTATCCGCGACCAGTCTTATCAGCTTCATCTCTGCTTCAGCCGCCTTCAAGGCTTGTCTCTGTCAGCGACCTCATATTTCAACTCACGTTTACAGTATCGCGGCAATGATCGTCGGTGAATGTCGCATTCTTCTTCACTAATAACCAACAAGCGACGACTAACGCTTGGGCCTTATGTGTCACATTGTCAATGTCACGGCATCGGATAGCCATGACATGAAGTCTTCTTCTTAACTGTCTCACAGATTTGCTTCACTTGGGTTTCTTTGCTTTCTCGGCACGCACTTTGTTCTTCAAGCATAAGCTTCGTTCCGGCATTTCTTCTTACCTTTAGATATGCGTGCTGCTATGGAACTCATAACCTATCGCTTCACCTGCCTGTCTCAGCAATATCTCGTGCCCTTTAAATCGCCCTCTGTTTCTTTTCTTCCAATCTTCTGCTCTTGAATTCCTGCGATTTGAGACAGTATTCCGCAGTGCACGCTCATCATCTTGTTTAGGCAATAGATCGAAAAAATGGACTATGGTTGACTTTCAAGCTCATCCGGGCTACGGTCATGTTTATCATAGACTTGGGTTGTGTGATGTTAAATTCGGGATTGACTTGGGATTTGTTGCCCATTGACACTTGTATTGGGTAATGGAGCGGAGTGGGGGACTCCGATCATACCAGGTCGTGGTAATACCGGTGTGGTTGTCACGGTTAGGCGTATGCATGTGGGGCAGTCGATGAGTGACTCCGGGATATATTACTCCAATGACATATTGAGTGATGGAGCAGCCAGGCTCGGTACATGGGCGTAGTGGTCGAGTCCATTCATGGCATGTAGACGTCGGGTAGACATGTGTATTTGCTGATCGATGTGTGTTTGATTAATATGACCATTGCATGTGCACTTAGGTGGGGAGTAGCCCTTGTAGAAGATTATCACTACTGGACTTTGCTCACCTGATGGGACCTTCGGAGTGCGGTCGGTGCGGGCCAGTGACGCGTGAGCACTTTATATGAAGCGGGATTTTGGCTCAATATATATTTGTAAATATATATGGGTTGTATTTATTTGTATAAGAGTGATATAATTTAGCTCTTCTATGGACTATGGTTTCCTGATCATGTGTATATGTTTGAGTGCGATGCGAGACTGATGGTATTATTTTACTACGCATACTTGGATACATGTGGTCATTGTTGATTAGGACGGAGTTGTACCTTGGGTGAGTTCCTCGTACAAGGAGACTGCGCGATTTTAAAGTAGTGGTGTGGGAAGTAACCGACATCCATGAAATCGACCTGTGGAGTTGTGGGTTGTCAGCAGGACCCCCGGTTTTAAGGGGCGATCGCAGGAAGAGAAACTCTGCCCCCATCTTGATGAAAGGAATAAGGGCTTTATGAATCTGTGAATTCTAAAAGATTCATAAAAGATTTCTCCAAAATAGCTAAGCCCCTGTCGAATCTGCCTGTTCAAGGAGTGCCCTTTGAGTTTGATGATTAGTGTCAAGAGCGTTCACATCATGCTTCCTTTTGGTAATGTGTGTGATGCGGCGACTATTGTATTAGGGGCGTAAGCCCAAGACAAAAGGAAGGAACATTTTAGTTCACATCTATTATCAGAGCTAGGTTGAATGATGCACAACTCAGCTATGCAACAGCTGAAAGAGCCTAATGATTGTGTTTGTGTTTGACAAGTTAAAATGTGAAAGTGTAGTTGGTAACGGGGTGATAGTACACCTTGACCATTCGGCCGCTGGGAGTACGATGACTAAGAAGGATGTGAATAGAGGACTGATAAGGTGGGTGTTACTACTCCAAGAGTTCAACCTATAAATTAAAGATAAGAAAGGGATTGAAAATCTAGTAAGTAGGCCATCTTCAGTTGGAAGGCAGTAAAGAAATTACGATTCATATTGAAGCAGCTCTTGCTTGTTGAAGAAACGAGCTGTGTGAACAAGCGGTTGAATACTTGGTAGCAGAGTGCTCCCCATAGTCGAGTTATCGATGAGAAGAGTATTTTTCGCACGGTTGAAGCACTACCCTCTTTGGGAGGAACCATCTGTATAAGCATTGTGTTGATCAAGTGATAAGAAGATGTGTCCCATAAGAGGAAACATAAAGTATTCTAAATCATTGTCACGCTCTAGCATGTGGGGTGCACTTTGGGGGAAATAGGACAGCTACAAAGGTACTTCAATTGGGATTCTATTGGCCACCTTATTCGAGGATGCACACCATTTTGGTAATCCACTTGGGAAGCATATCAAAGCGAGATGAGTTGCCTTTTGCAACCTATTTTGAAGGTAAATTTTATTTGATATGGGGATGGATTTTATGGGTCCTTTTCCTTAATCTTTCACCAACCTATACATTCTCTTGGTCGTAGATTACGTTTCCGAATGGGTAGAGGCCATACCTACCGAACTAATGATGCAGCGAAGTGGTAGCGAAGCTTCTGCTTGATCATATATTTTTGGTTAGAACTCAGGGAATGTTGATAACGAGATGGAGACACATTTTTGTAACAAACTCTCGTTGACAACGTGTTAGAAATATGGTATCACGGCATCGGACCGCACTTACGCCACCACCCCTGAGCTAATGGCGAAAAGTCTTGAACAGAGAAATCAAATCAATTTTAGAGAAAACGGTCAATAGCTCGAAGAAAGATTAGGTGAAAAAGATAGATGACCCGCTCTGGGCATATAGAACAGCATTCAAGACACCATTGGGAATGTAACCATTCAGGCTAGTGTTCGGGAAAGCGTGTCACTTGCCGGTGGAATTGGAGCACAGAGCATACTGGGCAACTAGGCAATTGAATATGGATAGTAAGATGGCCGGCGAGAAACGCATGTTGCAGCTCAGTGAATTAGAGGAGTTCCGCAAAGAGGCATACGAGAATGCGAAGATATATGAAGAAAGAGCGAGCGCTGTACGATAAGCATGTTAGCTGGGAAAGAGTTTAGTCGGGTCAAACGGGTCCTCTTATTTAAATCCAGGCTCAGACTTGAGGAAATTAAAGTCGAGGTGGTTGGGACCATTCTGTGATAGGTTTTCCATGGAGGAGGCGAAAATTATGCACCAAGAGGGAACCTTTAAAGTTAACACACAACGATTGAAGTCGTACTTTGGGGTGGGTTCATCTGCAACAACGGGACATACATCGACCACACCAAAAATAGTGCCATGGGGTTCATGCGGGTTACGCCAATCTCGAGACATTGAAATTCGAGTCGAAATTTGCGACATTAAGCAGAGCGCTTAGGGTGACCCAAGCCCCTTTTGATGTTTTCTTTATGTAGTGTAGTTCTACAGTGTTTTAGGTTTTTTGGCATGTTTTACGTTTCTTTCTCTTAAAAGTAATTTTTTGAACCGTAAAGCTTAGTGAAAATGTTTGTTTTGTTTGTTTTCGAGGACCCCGAAGATAGTAGCGACAGTGAGAGCTTGTTCAAAAACTCATTCCAGGAGTAGGGTTCAGACTTCATTCAGGGAGTTTTCTCAGACTTAGAAAGTTTTGTAAAATAATTGAAATTGACCCTCTCTGTAACGTCGCGACGTTGCCATGAACTGGAGATGATTCATTAGTTATTACAAGTGAAGAGGAGAGTATGATTCATTAGTTATTTTTTATACTAGAGATTACAAGTGAATGATAAATGTTTTCAGTATATAATGAATCTTACTTTATTTTAATTTTTTATCATGGTTTCATGATATATATATATATATATATATATATATATATATATATATATATATATATATATATATATAGTTCTTTAGTTTTTTAATTTTTTTAACATTATGACAAGTGCTTATTTATCAAAACACTTTAATTTTATAAGTGTTTATGATAGTCTTTTCATTAATTTCCGCTATTATAAATGTTTGTGTAGTAATGCATCCAAACACCTTAAAATGATTCATAAGCGCCTTTTAAAATATACATCCAAACACATATAGCATGTTGAATAAAATACTTATGACATAAGCTCTCATATAATAAACTCTTATAAAATAAGTACTTAATTAAGTTGTTTATCCAAACAGAGCTTTAATGCGTGGAGAGTTATTTAGATATTAAAAAGAATGACTGTTTGGTCACTATTAAAGCATGTTTTTGGGATTCAAATCCCCAAAATGCATTAGTACCGACTCCTTTACCTTTGCATGCGTACTTTATTAAATTATTTCCCCTCAATGCATGTTAACATTATTCTCCTTAAATAGATGTGCGAGTTACTGCTAAAGTAATAAATATATTATATTCCCCAATGAATCAAACATAGTCTCCAATTTAGAAACTTTAAACAGAAAATCAATAATCCCTTGAATAAATTAAAATGTAATAGAACTAGTAACAATAGGATACACAAATGATTACAATATCAATTAAATGATATACCACTCCATCCACCAAACCGAACAAATATAGGCTAAATTATTTAAAGTATAAACCCAAATTTAACAATTCAAAACCATTAAAATTATATAACCTTGAAGTCATTATAAATTTATAAGTTGTCTAGAGAACATTACTGCTTTCAATTTCTCTAAAATGGTCATCTTCCTACTAATAGTCCTTTACTATTATTTAATCGGGTTCTTGTGAATATCATTTACTATTAGTTGAAACCATTCCCTATCAAATTCATCTAAAATTCTTTTTCTTCTTTATTAACCTCTTTTACATTTTCCAAATTAGTGTTTAGAAAGAGGGATAGAACTTTACATACCTTTCAACCTTTACCATGTATCCCGAAGGTCCTTGCAGATTAGCCTCGAATGACATACACTAAATTTGTTGCCATAGTTATTTAGAGAATAATTAAGAAGTATGAGGTGCATGATATGAACATACCATATGTTCTTTTCTTTTTCTTGTAACTTTTTTATAGAATAAATCTTAATAAGAAGATGAAATACACATGAACCATCACACCCCAAAACCCACTCTAAGGACATGACGATCATTTCATATCTCAAGTCTAAAGGCTCAAAGCGTAAATGATCCAAAAAAATTTCTTCTTGTGATTGAAAATTACGAACTATTAAAGTTCTGTTGTAGTAGTAATACAAAATTCCGCATGTCTCAAATTTCAATTTTAAAGCTAAAACATTAACTAAAATGTTATTGTCTAAATAACTTTACATTAGATAATTCTAATGGGGATTTGAGCAATTTAAAACCATTAAAAGTATATAAGCTTGAGGTCATTATATAGGCTTAGATAAAAAAATAATAATTCTGACTCAAGTATATTTGTTCGCTAATTTTCATGGGCTAGTTTAAGAGTCATTGAGCTACTTGTGTGGGATTTTTTTGTGGGCATTATATATGCCACAATTGGCCTTTAGGATTAAAGGTGTTATTACTTGATTGGTGATAACATGCTTGATAATTGTTGTTTGATAATTGTTTATATGGGTATGCTTACATATTGACATTGAAATGAATGTTTGTTTTGAAAATTATATGCATGTAATATAATTGTCCATGATACATGGCAAAGTGTATGGTTTATATTGTCCATATGGCATTCATTACATATGATATGATTTTGACATGTAATGAAAATCACATTGCATATGCATGAGAACATCGCATTTCATGGGTGCGAGTGCATGGTTAGGATCAACATCGCACGGTGATTGATGGTGGGCCTGATATCGTGGACGGTTCAATGAGTCTCACTGCATGAAATGGAAAACTTGTGTCGAGTAAAGCAAGAAGGGCTAGATACTCCCTCGGATGAAAGACCCAGTTAGTGGTTCATTACACTCCAACGTTGAAAGTCCAAAAAGTGTAAAAGGAGTACGAAGCCTGCGGTGAGACTCCAAAATCCGATGCCCACAAAAGACACATGGTTTGAATATGAAATGATCATTTGAGGTGTAACATCCAACAAGTTTTGGTTTGTAAACAAATTAATTTTGTTTTAAAAATGATCATTGGATGTAATCCACTAATGATGGATTTTATCACACATTGGCATTGCATTGTGTGACGGGAGTCAAAAACTCGGGTTATGGTGTATGAGTGAGTCTCATCTCATTTCATAGCATGACATGTATAATTCCAAGTTAGAATTGGCATATTCTTGTTTTTGGAATGTTGATGTGAATTGTGAAGTGTAAACATTGCATGTGCACTTAGGCAGGGGAAAGAGCCTACGTAGGAATTTACTCGATTTGGCGGCTCACCCCACGGAAAACATTTCTGCGCGGGACTACGCTGTGTGGACGGTTCTCATCCGAGGCAGCAAAGGTGAAGAAAGTCACGTGGCTTTTATAATTACTTTTGTATCATTTTGTAAAATAATCTTGGAACAAATTATTTTTGACATATACTAATATGTAAAGAGTTGTAATTGAACCCATATGGACTGTTTTTAATATAGTCTTACATGTTTTTATATGAATGTGGATAAATGGGCTCGATGTAGTCAATTTTTACTCATAAATGGACCCGATGCGGTCATTGTGTTATATTGGGCCCAGGATGGGTCATGTGATTGTATTATTGTACAGGTTGGGTTTTAGATAGAACTCCTCGTACAAAGGAGACTATGTCTGATTTTTGTCAAATTATGGATCCCGGTAAATGGAACACAATGGTGTTGTATCGAAGCTACAGATATCCATGCTTTCATGAGTTGATGGATGATCAACTGACCCTTGGAATTTGGGGCGTCACAAGTAAAATTTCAACGACTATAGTAGTAACATTTTTGTGGTAATAAACGGCTAGTATATTAAAACGGTCGACCGATTGCCGCCTAAATGCTATCGAAGTTCCCACTCTTAAATAAAGTGAGGATCCCTAAGATGTTAGACACCTGATGACTTATTGTATATCCTCAACCATCATTTCGATAATCAATTCTCAAAGTGAGATTCTTAGTGCATTCATTAAATGAGCATATTGTAGAGTGCACCTTTGTGTTGATCAATAGCTTGAGTTGTATGAAATATCTTGGGAGCTTGAGAGAGTGTCTCATTGTGCTTAAGTGAGAAAACTTCTAGTGTGTATAGCTTGAAGGAATTGTGAAGAGCCCATTTGAGCCATAATCCAAGTGTAAAGAAGCTCGGGATTGGAGCTTGGAACTTCAAGTGTATATAGCTTGAAGAGGTGCCCATTGGAGCCATAACTATGTAAAGAAGCTCGATTGAGCTTTGAACTTTAAGTGTATAGTTTGAAGAGGTGCCCATTGGAGCCATAATCCAAGTGTAAAGAAAGAAGCTCGGTTGGAGCTTGCCACTAGTGGAACCCTCACTCGGTTGAAGTTAGAGGAGAAGTGGATGTAGGCAAGGGTGTGCCAAACCACTATAACCGGCTTCTTATCCTTCTTTACTTTATTGTTATTGCATTAAATTGAATATTTATTGTTGTTGTGTGCAAAGCTTCTCACCCCCCACCCTCTTGGTTAGGTTGGGTTAAGTCATATTGAACTTTATCAGTATGTCATCTACACAGCCCATTGTAGATGATATGGAAAGCTCTCATGATGAGTTGAGAAGGAGTAAGAGACAAATAAAAGAGGTTTCCTTTAGAAATGATTTTTATACTTACTTGATTGAAAATGAACCGTCATCTTATTTTGAAGCGATTTCTTCCTCTAACGCTTTACTTTGGAAAGAAGCCATTAAAACTAAGCTTGACTATATTTTAAAGAATTAAACGTGGGACGAAGGATTTACCTTCATGAGCAAAACCTATTGGTTACAAGTGGATTTTCAAAAGAAAATATTTGCTAGATGGTTCTATTGATAAATATAAAGTTAGGTTAGTAGCCAAAGTTTCTTCATAAAAACAAAATGTTGACTATTTTGATACATTTGCTCGCTACTAGGATTTCTTCCATTCGTTTTTTAATTGTTTCTACTTATTCATAAACTTATTATCCATCAAAATGGATGTTAAACCGCTTTTAAATGGAGATTTAGAGGAAGAAATTTACATGTTACAACCTGAAGGTTTTATTAATCCTAGACAAAAAATAAAGTTTGAAAATTGCACAAGTCTCTATATGGTTTAAAACAAGCACCTACCTAAAGGGCATGAGAAATTTGATAAATTTTTGTTGGAAAACGGGTTTTTATCTCAAAATGGGTAAATGTGTATACAAAGTGTACAAGAAAAGAATTTGTAATCATTACATTGTATGTAGATGATATGTTGATTTTTGGCACTAACCTGAGTGTGGTACATAGTACCAAGAGAATTCTAGCTTCATAGTTTGACATGAAAGATATGAGTGAAGCTAAGGTAATTTTAAAGTGTGAAGATCACAAGGATTGGTGATAGTATAATGCTATCACAAGAAATTGATTATGTTGAGAAATACTTAAGAGGTTCGACATTTCATGTCAAACCCGTGAATACTTTAAGATGCTAACAACAACTATTTAATGAAAAATCGAGGTGATCCCAGGTCGGGGTTGGAGTATGCACAAATTAGGAGTTTGATGCATTTGATGAACTTTGTGACCCGATACATAGCATATGCGTAGATTAAGTAGTTATACGCATAAATCCCAATAATGATCATTGGAGTGCATTAGCTAGACTAATGAAAACTTAAGGGGTACTCATGAACTATGCGGTATCCTATATAGTGGATTTCCTACCATGTTGGAAGTTGATACAACGATGCCAACCGGATCTCTTATCTCGTATGAGATAAAACTACAAGCGATTACGCCTTTACTTTGGGAGGTGGTGCCGTTGCTTGAAATCATCTAACAAACCTCGTCTGCTACTTCTACCATGGAGTTAGAGTTTATAGCTCTTGAATTTGCTGCAAAGAAGCTTAGTGGTCGAGGAACTTCCTACCGAATTCCTTTGGGAATGCAAACTTACACTCTTCGGGTTCTATGCATTGCGATTACAAGGAAGAATATCGACGCAAAGAATAAAAGCATTCAATGGGAAAATACATATTCGCCTAAGACATGAGGTCAGGAAATAACCGTTGAAAGATGGAATTATTACTGACTATGTAAAGTCGGCGAATTTGAACGACTTTCATCTGAGCCTTTGAAGAAAATTGCTTGAAAACATCGAGTGGAATGAACTAAGCCAATATGAGATTAGCAGCGATGGGAACCCAACTCAGTGATTGGAGATCCTAAGGAAGAAGGTTCATAGCGGGTAGTGGTCACTTGTTAATCCCGGCAAGACCAACAAAATTATCCTTCCTATGGTACTATTAGAACACTCTCAAATATGTTCTACGCTGACTTGTTTAGGGTATATTATAAGCTAAATATGAATTTCGAACAAACGAGAGACCCTGAATTAATAATAAAGCCAAGGGTAAATATGTAATTCTTACTACTCGAGGACCCAGTGGTCATAAAAGGGAAAGACTAGGGGTTAATTTATGAAATGTTTAAAATGAAATGTAAATAGAAGCTATGGGATTCAAGGCAATTAGAGAAAAGATGGAATAGAAATAATAAAGAATGGAAGGTTTGGCAAAAATGAGAAAAGTGTTGGAAATGCAAAGGCCAAACATGGCCTTAACTTAAAAATGGGATTTAAGACCAAATTGGTCTCATTTTGGAGAACCAAAAACCGTAGAAGAGAAGGGAGGAGGAAAAGAGAGAAGGAGAGGAAGAGGAAGAGAAGAAGAGGTGAAGCCAAGATAAAAAATGTATGGAAACTAACCTTGAGTATGGAACTACATGGAATTCTAAAGTTTTGTATGAATTTCCATGCTTGGATGGTTAGTAGCTTGTCCCCAAACCTAGGGTTTTGCTAGCTCTATTTAACTCCAAAAAATTATGGAAAGTAAGGTGGGTAAACCTTAAATAGTACAATAAGAATATGGAATCCTCCCTTGAGGTTGGATTCATATGGTTTAATTTCATGTAATGGAGTTAGGTGGTTTAGAACAAACCCTAACAAATCCTTATATTTGCCATGTATGGGTTAAATTCCATATTATAGTTGGTTTGAGAGTAATTCATGATAGATTTTTTGAACAAGATAAGTAGTGAAAGAGGATTTGAGTAGAAGAGATTACAAGATGTATAGAAATGGTTTTCGAGGTGATATGGAGTATAGAATTGATTTGGATAGCAAAGTAAGGAAAATGGGGTGAAAAACACACATTCTCGACAATGAGACCTATACTGGTACACCTTGACTCACTCTAAGATAAATTTCTCCAACTCGAACTCAGACAGTACAAAAAGGAATGTGCGGTAATATCCTTCTCTGTTTTGACCAGTTTTTATATTTTAGCCGTAATTTGTTCATTTCTTATCCGATTTGAGTGATTCAAGTGGATAATTAAACTAGACTTCAAGGAAAACCAAACATCCAGAAATAGGTATCGTCAAATTCTGACTCTGCGGGCCAGAATTACTCAAAGTGGGCTATGTGCAAGCCAACCCACAGTTGGAGACAGAGTAGTCCGAGTTGTTTAGAACATAACTCGAGTTTCGGTGCTCCGATTTGGGTGATTCCAGTTGGAGAAGAACCCTTAGCACCTTAGCTTTAAATGAGTACAAAGACCTAGTGTCAAATATGGAGTTAAGATCCCCGAAATTGACAAAAGACAGTGGCTGCTGCAGGTGCTGCAAGTGGCTGATTTTCTTCACGACTTGCAACTTGCATAACTCTTTCGTTAGGACTCCATTATAGGTATTCTTGGACTCTATGGAAACCTCATTGAGTCTAGAATCTAACCATATGCTATTTAATGGCATTTGGTTCCCATATCTTGTCTGAAAACTGAATTGTTGTACCAAGTGTACTAATCGCTTGGGTAAAGTTAAATGAAATACATGGTAAGAAATGATATAAATATGAACAAGAAATAGAGATATATGGTTTGATATGTAAAAAGAGTATAGGTAAGAAAATACCTACGGCATCAACTTAAGAGTCTCTATTCTTTACTCCTACAGGAGATAGGACAGTTTGATAAAGTACAAGTAAAATGTACAAGTATAGAAAGGTATAGGGATATGTCATAAGATATGATAGGTATAAGTCATAAGATATGATAAGATATGATAGGATATGTCATAAGATATGATAGTTTAAAGTACACGAATGATAGACACATATGAATATAAGATTATATGATGTGAACATATGATTGTCATACATAAACGAATAGATGGAACATGATAGAAATATATAAAGTATATGAATAGATAAAGACATGATAGGAATACGTAAATGATAGGAATATAT
The DNA here is from genome assembly GCA_016808115.1 of Tetrastigma voinierianum. Classification (NCBI taxonomy): domain Eukaryota; kingdom Viridiplantae; phylum Streptophyta; class Magnoliopsida; order Vitales; family Vitaceae; genus Tetrastigma; species Tetrastigma voinierianum. The sequence goes on from JAEQBH010001140.1 coordinate 94,304, forward strand.
GATAGACATACCGAAAGGAATAAGATGGAACATGCTAGGAACACATGATAGAAAGGCATAATGATAAGAACGATAGAGATGAGCAAAAGATGACAAAGCATATGAATGAGTACATGTACAGGAATGATAGGTACATATATGAATATATGAATGAGTAAAAGCATACATGATAAAAATATAGAAAGTACATGAATAGCTAAATCATGATAGAAACACATAAAGGATATGATGCATAAATGATATAAAGGAATATGAATAGATAAAGATATATATGACTATATGAATACAGAGCAAAGTAATGATAGTATTATATTAGCTAAGCAATTATGATAACAATAGTTATTCATGCTTATGGAGATATGTACGTAAAATGTAATAAAAACCGGGATTGTCGCTAGAACCTCGTAGAGGGATAGATAGGGCATGCCTATAGGGAAGATACAATAAGCCGCTGTTAAATACATAGACAGAGCATCGAGGCCCCAGTTTGTCAATGACATAGATCCCGTTGATCGTGGCCCCAAAAGGTCACCACACAGACAGAGATCACTATTTCAGACAAATGATAAGACTCCCCAAGACATTGATAGACAGTAGAGATCACCTGCCTCAGACAAAGGATAGTACCTTTCCTGCACACCCAGCTTATTTCCCGAACCGCTCTAAGGTATTTGCATGAATATAAAAGAAAAGGAAAAGTATACACAAAGAAATGTATATGAAAGTATATGATATGATATGATATGAGAAGCATACTATGCGAAGGAAAGCATGACAAGCATAAGAACAAGAAGTACAGTATAACTTGATATGAAAATAAGTATATAAACACAAGAAAAGTACATAAAGTATACAAAAGCACAAAGTTTATGATAGATAGAATAAGAACATACAAATGTATATGAAGTATATGAACAAGAACAGTATATGAAAATCATAGAAAAGTATAGTACATGAAAATGTCAAGATGAAACTATAAGGAAGTACAAGAATATAGATGAAAGTATATGACAAAATCACATTGCTACTGAATGACAAACAGGACGAGATTCCCTCTCGAATCTGTCGTGAATGTCAATTCTATAGTCAAAGTGACTCATACTATTAAATGTGAAATCACATTGCTACTGAATGACAAATAGGAGGAGATTCTCTCGACCAGCTGTGGAATGTCAATTTATAGTCAAAGTGACTCATACTATCTCAATGTGAAAGTACATTGCTAATGGGAATGACAAAATGTGACGAGATTCCTTTCAAATCTCATATAGAATGTCAATCTATAGTCAAAGTGACTCATACTATTATTAAATGTGAAAGACATTGCTAACAAATGAATAAATCAGGATTCCAGATTCTCTATCGACCCATCGTGAATGTCAATTCCATAGTCAAAGGACTCATACTATTAAATGTGAAAGCACATTACATCACGACAAACAGACGGTGATTCTCTCGAACTGTCAGGAATGTCAATTCTATAGTCAGAGTGAAAATACAAATGCAAAGTATATGACAAGACAAGATCGTATAAGAAAATATATGATAAAATAAGAAATGAATAGTATAGCATGGGCGTGTAGCCACTACAGGGTAGGAGATATGATATAAGTACAGGATAAGAAATGCTATATGTAATAGTACATAGAATACAATACAATCAGGAACCAAAGATGAAAAAGACATAGACTAGAGACATGATATGTAACTCGAAAGAATAGAACATTGAAAAGACATATGACAAGCGTGGAAAGATGCAGGTGAACACAGCGACAAGTAGTAGGAATATGCAAAGTATAGAAATAGGAATACAAGAAAAGTATATAGATAGGAGATTAGTCAAAGACATAGAATATGTAATGTAAAAGATTGATATGCAATAGAAAATGAGATGATAAGTAATTCAAGTGTTATATGAATATGTATAGATATATGAAATGCATATGTATAAGCTTGTGACGATCACCATTGGTGGTTGTCCATGCTTATGTTCCCACTAAGCGTAAAGCTTAGCACGGTGTTCAATCCGTGTAGGTAATGAAGAGGAGGCTAGAGGACAAGACATCCCACACAAAGATACACGCGCTTCACAGATAGGGTGCTCACCGCCACGCTCGCAATCTCGAGGCGTTTCAGATTAGAAGTGTGTACATGTATAAGTAAATGGACTTTATATATGTGTATAGATTTTATGGACACCACTCCGGCAGGTAGTTCTTTGTATATATAGCAAGCGTAGCGCAGGCGCCGCCGCGCCGCCGCCAAAACGGGCAGAGCAAACAGCAACGGTGGTGGAATGGCGCAAGCGGTGGTGGCTGGAATACAAGTCACAAGGCGCGTCACGCCGCCAAAGCACATACAAACGTCCACGACGAGACACAGAACTATTTGTATACCATGTGCACAAGTACACCGAAAGAACTGGGTCAATAAGAGTCCCAAAGACAAAGATAGTATATAGTATAGAGAGTCATACCAACTTCGGTTCGGACCAGCCAATCGGGTCGGACCGGAGAAGGGGTGTCACAGTTATGGTACTATAAAGCATATTTCGAGAGGTCGAAGTATATGCTCTTAATACTTCACATGAGATCACCTATGTAAGTGTGGAGGGGGCCGTCATGAAATGGCTCGGGCAAAATTTCTAGAGCACTTATGAATTAAATCAGGCACATGCATGGCCTAATCGCGTACAACGGTGTTGAATAGCAAGAATTGTGATGTGTGGTGTTGATGATAAGGTCCCTAATTCACTATCAAGAGTACTATGGTTCATAGAATCTATAAGCTTCACCAATACTCTATAAAATAAATCTTATTCATCTGTGTTTGGTTCATAGTTCATTGAACATCAAATTTAATGCACTAACACCTTCCATATTCCAAACAAAGTGTTTTAGATACAATATTTTTTTTAATACAACCTTCTATTTGAAAACGTGGGGATTGTTAGTAAACAATAAGCTACAAAAAAGGTGTTATCCCATGGAAAAAGATCGAGTCTTTGGTTGGTCGAGTATACTAAACCCTAATTATGGGCTTGTACATGACTTGAGAAGAGCCGGAGTCCTCACACAAGACAAGAATTGGCTGAAGCCCACCTCCCCACCGATTTAAATGCAAATCAATGAATTCCGCCTTCCTTGCGTGGATATACCCGAGACACATTGGCCATGTTTGGTACGCAGGATTAAGCAGGATTAATTTTGTACTCGGACTGGGACTAATCTGGTCGGACTAGGACTGGGACAAATTTAATACTGGTCCGTGGTTTGGCACAATAGACAAAATTATGGATTTTATCCCACGCTTAAAAGCATACCGAACTAAGATGGTGTTTTTTTTTTTTACTTAATACTGAATAGATTTTTTTTTTTAGCTTAATACTGAATAGTACTTAATAGCATTAAGTATTAAGTTGTTTGTTTTTTAACATTAGATAGTGAGTAGGGATGGGCAAATCGATCTGATTATTTTCGGGGTTCCCATTCAAAATTTTCATTCTTACGGTACCTGCTTAATTTAATTTAATCGGGTTTTTAATGAGTTTGAGTTTATTTTCTCAAATCTGATACGGGTTCAGGTATTGTTACTCTTTGTAAAACCCGTAAAAATTAGAAATTTTCAAAAATGGCAAAATGTTAATAAAAATAATAAAGTCTGCCATAAGGGTTCGTGAGAAGCATAGAAAATTTCAGATCTTGATGATCAAACGAACTCGTCCGTTAAATTCGCCTCACAAATCTAGCGAATCTTAAAAGTTTCATTAATTATGAGACAAGCGAAAATTTTCCGATTTTCTTCCGTGATAAGTTACTGATTCTGTGGATCTAGATTTTTTTAAAATCTCGAAAGTTAGGAAATGAGTTTGGGCTAAGTTCATTTAAAAATAAAGTGAATCGAAAGAAATAAATTGTTTCCTGAGTAGAAACTAGACCGAATGAAGCAATATGAATCATGTATCCAAAATAATAAATAATAAGACCCGCCCGATTATATTTTTTAAAATAATTTTTATTATTTTATTTTTATACTTTTAATATAAATACACAATTATTATAATGTTTTTAATAAATAATTTATAAAATTCATATAATATTTTTTTATTTGTATGAAAAATATTTATATATTGTTAAATTTATATTTTATAATATATTATATCATATATACATATTAAGCTATTTTTTTATTTCATGTATTTAGTATTGGGTTATTTGATAATATATTAGTTAATAAATTTTTTGTTCAAATTTTTTAGTTATATTAATTATTTTTATAAAAACTATAAAATATTTTATCCCCGCTTAGTCCAAAGTAAACCCACTTCCATTTGAGGGTTAAAAACTACACAAAAATAAACCCACCTCTCACTAATTTTGTCCTCGCTTAGTCACCCCAAAAGATCTACCAACGCCGGGACTTCAACTAATTTTGTCCAAAATTGGGCTCCATCCCCTCATCCCGAAGGCATCAAACATGGCCATTCGCTTGTTCAAATCAATTTTGTTTTTGTTTGCCTAAATAAAACCAAAACGGTCCAAGTCATAAAACCATGGTAAATTCAAAACGGTTTGATTTTGAATTCAAATTCTAATAATTTATTTTGCATTTAATTCATAACACTTTTTCATCTCCACCTGCAACTTACAATAAATGTTCATCTATGTTCCTATTCTAGAGACTGTTCATACATGTCTCGCCATTCTTTTTTCTCCAAATCAAGCCCGCTTTACAGTACACTACACCTTCTCCCGAGGACAAAGGTTTTATACACATCTCGCTACATATTTTCTCCAAATTGCCCTCTCTGCTTACAAGGCACACTACACCTTCTCCCGCTTGCTGGCTACTATGTTCTTTGTTTCGCTCCTTCGCCGCCCGGTTTTGCAACATGACTCGCTTATGCCGTGGCAAGCCTTTCTGAAGGTATCAAGGGAGAAGATCAACGAGAAGGAAACTCATTTACAGTAAAATACGCAACCGAAAGACATGCTATTCCATACACCATAAACGCATAATGTTCAAACTCGTCCTCATCGTGAAAAGAAGTGGCTCGCATTAAACAAACCACCATGGCCGTGAACGATGATAAAGACATGTTAGAGCGCATAAACATCTTTTCTAAGAAGTGTTTCAAAATCCTTTAGGGCCGTGATCCGGGGTAATTATGGAAAGAAATGCAATGACGGAGGCAGACCAAACGAGAGAGCAATCGTAGATGAAATTGTGCAAAGACAACAAAGCTTGATGCTTCAAGCTTTCGTCCGCCGCTTCCTTTAGTCGGTCGTCACAAGGCTACGGCAAGGTTGCCAACCGCTTGCCACTACCGAGCATGAATTGGAGGTATTAATTAGCCACCCCCTCCTCTTTTTTTATCAAATTTTCATGTGTTCCATGAACACCTCATCTGTCGCTTTATTTTCATTGTTCCATCTCGTGAAGAAATTTCAGTACGTAATGCTCTCATAATCGATACGGTCAATGGAAGATTATTAACAAGGCCCTAGATAATTAATGTGTGGGAAACTCATGGTTTCAACCCATTGATTTGAGAATAATCGCGAAAAATGATTTAGAAGAGGAATAATTGCAAAGAAGATAAAAAGAATGTAAAATACATGATGATATTTCCTCATAAAATAATTGTGTTTGCATGATAATATTACTTAGGCAATACCTTACAAACTACATGTATTATTTTAATGAATCGAGCTACTACCTTAATGAATAGTATCAATAGAGTACTTACAGTTTATTAATGTAATACCTAAGTACTGTCATATTTAAAACACAATTATTTTCTATGAAACCGAACTGAATCATGTACATTATATTTTTTATGTCTTAATTCATTGCAATTAATTTCAAGATCGTAAACTGTCTTTATTGAGACTCGAACCTAGGACCCTCTCCGTATGCCCTTATGCATGTTTTAACAATGAAACACAAGTTTCCCTTAAACGTTTGGACACTTTTTTTATTTTTTTTCCAAAATTAAACCAATAGAAAAAGAAGAATATACCTTAAACCACTTGATTTCCCATTGCATTCTGAGTGAAGCTAAATGGAAAGCGTTAGAATCATCTAAGCTTGCAGCAACATGTAATACACTGTTCCCTTTGGCATCAATAGCATGAAATGCACTTTCAGCGTGAGGCTTCCGGTTGACTAATAGCTCATACAGTTCGGCTTGCCTATTTTTGACTGACAAAAGAACTATATTATTGCTCGAGTCTCTGTCCAGAATGCACATAGGGAAAACCTGTAGACTGCTCTACAATTTCAGTTATCCCATTTTTTGCTGCAATTAGTATTGGTGTCTCCCTTTCGAAAACCTTTCCATTGTTAATTTTTTGATTCTCCATCATCTGCCAATGAGCTGCAAATAAAAAAATAAAATTAAAAGACGTGACAACTTGATCAAATCAGACTAAGCATTAAAGATGGAAAGGGATGAGAGGGATCAAGTCCCAAGAAAGAGGGGAGGAGAAGACGAGATGAGAGGAGAGAAAGGGAAAGAGTGGGATAAAGGGGATGGAGCGACACATGACAAACGGACCCAGGTTAGCTGGATTTGGTTTTGTGGATGGCAACACGACATCATTTAGATGCAAGCTGGGGAGAGCTTTTATTTACTGCTTATTTGAGCTTTATATTTTTATATAAGTATTTTTAATAAAATTTTGTATATGCTTTGAAAAGCTTATAAAATAGTTTATAACTCCTCCCCATAAGCTATTTTTAGCTTATTTCAATAAGCTTCATGGAAAAGCTCATCAAAAAAGCTTAAAAGAGCTTATACAGAGACTAAAATTGATCATCTTAATGACAATAATGCTCCTATAAAAACAATGAAAATAATAGGAGAACAACTTTCTGAAAATTTATAAAAATAGTAAAACATTTGAAACTTATATAAAAATATAGGAAAAATTTATGAAAAATAATGAAATAAATTCAAAAAACTTATGTAAAAATGGGTAAAATTTTTGAAAATTTTATGTAAAAAATTCCAAAAAATATAAAACAACTTCCAAAAATTTATGTAAAAATTGTTAAAATTTTTGAAAAAATTATTAAAAAATATGAAAAAATTTCTAACATATAATTAAAAATAGAAAAAAAAACTATTGATGATGAGAATAATGATATTAATGATGATTTTCATTATTTAGAATTTGATACAGATCCATAAGTGTGTATTTTGTTTTTGAAACTTAAAATTTTGTAAGGATGAAAACACTAATGGTGTTTATTATTTTGCCTTTTATTTTGTTTTGAAAATATTTGTGATGATGGAAAATGAGAGTGATTTTTTATTATTTTGTTTTTCTTTATTGTATTTTATTATTAGAAAAACTATAGACAATATTTAGTGAGATATATAATTTTATTTATATTAAATAGAGTACACATTACTTAAAAAGTTCATGCCTCATAAAGCCTTTCCGCTTCAAGGCCTCAAGAGGCTTTTAAGGTCCGTGCGTATTACACTAAATAACTATAAGTACATGGTACAACAAGTTTCACTTATAGAAACATCCAAATTAAAGATTTTAATGGGAAAAAATGAAATATTTTAGTTTTTATAATCTATTTGATGCATATGAAATAAAATTGAAGAGGAAAGTAAGGACTCATTAGTTATTATTTTATACTAGAGATTACAAGTGAATCATAAATGTTTTCGGTATATAGTGAATCTTTACTTTATTTTAATTTTTTTATCATGGTTTCATGATATATATATATATATATAATTTTAGTTTTTAAAATTTTTAAACATTATGACAAGTACTTATTTATCTAAACACTTCAATTTTATAAGTTCTTATAATGATATTTTTAGTAATTTCAGCTATTATAAGTGTTTGAGTAGTAATGCTTCTAAACACCTTAAAATGATGTATAAACGTTTTTTAAAATATGCAACCAAACACAAATAGCTTATTGAATAAAGTACTTATGACATAAGCTCTCATCTAATAAGTTTTTATAAAATAAATACTCAATTAATGAGAGTTATTTAGGTATTAAAAAGAATGATTGTTTGGTCACTATTTAAAGCATGTTTTTGGAATTCAAATCCCCAATCGACTCTTTTACCTTTACATGCATACTTTATTAAATTATTTCCCCTCAATGCATGTTAACATTATTCTCACTAAATATATGTGAGTTACTGCTAAACTAACAAATATTCCCTAATGAATCAAACATAGTCTCCAAATAAGAAGCTTTAAACAGAAAATCAATAATCCCCTAAATAAATTAAAATGTAATAGAACTAGTAACAGTAGGACACAAATGATTACATTATCAATTAAATGATATACCACTCCATCCACCAAACCGAACAAATGTAGGCCAAAATATTTAAAGTATAAACCCAAATTGAACAATTCAAAACCATTAAAAATGTATAATCTTGAGGTCATTATAAATTTATAAGATGTCTAGAGAACATTACATTCAGTTTCACTTCTAAAATGGTCATTCTCCTACTTCAATAGTCCCTTTTTGACTATTTGGTTCTTGTGAATATCATTTACTATAAGTTGAAACCTTTCCCTATCAATTCATTTAAAAATTTTCTTCTTTATTAATCTCTTTTTACATTTTCCTAATTAGTGTTTAGGAAAGAGGATAGAACTTTACATACCCCAACCTTTGCTCATGTATCTCGGAAGTTCCCGCATCAACCCCCGGATGACATACACTAAATTTGTTGTCATAGTTATTTAGAGAATAATTAAGAAGTATGAGGAAAAGGATATGAACATACCATATAGTTCTTTCTTGTTTGTAATTTTATCCGAATAAATCTTAGCAACAACAAGATGAAATACACATGAACCGGCACACCCCAAAACCCACTCTAAGGGCATGCCGATCATTTCATAACTCAAGTCTAAAGGCGCAAAGCGTAAATGATCCAAACAATACTCTTCTTGTGATTGAAAATTACCAATTATTAAATTTCTGTTTAGAGTAGTGATACAAAATTCTGCATATCTCAAATTTCAAACTTTAAAGCTAAAACATTAACTAAAATGTTATTGTCTAATTAACTTTACATTAATAATTTAAATGGGGATTTGAGAAATTTAAAACCATTAAAAGTATATAAGCTTGAGGTCATTATAAATGTTTATGACAATTTTATTTTGTTTTCACTTCTAAAAGGTCATTCTCATCTTCTATATTCCCTTTTGGAGTACTCTTTAGTTTTTTTCCTTATCCTAACCTTTTCTTATTGTTTCATTTTTTTTCTTCATTAGATCAATAGATTTTCCTAACTAGTGTTTAGAAAGATAGAGGGAGAGAGGGAGTGAGCTTTACATATACCTTCACCCATTTCCATTTGTTGGGACTGATCATTAAGAAATTCCGCATTTACTGATTTCCCTCCAATAATATTTATAATGTAGTCATGTTGAGAAGATATTCTTAGCATGAGGTCTAGGGTCTGAACAGACCATATGTTCTTTTCTTTCTTCTCTTTCACCTTCTTTATCTTGTCTCCAAATCCGAACAACGACACGAGTATATGCACTGAAATAGTTCAAATCTAGATGGTTAGCATATTTATATCATGCATGTTGGGATGGTATGTGGGATGGTGATATACCTATTAGTCCAAGGATGGAATGTAAGATCATGATGCTTGTTTGATAATTTGGGGGGAAAAATTGTGGCCTTTCTTTAGTGCTCACTGCTTCCCTACATATGAAATGGGGTAATAGTTATTGTTATGGAGTAAAATTTTATAGTGAATTGTAAACAAGCTTTCTTTAATAATTGTAGTATGCATACAATATGAAATGGTGATATGCCTATGTGCAAAACTTAATTACCTTGATTCTGGAGGAATATAGCGATTCCTTCTTTGAGTTCCTCTATTCTTGCTTTTCTATTTGCCTCCATGCTTCTCGTTAGGACTCCGGCAATCCATCTCTATCTCGTTATCGAAACTATACAAAATTCATTAGGTTCTTTTCTTAGCATGAGCGACAATATTCATGACCATGAACAAGCATACAACTACCTACATATTGTTGTTTAGATACATTTCTTTGATAATAATACTTTATATAAATGTAATTATCTTAATTAGAAATTACATTAGAATGGACTTTTTCAACATCAATAATAGTAAAGCACTAAAATTACTCTTGTCACTCTGACTATTTTTTCAATACCATTTTTGATACCTGTCTTGTAGTTCTCTGGATAATTCTCAGTGTTCTTGAGCTCCCCTGAAAAATGTTTATGCATGTCCCATGATCACTTACGGTAATTGTCGTGAGAATAATATTGTTCCTTGAGTTTTTCGACATGTAAACCTTGCAAAAAATATATAAATATAAGGTTTCACTGTCTGCTTTTCCTGATTAAGTTTGGATGGTCAAGCAGCAAGTACTCTTACAGTGGTAAATAATTCTGTTGATGAATCCGTCTGGCCGAGAACCACTTCTGAATACAGCTGGGTTACTGGCTAGGAGATGCAGTGCAGTGAACCCATGTTCATCTACGTCGTATATAAGTTCATCATCGTACTTACAAAGTATCTGATATGCCAATTCCGTAAAGACAAATAGTTGACTATACATATATATACACAATACCAAAGAACCAAAAAAGATGGATGGTATTTGATATTTAGAAATTAAACTAAATACTGACCAAAATATTGGCCACTAATGGCAACATGAAGAATGGTTTGGCCATCGCTCCTTCGATAGAACTTATTTTGTCTCCTCTCATCGGATATCTGATCAAGATAAAGGAAAGCATTTTTTTGACCACGAAGAGCAGCCAAGAAGAGAGGCGTCTCCCCTTTGTAGTTTCGATAGTCTAAGAGCTCTTCATTCTTTTAACAATACACTTGCAATGCTAACATTCCAATCAATGCTCCTAGATGGAGTGTCGTGTTCTCTATCGTCTTTTGATTGATAGAGTGGCTTGTGAAAGTCACTCACTTCCACAAGCTTTTTCACTATATCTTCTATAAGCCTGAGACAGCTATATGCAATGCTGTCTTTTCTGATGGTGTTAGCTTTGCAGTTTGAATGCTTCGATGGTTCTTATAAAAGTCTACAACCTTTTCCCATTTCTTTTCCTGGCAATATTTTTACAACTCTTCTTTTTTCTGCACCCACTCCTTCCAACCATATCCCGGTGGACATGCCATTAATTAACTCGACTCACTCCTACTCTTACTCCTACTCCTACAATAAATGAACAACCATCCTTATATATACTAGTAATGAATTATCACGTTTACAGGATATGATAGATGACGTGTTAGGAGAGACTGAGAATTTGACACCGTGCTTTGGTTTTGGGAGAAAGAATACATTAAACAATGTACATGAAAATAAAGCACTTTATGTTTGAAGGACAATAGTGAGGAAAAGAAAACATTGGAAAAGTAAAAAGAAAAGAAAATAAATAAATTTAATGAATTATTTTAAACTTAAAATATTAAGTAATTTAAATTTTGTATAAGCTTATAATAACTATAATTGTATTAAACAATGTTTTAAAAAATTCCGATCGGAACTCGTCCATTGATCGGCCAACTTTCTAATCCGGTTCTACTCTTAGAACATATGTATATTTAACTAGAGTGAAACCGTCTAAACCAAATAGACAAATAAATAAATGGTGGTTTGACAATTTGCTTGAACTGAAAGTAATTCAAACTAGGGATGGCTTCTTACACTATTTGTTTGTTTGTTTTTTTTTTTTTTTTTTTTTTTTTTTTGCATAACTTATTTATGAATTTTTAAAGTTTTCAATTTAAAAAACTATAGTTTAGAATTTCACATAATATTTTAAAATCTTAAAATTTACACACAAAATATTTCAAAATATTTTAAACACATGAATATATAACTTTAGGTTCATCAATCTATTAATTTTATATATTATATTTTAGTTATATAAAATAAATAAATATAATAATTATTTTTTAAGACTAATAATAATAAATTATTTATCATAATAATTTTATCATTTGAATTTTTTGTAAATATGTCATTTTGTTTTTTTGAAGTGCAAATATGTGGGACAGTTTGTTATATTGTAACTAAAGTATTTAGCTATCAAAAAAATGTGTTAATATGTTATACATTTATTATACAAATATTATTTTATTTAATCATAATAATAAAGTTATATTATCGTTACATAAATTAATAAGTATTAGCTTAAATTATTATTTTTTAATATATTTAAAATGTCGATTTTAACCTTATAAAAAAATACTTCCTACTACTTAATATAAATGCAATATTAAAAACAAACAATTTAATATATAATACTATTAAGCCTTATTCCAGTGTTCAATTAAAGAAAAATTATGCATGTATTAAGTAAAAAGCAAACATAAATCAACTTTCTTTATTTTAAATATATTTAAATTTAAATATGATATATTTTAATAAAATTTAAAATATGAATATATTTATATTTATATTATAATCTTGATAATATAAAAGCAAAAAATAATATTATATTAAATGTACATATATAATTTTATTTTTTAATAGTATATAAATTATATATATATTATGACTATACGAGTCACACACCAAACTCTGAACCATTAACTTAAAAGAAATGACAAAATGAAAATAAGAAAATAGAATGAAGGCTGCCATCAAATGAATAAGTTTAACATGATTTGAATTTAAAAGCTTCCTTAAGCTTAAAAGTCTCAAAAATTCTTTTGATAAATAAACTAAATGATTTTAAAAGGCCAATCAATCACTACATCAACAATATAACCACTTGAATTTGATGTAAATTATTTAGGAAACGGTTAATACAAATCGATTTTTGGTAAAGATTTCAATTTAATTTACTTCGTGAAGCCATTGTTTCTCAAAATATTGAAGAGTAGTAAGATTAAATGGTGAACTAAAATTCCATTTTTAGCAAATCATGGGCATTGTAATATATAAATTGAGTAAAGAAAAAAAATGCATACAAGATTTTTAAATAAGGTATGATTTGCATAGATTTCTTATTTCTTTCAGTTTTAGAAATAAAAATAATAAGCCTCATTTTCTCTCAACATTTTCTCAGTTAGCCTCTTTCATTACAAGAGATGATTTTTTTTCTTTTTTGTCATTCTTCGCTTGAAATCACTCCTCTACACATCTTTTTATATTTTTCTTTATCAATAAAATGGTTATTACACACAGATTTAGGTCTTCATTTGTTTTTTGTGATTTGGGCCATCAGACGGTTGTGTGACCGTTGTTGCCTTTGTGTGTGTATGGTTGTCATCATCTTGGTATGGCGTGTGGTCATTTCATCTTAGTATGATGGGTAGTGCGATGTTTATTTGTGTTCAAGGATCCCGATGAGCAAAACATATACGATCGTAAAACTGTAAAATCAAATCAATGGTTATCAATATGCATCAGAACTGAAGTCATATGTATTATAGTTACAATAGTAATATCAAATGTGTAGGCTCAACTACCAAATGTATAGGCTTTGAGCCGAATCATTGTGCTATTTACCAGAATATTGTTTCATTCTTTATGGTTTTTAACGATTTTGGTTTTATGTTTCTATTGATGTATTACTAGTTTGAATCAATAAACTTATTTTTCTCTTCAAAAATAAAAATAATAATAATAATAAAGTAATTAAAAAATACAAAACGTTAGTTTTAAGAATTAAGTATCTATTTGTCAAAAAGAATCATGCATTCGCATAAAATAAATTTTCTTTTGTTTCGTATTTTGAAATTTATAAAAATGTTTATTAATTATAAAAAAAAATGTGTGAGAGCTTTTATATTTTATATAAAATTATTAGCATTTTTATTTCTAAAAGAAAAAATATAGATCCATAATATATATATATATATATATATATATATATATATATATATATATATATATATATATATATATATATATATATATATATATATATATATCTTATACAATATTAGGTACTATGGCTCTAGCCTAGCATCCCCATTCGAAGGCCTGCATGTGTCAAGCCCACAGGAGGCCTAAGTATTCCCACACGAACATGGATCTAAACTACAGCCTCTAAAGTTCTGGGCTTTGTGGACTATCTGATCACGTAAAAGGCCTGTGGTTTATTGCAAGACACGTCCTCATCTGGAACGTGCGAGGCTGCTGCCATCAATCGATTCCCCACACCCCTAAGATTTGCAGTTTCTTCTCACTCATCCTGTCATTAAGTCCTATCGCTATGGCCGCAATCCAACAAATCGGCCCTTTACACTCAATTCGGCCGCCAGATATGGGAGATGAAGCAAGAAGCAATTGTGTCGATAGATACTGGACCGGCAGAGCTATGTCACCATCTACAAAGAAGAGAACGTATCGCCAGGCTCATTTGGAAGAGGATCGGGGTGCAAATGCAAGAGGGAATAGCCATCCTACACCCCCGGTCAAACAGAATAAAGGCAAAGAGCCCCTCCTATCAGCGACAGAGCGCAAGTAATGACAACGCAGTTATCCTCCAGCTCTCTTCGATCTATCGCCCCTAAAGAACAACTTGGAGGTTGAATCAAGAAAGAGGCCCCCCGCGATCGCTCCGTGTTCGCTTCGTTAGTGGCATGCCTCGCGAGCACGGTTAATTCGCAGAGAGCTGGGATTGCCTGAAAGGTTCGAAAATGCGCCCACGGGCATGTACGTAGCACCATCATTTCCGTTCATGTATCCTACTTTCGAGGCTACACCCACCCCATACATGCCTGTGTCCACCACTTTTTGGGACCTCAAGATACGCTATCTCCCGCTTAAAGCAAGACATTCAGCTACGAACCGCCGCGTGGCTTTGTCATATCGTCTTTTGCCATGTATGATGGCTCATCTAATCCGTATGACTACATGCTACACTTCAATCAGGCAATGATACTCAATGCGGGAGACGACAGCCTGTTATGCAAAGTGTTCCCGGCCAACTTGAAGGGGGCCGCCCTGGCTTGGTTCCACAAACTCCCACGAAGATCTATCAACTCATTTAGTGAGTTGTGGGCTGCATTTGTTTCCCAGTACCTGTGCTCAGTTTGAAAGAAGAGAAACATCAGCTCTCTACAAACCATCTTCAAGCGAGAGGACGAGTCCATCCTCGATTTCACTACAAGATGGACGCTCACAGCTTTAGGCCGACCACCCCATTCTTCCACTCTCTATCTTTGGATCTGCCTACAACAACGGAAGAATTGTACAGACAGGCGGATAAATATTCAACATTGGAGGACAATATCCGGGCAGCCTCCCAAACCGTGATGATCACAACCCAAAGCAGTAAGCCGGCCACTAAGGGTCATTCTGAACAAAATGGGAGCCAGAGTAAGAACCAGAAATGCTCCCGAGACCAATTAGAGAGAAAGAGGGAACCCCACGCTTAATTCCGAACATCTCTTACAATGCACTCCTTCCTCTCATCCGGATCACCCCACTTCAAACGGGCTCCATACCCATTCAGCCAACCCGTGATAGCGCAACCGGGCCTTTGAGATGTGATTATCATAGAGACCATGGGCACAAGACCAACCGATGCCGAAGCCTGAAATTTATGGTGGAAAAGTTAATCAAGGCCAACCACCTCAAGAGATATGTCTGGGAGATGATCCGCGGAGCTGAGACTGCCCCTGCGGTCGAAAGAATATCGGCTAGAGTAGAGCTCCCGCTTGAACCTCGGCCCACCATAAACTACATACTTGGAGGCCCGACTGACGATCAGTATTAGTCTAAGCTCCAAAAGAAGAGGTTGTTGCGTACCACCGCTCCGTCCGGTAAACACCATCCACACCCCAGACAAATAGTGAGGATACCCGTACCCAATTGACGGCCCTATATCCTTTCCCCTCGTTAACCGCCTGTATTACTTCCGCACCACGATGCACTGTACTTACTCCGTGTTTGGCGCAATCGGTATTGGTTGATCCTAGCAAAGGCGGCCGACCTATTTACAAGCTTGCCCGCCATGAACATCTTTTATAGGTTGAGTTCGGTTGGTAGAATCCCATCCAGGTTTAACGAGGCAACCACTGGCACTGACGGCTGATTCCTACCAAGGCAATTAGAGTTCAATAGAATTCATTCTCATTGTCGAGAATCTGGCCCATATTAATGGCATTTGTTATTGCCCGCTACATGCTAATGTGAAAGTCGTATTCTCTCGCTCTACTAATTAAAATGACCTACTCCGACCAATGTCAGTAAATCGACCTCCCGAGTACAACCAATGCTTCCGATGCTCAATTATTAGTGCAGATACGAGAGCAAACTAAAGTCGCTATAACCGTCTTGAGATCACACCGAGTAGCACGATAGCCTGTCGCCCAAGCAAGGGCGGAGGACAGGGAGCAATTGGTCGTAGACCCCCTGGAATCAATATGTTTAGACGGGTTGGATAAATCCACATATGTTAGTTCCCTCCTATTCAGTGCGGAGAAGGAACAAATACATCAGGTTACGCTCCGTGTATGAATGTATTCACGGACTCATTCGAGACGCATTTGACGTAACCGTACATGCCCTCACCTGGCTTCGATGTCATCCATGGCGAGGTCGGTTAGAGCGAAAGTAAAGGCGTGGACCCGTTATAGGTTTGTTAGGCAGAAGTGGATAATCTTTTAAAAGCAAGATTCATCAGGGAGATAAAATATTTGGAATGGCTAGCCAATGTGGTGGTGGTCTCAAAAACAGGCGGAAAATGGAGAGTGTGCGTGGTACCACGGATCTCGTGAGGCATGCACGAAAGACATCTTCCCCTCTACCTCGGATGGGCAGTTGTTGGCCGTGTCGACGGGGCACGAGGATGTTGTCATTCCTAGATGCCTTCTCAGGATATCATCAAATACCCATGCATCCGCCATAAGCGGAAAAAACAGCATTCATCACCCATACGGGGTACGTTTACCTCAGTAGTGCCTTTTGACCCAAGAATGCCAAGGCAACATATCAGAGGTTAGTGACCAAGATGTTCAGGCCGCTACTCGGAAAACCATGGAGGTTTACATTGATAAGGAATGCCCGGACCACGCTGAACACCTACGAGAGGCTTTTGAACTCCTAAGGGCATACGGTATGAAGCTCATCCCTCAAAGTGCACCTTCGGAGTCAGGGCGGGCATATTCTTGGGTTTCATGGTGACTCAAAGGGGGATAGAAGCCAACCTCGCTCAGCTTAAAGCTATTTTGGAGTCCCGAGCTCCCGCTTCTAGAAAAGGGGTACAACAATGCCGGCGAGTTGTAGCCCTAGGGGCGATTCATCTCTCGGTTCTGAACCGTCCCAAGTCGTTCTTTGTTACCCTCGAGGGCTGACAATTTGGGTGGAATGAGGAATGTGATGAAACCCTCCACGGCTATCAAGCATTATCTTAGCCAGAACCTCGATATACGCCTGACGGCCGAAACACTCTTCGTATACTTGGCAGTCTCAGATATCTCGGTGAGTGTTACTTACGTTCAGGAAGATGAGAATAGAAATCGAGAGGCCCGATATTTTTATCGACAGTCCTTGGTCGCATTAGAAACGTACAACCACCTCAAGCGGTGGCATTAGCTCTTCGGTACATAGCGAAGAAGCACGCCCATACTTCTAAGAACACCCCATTTTTCGTGCTAACTAACCTTCCTCTTGAACATTCACAAGCTTTAACTTATGGGAGGATGGCGCGATAGGCGATTGAATTGTGGTGGTACAGTACAAGCGAGATTAGCTTAAGAACGAGGTTCTTGCGATTTTCTGCGAATCCCCCAATCAGTAAGTAAGGTAGCACACACCTTTGGTTGACCCTTAATGTAGATGGGGCATCTCGGCAAACCGGAGCTAGCATTGGTTTGCAACTTAAATCTTTGGCCGAGGAGAAAATTGAATAAGCTATCCGTTTAGGCTCCAGCGCCTCCAACAATGAATCAGAGTATGAGGCCATCCTAGTCGGAGTGGTAGCGCTATGGTATCCAGCCAGGCACGCTCCCGATTCAAAGTGATTCTCAATTGGTGGTAGGGCAAGTAAACGAAGAATATGAGTTGCGAGACCCTCAAATGGCAAAGTATGTGTCTCATTGGCAGCGCTTGGTATTTTCATCTTGGAAGCTCGAACACATCCTCAGGGAGTGCAATGAAAGCGAGCTTGCCTTAGCGCTTCTCTTCGTGTTAAACGGTGTTCTTGCCATCTATTGTCGGCCAGTTGTTCTATTATCACTACACAGGTAAGTCGGGTGGGCGAGTCTCTCCTTCTGGATGGATTGTGAATACAAATATATCGACCTTTGGAGAACTCCCAAACGAAAGGAACAAAGCTCACAAGATCCAAATCCAGTCGACCAGGTTCTCTTTAGTTAATGGGCAGCTGTTTAAACGATCCCTAGACGGGCCGTACCTGAAGTGCTTAACTACCGAACAGGGACAATATGTATTAGTCGAACTTCATGAAGGGATATGTGGTAATCATCAAAGCAGCAAAACATAGGCACAAAGAGCCCACACTTAAGGGTATTATTGGCCAACCATGAAATCTGACACCGCCGACTACGTATGAAAGTGTGATCGATGCCAGCGACTAGCCCTTGTCTTGAGATCACCAGCTCAGGATTTAATTTCCATTACGAGCCCTTGGCCTTTCGCTTAATGAGGAATTGACATAGTCGGGCCGCTCCCTACCGCCTTGGCTTAGAAAAAATTATTGTTGGTAGCCACTGATTATTTCAGCAAGTGGATGGAGGCCAAGGCTTTCGCATCAGTCAAAGATAAGGATGTCACTCAGGTGTCTAGAGAAGATATCGTTTCTTGGTCGGGTATACCCACCAGATCAATTGTATCAGATAACGGGCCTTAATTTGATAACCGGGCATACAGGAACTTCTGCTAGGAATTGAAAATAAAGAATCTATACTCCACCCCGCGGTATCCGTAGAGCAATGGTCAAGCAGAAGCTTCTAATTAGACCCTATTAACTGCCTTAAAGAAACGATTAGATTCAACTAAAGGCAAGTGGGTGGATGAACTCCTGAGGGTACTTTGGGCTATAAAGCAGCGGCGTGATGACAGCATATCTCCTTGGCTCACCTATGGGATGGAGGTTATAGTTCTAGAAATTGGTAGCCACGGCTCGATGATACACCCAAGCCGGTCGAATGCGGTGTGGTGGGACTTAGACATAGCGAATAATTGTCCAAAGCAGCGGCCGGTCTGAATAGCATCATACCGACGGGCTAGCGACCTCTGTGAGCATGAAGCCGAATGTTTCTTGAGGACTTGATCTAGAAAGGTTTTGGAGAACACGGCCAGATCAAGTCGGCCCGAAAGTTCCTATGGCGGGAGGGCCAGTATGTTGTGGCCCGTGGTAGGCGAATCTGGATCGTGTCATTAGATAAAAGTAGACCGGGATGCACCATTGCCTGGAATGTGGAATGTTATGCACCTTAAGTGCTATCAATAAGAAACGATTCAATTTGCTTATGTTCACCGTCTCTGTTTTTTCATTTACAAAGTACGGGTAAGGTTGATGTCATGCCGGCCTAGCATGGTTGATGCTCAATTGGTTCATTACAAAGTCCGGGTAAGGTTGATGTCCTATCGACCCAGCATGGTTGATGCCCACCTGGTTCATTACAAATTCCGGGTAAGGTTGATGTCGCTACCCGACCTAACTTTATGGTTGATGCTGGTAGTTCATTACAAAGTCGGGTAAGGTTGATGTCTGCCGACCCGGCGTAGTTGAAGCATTTGGTTCATTACAAAGTCTTGGTAAGGTTGATGTCCTACCTGCTCAGTATGATTGATGCCCAACTGGTTCATTACTATGTCCGGGTAAGGTTGATGTCTTACTGGCCCTGCATGGTTGATGCTTAACTAGTTCATTTCAAAGTCCGGGTAAGGTTGATGTCCTGTCGGCCCAGCATGGTTGATGACCAGTTGGTTCATTACAAAGTCTGGGTAATGTTGATGTCCTACCGGCTTAGTATGGTTGATGCCCAACTGCTTCATTACTAAGTCTGGGTAAGGTTGATGTCGTACTGGCCCAGCATGGTTGATGCCTAGCTAGTTCATTATAAAGTTCGGGTAAGGTTGATGTCCTACCGGCCCAGCATGGTTGATTCCCAACTGGTTCATTACAATGTTTGGGTAAGGTTGATGTCATACCAGCCCAGCATGGTTGTTGCCCAATTGGTTCATTACAATGTTCTGGTAAGGTTGATGTCCTACCGGCCAAGTATGGTTGATGCCCAATTGGTTCATTACTAAGTCTGGGTAAGGTTGATGTTCTGCCGACCCAGCATGGTTGACTGTGGTTCATTCTGTGAAAGTCTTAGTAAGGTTGATATCCTACGCTGCGATATGATTGATGCCCGATTGGTTCATTACTATGCAGGTAGGTTGATGTCTTCTGCCTGCATGGTTGATGCCAACTAGTTCATTTCAAAGTCCAGTAGGTTGGTTGATGTCACAGCCGGCCCGGCATGGTTGATGACCCGATTGGTTCATGACAAAGTGCGGGTAATGTGATGTCCCTCTGGAAGCTCGGTATGGTTGATGCTAAGCTGCTGTTACTAAGTGCAGGGTAGGTTGATGTCCCTCTGGGTGACATGGTTGATGCCTAGCTAGTTCATTACAAAGTTCGGATAAGGTTGATGTCCTACCGGCCCAGCATGGTTGATTCCCAACTGGTTCATTACAATGTTTGGGTAAGGTTGATGTCATACCGGCCCAGCATGGTTGTTCCCAATTGGTTCATTACAATGTTCGGGTAAGGTTGATGTCCTACCGGCCAAGTATGGTTGATGCCCAGCTGGTTCATTACTAAGTGCAGGTAAAGGTTGATGTCTGCAGGCCCAGTGTGGTTGATGCCCAATTGGTTCATTATTAAGTCTAAGTAAGGATGATGTCTTACCAGCCCAGTATGTTTGATGCCTAGCTGGTTCATTACAATGTTCGGGTAAGGTTGATGTCCTACCGGCCCAGTATAGTTGATGCCCAGTGGGTACATCCTGACACGGAGTAAGGAAAGCGAGGAAGAAGAGGGCAAAATGAACCAACACTAGAGTGTTCATCCAGAACTGATCTATGTTCTACTCAAGGTACATCTTTTCTTGGCCGACTAAATTAACTTAATTACGTGATTCGATGAAGATAAAGCAACAACATCAGGTTAGCAAACAATACATGCTTTATTACTAAGAACAACACATGCTTTATTACTAGAACAACACATGCTTTATTACTAGAACAACACATGCTTTATTATTGGGGTTGGTTTCAAAACAACAAGAACTAAGGGTATAGAAAATAGGTGTAGGAACAGGGCTCAATAAGCAAGGACAAAATGTAAACCCTAGTTCCCGCCAGAGACATCATGTTCATTAATCTCCCCGGTTATTCTTGCGGAAAATCGGGCTCGTTACCCTAGCCAGAGCTTCGGCGAGAGAGATGCTTGCCCTCACTCGCTATTATCGGAGTCTCAGAGCGCGACAAGAGCCTCCCTCTTTGGCGCATTCATCGCTTCACCAGGACGAACATCGATGGGCTGCGAGTTACGGCAAGGGCGATGCACCCGAGGGGGTATCAAGGGTTAATAAAGAACTCGAGGATAACTACTTAGACATTTCGGCATCCGATGCGGAACCTCGGGATTAACATAATATTATGTGAAAGCATAACAACCATAGCCATAGCTGAAAATCCCGTCAAAGCCCTCCTCATAAGCCTCCCTTGGGGCCTCTTTCTCTTTAAGGGCCTCTTCTCAGATAGCGGACACTTCATCCTTACAAGTCCCGAGTTCTAGAAGCAAGAGACCGTTCGATCGGCTAAGCGGCTGGCCTAGTCTTCGCGCTCGCTGGCCTGCGTGCGCAGCCTGTGCATTTTGGACCCTAGATAACTCGGACTCCACTTTCGCCCTAGCGCTCCCGCCCGTGGCATCATGAACCATCAAGGCATGTCGTGGCGATCGACATCTCTGCCTCGGCCCGGGCCATCTTTTGACACTCTTTGCCTCGTTCTCCCGGCGTCGGGAGCTTAACTAAGCGGCTAAGGAAGCACTCGGTAGCCTATGTCGAGAGGGAACGATCGATTGGGCCTCCAGCCTTGCTCTCGCATCCCTCGGCCAAGGCCGGAATACTCGTCTTTGGAAAGTCATGTTACGGATAGTCGTAATAGCTGAGGCGCATTAGAATAATAACCAGCTTAGAAGTGATAATAGAGACATTGCATAGAAATTATAGAGCCATATCAGCTCGTTTCGCCCGGCGGACAAGTTGCGGTTACGTGTGCTTATGTTGTCTTCTTCACGCTTGAGATCTTCCTTCCTTACAAGCATAGGTAGAGGCTGAGCGACATATTCTTTACCCTTCCCGCTTGGCGCCTGACCAGTAGGCATCAAAGAAGCGATTCCGGATCTGAGTTGTTCCATATGGACGATCGGGGAGTCGCCTCGGTTAAACGGCTTCCAACGATTAATAATCTCCTGGGCACCTTCTGGCCTAAGAGCCGATACTTTCTCCATAGGGAGAGCCTAGCCCTATGGAGGAATGCAAGAATTCAGCAGCAACCAGTCGGGGAAAACGCGACCTGTGCGCTAGAACCCGGAAAGATGTAGCCTTGTTTGGCACGCTAGCAATGCACTTTCAGAGGAATGTCCTCTGGACCTCTGCATGAGTTAGGGAGACCTCTCCTAAATCCGTTGAGAACCTGATCTACGAAGTTGATTGATACCAAGCTATCTCGAGCTGACTCCATGTGACTACCAGCACTGTCCAGACTCGCCGATTGGGTGATCAGCCTCACCAACCACCTCGAGGGTAGCATCAGTCGCCTGCTTGAAGCTAGCGCCTTGCTTACGCTTCCGTGCACCAAAGTTATGAACGAGATCAGCCATCTCGTCCTCCTCTTCTTCCTCTTCACTAGCAGAGGGTGGCTAGATATTGGGGCAACCCAAGGGACAAAATCTTCCACCCCCGCTCTAGGAGCTCCTCGTCGTTCAGGCACCCGCCTTCCCTTCTTAGATGCTTGGGGGGCAGGACGGGAACCCTTTTCGTAAAGGAAGGCGGCAGAGACTGACTGCCCACATCGACCTTCTTTAGATCTTGGGGGGTGGGTGAATCCTCCCTAGCCAAAGAAGGCTGCTCGGGCAGAAGACTGATCACCAATTCTCGACCAACCACCTCGATTAAGAGTGCAGTTTGGGCGGCTGTGGGGACAAATTCGGAAGGTGGAGCAATAGCATAATGCTGGCCTCACTATTTCTATGGGAAAAGGGTGTGGAATAACTGGAAGAATATAGGGAGAGGGATTATGACTCAACTCACGAAGATTCCTCATAGTTAAGAGAATTTCGTGATGTCGTTCCCGCTCAAAAATCTCTAGCAACTTCTGAATGTTCTTGAAGCTAGCTTTCTCCACCCAGTTTACCAGTCTACCTCTCCGGCTTTTCCTTGCACGAAAAAGTATTTATTAAGAAAATGTAGGATAGACGTACGACATACAAATCCCACAACTTGAACACACTTGGGGATGAAATTGATTGGTTCAAAGTAAACGGGAGGTTAGGAGGCGGGGTGCACGATCCTCCTAACCAAGATCACGCCATCGCCTCTCGATCTTGGTGAGTCGGGAAGTCTGTGGCACAACTTACTGTGTGGGGCTCTAGGCCAGAGCGGGATAGCGAGCCTCGTGATGCCGAAGCTTTAAGGTGTAAATAAGAGAGCGTCTACCAACGAAATATCCAGTTGGTAAAGGAGGGTCAGTATGCTACACCGGTCGGGATCAATGGCATTCGGATGGATTAAGAGCTGAGGCGGTGCTCGAAAAGTCTAGGAGGCCTTGGCCAGAGGCAAAACGGGACGAGCAGGCTGTGAGTTAATCCCGAGTAAAATATCTGACCTTTGTCTTGGTGCCGATAGTGGGATTCGACCGGACTTTTCGGCAACTCAAAATCGACATTGTCATGAATTTGGCAATAAGACCCCAACTCCTCCATGGATAGAGAAGAGATGATGCTGCTTGCAAAATGCGTGTCCTGGCCAGCGCTTCTTCTGCGCTCAGCCTAACTAGTGAAAGTCTCTTCTTGACCTCTCGCTATACTGTAAGCAGACAAAAACAAAAGGATAGAGGAAATAGGAATCAGTTCCATGCCATAATACCAAACTAGTAAACGGGCGAGAATGCACATGAACCATTTAAACCATGGAAAAACCCCCACTAGTTACAGCGTGTCAGCTCACCTCTACGTTCGTATCACTTTGAAACATGCGGCAAATGGGAATCTAACATACCCAGAACTAAAACAAGGCTTACCTAAAAGATAGGGGAAGAAAAATGCCTAAAATGACTATCATCAAAACACGCAACCCTACAGCGAAGTATTAGCAGAACCTCTTGAACGGAAGGGAAACAAGGAAATGGTGTAGACACGACAGGAGCGGGTGAAATCAAATTATGACTCACTAAGTATAAGGCGTCTAGCACCTACGGGCGCATTAAATGCGCCTTTGACTCATCACCCTTCCAAACGATTTGAATCCTAGCGTCACTCACTGGGAACGTAATGGCAGTGTGGCCATGCTCGTGAGCCTGAGCACAGGAGCCGCTTGTGCCTCTAATGGACGAACTTGGGCTGAACAACCAAGCTAGGTCCAAGCGAGTTCGAAGGGCGATCCGATCACAAAATTCATCAAGCATGCATGACCCTTTTCCCGAGGGGATAGTACCATGTTGTTGGCCAGTTTAGTCGAGCACGAGAAAAAATAAGGTGAATAACGCATAAATTCGAAACCTGATTTCATTAATTACACCAAATGGCATTCACAATTACATAACCCATCAGGGATGAAAGCGACCTAAGACAGTGCACTAACCCATCATTTGAAAAGCGAGCCTAAGAAATAAGAAAATCGGAAAAAAAAGCTTAGAAAAGAGAGTGGAAGAAGAACAAGGAAAGAGGAAAAAGTGAAGAAGAATAAGAAAGAAGATATAGAAAAAGCCTCGGCTGTAGAGGCTAAGAAAGAAGATATGAAAAAAGAAAAAGCCCCGACCGCCTCTGGCAATATGATTGCAGTGCCTTTCAACAATGCCAAAGTAAAAGGGGATATAAGGGGGCTTATCACTGAACATGGAGATATAAATTTCATTGATTCAGGGAAGTGATGTTCTCCATCAGAGGATTTTAACCACCCAGGGACATATAAGGCTCGAAGATGCCTCTAAAGAAAAGTCTTAAAACAGGCATTCCTTGAAGTCCAGTAGACCCTGTCAATATCACATTCAGCTCAGGAGCAATCAGAAAAGCCCGATGTGTGACTCCATGGTGTCTTGGCGTACACATCCAGAAAACTCAAAACCGCCCGGTGGCATAAAAGGAGTATCACCACGCAGCCTTTTATGAGTTACAATAGCCCATGAGGAAATCGAAAGCCATACTTAAATGCATTACCAAAAATGAAAGCCCTACGGAAATGTGCACGTTGGAATATGAAAGGCATTAACAATCCCAGTTCAATGAAAAGTGGGTCAAAATGCGGTATTTTCAAATTAGAGGAAGATGGAACTCATTTGGAAAAATAGAGGGCATTGCGAATTACCATGGCTTTGGCCTAGCATCCACTATTCGAGGAGGGTGGACGGTGAAAGCCCACGTGAGACCCCAGTACGAGACATGGTTGGATCACGGCACGAAGTTCGATGCAATGGACATCCGATCGAACAAAGGCCTCTAGGGTATATTGCCCAGGCACGTCCTCTTCTAGTTGGTACATCGTTTCTAAGAGATGGTCGACCCGATGATTTCCCGATAATCCTCGTATTTCGAGAACATATCTTCCGCGTAAACCATATGCGTAGCCCTTACGATGATCAAGCGATCGTTGGTGGAAGATTGAACGACTTAACTATCGAAAAGGAAAAGCGATTGGCAGCGCCGTGGAAAGCGCCTTCCCTCTGCCCATTTGAAACGATCACCCACTTTCCATAAAAAGTGGATCATCCTCCTCCTTCATAAATAAGGAAGGAATGGAATCAAAGAGGGATGTGAAAAATACACAATTGAAGAGGCGACATTTGGCTCTCTGTTTCTGCGGCCTAACACAAGCATCAGAAGAGCCGGTTGGCATACCACCCGCAGGTGCCTTGTTTCTTTAAGATTCCCTTCTTGCCAGGTTCATGCCGAAGCGACTGAAGACTGAGAATCAGAGACAACAAATATGTTAAGCGGATATCTCTTATACATATCTACAACATCTACCGGGATTTTAGGATTTGTTTTAGGGCAATCTGGGTTGTGTTGAATTTGATTCTAATCAAGAAGGCTGATGTCTTGGTTTTGTTGAGTTATTAGGTATCATTGTAAATTTGATGATGAATGGAACCAAAAATGATTCATGGCCGTGAAGGGACCGAGAGGTGCCCTGTTTATGTGGGTCCGAGATTTGGGCCATTTTGTGTGTTATTGTTGGAAAATAAATAATATGATGTTGTGTGTAAAAATCATGTTAATATGTGCTTGCGTGATGTATTAACATGGAAATGGTGATGAATGGAAATTATATGTAGGAAATATAATTATTCGGAATTTATAAATGTTGCATGTAGCATGACATAGCATGAAATGGCATGATTGCATTTCATATGCACGGTCACATTGCGTCGAGTCGAGTGTGTGTGCATGGTGTTGGTTATTCACCATTCTTGGTGAATGTGTGGTGAGCTAGGAAATGGGATAACGTCCAAAATCGAGACTCGCGGTTGTGTAAAACAATTATAATACTAAATCATGTGTGTTTGGGGTAAAGCAAAATGGGGCAGATCCCCCCCAGGGTGAAAGACACATTTTATTCTCGATTAGACATATGCATCTGACAATGTAAGTTGGCGAAAGTGTCGGAAGAGCGTCTGAAACTGCGGTGAGACGGAAGTCGCCACCCACATAAATACGAGATTTGATAGAACAAAGTTGAGGGTTGTCGATGGTTTTGGTCATTTGGTGGAAACACAGTGGTGGTTTCACCTGGCGTTTGGGTTAGCCAAGGGAGTCGGTCAGGACTTGAGTTGTGGGCATGAGGAGTCTCATCTCATGCATGACACAGAACATTCCATATAGGATTGCATTATTTATATAGAATATGATTTGATGTTTTATGTATGCCATTGCATGTGCATTTAGGCGGGGAGTAGTAGCCCTTGTAGGAAAAATTTCTCTTGGGCATTTACTCACTTGATCTTGGGACCCACCTTTAATTGTAGGGGGGTGTGCGGGAGGCAATGCCGACAGGTCATGATTATGAAGGAGGTCGATGTGTGGCCTTGATATTACTTTTGTAAAAAGTATTTTGTATAAAAGAATTGTAATTAAATTCATTTGGGACTATTGTCTAGATAGTCGAGTATGTAATTATGGTCAAAGGGTCGTGATCGGACTCTTACGAGCTGTAATTAAGTGTTTTACTTTCATATTTTAGATTTAAATTTGAATGAATTGATCCTGGTAAAGGAATGTAATGAGGTGGTGCCGAGTAACTTGGTGTCCACAAGTAGTTGTGATATAGTTGTATATTGGGGATATGGACAGATGGACTCTGTGTGGTCACTACTACTTATGTTGAGACCCTAGATGGGTTATGGTTATACGGGTTGTATGTTGGGTAGAGCTCCCCAAACAGAGGAGACTCTACTCGATTTTTTATGAAAATATGGATCCTAATAAGTGGGACAGAAACAGACAGTGTCAGATACCGAAAATCCTGAGTCCCTTGGATTGAAGGGTTGTCATGGGGACCCGGTTGGGGTGTCACATGAAGAATGAACGTTTATTAACGCAAGCGATACTTGGTCATCTTTGTCGAATTATAATTGTGCTTAACAACTAATTAGGATTGATTAAGATTGGAAATTACAAAAAGCAATTTACGAACTTTTGTCGAGTTCTAATCATAAGGAAGCACAATTGGAAGGGTGATTAAGAGTTGTTTGTTGGATTAGAGATTATTGAGTATGTTCTCACAATTCTTGTTGATAATTCTGGTTCTAGTTAACTATTGCATGTTTGAAAGATCATTTCCTTGGAGGTGTAGGGTTTTAAAAATGAATTCTTGTATTTGTTATTCTGCACAAAATTTTGAATCTTATTATTCCAAGATGGTTTGAAAAACATAATGGAAGTCTATTATCAAGTCAGAAATGCAGTTCAATATATTAGATCATCTTCAATAGACTTGATGCTTTAAAGTCGTTGAACATGTAGAAGATAGAAATAAAGACGTCTTTTGTGTCTTAATGTGGAGACTAGGGTAGATTCACGCCTATTTGATATTGGATGCAATAGAAAATTTTGAAGCATCCTTTGTTAAGATTACCCAATATCATGATGATAAATAAAAACATTTTGAAAAATAGAAAATTAAGGGCCCTCCTGAAAAAGAAGATTGGAATAGAGCAAGGGTGTTTGTTAAATTCTTGAAGATGTCTTATTATGTTACTTTGAAGTTTTCGGGATCTTTGCATGTTACTTCAAATATATATTTTTTAAAGAACTGGTGTCTATGCAAAAAACATTGCAGAAAATGGCTATTGGGGGGGGGGATAAAGTGATGGCTGCCTATGCATGCAGAATGAAGGAAAAATTTGCCAAACATTGGAAAAATTTTAGTAATGTTAATTATTTATTGCATGGTGCTATTGTTTTGGATCCCCGATATAAGTTGAAGTATGTGAAATTTTGTTTTGAGCAAGTATATGAAGCAAGTCAAGCTGTCACAAAAAATGTTTTGGTTGAATCAACTTTCAATCGATTGTTTGAATGGTACAATGATTTTTATTCAAGTGAACTTGGGAATGAAATGAATACTCCCTCTAGATCAAGGAGGGTGATGATATTGATGATGTATTTGAAAAGAAAACGAAAGATGAAGCATCTTTGGAGTTTAAATCTGATATTGAAAAGTATTTGTTAGATAATCTTGAAAAGTTGGGATCTAATTATATTTTGGATTGGTGGAAGTTGAATGCTTCTAAATATCAATTCTCTCCAAGATGGCAAGAGATATATTAGCAATTTCTATTTCAGCGTAAACACAGGTCGCACAGTGCAGTGGACATATACTTGATGCATTTAGGAGTTCAATATCTCCTAAAACAGTGGAGGCGCTTGTTTGTTCAAAAAATTGGTATCACATTATCAATTTGCAAGAAATTTTAGAGGGGATTCAAATGTATGAAGAAATCACACAAGGTATTTGTGGACCTCACATTTTTTGTTATTATGTGTTTCCCACTTAAAAATGCGAGACTCGTTTTATTTTGAAAAAACATTTTTAGAAAACGATTTGGAGTCGCCACTTACTTTTGTTTTATTTTAAAAGGGAAAACATAATAAGAAAGAAAAACCCTAAATGTGACTCATAATAAGAAAGGTAGAGTACGAAGCCAGGAGTCGTTCGTGGGAGGTCGGGTTACTTATCAGGAAGGTACGATGAAAGCGTAGCACCCCTTTAAGCCCTTAAAGCTAAGTTTCTACTAAACAAACTAAGGAAAATATGGCTTTTAACTAATCAACTAATAAATACTGAAGATAAGCAATAACAATACAAAAGCATGCAAGACATATATAAATAAATAATCAAGCAAAGTCAGATGAGAAAAATGTGTACCTGGATGGCATGTTAAAAGCGCTACTAATTAGGAAACAATGTTAGTGCAATAACAAAAATACAAATTATTCACATTTAATTAAAAATTAGTTATAAATCATATGTCAAATTATTTATTAAAAGAATATATGGAATGTCGGGCCCTATCTGAGCTCATTTATATGTTACACAAATTAACTCTCCAAGATTCCCTTTTATAGGAATTGTAGAATTAATCATATGTTTGAAATGTTTAAAAACCGGTTTGAAATTGAAATTTTGAAAATTGGAAGTTTGAAAATTGAGAATTTCGAGATGAAATTTAAGTTTGGGAATTTTGAATTAGGATTTTGGAAATTGGATTTTGAAATTAAGGAATTGGGTTTTATAAATTTGAGACTTGGTAATTTGTAATTTTGAATTTAAAAATTTGAAATTGGAAATTGGGCTACTTGACCTTTGAAATTAAGGCACTTGAATTTTAAAATTGAGAATTTTTAATTTTGAAATTTAAGATTCGGGAAATTTAAGTTGGAAATTTGGTGACTTGAATTTTAAATTGGAAACTTGAAAATTTGAAATTTGAAATTGAAGGACTTTAATTTGGAAATTATGGCACTTGAATTTTGATGGGAGTGAGTAATTTGGGGTGGAAACTTAAAAATTGAAATTAAAAATTGAGGGACTTGAATTTTGAAATCAAGACACTTGATTTTTGAATTATAAACTTGAAATATTGAAATTAGAAATTGAATTGTAGAATTTTAAAATTAGGGCACTTGATTTTTGAAATTAGGAATTTACAATTTTGAAATTGGAACCTTGAAATACTTAAATTTGAGATTTTGAGGACTTATATTTTAAAATTGAAAATCTGAATTTTAGAAAATGAGAAATTTGGATTTTGAATTTGAAATTTGAACAATTGAATTTTAAAAATTGAGAAATGAAAATTTAGAACTTAAAATTTAAATTTTGGGAATTTTAATAAATTAAGGGTGGCTAATGGTTCATATGTTAAGGAAAAATAAATTGAATAATTAAAACAAAACATCAACAACCAATTTAATCAAATAAACAAAACACAATAATATATTTACAAAGAAAATAATAAGACTATAAATTAAATGTCTAATTAAATATAACAGTAAATTAAATATATGCAAGACAATTAATTAAAAAATAAATATATAAAATAAGAATTTATAAATAAAAAGAAAGTAAAAAAAACTTACCTGATAGACGGGCAGCTAAAGGTCAGTCATGCTCTGATTGAAATTCTTGGCGAAGTAAAGTTGACTCCTAAGATTGCCCCATGGCCATGTTATTTTTAAAAAAAACCTTTAAACTTTGGGAGACTACTTAGGACCTTCTACTTAATGTGAAGGCCATAATCTCCTTAAAAAACAAACTTAAGAGGACTAATGAGTCTAAATTATATAGGTCTATGCCTAATTTATTCTCAAAATATTTGAGTGGTCATTAAGGCCTCCCAGCTCTTGATGAGGGGCGCATGGTTTCCCTTTTTTTCTTCCTCCAAATCAAGGGGGAGAAGCCTCCTTTTATAGGAAAAAGGGAGACCTCTCTCCCTTGTCAATATACATAAATTATTTGGTTTGGTAATTTATATTTTTTGTGATATATAAAATAATAAAATTCTCTTCTTTTTTCTATGTTTTTGCTAAGTGGAAAATCAAGTGAAATTGTGGAGGAAGATCAATGGAAGATAATATGTGTAACTCTTGTTGCTTAATGTTTATTGGCTTGTGTATTGTATCAATGACCTAAAGGATGGATATTGATTCAAGTTTTGCTTTGAATTAATTTTATGTTAAGAACATTTTGCTACTCTATGTAGTTGTTGCTTATTGCTTCATTAATATTCTAGTGTCATAATTATGATTTTGGTATGTTACTTGATGATTTCCTGTTATACATTTTATATTCCTTAAACCTTTCCTTTTTCCCCAATTTTATATGATAGAACATCTTATCAAAAATTATTTCCTTTAAATACATAAATTAAATTCAAACTGCGGTTCAAACCGCGGTTCAAACCACAAACCAAAACCGTAATATTAGATTTGGTTGATTTTAGTAGTTTAAACGGTTTGGATCGGATTGTAATTTTTTCAAATTGATGTCATAGGTTTGGATAAAATGTTATGTTCAAATCGATCCAAACCGACCCACGAAGAACCCTACCTCTTATATAAATGAGTCTCGGATTTTTTTTCCAAAAAAATATTCGTACAAAATTTATTATATTATTATCTATTTAACGAAATTATTATGAAAACAATTTAAATATTTATAAAGATATTATCATATAAATAATTTTAAAGATGTCAATATAGAAGATATTATTTAAAATATTTATTTTTAGAGCTTATTACCAATTTTACTTTTAAATTTAAATAGATAAAGATAATTTTTTTTTTTTTTTGAAATGAGATATTCTAAAATTTTCTTGTACAAATAAGTTAAGACCTGAAAATTTTTTCTAAAAGAATATCTATTCAAAAAACTATTATCTTATATTTAACAAAATTATTATGGAAAATAATTTAAATTTTTATAAGGATATTAATAGTTGTAAAGATATTATTATAGAAAATTATTTTGTAAGATATTGTTCATGTTCTTTAAAAATATTAATTTTTAGAGGTTTATTTAAAAGAAATAAATTTATTGATTGAGGTAAACAATAGTGATTAGTGAATCAAAAGTGGTAATCCAAAAATGCCTAAGATTCCAGATAAAGAGGATTTGATTTCCATCTAAACTGCCAAAAATATGGACTTTTTTTTTTTTTCAAATGGACATTAGAAATAGTAAAGTTGTAATTTGAAAAACTATATATACATTAACAATATAAATATTTCAAATTATTTTTAAATTGATGAAGATACTTTAATCTTAAAATAATAAGATATTCTAAAATTTTCTTTATATAAATACAAAAGTCATGAAAGTTCATGATTTTAATATTAATTTTTCCAAAAACAAAAACACATGATGTATCATCAAAAGGTACCCATTTTATGTTAAAAAATAAATACTAAAAAGCAGGCATAAGATATGACGATGAATCACAAGTAACACATTCTTCTGCTTCCAGAAGGAAGTCTTCTTATTCCCAGTCTTGGAAAGTAGTTTTGTGAACAGCATTAATTTACCTCTTTAAGTCAATGTCAAATGACTCTTTTTTCCCCTGCAAAGTAACCAACCATCTTAAAAAAGCTCGAGTTTTGTCTCAAAATAATACATTTTTTTAAAAGAAAAAAATAATACCAATCTAATACGTTTTTTGAAAATAATATACAAACTAGTGCTTAAAACCGTAATTAGTAACTACGGTTTTAACTTCAAGCTTAAAACTAACAACATATGCTATTATGGGGCAGCAATTGTTGGCATGTTTGAGACTGATTGGGATTTGCATACTGTGAGAGGCTATTCGAGATAAAAGGACATTTAATTAGAAGAATACATGTTTGAAACAGGCAAAACAAAGACTCATTTTTAACACTACCATGAACACACAGTATTCTATCTCAAATCAATCTAATTCAAAGCAAAGAGTCATCAAATTCAATTCAACTGGTTTTCAGTTTTCCCATCAGACTGGTATGGATCAATCAAGATTTCTACTTCTGAAAAAACAGCAAAATAAATCTCCCATCCCCTACACTATGAGGGGGAAAACAGTTTAAGCCTACTTTCGATCCCATATTTCACTCTATTATTATTATTAATGACTCTTTTCTTTCCCTAATATGTAAGCAAGAAATATATTATAAGAACACCACAAAAAGGGATCCAAAGTACACAGACGTATACAAAAAGAACACCTCAAGGCAACACAAAAACAAGGGGGAACAACAACATCAACCCCCCTAGCTCAAACCCAAGCACTCCACAAAGTCTATCAAAGAAAAAGAACTAACAAATAAAAAGGATTTCAGCACTGGCAATGAATGCCCCTCATCATCCAACACCTACTACTTTTCCCTCCAAATAGTCTGGAAAAAAAAATGCATCACGTGTTTTTCCTCTTCTTACCCACAAAACAACTATGTCATCTAAGCAAAGCCTCTCTACTACAAGGAAAGAACACCCACATCATACCAGACAGGGAGAACATGATTTTTTTTTTTTAATAGGTAAATTTTTGTCCCTATTAGGGGCTTGAACCTATAGACTACTGCAAAACCTCCCATCCCTTTACCACTTGACCAGGCCTCAAGAGGAAAAAGAAAATGCCACAAAACTATAGCACTACCTCGATGAAGGATGATGTGATCAATATATTTTTCCTCCCGGAGGCATAGGAAGCATCTATTAGCACCGTCCTTGAGGATGTGAAAGAAAAGGATTCTTTCCTTCTTGCTTTGGTCTTTTTTTTTCTCGTTGTTATACTCTATTGGTAGTAACCCTCAAAGATATGAAAGAAATACAATTTTCTCCAGAAGATATCAAAGTCAAATTAATCTGCTTATGGTTTCTAATTTTTCATTCTTCATTGTTGATTTTTGTAACGATACTTTATATTTTTTGTTTAGGTTTTTATTCAGAGGCCTGTTTGAATTCTTACTTTAGCTGCTTCTGTGGGAACTGGGTTTCTTCCAAGAGTTTTTGTTCATTTTTCGGTGTTCTGTTTTGCTTATAAAAGGGGTTTGGTTCTCAGCGTAGGCTATAGGGGTTCAAGCATATATAAAAATTTAAATTTCATTTTAGTTTGTCGTCTTCCTAGCTGTTACAATGGTATATGAGCGAAAACTTGGGAATGGCGGATGGGACTAAAGCACAAGAAATTCGGCGGTTTGAGGATTCCAATAAACAATTGTAGGAAACTTCAGAACAACATTCAATTGAATTAAAAGAGTTGATTCATATGGGTGACAAACTCTCAACCTTAAGTTCGATCAATCAAAAGAAAATTGAAGGCCATCAGGATTTTACAAAAGCTGGTGATCCCTACTAAGCCAAGAACTGATTGGTCCTGTGCATCGTTGCATACCAAACTGTACCCTAAATTGAATTTTCCAACTTTCCAAGGAGGAAATCCAAAAGGGTGGGTGTACAAATGTGAAAGATTTTTCAAGTACAATGAGGTGCTAGAACTAGAGAAAATAGGGATCGCTTCAATACATTTATAAAGAAAGGCCTTAGACTGGTTCTAGGGTATGAAGCATCAGTCAAAGACTTGAATTGGGAGACATTTGTTGATCGGAATAACCGCACGATTTGGCAAGGCACGTATGGCAAACTCAATAAGCCAAATCATAAAATCGAGTAAACCTTTATCCGCACAATATCTATCGTGAAACACCTTAAGCACTAATGGTAAGAATCCATAAGCTAACTAAGACTTTTTTGTACGATGTTTCATAAATGGTTTGAGGGATTCAATCAAAAACCAAGTGATGATGTTTCAACCTGTTGAGTATCATAGGAATATTCCATAGAATATCTTGTGGTTTGAGTCTTTCCTTTCTCAGATATTCTCTTTCCTTTTGTACTTTATTCTGTTTCCTTTTAATGTCTTCTTGTTTTATATAAATAGGTAGGGACTCATATCAGATTTTTATTCATTCAATTTAAAAGTAGGTGTTATTTCTATCATTTCACATGGCATCGTAGTCTTGAAAGGTTCCTGCTAGGGCTTTGTCGTGTTTTCTTCCGACAATCCAACTAGTGGCTAGTCTCACTCTCTCGACCACTCACATCTATCAGGAAGCTTAACCCCTTCATATCAATCTCCTTGCCGAAGAAATTTTCTAGTGAACCTTTTATGGTAATTGTTCCAACTCTGGCTAGCAACCCCACCATCAAGTTCACGAGACCGATCTACCCGCCGGGGCTAACTTCAGCATCAACCGCTGATTGATGCGCCCATGCGTACCGATCTACTCGGGTGATGTTCTCCATACGACATGAGGTGCATCGCGGCCACTTCCTACGACGCGCAGCCACAGCTCACCCAGCCGCCGATGAGCACCATCACACCCCTGCTTCCCACTTCGTTGCTCGTAATCGTGTCTTTGACCATTTTTCTCTCCTAAGCCCTAGTTTTCTGCTTGCGTCTCCTTCTCTGATTTTTCCGAGAATCTACAACAACTTCAGTTCTCAATGAGTTGTCCACTTTCCTGAAGGTGCATTCTTTCCCAAGCAATCTCTCAAAACTATGATTTAATTCTTCGGCTTCACAGGCTAAAAGACAAGTTTTTCGTTCGTATGAACTCCTATGATCACTATAAATAAACTCAAAGGGTCTCATCCATACTCCGAGAGTTATTCTACACCCAACGAGTAAGGAGTACCCCCACCACTCAAGCAACCAACCGCATCCATTTCATTTGTTGCCCGCATCAAGAATGCCTCTCGCTTACCTTTCATATTCATCCGACTCCTAACTCGACATGGTTTTATTATCTTTCCAAAGAATAAGGACATTTTTTCTTCTTACCTTTACTTCTCCTTTATCCATGGTTACTTTAGCTACTGGATCTCAAACCATAGCTAAAGGAATCCTGCCTTCAATATGCCCTCTTCCTTCCTTTGCCTTACTTATGTCCTTTGTGTTCTGATCTCCTCCTTTCAATCTAATTTCCATCAAGAAGTTGAATCGTGACCTTAATTTGCTGATTATATTTTGATAACTCTATCACATTACAAACCGAAAGTACGAGGATGACGACATTGGCTTAGGACGGAGTCTTAAGACCCTATCATTTCAGCCAGCTTCATCTTCCATCGCTTGCACTTCCATGAATACTCCTTCTGTATTCATAGCCAATGTAGTCACCCGAACATTTCATAAGCTTCAAAAATGGTTCCTCGCTTTCCTCGCTCGAGTGTGAGTCATGTTAGCTCGGGAAATACTGTCCCATTCCCAAAGCGCCTACATCAACGGACAAAGTCTTATTTTGAGTTTGTCCACATTAATGTCTAGGGTCCATCTCGGACTGAGTCTACCTTAGGGTTTCGATAATTTGTTACTTTTATAAATGATTATTCTCGATGTACTTAGCTATTTTTAATGAAAACTCATGTTGAGTTATTCTCTATTTTCCAAAAGTTTCATACTGAAGTTTGAACTCAATTTAATACTAATTATACTTACGGGCGATAATGCCAAGGAATATCTTTCTTCACCATTCTCCTCCTTTCTATCCTCACATGGGATTCTTCATCAATTCTCTTATTCTTACACTCCTCAATAGAATGGAGTGGTTGAGATCAATAACCGTCATTTAGTTGAGACCGCTCACACTCTCCTACTCTATCATAAGATTCCTCAATGTCTTTTGGTGGATGCTATCTTAGTCACTGCTTGTTATTTGATTAATCATATGTCGTCAGCCGTCTTACACGATCAAATCCCTCATTCCATCATTTTTCCTAACCAACCTATCTTCGCCCCTCCCGTGCCTTTGGTTATGCTCTATTTCATTCCACATTCTTACTCCTAGAAAAGATTAGGGTTTCTCCC
This sequence comes from Tetrastigma voinierianum, assembly GCA_016808115.1. Classification (NCBI taxonomy): domain Eukaryota; kingdom Viridiplantae; phylum Streptophyta; class Magnoliopsida; order Vitales; family Vitaceae; genus Tetrastigma; species Tetrastigma voinierianum. The sequence goes on from JAEQBH010001140.1 coordinate 131,428, forward strand.
CAAAACCCAAAAGCCACGAAACATATCTTCCCTTGAATATTCCGCCTTCAACGAGGCTATCGATGCTACTCTCTGGGGATACACATCGATACTTAGTCTCCCGCCGATGTCACGCTTTTCGCATTCTATGTTCTCTACCTCCAAATTCCCAAATTTCGAGGTCCTATCTCTACCCCTCCTTTATCTGCTCTAGATGCCTCATCTATACCTCCAAGCATCTAGCACCTCGCACCATTGCAAGTTTATACCCAATGACAATGGCCTTCGACTAACTCATCTCCTACGGTGCCCTCCTCCACAATAAAGGGTCTCGCTATCTTTCGATCTTCCCATTGCCATTCTAAAGATACCATTCCTCTGGTAACCCCCATCCTATTTATAATTTCATGAATTATCACCACTTATCTTCACCATATTCTCGCTTTATTTCACCTAAAACCTGCAGCATAAGGCCTTTCATTCCTGACTTAGAAACAGTAATGGTTGAAGAAATGGCTACTCTCCATTCTACTGGCACATGGGACCTAATCACCTTACATGTTGGCAAGTCTCTTATTGGTTTCCATTGGGCTTATACGGTTAAGATTGGTCCGAATGGCTGGGATATATTGGAGGAAACTGATACGCTAGATCAGAAACCTTATAAAGCACTCTTACTTTTGATCCAAATGCTCAAGCTCAGACTTTAGACAAGAAGAGCCTCTACAAGATCTCGGGAGGTATCGACGACTGCGGGGGAGATCAAACCACTTCACCATCACTCTACCGCATTTCATTTCCTGAGCAGAAGTTAGTCGATTCTTGCAATCACCGTGTGATAATTACTAGGATGTTGTGATCCGTATCCTTTGTTATATCAAATGAACACTAGGCCAAGGGGTGTTGTACGAAATGCAGGTCATACCCATTGTCGGATATCAGGATGTAGATCAGGGGCAGCTCGCCTGTAGATAGACGCCTACTCAGGATTATGTGTATTTATCGAGGCACCTAATATCCCGGAAAAGTAAGAAACAAGATGTAGCAATGTGACATGCATTGAAGCCGAGTACCGGAGCCATGGCTTTGGCAACTTGTGTGAACTCATGTGGCCTCAAATGTAGCCTTCTTTAGAAATTACGATTTGGGAAGGATGAACAAATGAAGCTTGTATGTGATAACCAAGCAATCCTACACATTGCCACTCAACCCAGCCTTCATAAGAGGACTAAATATGTTGAAGTGGATTGTCACTTCATCCAGAAGATCGACGTGACGCATGACTACTAGTATCGCCAATTTGAGTGAATTAACTAACAAACATTTTCACCAAGTCTCTCTAGGTCATAGGATTGCTATTATTTGTAACAAGCTCGCATATGATCTATATGATCCACTGAGCTGAGTGTTGAGTATCAAAGGAATATTCCATGTATCATCCCGTGGTTTGACTACATTTCCTTTCTTGTATATTATTTTCTTCCTTTTGTACTTTGAGTTTTTCCTTTATGTCTTCCTTTTGTATATAAATAGTGAACCTACATCAGATGATTATTCCATTCATTAAGAAAAAGTAGCATCTTTTCTTCTATCCTTTCACATAGCCCACTACTCTAAGTCAAGCAATAGGGCTAGCATTACTACAAAAAAACACCATGGAGGTGAATTACTAAAATATGTCCAATCAAAATATCCTAAGCAAAGATGCTAGAAGAGACGAGAGGTTGTGTTACTATTATGACAAAAATATGAATCATGCTTAAGTGCAAGAGGAGACAGATTTATTTTGCCAAAAGGTCGAGGAAGGTGGAACGGAATGAAGAAAGCGACACAAGCCCAAAGAAGTAGGAGGAAGAGTCCCTAGTGTTATCCATGCTATTGCAAGAGCCACATCTTATCGACCATGGATTGGGCGGGTGTGGAAATTATAAATAAGATTTTTTAGAAAATCAAGCTCAATAATCTAAATCTTAGAATTAGCTATAGGAAGTGAATAATCAAATCCCAAATTATAGTAAATTGGTTATGGGAACTTCGTTTTTTCAATGTACAAAATATGTACATAAGTGTGTAATATAGGGTTGTACAAAGTCATTCAAGAATTAATATAACTTCTAGCTACCAAGCCCGCTTTCTTCATGGCATCGGAGCCCTAAGGTTTTTAGTATCGGAACCCTAAGGTTTATGGGAATTTTTCTGTGCAGCCTCCATTGCTATACCAGTTTTTTGTGGGAATTTTTCTAGGCAGCCTTCATTGTTGTACCAGATTTTTTCAGCATTTTTTAGGCTTCTCTTTGTCAGTTTTTCGCTTATTTTTCTAACCTTCATTTCCAAATTGATGCTTGATTCCAGCCTTAATCGTTGGTGTGTACTCTCAGCCTTCATTAAGGTTTTTTTTTCATGGCTAGCCTCACTACTATTATTTCTAACTTACTTATCCTTTACTACTGCTTTCATGAACATCAATCATGTTAGACTCCATTTTTTCAATTGATGAAGAAGAACAGGTTGTGTGTAAACTAACTTGGCTTCAAAATATTCAGCTACCTTCTAGTTCCCTACATCAACTCGTGGTATGTGTTCATTGACTCTTTCAAATGAGACTCTAATTCTCTTAGATTAAATTGCTCCACGTAATGAGTTTAGGAATGCTTCGATCCTTGCCATAAAGCAAGGCTACTAACTATATGACCTAGCGGACCAAATCATTTTGAAACTTACTCACTGGATTCAAGCAATAGGAAAATTGTTGTTGCTGATGGAACTTTCACCGCAAAGGGTTGGTATATATAGGAGATATCCAGTTACTCCCAAACTTGGTCATTTAAAAATGTTCTTCATGTCCTTCACATATCCACTAATCTTGTTTCAATACAAAATCCTACCCAAGATCTAATCATCGTGTTATATTTTTTATGCATCCGCTTGTGAATTTCAAGACCGTAGTTCGGGGGGGTGGAAGTTGACTTGCCAAGGAGCAAATGGACTCTACTATTTGAGTACATCTAGTCAGTCTGAACCGTTTAAGTCTTACTTTGTTTCATTCCTTTTTCTCTTCATCAAATAAAGATGTCATTTGGGCAGAATAAGAAGGCTCTAAGTCATGTGCCTTCCACATTGAAATAATGTTTCCTACCTTGTTCAAGGGACTGATATTCTAATCTTTCATTGTAGACATTTGTGATTATGCAAAATATGCTCCTCGTGATTCTTTCCCCTATTAGTAATAAAAGATCTTCTCCTTTCTTTCTAATTCACGATGACATTTGGGGACCATCTACCATTCCAAATATCCCAGGATCTAGGTGGTTTGTGACATTTATTGATGATTATAGTAGAGTTTCTTGGACCTATTTGCTCAAAAATAAATTTGATGTGAGTCATATTTTCCTATTTTTAGTAAAATAGTTTTAAAATCAAGCTGATACAAAATAAAGAAAACCTCTATACAATGCTCGTGATTATTTCAATCAAATTTATCCAAGTGTTTCCAAAAAGAAGGAATTATACATGAATCATCTTATATCACCACTCCCCAAATGCACGGAAATGGCGGGAAAGAAAAACTATCATCTTCTTAAGTGTACTCGAGCCTTATTGTTTTAACAAAATGTACCAAAATCCTACTGGGGAGAGGCTGTACTTACATCAATATATGTCATAAACAAGATTCCTTCTGTGAGTTTGGGGTTCAAAGGTCCACGGTGTCCCTGCCTCTCAATCTATCCCACACTGATCCTCCTTCAACCTTTACTCCTCGAAGCCTTTTGGGTGTACATCCTTTGTCCATATTCACAATCATAACCTGGGAAAATTATATCTTAGAGCTCTTAAGTGCCAGGTAGTCATCTACTCAAAAGGGATATAAATGTTATCATCCATCCACCAGGGAAACTTATAATTTTAACTAATGCGCCACTTTGTTGAAAATAAGTCATACTTCTCCACTCCTTATCTTCAAGGAGACTGGGGGAGTCATCTATACTTGTAGATAAAGAGTCACTCTTACTACCATTAGAAATAATCCTCATCTAAGTCATTTAAATCAAAAGAAACTACTCTGTTACTTAATGTCTGGAACCTATTCCAATCTCTACAATTTGAAGAGTCAATAGAGGAAAAAGGAAGAAGATAGTCGTATTTTGACTAATTTTGATTTGATCGTATGTATGCAAGAAGGGATCCTATGGCAATAACGAGGCAAGAACACCCATAGTAACCGTGCAGTCCAAAGAAATGAGGTAACAATTTCGAACGTAACCTAACTCCAAATCTTAACCATGATCTATCTATAGCTTTGAGAAAGGAACCCGAGAATGCACAAAAAGCTAATATATCCATTGTCTCACTTGTGTCTTTTTAAGAGATTTTCCCTTGAATCATAAAAAGCCTTTCAACTTTAAGCACTGTTCCTAATTCTGCAACTCACTTGTCAAGCACTATCAAAGAGAGAATGGAGACTTGCTATGGAGGTTGAAATGGGATGCATTACAAAAGAACAAACTGGGAATTGCTGATTTACCTACGCAGAAGAAACTGGGTTGCAAGTGAGTGCTGATAAAGAAAATTTAAAGGTGATGGATCCTGAACGGTATGCTGCAAGGCTAGTCGCAAAGGGTATACTTTAATATATGGGGTGGATTATCAAGAAACATTTGCTCTAGTGGCAAAATGAATACAAGAAGAATTTGCTATCATCACTGCTAATTTTGATAGGGAATTGCAACAAAGATGATGCAAAAATGTTTTCCTTCATGGTGATTTAGAAGAAGAGCTTAAAGTGAGTAATCCACTAGATTCAATGGGGGTACTTAAATATGTCAGCGGTTAAATAAGGCACTATATGGGTTAAAATGTTTCATGTGTTTGCTTTGGAAGGTTTACTAAGGTTATGATATTAATGGTTACAAACAAAGCCAATGAGATCATACAGCACTTTCATAAAACATTTAACTTTAGGGGGAGTCGGATCATTAATTGTGTATGTTGATGACATTATTGTGAAGGGAATGATGAGAAAGATAAAGATACCTTCAAGTAGTTCCTAGCCAAGGAGTTTGAAATAAAAGATTTCGGAAAATTGAAGTATTTCCTCGAATCGAGGTGGTTCTGGCCTTAAAGCAAGCAGCATCTTCATTTCTCAACAAAAATATGTTATTGATCTTCTCAGGGAAACAGGTATAATGGCTAGTAAACCAGTTGCGACTCCCATTGTACAAAATCACAGATTGAGCGGCTAATTTGAAGAGAAGAAAGTGGATAGAAAATGTATCAATGGTTTGTTGGGAGACTCATTTATCTTGCACATACTAGGCCGGACATAGCCTATTCAATGAGTGTAATTAGTCAATTCATGCATGATCCAAGAGAATGGCTCACGTGCATGTACTTGCATCAATCCTCCATTACTTAAAGGCATATCCAAGAAAGGGAATTTTATTCAAGAAAACATCAAATATTGCTTTGGAAATATACACCGACGCAGATTTTGCAGGATCTCCATTGGAAAGGCAATCAACGATAGGCTATTGTACCTTTCTTAGGGTAAATTTAGTATCTTGTATGAGTAAGTATCCTGTAGGAGTAAGAAACAAAATGTGGTAGCATGGTCAAGCGCAAAGGCAAAATTTAGAGCTATGGCAGTAGGAATATGAGAATTGTTGTGGGTCAAGATCATTCTAGAAGATTCAAGGTTCAATGAAGTAAGCCTATGAAATTCCCACTGTGATAATAAATCAACACTAGCATTGCCAATATATAAACATATATTAAGTGTGTGTGTGTAGACAGAGAAAATATATTAATGTGCCTAAATAAGGGTGTGTAAGGTATACATAATAAGAACTAATGCTTTGTTGTAAAAGATTTAAGACTTCACAAAATAATACCTTTTGTATGCATAAAAAAGTAGATATATATAGTGATATATATATATATATATATATATATATATATATATATATATATATATATATATATATATATATATATTAGTTCTATCCTCTATAAAATCCATCGTAAAGATGAATTTGGCTTCAATGCACAGGAAACAAATTTTAACGGTATATTTTTTTATGAGCAAATGCTTGTGTCCTTGAAATATGAAAATAGGAAAATAAATAAAAAGTAAGAACACCATACTGCATATCAATCATTAATATGGAAATTGAAGCACACATTATGTAATAATATTCCTATTACCTGGATCTTGGGGGTTTTTGCTATTACCCGTAGAGTTGGATGGTAGATTACTGGCCAATGCAGTCTGAGCTTTTGTCTCCATTGTAAGCATCTTCAGTGATATTTTTCGCAGGTAGTCGGACTGGAATTTAAAAGAAATAGTTTATATACACACACACCAATCAGTGGATCTCAAGTTAAGAACTCAACTAACATACACATTCAAATATTTTGAATGGACAAAAGAAAATTTATCAAATACCAAATAATGTTCCAAGATTGATAAAGAGATGAATGGCTGAGTAAATATTTTGATAAATAAAGGATATCCAACACAATTGTTATTTTTATTGTTATTGTACACACAATGTCATAGGGTCTCGAAAATTTAACAAAACAAAAGAAATAAATGCAAACAAGAATTTTATTAAAATTGAAAATATTGTGGGAAACAATCTTTGTAGACAATATTATTTTGCAAAAGAATATTTCCTTTGCTTCGTCTACATCAATCACAATTCGAGATGAAGATGATAAAAAAAATTCGAAGAGATCAACCAAGGATTGCCTGTGGCTTATTCCCAGTGAACTTGAAATGTAAACATTGCATGTGTGGGCAAAAATCACAGGTGTAGTGTTTCTTTCATTTCATTGACTTGCAAGGAGATTTTATGAAGCTTTCTTTCTCATGTAGAGTCATTTTTGCTGATCCGAAGAAGTCCCCTCATTGAATGAAGACACCGTACATTTATAGGTGAAATTTTTTATAGGCAAAAAACCAGCAGAAATATATTAAAGAAAGAGGGGGCAAACCCAAAGCATACATTAAGTATATCAAGGCTCCAAACAGACAAAAAAAACAAAAGACGGTGGGAGATGGAAACAATACCAGCCCCTACACTGTACCCAACATACACAAAAAAAACCAGTAACAAAAGCATTTTTCATCCTTTGAACCGAGGGCACCACATCTTCGAACACAGCCCTATTTCTCTCTCTCTCCAAACCATCCAGAATAGGTAGATAGGAGCAGCCATTCATATCTTTTTTTTCTGGTGCATGAATCTTGCCGCCCAATCAACATATCTTTGATTAACCAATGATTAACCCAGAGGTGACTCCAAAAATTGAAAAAGTAAGGCCCATAAATTCTGAGCCTTTGCACTCATTTATACATGATATTGGGGGAATAAATTTTGGAATCCTCAAAAAAAAAAATTTTTTTGACATCTATTCACTTTGAATTACATCATAGTATTATGTTCCTCACAATCTTTTGTCTCCACTGAGACTCAAATCTTGGACCCCTCCCTATGCCCACCCTAGCTCTTAACCACTGAGCCAGACTCATTAGCGAATCCTCAAGATTTAGTTGCTTAATCTAAAGAAATGCAATTCCTGATTTGGCAACCTGCCTTCATTAAGAAAATTTAACAAGAAGAGAATTTGACTTGTCAAAAGAGATATTTATTTAAATCCTCTTTTGACAATCTTTGCAGGTTGGAATAATATTGGAAATATTATAGGTTACAGTCTTTGCAAAAAATATTCTTTTGCAAAATATTAGTTCCCCTAATTATTGCATGTTGATCACAATTTGAAGACGATGAAAATGAAAATATTTTGTTTTATTGAGAGTCATCTGTAACTTATTCCCCAATGAAATTCTTGAAATGCAAAGATAGCATGAGTAGGCGAAAATGACGTATATAGTACTTGTTTTGTTTTATGGACATGCAGGAAGATTTTGTGAGGCATTTTCTTCTTCGTGAAGCCTTCTTTCCAATATAAAGTCATTTTGCCAGTTTAAAGAAGTCCCTTATTGAATGAGTCACCTCTTATTTATAGGTGAAATTAGATAATTAAAATTTGAAATTCCCATGATTTAGTTGCTTAATTCGAAGAAATTTGGTTCCTTGATTTTCACAACTTGTTTTATTCATTAACGAAATTTGCCAACAAAAGAATAGTAATTATGTTTTTATTCTCTTTTGAATTCAGTTCAAATTTTTGTTTCCATTTGGAATTTGTAATAAGAGAATATTTATTTTGAATTTCTAACAACAAAAAATTTGATCAATTTTGAAAGACCAAATTCTGTAGTCTTTGAAGGTCGCTACGTGTTACCTTTCGATACACCACATGCCACTTGTCAATTTCCAAATTGACAAATGATAATGTCTAAACTAAAATTTTTATGTCTATAATTATTTTTATAGAAATGGAACCATAAAGATAATCAGAATATGCAGGATATATACAGCGTCAATGACCAAAACAACATGTAAAAAGGAATCAGTCATTAATATAAATAATAGAAATTAGCCATCAAGGTAACAGAAATACAAATGGTAACAGCTAAGATGACCAGAAAACAGAGAAAAGGAATCAACAGCTGAAACTTAGTAGAATAAACCAACTCATGCAGGTAACTAAATTTATAAGACTTTTGCATGATGGATATACCTGGCTTGTGGCGCCAGTATAAATCTTTCTTCAAAACCTAACAGCGATTTTCCTGAGCTATCTCCAACCCTCTTGTCCAGAAACAGAGATGCTCATCATGTCCAGTCTAGAAGGAACAAACAACAGGTTAAATGGATTGAAATGAAGTAATGAAGTTCTTAATTCTCAATTAGAAAATCACAGTAGCAATGAGTAAACCATGTCTAGCAGATATGAAAACCAACACACAGCATTGCATGGAACTCAAATTTAGAATGCACAGTAAAAGAGAGAGCAGCTAGAAAATGATGTTTCAAACCTTATTTCTTAAACTCGCAACAAGAACTCATCTGAATTCCCTGCCGAAAAACTGTTGTATTTCAATATTTATATTTCTAAGTAACTCAGAAGGATGCCTAGTTTACAGGATTCTGTCATCCTTTCAACCTTGCGGCACATTTTATCACCTTTGCTGACTCCAGCCTCTTCCCTGTTCTTGCATGTTTGCGTGAGAACTCACTCATCTATAATTTATAATGTGAACCAACATTCAGACGATGGGAAACCATTATTCAGTGGATAAAATGGAACCATGAATCGATTAGGTCTTGCCTCCCTACCACCCATTAAATCCCAACATATATTCCAATTGAACTCAGGATTCAAGCAGGTTCTTCTGGGGCATTAACAGAAGAAACTGGTATGGAGGCTAGAAGCCAGGAACATTCGAAAGTACCTTAGCAGACCTGACTAGTCTAACCCAGATGACCATTGTTTAGACAGCCCAAAACAAGATCTCAGAAAAACAGAACTTTTCTTTCCCAAACAATAACAAACGATAAAACTCAATTTCTTTCCCAGCCCTGTTGACCCAAACACATCCATGGTATCTTCTGGCCTGATACTAATGCCCCCTCTCTGTTCTATTGTACAGGTGTTTTATCATCCACCAAGCAGAATATGAAAAATACACAAAGCATACTGCTAGACAAGCCAAGTGCATACTCCTCATCCTAGAACCAACTTCAACATCAAGATGATGCACCATAAACAACTCACATATGAGTTCTGTAAGCCCTAGAAATTTAGCTAACAATTATTGAAGAAGGTAGCTTTGTCTCATCCATTACAAAAGCTTTTTCTCAATCATCCATTCTTCAATTAAAAATTGTGCAATTAAATACGTAGCTTATAAATGGATATCTGTGAGAAGCATAGGCAATCATCAGGAATCCTCCACTTTATCCTACTAGCTGTCACTTTATTTAGAATTATCACCTTTCATTTATTTGCATAAGAACCGAATTTCGGTGACTACGCTGCACCAGCCAACATAAATAGAGCAACATGTGCTTTTAATCAAGTTTGGCACAAAACTCAAAACATAGGACCCATGGAACAATAAGGAAACTGAATCAAAATGGAAGCTGAAAATATCCATTTTAGAAGAGCTCAAGGAAGCAGCATTTTCCATAACTCATCAACTACCCAGCCAATAATATCTGTAATTTCATCAATTTTATCAAGGAAATAAACTCTTTTGGGAATAAAAATAATTCAAACAGAAATATCCATCTAAATCAAGCGGCCAAACACCACATGACTCTAAAGCCTAAGCCAGGTCCAAATAGCTGTTGGAATCCTTGGCACGATAATATAATACGAGCACGATAATATAATATGACAACAAGACAGCACGAAGATTTTGCATTAGAGCCATTGCAGGAAAAAACCACGGGCTAAGGAGAAATTACCCGAGCAGAAAGGTACATACCAACCCTTGTGGGATCAGTTGTGTGGGCTACGAGGGCCCCATTGCTATCACAAGATATCCCTATTTTTTTTCTTAAATTTTTCTTTACACAAAAAAGCCTAAAACCAAATTCGTGTCCCAAATCAACACCATCTTTAAGTATTTTCTGACCACTCAATTCTGGTCAACTGGTAGTCCCGCACTGTGAGCTCAGGGACATAGCTCACAAACCAGCTCTCAATGATTCATAACAAAAACAGTCGACACAACCCATTACTCACCACCAAAAACATTCTCAAAATTCACATGTGCTTGAACTGAAAACACTCCAAGATATCCCCAAGAGGAAAAAGAAAAAAATCAGACATCTAGGAAACAAAACAACTACTCACATCTTGTTCACAATCAGACGATAATCAGTGCAACTCAGTCCTCAATCGGCCATCCATGGCCGGCTCAGCTCCAAACCAGGTCTCAATTATTAGCATCATCAAAATCTAACTGTCCCCAACAAATCCACTGAACAACGCACACAGAGATCAAAAATAAAAAATCTTGGCTAGCTGAGCCAAATTCAACCCTAGAAACACAAAAAGCCGCTGTCCAGAATCTATGAATGGTTCAAAAAACTGTTATGAGTTTTTTTTTTTTTTGTAAAAGATAATTTATGATTTCTTTTTCCTAAAAGATAATTTATGAATTTTTTAAAAATTATATTTTTGTATGAATTATATATTATATTTTTCTAAAAACAAGAATATACTGTTCAAAAAGATATTTATGAATTGTTAAAAAAATTATCCTTTTTTTATGAATTATATATTATCTTTTTGAAAAATTTAAAAAACAATTTTATTAATTGTTGAAAAATTATTATGAATTCTTTTTCCTAAAGATGATTTATAAATTGTTCAAAAAATTATATTTTTATGAATTATCTATTATCTTTTCGAAAAACAGAATATATTGTTCAAAAAAGATAAATTTTGAATTGTTCAAAAATTATTAGAATTCTTTTTTCGTAGATAATTTATAGATTGTTTAAAAATTAACTCCTTTTTTAATGAATCATATTATATTTTTTAATAAAAGAAGAATATATTGTTCAAAAAGATAATTTATGGTGTTCAAATTATCATTTTTATAAATTATATATTATCTTTTATAAATGAGAAAGCGGGTTGACCGATACATTCGGTAGGTGGTGGCATAGGGCCGAGCCATTTTGGCCTACATTTATTCGAACTGGCTGGCTGGCCAACCCGCTTGATGACGGCGCCCAGTTAAAAGCGGGCCAAATTTTTAAAAAAATTTTAAAACTTGTAATTTATCTAATTTTGTTATTCTTCAAATAAATAAAAAACAACACATAAGTATTTTATAATAGTTAATGCATAAATGATTGAGCTAGACAATATAATAATATTTAAAGTCTTAAATAAACGTAAATAAGTAAATAATGTTAAACATCATTATAAATTAATAACCAAACTAACTAATAGTTATTAAGCAACTAAGTACAACCACATAATAATTAGAATTAACGAAGTATCAACCACAATCAACTTCAAAATGTCATGATAAAAAATGAAACATCAAATTATAAATATGTCAAAGTTTAATAAACAAGACTAAGAAACATGTTCATATTCAAAGTACTAAAAAAACATAATGTGACAAATAAATGATATCATAAAAACTACAAATCAAAGTTTCAAATGAAATCCACTATCTATAATCTTCATATTCATCAGTATGGTCACCATAGGGTTTAGAAAAAAATTCTCAATAGGCCCGGATGAGCCCTAACTTTTAAAAATTTGAGTATGGTCAGCAGGTAAAAAATTATATATATATATATATATATATTTTAAATTAATAATATAAAAAATTCGGGCCAATTAGGCTAGCCTAGCCCTAACCCGGATAAGCTGCGGATCAATTCGGGTCAGACCAATAGACCCAGATTCTATTTGGACTGCTAATTTCATGGCCCGACCTCCAAAATATTGGGCCAATTTGGGCCGGCCCATTGGGCTCGACCCATATTTTCAACTTAATCTTTAAAAAAAAAAAGAGAATATATTGTTTAAAAAAGATAATTTATGAATTGTTCAAAAAATTGTGCAAATTCTTATTTTTCATAAAGATCATTTATATGCGATTGTTCAAAAAAATTATCTTTTTATTTTTTTATTTATGAATTATATATTATATATTTTTAAAAGAATATATTGTTCAAAAAAGATAATTATGGTTCATATCCCTTTTTTTGGAAATGATTAGAGTTCATTTAAATATATGCAGAAGAATATATTTTAGGAATATTTGTTTCATAGTAATTTGGTGGAGGGGTATAGATTAGATTAATAAATGTATACCAAAGGGGAAAAAAACCATAGACAAATATATATAATGTCGTTGTTCGAGACAACGACAATTGCTTTCAAAAAGATAAAAGTGGCCCAATGCGAAACTGATAACAATTGAGAATAGTGAAATTGCTATTCAAGACAACGACATTTGTCAATTCAAAACTAATTTTGTAATTTTTTTTTTAAAGAGTATTTTAATAAATAAAAACTCCACTTGTTGAAGGTATGGGGACATCATGTCCCAAAATAATCTTTTTAAGAAAAAAAATTCCCAACAAAATTATTTTTATCATCATGTGAATATGATTTTAAATTTTTCAAAAATTAAGAGTACTAGACAACTAACTCTGATTTAGGCGAGTTAAAATCATGGACATTGACTATTTTAACCAATATTTTAAAAACCAAACCCGATCACTAAGCAGAAAAGTTGTCGATTCATGGTTCAACAATCGGACAAGTGACATCATAAATATAATTATATTTAAGGCTTTAAATAAGGGTATTGCTACACAACACCACTAGTGTAAAAAAGATTCACCATAAATTTATAAGGGTAGTGATTTTTGGATGAGTTCTGAATTGGAAAGAAAGTAGGTAGTGGGTGTGTATATTTATTTAACTTTTACACTTTCAAAGTTTACCTTTAAAACTCCTATTTTTTGAAATGGTATGCGCCACCATGGTATCAACTAAGCATTTTCCTTTAAATAAATATCACATAAAAATATAAGTGGATTCATTTAAGGCTTTAGAAGTGCTTGGATTTGTTAGGTACTTTAAATAAGTACCACATAAAAAGAAATATAAGGGGGTTCATTTAGGGCTTTAATGCTTGGCAGCGTTATTTAGAACTTTAAATCCTTGGATATGAGACAAAGTGCGACGAGATGGAGGGAATTATCGATTCTTCGTCCGTCCCATATGATAGGCGAAGCGTGATGTGTAAAATGTATGCGAAACATGCGCAAGTGCATGCGTCTTCTCAGTAATATAGTGTACCCTGAAAATACGGTGTCGATCCACGGGGAGAGATGCGTTGACTCTTGAAATTGGTCTTATAATGTCCTCCGGACTTAAACTCCAGTTTCTTATTATTAACTAACGTGCGTGATTAAAACTAAGCTAAATTAACGTGTAGAATTACTGCCTTTGTAAGACTAAGGATTTGTCTCCCCTGCCACTTTTGATAGATCATTACCTACTAAGAATTGCTACTGAATCCTATTAATGACTTCTCGTGGCCAGGGTGATCGTGCCTCACGAGATACCCCATCTCGAAGTCCTCTCTACCTATCTCGCCGGTAGGGTTGGGTGCATCTCTTGCTCTAATTGATACTGCAAGAGCAACCGTAGGCAAACCTAATCGCCCACACTTGGGATCGGGATATCTCTATTTACCGATTTAATCGAGGGTCGCACTATTCAGATCCCTAGGAGTCCTTATCTCTCGATCTCGAATACCCAGCAGGATCATGCCAATGTTGGCCAGACATCACCATGTATTTAAATCACAGATATAAAGACGATCGATGAAAATCATAAATAACTGAATAATATATGTTTAAACTTTAATCCATTCAATTTATGACGAGGTTCAAAACTACAATTGAAAATCTAGCGTTTCATGCTGAAATTAAGAATATACACATAATCAATCTATCAATCATACATGGTTTATCGAGAAGAGAGAAAATACGAAAGTGTCTTCTCCTAATCCCGAATCCTTTGTATACGTTTCACGCCCTCAAATCCATACGTTCTTAGAACCCGAAATTAGGGTATCCTTGCGCTGTGGTGCTGGCAAAATCGTAGTGGCGTCGTGGCGTTGCAACGTCGCGGCGTTGAACGTCGCGAACATTCTTAGATCTTCGTGATGTGGGTCTTGTTGACCTTCCTCTGATGACCCGAGGTGTCACGGTGCGCGTGGTGCAAATATTTCCACAGCTATTACAATTTAGCTCAAATGCGCCAAAAACCACCTGTATTTGCAATTCCACGAAACTCAAATCAGATCTTGGGCTATAATGTGCTTCATTTAAATGTAGTAACTAAAAACATAAGCGAGATTGGTATAATGCGAGTGTTTTAGGCACTCATCGTATCAACCAAGAATAGATGATGTATTTGTGACTTTAGAAATATTGAACTTGGTAATGAAATTTGGAATGAAGGTGAAAATTTGATTTTTTAAGGGCCCTAATTTAACTTTAAGTCTAAAATCATATCAATTACGATTTTAACTTTTGAAAAATTTAAAAACATGAGTCATCAACTAAGATTTTAATGATGTGACAAAAAGAAATGGTTGGTCCCAAAGAAGATGCCGCACTAATGACACGTGGCCTTTTCCGATTGGCTAATGTGGTTAAAAACAATGAAAGAAAGTCTCACAACAACAGTTGCTACCACATTGTGTGGGTGACTTGTTTTCTTAGTCCCAACCACGCCTCCAAATTTGTTACTATAAAGTGTTTTTTATTTTTAATTAGGGAATTTGTATGAATTCGGATGTTGGATTTTCAAATCTACTTATGACATTTATATACCATCACTCTAATAAATAGTCTTCAATATAAATGTTTTATATAATTCTCAGCATTTTCTTTATTTTTTATCTGAATTGAAAAATGAAGTGGTGTCATATTCGATGAAAAAAATCGATAATAATCGAGGCCATCTTTAGTGGTTTTTATCGAGATAAAATATTAGATTTGATTGACTTTAATGTTTTTTCTTTTATGATTGACTATTCCTATTTCTTTTCCTTTTAATATGTATTGACTCACCTTCCTTTGATAAATTCAAATATGTTGACATGTGTAGAATCCACTTAAATTAATACATCATTACTCTTGTTAAATATTTATCATCTACAAGAAAATTTGTAGAAAAATTTTCTTTTCCTAAGTTATTTAGAATATTTGATTTTTGGGTTGATATAATTCTTGACACCTTTCTCGTATTTAGTTATAAAATATTATACAAGGTAAAATGATATGATTGCTTTTAATTAAGCTTGTATGATTTTCAAATACTTTCTATTAGAAAAGAAAAAGAAAAAGAAAATGTTATGATCAAGAAGGAAGATGTATAAAATTTTGAAGACACCACGACTTTCTAAAAGAGCTTTAAGACTCTGTTTGGATAATACCTGACTGGTTTTTAATACGATAAGCGGAGACTTGAACCATTTGCCCAATATCCACGGTACTCTGATACCATCTTGCATTTGAACTTTTGTGCTTTTCATTCGAGGAGAAATGCGTAACAATATGAGTGTGAAAAGGGTTGAAAAGTTAGGAGATTGATGTACATTAAGACACGCAGTGAAGTGTGTTTGGATGCAAATGTGAAACTCGAGAGAAAATCCTAATTTTTTGAAAATGGTAGTATTAATTTGGTCAAGTAAGAATTTTCTAGATCTCGGATGACGAAACGGACTTCACCGTTGGAATCGTCTCCAAATAGAGACGAACACTTATCCGTCTCCAAATAGAGATTGATTAGAGACTATTTACATTCAAATTAATTAGTGACAGAATTTCCGTCTCTAAATAGAGACGAAATTATTTCCGTCTCTAATCAGAGACGGAATAAATACGTCTCTATTTATTCCGTCCCTAAATAGAGGCAGGGTGTCAAACGAGAAATAAAATCCGTCTACGATTAGAGAAGCCCAGTTGAATTCCGTCTCAAATTAGAGACGGAAATTAAGACGGAATTTCCGTATCTGATTATTCATCTCTTGAAAAAAAAAATAGTATGAGACTAAAAAATTCAAAATCTCTTTGTCCTTCAAGCAATATAGGTTTGCTCCTATGTTGTTTTATTTAGAAAATATCCTATTTATTCCATCTATCTTTCCCGATCCTATAATATCTGTATTTTTTTTTTTTACTTTTATAAGTAATGTTGGTAAAAAAACATAAAATGAACTAAATGATTTGTTTTAGATAGAAAGTCTCGAATCGCAATATATACTAGTTAATAGTAAAGCATACCTAATAACAATAAATTATAAAATGGTCCAAGTACCACATCATATATATCAAGGAAAAAACTTGCACATATGCTGGAAATAAATTATAAATTGAAATCCTTTTAGTTTTAAAAATGAATTAATTAAGCTCTTAATTAAAAACCAATACTTTAGTTTTTTGTCTACTATATTGTTGACTATGATTAATTAAAATTTGTTGTTTTATTTTAACGGATATCAAATTTTACTTATAAATCTTTATATATATATATATATATATATATATATATATATATATATATATATATATATATATATATATATATATATATATATATATATATATATATATATTTATATGTGCAAATAACATCGATCAATAATAAAACAAATGATATAATCCGATCAAAAGCATATATCTTTTTGTATATGATTTTTATGTTGTTTATAGACAATTATTCGGATTGGGATATGCAGTATATATAAGGGAACAACCCAGTTTTCAAATGTTGTATACTAATAATATGAGCAACTTCATCAGTGAGAGTCTATCAGAAAAATAAAAACAAGCGATATTTATAGCAGTAAAGAGCAAACAATTACAAATGGTATTAAATAATCAATTATTAATATTATTGATATATGTTGAAAGCACATTCATTGAGAAGAAAGTCATCAGGAAGTATTGCAATATACATATGACACTTAATATCAATTTGGGGCAGATTAAGTCGTCTACGATTAGAAAACGGACTAAATTCAAAAATCTCTAACCGAGCAAATGAAATGGTTTTTGCTCAACTATCACGAATCATACTAAGTTTTAACCCATAATGTGTGTATATAACATTTAATTTTCATTTTTAAATTTTTTAATTAAAATGAGGAGTGGTGTCAAAGAAAAGCGAGAGGCCATTCTCACTCATCGGGTTCCACCATGCTGGTAGATTTTTAGCTCTTCCCCGCTACCACTTTCTCTCTGAACAACTTAACGACGACGGTGTGGTGATGGCGACGGGGTGGTAGTCTAGGGTTTCGAAGCGTGGGAGGGTTTAGAAAGGAGGTCTTGATATCTGGATCTCAGAAGAGGAAGGGTGAACCGATCCGGTTCCCTCGTCGAATAATCATAATCTGACGAGGAGATATTGCGGTGATGCGATCTTGGCCGTTGTCGGAGTGGGGTACCATTTCTTATCTCTTTTTTTGTGTGTGTATTGTGTTTTTTTTGGCTTTCGGATGAGTTTGAGATTGTTAGTGGTCTTGATTAGGGGATTGGATTTGGTTTGGTAGGGTTTGTGTCTCGTTCTTTGGAGGAGTTGTGAATGTTTGGCCAGTTTTTTTGGTTCTGAAGAATTTTGTGATCTATGAGTACAGATGAATTAAGGGTTTTCTTGAATGATCCTGATGGTGGGTTTGTGGGAGATCGAAAAATTGAGTTAGATTTGTATGAGTGTTGAATCAGATCTGATGGTGGGTTTTTGAAAGCATCTCTCCTCATGAAATCATGGACGGATAAAGCCACAACCCAATTTGGCAATAATGTACCCATTGCTTTGAGTATTGTTTTCAATTTTTTGTTGTTTAGTGTATATTGCACTATTACCTAGTAGTTGAAGGTGAAGGAGCAGTATGTGAATTATATGACAATCTTGTTAGGATTTCTAAATGTGATTCGACGATGGAAGATTCAAGAGAGATTGAAATATGCATTGTATGTGGAAATTTAATGGAGTTTCTATATGTGATTCACCTCCCAGAATATGGAGGCATGAGACATTAATGAAACTCCTTATATGAAAATTAGTTTATGATTTAGAATATATAGTAAAACCCAAAGAATAACCATCACGATTTTGATTTTTGTTTTTTGAAATAGAGATTTTGTGATTCAAATTAATAATACATCAGATAAATTCATTACTAAAATCACTATAGTTAAATAACTAAAAACATTTGATAATTTTAAAACTAAGCATATTTGAAAATTCTATAATCTTCAGCATTAGAAATTGCATCTATGTGTATTAAAATTTTTGTGATAACGAATAAATGTTACATTACTTGTAGTTGCTTGATTTCTTATTTAGATAAATACTACTATATTGTTTTGACCTTGTTTTTGTCTTTATGGTGTTTTATTTTGTTGTTCTACCATTTTGCTCAAAAATGTTGGCAGGGCTTCTAGAGAATAAATTAATGACCAAAATGGATTTCTTTGTAAAAATGGCAAAGAGTCTTCTCTGATTGCTTTCATGGGCGCTCTGCTCCTGAATTTAGCTTAGGAGAAAGACTTGTCCTCCGCTTCTTCAGTTATTGTGGTTTTGTTATCAAAGGTTTGATTAGCTAAAGACTTAAGCTTTATGATGTTTGGAGTCAATGAAAAATGTTTCTGAGATTGTGAATGTTTCTACAGAATTATCAGTTATCTTCTCCTTCCTTTTGATCTTTTTTGAAATATACTTTTTTTAAGATGTTTTCAAAGAGTTTTGTTTTTTGTTTATAATTTTCTAGTTTAAAACGAGTTGATGAGTGATTACAAGGTGGAGATGATCAATAATGGCATGCAAGAGTTCTATGTGCATTTCCATGGACCTAGTGAAAGTAAATCTTCCAACTATCACACATACCGCACTGCGTTTTTTTTTTGGTTTTATTTTCTGGTTTTCCTAAATTGCTTATTACGAATGAAAATTTTGATTATCCGGATGATTTCTTTACAGGTCTTTCAAATTTTGATTGTTTCCCTGATTTGGCTTCCTTGACTATCTATACCCTTATCTATCACTCTTTGTTCTTTGGGGCTTTGGTTGAAATTTACGAATCTGATTGTTTTAAATTTTAATTATACGCTCAACTTTTTGTTTTAGAGCAATTTTAGATTCTTGATTTTAATTACTTTTTGGTTTATGCTCCATTTTGCTTATGTTTTGGTCAATCTAGAGAAAAACCATTAGATTACCAAAAAGTTGTTTTGTATTATCATGAAGCATGATTATATAGTATGGGTAGTTGGAAGCCTGAGGTGTGAATAGAATAATGGAAGCACGAAGGAGGGTTATTAGGCTCTTAGATTTCTTCGATCTTTCAGTGGTGGAGTTGGAGGAGGTGGAAGCTTCCTTTCAAGATTGAATGGGAGAAGAATCTTTAATGAGAAGGATATAGTGGTGTGGGTGGGGAAAAGGTTGATAGATTTTTTGTGAAAATTTTATATAGCAAGTTGGAGCCTAGGAGCAACATGGTCTTCCCTTCGAGGGTGATTTGGAATGCTTGGGTCCCACCAAAAGTGGGGTTTTTTTTGCTTGGGAGGTAGCTTGGAGCAAAATTTTAACTTTAGTTAATATTTAGAGGAGATGTTGGGCGATGGTGAATAGGTGCTACTTTTGTGGAAAAGAAGAGGGAACTATTGATCATTTACTTATTCATTGAAACATGGCTTGGGTTGTGTGGCATCTTTAGGCCTATTTGGTTCATATTTTTTAAAACTGTTATTGAAAACAATTTTTGAAAACACAGAGAATACCATTTTAGTATTTGGGCTTGAATACAATATTTCTCCTCCAATATACTTTTGCGGTTGTGCATTTCATTACTTATTTATTAAAATAAAATAAAGTTTTAATGATGGTAATTTCTATGCTTATAGTGTAATTAACAAGAAAGTAATTTTCATCACAGGTTGCTACCCCATGAAGAATGCTCATAGAAAGCCACTAAGATTTTTAAGGAGTGACTTCACAGGGCAGTATACTTGGAGAATGTTCTTAAAGACACTAGAATTTTTGCATTTGATTGGTAATTAGTATATTGTATTTAGTACATTTGACATTAATATTACTATTTTGTTGACTACGTGTACTATTGATTTTACATAATTAATGAAAAATATAGTGTTTTAAGTTATTTAATGACATCTATTAATTTAATTCTTAAATGTAGAACTTTATGATTACATATAATGGAAATCTTCAATCATAATAGGTGTAATTAGTAATAAAAGGTAAAACTTGCACGTCAAAAATTAGCTCCAATATTTACGGACAAAATAGAGATGGAAAAATTCAGAGACAAAAAAATTCCGTCTCTGATATGTCTCTGATCTGAGACGAATTTCATTTCGTCTCTAATCAGAGACAGAATGAAATCCGTCTCTAATTTGAGACGGAATCATTCGATCTCAGTAATAATACGTGATTAGAGGACGGAATATTTTTAGGTCCCTAATTAGACGGAATTGAACGGATAAAATTAGATTACCAGCGTTTGGCGAAAATTCCGTCTCTAATCCGTTTGATTCCGTTCCGGACGGATTAGAACCCAGGTAATCGTCTCTAATAAATTTTCTTGTAGTCTGCGTCGAATTCAGTCGAATTTCACGTTTTGAGGGCAGGGGGTAGTGTGGGACCGCTTGGCGCATTTAAGGTGACCGAGGTGCCGCGTGTCAGTGCGGAAATTAGTCAAGCGTATTGAGCTCAAGTGTGGGCCATGGGTGGACACATGGCATGATGTCATTGGATGAAAATCCAAAGTGGGTAGATAAGAGGATAAGATGTAATCCCATGAGCTAATAGAAGATTTACATGTGGCAAGTGAGAGGACCCAAATCTTGACTCCTCTCTTCTCCTACACGGTTTGGGAGGGAAAATTAGAGAGAGAAAAGGAAGGAGAGAAGGGAAGGGATTTTTTAAGAGAGAGGGAGTGTCAACTTCTCTCTAAATTTCTGCAGCGATCGAGCCGTCAGACCGCGAGGCAAGAAGCAAAGTTGCTCCCCACGGCAAGAGCTACGCGTGGGCACAGGTTTGTGGAGTTTCGACAACTCCGGGAGGTAGGGGTTTTCTCCTACTTGATTTAATCCTTATTTAGAGCCTTGTTAATGATTTGGATGGTATGAGGCCATGAGGCGGATTTGGCTTGATCTCAAAGAATTGGACTGCATCTTTGAGAGGATTTAGGGACCCATTTTGGAATGATCCGGTGATCTCGGGCCCGAAAATAGTCCTTGTGTGCCTTGGATGTGTGTTGTAAATTGTAGGATTTAGGTGTATGGGGCGAAATGGCTGTGAGTTTTGGTCCTCAGGAGAAAAGGACGAATGATGGAGATTTTGGCGATTATCGAGACAACCCACGTATTGTTGGAGCCCCATTGCTTATTCAGTTGATTGGATTTGGGTGAAGTATCCATGTGTTGTTGCAAAATATTGTTTTAAGTGAATGGCTTGCTGGAGTGTGTGTGGAAATGAATTGTTAATGCATGTAATTTAATGTGTTAACATGATGGTTGAATTATAGAAAATATGACGTATTGTGAGCCATTAGGTAGATTGTTTGGCTGCTTAATGTGACTAATTTGCGATGTTTAATTACTGCATGAATAAATAACATGTGGTTGGTATAAGCGAATTTTGTCAATATATGCATGATTAATATTGTGCATTGTATGAAATGGCATAATGCATTTCATACCACATAGGGGCAACCTAGAACAATAGGTGTGAGGGCATGACATGAAATAAAAAAAAATAAAAATGGTTGTGAAAAGAATTTCAAGGAAGATTTTCCAAAGAATTGCCTTGGAGTTGTCAGCCCAGTTCACGTCGGAGGGGCCATGGTATTTCGGAGAATTACCCGACAATTCACCTCAGAGGAGTCCCGATAGTTTTGCGAGAGCTAGGTAGTATGTTTCGAGAACAAAACCTTTTGTTTTGAAAACGATGTTTTCTCCACATAGCAGGCGTGCGTGAGGGGTCGATAAAGGGGCTTAGGACATAGGGAGTGGTTGGGTCACATTCTCATCCATATCATAGACATTTGAGTGAGGACTTGCATGTTATATTTGAATGTGTTTAGTTGTATTAATCATACACTTGGGTGGGGGTAACCCATGTAGAAATAATTCAACCTGCGAGCATTACTCATACATCGGGAAAATTTTTCAGGTCACCCAGAAGGTTCAGGGGATGGGACATCGAGGTCTTAGAGACTTAGAAATGGCCATATGTAGTGGCCTTGTTATGCATTTTGTAAAAATATGGGTAAAGACCAGGTTTGAGTAATTGGAAATTTACTCATTTTTGTGAAACTCTCATTTTGTGAGTATTATGGATGTACATGGGTCAAATGGCTATTTTACTCAGGCTTGGGTCTCATGATATAAGACATAGGTATTCCGTAGGTTGACGGTGGTCAACGGGACCCTCGGGATTTGGGGCGTCACAACAAAGCGCGTGGGAAGCGCAAGTTTCCCAACGTGTCTACAGCGCATCTTGCCACTACGACACACATTTAATGTCCGTTTGATGTTTTTCCTATATATAGGGGTTGGAGGCTCAGTGTTGTTCCATACTACGATTTCACAAAGCTCTTTGCTTGTGCAATTTTCTTTCTCTATGTAAACTTTTCTTTCAAAGGAATCATCGGAGATCCCTTGACAACTTTCGACTTTCCAATGAGTTTTTGCAACTCAAATCTCGTTTGTTGGCCTTCTTTGTGTTATTATTTTTTTATTTATTTTTTTTAATGCTCTGTTTGTTGAGTATTTTTGGGTTAAAAAGTTTTTGTTCCTTTTTGAGGGTGCAATCATCATTTGCTAGAGGGGTTCTAGTGATGATGTTGTAGGCGGTGTGTGGGACATTCCTAGGTTTGGGATATCATTAAGATTCTGATGAGTTTCTTCCCTAGATTTTGGGTTCTGAAATCATCTTATAATTAGTTTGTGATTACTCGATTCTTCCTCTTTGTGATTTTAATACAAATGATCTCAGTGATCCATGTTGTTTGCACGTAGAACTATAAAACCCCGTGAAAATTTTAAATTTGAATTTTTTAGATAAAAAGGGGGCAAAATTGCAGTTTACAGGAATAGTCCGGAGAAAAGTTGGGATTTTTCTAGATATCGGATGATGAAGCGGTGCCTTTGTTGGAATCATCTCATGAAATCTTCCGATCGAATTTCGTTAGACCAGAGATGAGTCGAATTTCACTTTATTCGAGACGCGGGTGTCAGGCGACACATAGCGAGCCATGTGGATGACACATGGCAAACCATGTGGGTGACACATGGATGACACATGGCAAACCATGTGGGTGACACATGGCAAGCCATGTGTCATAATGCATGGCAAAGGCATGCATGTGTGACACATGGCATGCCATGTGTCAACATGCATGGCTCTCTTTGAAGCCTATATAAGGGGCTTCACATGGGTTCATACAAGCAAGGGGGCAGCAAGCGGTTCGTGGGGAGTAGTAAGAGAGAGAGGGGAAGGGAGGAGGGAGAGGGGAGAGAAAGAGAAGGGGAAAGGAGAGAGAAAGGGAGGAAGGAAAGAAGGGAGGGAAAAGAAAAGAAAAGGAAAGAAGAAAGGGGAGGAAGAGAGGAAAAAGAAAGAGGAAAAGGAAGGAGTGTTGCGTAGTGAGCAGACCTGGACGGTAAAGAACCCGGAACTGCGCTACAAGAAGTAGGTTTCCTCCTACTGCAGTTATTTATGCCCTGGGAGCCGTGTAATGGCCTCACGAGGTTTCGTTCGGTTTTTCGAGCTGAATTGTATGTATTATGTGGTTTTGTTTGTGATTATGTGATGGTCAAGGCCGGTTCATAGGATTTTGGGATTGTCGAAACATAACTGCGTTTCGGAACTGACAAAATCCGAGCAGAATAAGCGACGGGGGTGTGCCCAAATTTCGCACAACCTTGTGAATCGACGCGTCAATTATAGGCGACCATAGCTTTCTCTATTCGAACTCCGATTTATCTCGTTCTTAGACTCTGAAATCTCGTAAGTCTAGAATTTAAAATATAAGTGAACATTGGTGGATATGGATAGTTGAGAATAGTCCTTTTAGAGTTTTGAAAACTTACATTTGAACAGTTTATGGCGAAATGCCCAGAATTTTATATGGCTTGAAAAGAATTGTGTGTTGGATGTTTTGTAGTATTTACAAAAGCTGGACTTTGGACTAAGTCGGATTATTTCTTAAACTGACCGTGGCGGTTATGGCCAGGAATGGCTTCTAATGTGTTCATGCCATAAATTCAATGGCATCTTGAATATGTGAGAATTATGTGACATATGTGGCGATGAAGATGGAAATATTTATATGCATTGGGCTCTATGATTGACACACTATGTCTCGACTTTGGGAATATGAATTATAGCATTACTTGCCTGGTAATGGTTGGAATTATGTTAATACATGCTTGAATGATGTGTGTTGACATGAATGGGCGAATGATAGAAAAGATGTAGTGCATCAACATGTGATCAGCACTAGTTTGAATGTATGGAATATTAACATGAATGCATGTATGCTGATGTTAAACTAAATATATGGAATGTTGTGTGCATTAGACATGAGTGTTCATTGCACACACATAGTGTGTGGTGTATATGTCCATGTAAGGAGTCTTCATACATTGGTCATGGAGTTTGAATGCGATGGCACAAATTGCATTGCATTGGTGTCAGTATTTATTACATGGAATTAATATGCGTAGTATAACTGGCGGTTTAGCCTTTGCGTTTGGTGCGAATCGTGGGCTTAGAAATGGGGCCGAAGTCGGTCGGATTAACGGTGTTAAGAAAATGGAAAATGAAATGTCGGGAAGCAGTGAGGATAGATACCCCCCTCAGGTGAAAAGCCTGAAAACATGGTAAGACAGCGTATCCATCGGTGAAAGCTCGAAAAATGTCGGAGGGTGTAAGAGAGCCGCGGTGAGACCCCGAAAATTTCTATTACCCAAAAAGACACGAAACGATTAAATAATATCACATAGACTATAGGTTGGCGAGATGGGGTCGGGGTGACTCGGTATTGATTTCCATTAGCGCCGTTGGGTGGTGGGTCGGAGGTTGACCGTTACTTTGGGCATGTAGAGTGTTGTCTCATACATGCATGTAGATTTTCCATGATGGACAACATGTACGGATTGGTTTGTTGGTTTGACTATGAAGTGATCCATTGCATGTGCACCTAGGTGGGGAATGACCCTTGTAGGATTTATCTCCTGCGGGCAGTGGCTCACCAGTCGTGGGACCCCTCTTTGGTGCGGGACAAGTACGGGCGGACGATGCTCCTTAGGCGGGATTATGAAGCGGGCGAGCGTGGACTTGATTCTTGTTTTGTGTGTATATATTAGAGCAGAACTAGTTTTAATATATGTTTTGTATTAGGGTGATATGTAATAACTCTTTGATCTATAGAAATGTATGAATCTTGCAAGCATTATGGACGAGTATGGATGATGAAACCTATTGGATCATTTTACTCATGTATGGGTCTCATGATATGAGACACACGGAGTTCCATGAGTTGAAGGTGGTTAATCGGCCCCTCGGGTTTTTAGGGTGTCACGATATCGGAGCATGGAGTACATGAGTACCTAGGGCTTGAGGACTTGGGCTTAGGCCATGGTCATTGGGTATAAGAGCATCATAGCTTGGTATAGCTTGAGTGTCGGAGCTTGGGTTAAATTACTAGTGCTCGGAAATTGATATCGGATCATAGTTTGGTATCAGGTCTAGGTAGGAGGGGTTCAGTCCACGAGACAGGGTTAGATCCTGGCGTGCATTGTGTGTTTTCTTGTTTATGCTTTGATTTTATGTGCGTGATTGCGTGTACAAATTCGTGAATTATATCATTAATTTAGGATGTATATGAAATCTTGAACACTAGGGTTGAGAAACGTAACCTTAGGAGTTCGAGAAACAACGGATGGTTCGGGATATTAAGTCTATTATTGGTCGGCATGTGCGCTAATAGTTGGACACGAAAATGATTCTAAACTTGTTGTTTGACTTGTGTAGATGGCAAGTAGAGGACGAGGGCGTAGAGGTCGTCCACGGGGCAATGGTCGACCACCACCTGTTTTTGATCAGCAGGCCTTCATAGAGGCCATGGGTGTTGCGATAGCCACAACTACCTGGTGATGCGGCTAGAGGTCGGGGAGGTGCCGGTAGCCTCCCCAAGGACATCATCCTCCGGCGTTCGGGGAGGAGGGACCGGAGAAAGTAGTTGACCATTGGTTCCGTCAAATTGAAGGATTCTCAGGGCTATGGAGATCACCACCCGGATACTACTCGGACCTGCGGCTTCATTCTAGCTTGAGGTGAGTCCCGGATGCAGTGGGGAGTGGAGTCCACGACTTCTAGGGACTTAGAGACTATGACATGAGATGATTTTCACAAACTATTCATAGGGAAGTACTTTCCGACTTCTGCTAGAAATGCAAAGGCCTAAGAGTTCCTTGGTGGGAGCGGGGGACCGATGGCGTACTTTTCAGTACGTGGCAGTTCACGAGTTGTGACACATTTCGGGGATGATTATGTGGCCATGACACGACGAGTCGGGAAGTTCGAGGATAAGCTGAAGTTGTCCATCCAGGGCAAGATTGTAGGACATAACCTACAAGATATGGACTTGATGGCCAGTACAACCTTGATCATTGAGCGAGAGGTAGATGACGCTCGTAGCATCCGGGATGTGGGTGCTAGTGATAAGAAGAGGAAATTGACTGCTGAGGCTCGGGAAGAAGCGAGAGTTTATGTTCCGCGAGGGTCTCGGGGAGGGGCCGTGGCCCATGAGGGGGCAGGCCAGTCCAGGGTTACGGTCGGTTGGGAGATGACATGTTTCCTCTTTGCCATCGGCCGGGACCGCATGGCAGGCCCGTCCTCGGATATAAGGGGTTTCGGGATCGGGGACACCATAGTCCGATCATCGATGGGACATGGCCGGACATGTTTCCTCCTTACCCGGCCGCGGGCCGGAGGCGGGTATTAGTCTTAGGGTGTGACCACGAGCATCGGTGTTTCCTGGTGGCCAGGCAGTATGGGTCGGTCGAGGGCGAAGGAGTGTACGGTAGGGACTTCGGGGGCTCGGGCGTGTGCGCCATTACTCCTGCGGGTTGAGGCGTAGTCGGTCGATGGAGTCGAGTGCGTTTTAACTCTTTCGCCTTTGGGCAAGGGTGTTAGTTGACTCAGGTGCATCGCATTCCTTTATTACTGCATCTTGTGTGAGAGTATTGGGCTTAGATGTTGAGACCTTAGACGAGCCCTTTGTAACACAAGTTCTCCGCAAGGTTCAAGAGAGTGTTCGGATATGTCGGGATGTGAGTTAGAGATCTCCGGGATTCATACGGTGGACCTTAGGTCATGGACATGTTAGAGTTCGAGTCATCCCTCGGGATGGGTAGTTGGCCGGCACATCGGGTTGTATAGATTGTGACCGTATGGGAGATTCTTGCCTACACACCAGATGGTACTTGTGTTGTGTTTCAAGGAATAAGGCCTGATGTTTCACCTATATTATGTACGATTCACGATGGCACGAGGCGAGTTGCGAGGTTGGCTAGCTAGCTTTGCATTACTGGAGGATGGGAGTGAGACGGGGATGGAGTGCCTCGGGTGGTTTTGCGATCACGAGGATGTTTTTCTGGAAGAGCTCTTGGGATTACCTCAGAGGATGTATGCTTCCACATTGAGTTGCGTCTTGATAAATTAAGCCCGTTTCTATGACTCCACATAGGATGGCGCGGTTGAGTTGCGAGGCTCAAGGTCGGATCTGAGGATTCTTTGGGCATGGGTTTCATTAGACCCGAGGCACTTCACCATGGGAGCCTTATGGTTGTTGCGAAGAAGAAGGATAAGATCCTTCGACTATGCATCAATTACGAACCAGTTGAATAGGTTACAATCAGAATCGGTGTCCATTCTGGGGATTGATGACATTTGATCAGCTGAGGCGCGAGTCTACTCCAAGATAGACCTTCGCATTGGTTACCATCAGTTGAGAGTTAGGAGAGCGAACATCCACTACAGCGGTGTTCAAGAGCGGTATGGGCACTTTGAGGTTCACGGTACAGTGCCGCTGGATTGTGAATGCACCGACAACATTCATGGACCTCATGAATAGGGTTTTCCAACCCTATTTAGATCAATTTGTGGTGGTCTTTGTTGATGACATCTTTGTCTACTCCCGGTCGGTGGAGCATGAGGATCACTTGAGAATCGTACTTTCTGACTTTTGAGGGATCGTCAATTGTATGCCAAGTTCGATAGGAGTGCGAGTTTTGCTTGCGGGGTGGGTTTCTTAGGACACGTGGTGTCGGCTTTAGGCGTGTCGATAGACCACAGGAAGGTTGAGAACATGTTGAGTTGGGAGTAGGAAGTTAGTCTTGGTGTTTCTTAGGATTGGCGGGAGTATTATGGGAGGTTTATGAAGTTTCTCGGCGCCGGCCTACTCTGACAGATTAACGGAAGGTCAAGTTGTGTGGGATGACTCATGTGACGGCGTTGGGGAGTGAAGGAGGCTGTGGCTCCTGTTTACAGCCAGTCGGAAAGGAGCAGGAGGTACACGGTATGCTGTGATGCTTTGAAGGACGAGGCGGGATGTGTTCGTGCGATGCAGGAAAGTTGGCTGGCTTATGGTTCTCGGCGGTTGAAGAATCCTTGAGCGAGTCACCACGCATGACATGGAGTTAGCGGCCAGTAGTCTTTGCCACGAAGATTTGGCGCCACTTTGCGCTAGCAGGTGAAGCGAGTTCGAGTGTTTTTAGACTGCAGTCACGAAATACATCTTCACGCGTGAGACCTCAACATGAGTAGCGTGGGTGGATGGAGTTTTGGAATGTATGGCTTCACTTTGCATTACCATCCGGTAAGGCAAATGTAGTCGCTGATGTCGCCTTGGGTCACGGGGAGTCTTGTTTAGTATAGCTTCGAGTGGCGGATCTTGCAGGAGTGGTAGGCGATTCAGGCCCTGCTGATACGATGAAAGCGGCTCGAGTACCTTGCAGAATTTTGATGGCTACACGAGTCTCTCTTGGCAGTGATAGAGTCGAGGCGGGGGGCCCATGAAAACTAGTATCCATCGGGGCCAGGAGTAAAGTCGGGCTACAACGGACGAAGGCTAGGCTATCCACACAGATGGTAGTCTTCGGTATAGGGGATGGGTTGTGGTCCCCCAGTCGATGGAATTGAGGGAGGAGATCCTCAGGGAGTTCCATTGCTCCTAATTTGATGTGCATCCAGGTGGCACAAAGATGTATCATGACCTTCGTCGCTAGTATCACTGGAGCGTGTTGAAGAGGCATGTCGGGGATTTTGTTCGACGGTGTCTCCACGTGCCCGATGAGTCAAGGCCAGGCACGAGTCTGAGGGCTACTTGACCATTGGAGATAGCGGAGTGGAAGTGGGAGCACATCACGATGGACTTTGTGACTCACTTGCCACGGACATTGCGGAAGCATGATGCGGTGTGGGTTATAGTGGACCGACTCACCAAGTCGGCACATTTTATGGCCGTGCGGATGACCTTCTGCTTGGAGGTGCGGGTTGTATGTATGGGAGATAATGCGGTTGCATGGAGTGCAGTCTCCATAGTATCGGATCGGGATTCTCTATTTACGGCTCAATTCTGGAAGAGTTTCCAGAAGGCCATGGGGACACAGTTGTCGATGAGTACCGCTTTTCATCCTCAGACGGATGGTCCATCAGAGCGGACTATTCAAATTTTAGAGGACATGCTGCGAGCATGCGTCCTGGATCTCAAGGGTAGCTGGGAGGAGCCCTTGCCCTTGGTAGAGTTGGCCTACAATAACAGTTATCAAGCGAGTATTCAGATGGCGCCCTATGAGGCTCTCTACGGGAGGCCATGTCGATCACCGATATGTTGGACAGAGTTGGGAGAGAGCTCCATCACTAGTCCAGATTTGATTAGAGACACCTCAGAGAGGTGGGTATGATCGAGGAAGCATCTCCCTTCTTGCTCGGAGCCGGCGGAAAGTTACGCTGATATCTGACGGCGACCTGCAGAGTTCGGCGGGTGATCGCTCTTCTTGAAGGTGACACAGAGAGGAGTGATCGGATTTGTAACGAGGGAAGTTGTCGTTAAGGTACGATGGACCCTTAGGAATTACTCGGCGGGTGAAGGCGGCCCATTGCGCGCATTATCGGTTGGCGTTGTCGTAGGGTTTGTCAGTGGTCATGAGGTATTTCAACGTCTCTATGCTCGATACCTCGAGGATCTAGCTGCCGGTAGGTTAGGGTGAAGCATTGTTGATCTCGGGGATAGGACCTTCGAGGAGAGGACCGGTCGCGAGAATCATGGATAGTCGGCTGATTTTGTGTGGCAAGACCGTGAGAGGCTTGTAAGAATGTTCGTGCAGCAGAGAGTCGAGAGCGGCGTGGGAGCGCGAGGACCGTCTTGGCGTCAACTATCCCTTCTTGTTCGACGGGGAAGGTGCGTTTTCCAGTCATTAATGTTTTACATGACTGTTGCATATGCATGTGTTTGAATGTGTATCTATGCGAAAATTTCGGGACGAAATTATTTTAAGGGGGGGAGAGTATAAAACTCGTGAAAATTTTAAATTTGAATTTTTCAGATAAAAATTGGGCAAAATTGTAGTTTACCGGAATAGTTCGAAGAAAAGTTAGGAATTTTCTAGATCTCTGATGGTGAAACGGATTGCAGATTGGAATTGTCTCGCGAGAAATCCTAGCTACTTGATCGAATTTCGTTAAATTCGAGATGAGTGAATTTCATATTTCGAGAATTAGCGGGTGTCGGGCAACATGGCGAGCCATGTGGATGACATGGCAAACCATGTGGGTGACACATGGTAAGCCATGTCTGTCCCATAAGCGAGCATGCGTGTGTGACATATGGCATGCCGTGTGTCGACATGCATGACACCTTTGAAACTGTATAAGGGGCTTCACATGGGTTTGTTCATCTGACTAAGGGGCGACAAGCTTTTGGTTAGGTGGGATCAGCAAGGAGGGAAGGAGGAGGAAAGAGAAAGAGGAGGAAAGGAGAGAGAAGGGAGGAAAGGAAGGAAAGGGAGAGGAAAAGAAAGAAAGGAAAGAGAAAGAGAGAAGAAGAAGAAGGGGAGGAAGAGAGGGAAAGAAAGAAAGGGAAAAGGAAGGAGTGTTGCGGTGGCGAGACCTGAATGGAAAGAACCCGGGCTAGCATTTGCAAGAGGTAGGTTTCCTCACCTACGGGTATTTTGCGCTGGGGCTGTGTAGTGGCCTACGGGTTTCGTTCGGTTTTTCGGGCGGGTATGGATTGTGTGGTTTGTTTGTGATTGTGTGATGGTCGAAGACCCGATTTCATAGGAGTTTTAGGATACATCCGAAATAGAGCATTGTGTTTGGGGACAGCCAAATCACGAGCATAATGGCAAACGGGGGTGTGCCTAAATTTCCACACAACCTTGTGGTCGATCGGCGTCAACTTTGGGCTGACCATGCTTTCGTCCGAACTCCGATTTGCGGCGTTCTTG
Organism: Tetrastigma voinierianum; assembly: GCA_016808115.1. Taxonomy (NCBI): domain Eukaryota; kingdom Viridiplantae; phylum Streptophyta; class Magnoliopsida; order Vitales; family Vitaceae; genus Tetrastigma; species Tetrastigma voinierianum. The sequence continues at coordinate 163,416 of JAEQBH010001140.1, forward strand.
GGCACTGAAATCTGCGATGGTCACAGAATTTAATAAGGTAAAGTGCTCAGCCAAAATGTGGGCTGAACATTGGGCTGGATCACGAACAGTTGAGGAATAGTCAGTTTTGTTTTCGAACTACGTTTCGGGCCGGTTTCATATAGCAGAAATGCTTTGGGACTCCATATGGCCTGAGTAAGGAATTGTGTGTTGGATGTTTTGTGTAGTATTTACAAAAACTGGACTTTTTGGACTAAGTCCAGATTATTTCCTAGGCCAAGCATGACTGGATTTATGGCCGTGAATGGCTAATGTGTGCTATTTCCATAAATTCAATGACATACTGAATATGTGAAATTATGTGACATATGTGTGAAGAATATGGAAATAATTATATGCATTGGGCTCTATGATTGACACACTATGTCTCAGCCTAGGAATATGAATTATAACATTACTTGTCTAAGTAATTGTTGGAATTATGTTAATACATGCTTGAATGATGTGTTGACATGAATGAACTGAATGATAGAAAAGATGTAGTGCATGCTTATGTGATGTACTGATTTGAATGTATGGAATATTAACATGGCCACTGTATGCTGATGTTAAGCCGAATATATGGAATGTTATTGTGCATTAGACATAGTGTTCATAGCACACACATAGTGTATGGTGTAGAATGTCCATGTAAGTCTTCATACATTAGTCCGTAGGTTTGAGTGCGATGCTTTGTTCAATGCATTGGTGTGCGGTAACCTTTGCATTACATGGAAGTGTGTGTACATGATGCCCCGGTTTTGGCACTGCGTTTGGCGCAGAATCGTGTGGGCTTGGAAATGAGACGAAGTCCAATTGAGTTCCACAGTGTTAAACGAAAATGGAAAATGAACTGTGTTGGGCGTAGCAAGTAGAGGATAGATACCCCCCTTAGGTGGCGAAAGCACAGTTAGACAGGCGTATCCACGGTGGCTTCCGAAAAATGTCGGAGTGTGTAAGAGACCCGCGGTGAGACCCCGAAAAGTTATGTTGCCAAAAACGACACGAAATGATTAAATAAATATCACATAGACTACGGGTTATGAGATGGGATGCAGGCCCGACTCGACCAGTGATTCCATTGGCACTTGCATTGGGTAGTGGGTGGAGGTTGACCGTTACTTAGGGCATGTAGAGTGTCGTCTCATACATGCATGTAGATTTCCATGATAGTACAACATGTATGCGGATTAGTTGTTGGTTTTGACTATGAAATGATCATTTGCATGTGCACTTGGGTGAGGGAATAACCTTTGTAAGTTGTCTCCTCTTGGCGTTAAGCTCACCAGTCGTGGGACCCCCTTTGGTCTGAGGACAAGTACGAGACGAACTGAGCTCCTTAGAGGCCAGGATTATGAAGCGGGCCAGACTGTGGCCTTGATTCTTGTTTTGTGTTTATATTAGAATGAACTAGTTTTAATATATGTTTTGTATTAGGAGTGATGTAATAACTCTTGGATCTATAGAAATGTATGGTCTTGTAACCGTATGGATGAGTATGGATGATGGGCCCTATTGGATCATTTTACTAATGTATGGGTCTCATGATATGAGACACACAGGTTTCCGCAGGTTGACGGTGGTCAACGGGACCCCCGGGTTTTAGGGTGTCACAAGAACGGTGAGAGGTCATGAAGAGACTTTTACTAGCCAAGATGGGTGTAAGAGGGGGACCCCCCAGGAAATTCCCATTGTAAGCAGCCTAGTCGCTGCTATGTCTATAGAGGAATTGAGATCGTTCAATCAGGTTCCTGCCAACATTAGACTAGAGGTGGAAAATGGCCCAACTGCCCCAACAATAGGAAGGGCAGATAATGCCATTTGTTTCACACATGAGCAGTTTGTTGCTTGACTTCCCTTCCCTATCCTGTCTTTAGTAAAGCAGTTTTTGCACTTTACTAGGGCACCTCCTTCCTTTATACATTCAAACGTCTTTTGGATTCTGTTGGGTTTTGATGAGTATATAAAATATTCATTACAACCACATGTTTCACCAGTTTTAGTAATGTTTTATGTTAAATAAGTGTCACAATATACAAATGTTCATATTTATGATTAGGTCATCCATTTAGGCGGAATTGTGCTAATTTGGAGCGAAGACAAAATGAAAAAGTGGAAAATCAACAAACATAACCACGACATATCGACCTTTTCAATTTTTAATTATTAATAGGGAAATCAAATGGCTACAAGCTACCGAACTACATTCTAGACTTCACAAGATTTCCAAAAAAACCAAGATCACTCAAATCGGAATCCGGACAAGGGAGATACACATTTGGGAAGTTGGAACAAAAACAAGGAAGCAACTGCAAAGTAGCAACAACCAGTTCCGATCTATTTCATTTTAAACCTAGAAAATGACATATGATGGAACTGTTCTTGTAGTCATATATGGATTTACTGACTTCGAAGCTTTAGTAGAAGTCGAGAGCGCACAATTTAGAGTTCGGGTGAGAGAGTTATGGCCGTGCAAAGGAATAAAAGTGGAGCATCACGAGTACGCACTGCGTGGACCCACCTACATGCATGCTCGAGGAGTAGATTTTTGGGTGCTTAGCCATGCACCTGCTTGGAACTTCCACGCACTTGCATGGGCAAAGAAATTGAGCCCTAATTTGATCCATTTCAAGGGCCATCCGAGGGGATTTCTTTGGGAGGTATAAATTGGACCTTGGGAGACATAAAAAGGGTTGGCTTTTCAAGGATAAGAAGGGGAGAAAAGGTGATTGGAGTGGAAGGCTTGAGAGAATTGGATTCATGGCATCGCATCTTTCTTTTCTGATTCTACTTTCATGACTATGAACTCTAATCTGTATTTTCTTCATCTCATAATGTTCTAAACATCTAAGCTAGGGTTTATGATGTAACTTTGACTACACGCCATTGATGAATTTTAATCTTTCATTTATTTAGCTTAATTCTTGCAATTGTTGGTTACCTTATTTCTGATTTGATTAGATGTTGATACTTAGCCATTATTTACATGTATTAAGCTAAGGCTTTGAGGTCGAAAGATGAGGAACTCTAGGGAATTGAATAAAGTATCATACAATCAATCATAGGATAGAGATATCATGTTTTTGTATGTGGTAAATAAGGATTATAGGTTAGAGCATCTCATAGTTAAGGGGTTAGAGGTAAAGATGCAATAAAACCCTCTCTTGAGAGAGGTGCCCAACGCTCGAGAGAGGTTGATGCGTAAAAAAAAGACCTCCTTACTATCAGCATTCGCATAAATTATAGCTAAATATCTCTTATTAGTTCACCATGGAATGTAGTCAGGTAAAATCATAAACCCTAGTGCTTCACCTTGAGAAAGAGACCGTCGTTAGTTATTTCACTTAGTTTGATTTAGAGCAATGACACAATACCCATAGCCTAGATAATATTAATGTGACCTAATTCAGTATTTGGCATTCAAACTCCTTGTGGGACAACCTTGACTCACCTATCTTTGCCCGTTCCACGATGCGTGCACTTTACTTGTAGCTTGAGATTAATTCTAGTTTAACCTTATAGGCAGTTTAGTACTCGTCAGGTTGCAGTGTACCGAACCTTCTCTACCAATTGGATATTTCCCTGGTAGATATTTGTTTTATTTTTACTTTGAAGCTTGGGGTTGGGGGTAAAACATCTGTATGTCAGGCCCATAGCCCCTGCTATAATTTGTTACTAGGCTCAGAACCTCCTAAAATTTGACGAAGGGTTGTTTTGGTTGAAGGTCCGTGGTATGAGACGCCATGTTCTCTTGAGCTTCTATTTGATTTGAATCAGTCTCTTACATTCCCAGGTTTTTTTTAGCTTGATGGAGCTTATACTTCCCTAGGTCGTTTTATATTTTGATATGCCCCTTCTCTCTGAACTTTTTGTAGGTCGGCACAGGTGGGGCCGGCTGGTCAACTAGGTGGAGAAGGCCAGGTTGGATCGCATCAGATGGCTACTTGAGATCATTGAGAGGGAGCGCAATCACGAGCTCCTTTTGTCTGTGAAAAACTTGCAGGAGTTAGGCTCCAATCCCTTTCCTTACGTAGTCCCTATCATCCCCTGTCCGTTGCCAGAAGAGCTTATTAAGGGTGAACATTTTATTCTTGCTGACCTTCTGAAGTCAATCTCGGGTTCTCTTCATAGGCGGGGTCCGCTCAAGAGCCTCAAGCTGAGTTTGCTCAAGAAGCCTTGGCTACCTTTGTTCGGCCTGATCAATCACCTTTGGCTGTATAGGATCCAATGCCTGCTCCCTAAGAGACGAAGAGGAAAAAGGGAAAAAAGGGGAAGAAGGTTGGACAAGTGAAGGTTATTGATGCGGGTTTAGAAGGTTTTATGGATTGGGTGGATCCAATTCCTCATACAGGAGAGACTCAGGGTGCCCATCTTGTTCTCCAAATTGCTAGTGAGCCGGTTGAAGAGAGTAAGGATGACTTGTCTAGTATTTATGCTAGATTTGCCATGTAGATGCGCAAGCATACTGCGAGTGTTCAAGGGGAAACTACCCTCGGCTCTGAAATAGCAGGAGGAGGAAAGCATCCAAAATGGTCGGATTTAAATGAAGAGGTTCAGAAAAGCCCGACAATAATTATTTTAGACTCTTCAGAACGAGCCTCTAATGCCTTTTCGGCTTTAGAGGGCCCCGCCCAGGATGCCTCCAGGGAGGCTTGCGCATCCTTAGAGGATGGAACTCCAGCCGAAGGACCTCCCAGCATTGATAAAGTTGTGGGCGAGGCTCTCTTTGCAGAGACATTTGTTGGTTCGTTGCTCAGTGAAAAAGTCGACCTCACAATTGTGACCCATGCGGACGAGGGGTTGATAGAGGTGAGTGCGAACTCACCTGTTAAATCAATGAAGTGGGATCATCTTTCGGCGGACACGTTTGTTCCTAGCCTAGATGATGCTTGATCCAATTATTTGCTTCGGAACTGTAATGAGAGGACATACATCACCAATATGCCTGAAATACCCATGACCTTTGAATCTGGTGGTGGCTCTTTCTGAAGAATATTCCATTCCCTTCCCCGGCTATATGGATAGAAAATCCTACCAACGTGTGATTGAAGATGGAATGTATATTCGTAACCATGATTTTAATGAGACGGCTGAGCTGGCATGGCTAGACTTCTAACGTTTGAACGTGAGTCTTATGCTATGATTTTCTTTTAACACCTCTTCTTTTATAGGTTGTCACTACTATTCGGAATATGGCGCGGTAGCATAGGGAACTTTATCTTCAGTTGGACGATGCCGAGAAGCTAGCCAAGGCTAGGTCTAAGCATTTGGAACAAAAGGCTAAGGCGGGTATAAAGAGGATTACATGTGCAGAGAAAGATAGGGATGAAGCTAAAGAAGAAGCTTAGATCGCCCGGTTGGCTGCCGTCGCGACGAGTGACATGAAGGCGCGGACAAAAGATGACATGGCTAGGGTCTAAGAAGCCTTGGTGATTGCGAAGGAGGCTAGGTGCAAGGCTGAGGCTAAAGTTGCCTCCTTGGAGGTTGAACAAACTTCACTTATACTGGAGGTTAGGGCAATCAAAGATGAAGTGTCTTCTCTTCAATCTCAGGCGGGTAAGAAAAAGTAGCCATGGAGGAGGACTACCAGAAGGCCTTGAAGCTGATGTTTGCCTATGGTTACGAATGTTGTATGTTCAAACACAATATATGTGGTGATCAGCCAGAAGTTCCAAACGACATGCCCGATTCCTCTGACCCACTTCTTTTAGAGTTCTTCGTGAACCCCAGGTGTCCCCTGGCCCTAGCAGCCACTGATGACACTACAGCTGAGGTGGATTAGAGCGTAGCGACAGGGAGAGCAGAGGAACTTGAGAGGAGTGCTCCTGTTGGGGATTTTGATGGACCATCTTAAGTTCTTTTTTTTTCCTGTAATGGGCCCCACATGGCTGCCAGGATAAATATGTTTTTATGGAACCACTGACACCATTGGCATATTTTGGAAATTCTCCGAAATTTGATATTTGATTTACTTATGCAATTGATATATTTTATTTCACAACTTTCTGCTATGAGTCTTGACTAGGATAGTTGCTCAAGGGATATCATTGTTATAAGTTTTTGAAAGCTAGAAGTTGGTATAGATTGCACATGGGCTAGTAAAGAACCATTTATGGGCTTTAGCTTTAGCCAATAGGCTACGAGTCGCTTCTGAACTTTGGCATGTGCCAGCAGGCTAGGAGCCACTTATGGACTTGGGTATGTGACATCAAGCTAGGAGCCACTTCTAGACTTTTGCATGTGCCCGGAGGCTAAAACCATACCAGACTTTGGTATGTCGATATACAAAGGCCGCCACGGACTTAATTATGGGAGCCATTCAAGAATTGAAGAAAATATTTAAAAAATTTTATTGATAATACTTCTTAAGATGCATAGCATTCCACATCCTAGGCATTAGCATCCCGTCTTATTTAATGCTTACAATCCGGTTGCCCCCACTCTTACTATCATGTATAGCCCCTCCTAATTTGGTTGGAATTTGCGGATGTTGGGCCAGCCGTGTTTTCAAAGACCCTTCTCAAGACTAGGTCTCCGGCTCAGAATGTAAGCTATTTTACATGCCTGTTATATAGGGTTGTCATTCTTTGTTGGTACGATGCTATACGTACAACTGCAGCTTCACGGAGCTCGTCTGTCATATCTAAGTCTTTGGCAATGGCTTTGTGTAGCTTTTCAAGGGCTTCGAGTTGATGTGGGCTTGATTTACGTAAGAATTATGGCCTCCATCTCATAGGTTAGGGCAAATGGTGATACTTCAGTTGGCTTCTTGCCGGTTGTTTTATAGGCCTAAAGGACTCCTAGTAGCTCTTCTACCCATTTTCCTTTAACAGAATGTAGACGTTTTTTCAAAGCCGTCAAGAGAGTTTTGTTAGAGGCTTCTGCCTGACCATTGCTTTTTGGGTACCGTGGGGTTGAATACAAGTTTTTGAATTTCAACTCATGGCAAAAAATTTTGTATGCTCCGTTATCAGCTAGTGGCCCATTTCGGTTACAATTATTTGAGGTATTCGAATCGTGGGCGTATTCTTCCGCACAAATTAGACAACATCTTTATCTTTGATGGAGGTGAAGGCTTGACTTCTATCCATTTCTTTGAAATAAGTCGGTGGCAATAATATGCTTTCTAAAGTTGGGCGGTAAGCTGACGATCCACGACTATATCGATCCCACAAGTGAGAAAGGCCGAGGTCTTGTGATGGTGGTTAGATCTTGACCTTGCCCTTGAGATGGGGGCTTGTCGTTTGGCGGCTGGTAGCACTTTGCTGGCGTAAGGCGGCTACATCTACTCTCATAGTTGGCTAATAATAACCTTATGTATGGGCTCTATGGGCCAAATTTCTGCTTCCTTGATGGCTTCCGCATATTCCTTCATGGATTTCTGCCAATATATACTGCCCTTGCTGAGCGGTGAGACACTTAAGATACGGCTTGTCTAAAGACAGTTTATATAATTGCCCATTCATAAGGGAAAATCTAGTCACCTGGACTTGAATCTTGTGGGCTGCAATCTTATTATCCGGTAGTTCTCCCGAGCTCAAATAATGTACTATTGGAGTCATCCAAGAGGAACATGCTTCATCTATCTCGTTTACTTGGTTGGTAGTAATTGATGATGGGCTGGTAATAGACAAGGAAGAATACCGTTTCTTTTATTGGGAGGGATGTTACCACTACTGCTAAAGCATCTACCCTTTCATTCGAATAGAATGGCACCGTATGTGGGAATCGAATAGAAAGTCTCATCTACAAGCCTCAAGGGCTTGGCTTCACGATTGTCTAGTAGCCCTTCATCACCTAGAGCTTTGTCAATTCTCCGAGGCAGTCTCAATGTCAAGCAATCCAATGAACCAATCACCAGAAGATCAATTCCTCCATTGGCGTTAGGAGATGGAGAAAAAACAGGAGGAACAAGCAATACAGATGAAGGAGTTGCAAAGTCATGTTGAATGCTTATAGCGTGAGAATGATCGGTTGTGGGCCCATATAGCCACGATCTTGGAAAAAAATGTATGAGATAACAGTTGAGTTGTGCATCGATCACTTTACAATAGAAGGACCCGTTATTCACGGCGTGTCGATACCCCACCAGATGATGAGTTGTTCTTAGGCAGTTCCCCATCCTTGAGTCTCTCATTGGTAAAGAATTCTCAAGAGAGCACAAAGGCTAAATCGCGTAAGAAGCCCTCGCATCAACTTGCCTTTAGTGCTGCCATTAGTGGCGCATCCGGCAGGATAAGGAGAGAGAGGCGAGACGGGGAGGCGGAGACCCAGAGGATAGATCGATCTCTCACAGGAGCGTGTCGGTATTTAGCTGGGCACGATGCCACCAATGTTGCTTCTACATCATGCCTTTGGTACAGGGCCAACATTTTATATGCCACCAGCGATGGTCGAAGGTGCGATGACATGCTTTTTCTCGCCCTAGAGGCAACACATTTCACTGACTATATGAGCCATCTCACGGGTTTGTCATACCAGCTTTCGCCACGTTTGATGGCTCTACAGACCCTTACAATCATATGCTCCATTATAATCAGGTGATGATACTAAATGCTGACAATGATCGGATACTGTGTAAAGTATTCCCGGTTAGTCTATAGGGGCTTGCGTTAGCTTGGTTTCACAAGCTCCCGCGTAATTCAATAAGTTCATTCAATGAACTATGGGTTGCATTTATATTGCATTATCTTTGTTCGGTGTGACAAAAGAGGAACATTAGCTCTTTGTAGACTATTCTAAAGCAAGAAGGGGAGTCCATTTGAGACTTCACAAGGAAGTTTAGGCAAGCTGTTCAGCAAGTCGAATCATATAGCATGGACGCAGTCCTCCAATAGGAGAAGCTTTGGACCATCTACTCCTTTCTTCCAGTCATTATCTTTAGACCACCCACCAGCGACAATGGAAGAATTATACAGACGGGCCAATAAGTACTCAATCTTTGGAGAACCCAAATATCCGTCGCGATATGGCCCATCATGATTACAAACTAGTCGGTGAAATAAGCGATGCAGGAAGCAGATCGAGTCGAGGAAGGTTAGGAGGCGAGGAGAGGCAGAAAGCGGTCAGGATTATCGATCATAGAAAAGAGCTCCCATAATTCACCCTCTTAAACATCTCATACGAGAAGTTATTGCCCATTATTCGCGACTTCCCAAAGTTTAAATGGCCTGCACCGATCCATATAGATCCTTCCTAAAGAAACAAATCCTTGCGATGTGGTTGTCATAGAGATCATGGGGATGAGACGGATAGGTGTCGAAGCCTAAAGTTCTTGGTGGAAAAGCTGATCAAGGCTGGACACCTCAGGAGGTATGTCAAGGAAATTGACCACATAGAGGAATCAGGGCAAGCAGTAGATAGAATTACACTCGGAGCAATAATCTCGTCAGAATCCAGGCCCGCCATAAATTATATCCTAGCCGGCCCGTCTGAAGACTAGTATCAGTCGAAGCGCCAACATAAGAAGCTCATGAGAGCTGTCATAGTTAAGTCCAGGATAAATGCTATCCACATAGGAGGCAGCCATGAAGAAACCAAGCCAATGGATGGCCCCTATAAAACCTGGGAAAATTAGAAAATTTCAGGAGAAATGGAAAAATAATAATAATAAAAATAAATTTCCATAATGGTTCAGGGAAACCTAGAAAATTCTCTAGATCTCGGATGATGAAATGAACTGGGCCATTGGATTTGTCTGGCAAAATCTAGTGACCTAGAAAAGTTTCGTCGAATTTTGAGACAGTCGGAATTTTTTTACGATTTTCTAGGTGGTGAGTCGCCAGTGACTCCAAGGATGAGATTTTTACGAAAATATCAAAATTCAGGAAATGACTTGAGCTAAGTTCATTTAAAATAAATTGAACTAAAAAGAAATAAATTGTTTCGGGGCAGAAATAAACCCGAATGAGTGATGGACACATGACGCAATGCGGGCCATGTATCCAAACTTAAGGATTAAGTAAGGAAAAGTCAAAAGGGGATTTTTGGAGGAAAAATTGTTCTTGGTTCTGCACACGAGAAAGAGAAATGAGAGAGAGAGAAAGTGAGAGAGAGAGAGAGAGAAAAAAAAAAGCTCCACTTCTCTTTATGATCTACGGAGATCGGGTGGTCGGATCTCGTTGGGCCAAGAGTTAAAGCTCATCTACTTGGTGAGGGCTACACGTGAGCACTAAATTGAAGGAGTTTCGGCCAGTTCAGTTGGTTACCTGGGAAGTCGAAGGTTTCGGGTTTAGGAAGCGCACGGGACCTAGAGCTTTTTCTCGCCTCTCGAGGGTAGGGGTTTCTTTCTACTTGGATTATTTCTAGCCCACAAAGGCCATTTAATGGCATGGGTTTTCTTTGGGGTAGAGTGGTGGCGGGTGTAGTTGGATCCTGCGATTTTGGGATTTGAGATGTTGGAATGTTGGGACCGTTTTCGAGTTAGTCGGGTGTGTTTAAAGATTGGTTTTAGTTCCGGGACTGATGTCTTCAGGTTTTGTTGTGTGTTTTGGTGTTAGGGGCTGTTTGGTTGAGTTTTAAATGCCATAAGGGGCTGTTTGTCCTTTTTTGCACTAAGGGGTTGTTTGGCAAAATAATGGGTTATGGGAATAGTGCCCTGTTTTGACCCTTTATGATATCTAGTTTTTGGGGGGAATTTTCGGTTAGAAAAAGGAGAATTTGAACTAGCATCCTTCAAGGAAATTGTATCCCTATCCAAGACCTTGATGATAGGTTTTTGAATCACCAATCGGACTTCTATAACTGAAGTTATGGTCCGTTTTCTGGGATTGCCACAAGCTGCCCTGTTTTGGCCGAACCTACTATCCATATTTTTGGGACTGATTTTCGGCTAGGATAAAGTGAGAATTTGGACTAGTATCCTTCTAGGAAATTGTAGATCTATCTAAGAACTTAATTTTAGGATTTTGAATCACCCAAATCAGATCTCTATAACTCAAGTTATGGTCCATTTTTCGGGACTGCTATAGCTTAGGCTGTTTAATGATTGTGTCCAGATTTTTGCCACCATTTTCCGAGATGCCATATTGGGACTAGAACAGAGGATTGATGGGCATCAGGCCCAACCATTGCCGATTTTGGGGAGCACCCCACATGACTCTACTGCACCACCACCATCATCTGGACCCACTGTACCACACGACTATACAATTCCACCTCCACTACCACCACCTGTTCAATCAGCCCCACAGGTTGGAGCATTTACATCTTTGCTGCGGTGAGGCCCGAGACCACGCCCACGTTACGTAGTGGCCCACGCGCAGTGTGATGACACCGGGCGTGATAGGACTAAGCAGAGGATCATGTCTCTACATGTTTTTGATGGAGTTATAGGTTGGGACGGATATGATGACCTTCCAGTGGCAGCCTTGCCAATTGAGTTCCTCATGCCGGACATTGAGAGATAACAGGTATAGGGTGCCCCTGTATTCACTTGTAGTTATACATCGTTGTTATGGATGAGGCATAAATGATTATGTTATTCCCTACATCAGTGTTCTTAGCTCGGTGTTGGTTTGCCTAAATTTGGACCTTGAGGCGTAGGATATGGGTGATTTGGGATAAAGAGTTTATCATCACGAGTATTCTTTTATCTTGTAGTGGATGTATCGAAGTAGGGGATTGGAGGCCTCGGGCGGAGGCCGGATGGAGTCGAATCCTTTGTTTATCTCCCAATAGAGGGAGAAGATAGCACAAATTATAGATAGACCCTCATAGCGCAATCAGATCAGCTTGATTATGGGCAGCCTTCAGCCCCGATTTGCTAGCCATCTCATGGGCTTTCCACAAACAGACTTTGGTTCGTGGTCTGAGCCCTCTGTGGCATTAGGAAGACATATATAGAGAGGATTATGGATTGGAGCTCTTCCCCTTTAGACTCAAGGGGAAGAAGCGAGAATCGAGGACCTAGACCATCAGATGTTGGTACCATTGGCATGACAGGACACAGGTCCCCGCGTCACCCTCCATTTTAGAAGCATTTTTCAGACACTCCTTATCGTATGGTTGATTAGTACCCAAAAAGTGTTATTTTGAACCCTATTTTTAATAGGTTTTGAGCGCTTTTTGTGTACTAATTGTTATAATTAACTCAATTGTGTTAGGTCCCTATTGCCGATTGCATTAGAGTTGTTTTGTAGTTTTGCAAAATTGAAGCCAAATTATTGTGTCAATCCAATCATAACGAAGTCGGGTTGATTTCCATCAATTTCATATGGTTTTCTATCAATTTCAGCAAGCGGGAATGAAGAATACCACCAGCTTGAAGAATGAATAGTGCGGTGAATAGTAGCCCACGGGAAGCAATGGAGCAGTGGCGAGAACTGATGCCAAAATTTGCTACACATGATAATTTCGCTATGATAGTGAAATTTCGCTATGTAGAGAATTTTCGCTATCATGCGAAAATCTTGTGTATCTTGAAAATTTCAATTTTAAGCTATGCCTGTATTTTTAAGCTATGATAGCGAAAATCAGCGTAATCTGAAATTTGCCTTTTTGTTTTTTATTCAAGCGACCGTTTTTGGTTTTTCTCATTTCTACCTCCAACGTAATTATTCTGGTTGGTTATTTTGGTATGTCACATGTTTGTAAGGCTATATAAGCCATTGTAACACATTGTTGACCTAAGTTTTTGATTTTGGGAAGGAAATATACGGGCCCCTGTTTTGGCCCTCATTTTCTCTGTTCTCTCTCCTCTTTCTCGCACTTTCTTGGTTGCCGACACCCTCGAGGATGACCAACGGAGGATGAGGGCTAAAACCCTTTCCTCCTTGAAGTGGAAGGTTGCTGGGGGTAGGATCTGCAGGTTGCTGGTGGTTCCCTGTTTTCACGCAGCAGGTTTTGTCATTTTGGTTCCTAAATTTTCAACTCTAGGTTTAAAGCTTTTTGATGTACTTTCTTTGGCGATGCCAAGATTTTGAGGTTCGAGTGTATTCTTGGCTTTAAATACGCGATATCCATTAGTTGCTCTTCTGAGCCACTGGAGGTAGGTTAAGGGGTTATATTTTCACTGTAAGTGCATCCTCTTTGATCAATACTTGGTAATCTTTTAGGGTTCAGTGGATGCTTATTTTTAGATCCATTGAGATTCGTTAGTTGCCCTTTACGAATCATTGTAGGATGAGTCAGAGATAGATTTTATTTGGAAGACCATAAATGCTAAATAAATGCTTTCATCAAAGAAGAGGAAAATTATTAGTTTAGTTTTTAAAGCTAAATGAAGATCCCAGGTTCGGGAGATGACTATATGTCATCCTCCCCAATCTGAGAAATGAACCAGGGGACCTCGGTGCCTTAGGACTAAAACATTATTGATGCTTGAGAGTTCTTTTTTCTTATTTTTCTTCATTTTATTTTCGGTTTACTTCTGACCCCTATTTTTATCCTGCATATAAAATCGAGCCAATTCACCATTTTTGACTTCACTTAAATCATTTATGCAAAACCCATCCTGTGTTAGGCTACGGGCCGCCTGCTGCGTTAGCTTGACTACGGCGTGGGAGAACTCAGGATAAAAATTTTGTTGATTCCGGATCCTTACCTACTTAGCATGGAGGGAAATCAAATGGCGCCGCTGCGGGGGATGGTGCCTAAGTGCATTTGACGAGCTATGGAACACTTGTGATCCTCAGCACAAGTATTGGTGAATTTCTTTTATATTTCATTGTCAATTTTTTTATTTTATTTTCATTTAAAAAAAAAAATATTTCCTTCAGGACTGTTTTTGGTGTTGTCTTGTGTTGCCTTATTTCTACTGCAGGATTGAATGTTTAGTGGGTTTGAATTGTGACCCGATGGAAGAGGAAAACAATACGGTGAGTATTCGAGTGGAGAGTAACCTAGGGCATATATACTTTGTGACGTGAGGACTATAGGAACCTTGCATGCGAAATCAGCCCGACCCTTGGGGAGAAATCAAATCCAAATATGTCTATGAGGGGACTATAGAGACCAATGGATGAGTGTATGCCGAGTCTATAGTGTTCCTCGGCTTATGCACCTCTGTTTCTCCACATTTTACCTCGACTCCTCATTACCCTGACCACCAACCCCATCCTGTTGAGCGAAGCCATCTTGAACTTGAGCAAACTGGTGGATAATTTCATAGAAGGCAAAGGTAGTGGCTATCGAGACCAATCAAAGAAATTAACACGAGTGGGAGAGCTCCACGAGCAAAGAAGTGGATGGGTTCCAAAGTGAAATTGATAAAAAATTGGACATCTGTGAAATCCATCACCAGCTCACTAATCGGCTTGTTCATCAAGAGGAAGAAAATCGAAGGAGGGTGCTTGGCCCGACACCATGGTGGAGGAGCAGTGTCAACAACAGCCACACCAGGGGCTCATAGAGGATTTTATTGAAATACGAGAAGGGTTGTACGAATCCTCAAATATGTGTATATTGTTGTTTTCCAGGAGAAGAAAGAAGAAATGCTTCCTTGCTATAGCGGGAGGCGAGTGAAACAAAGCGGTGGAAGAGCCCGAAAGAATGTCAGCTGTGATTCCACGAGAATTGAACCCCAGCGCCCTTTGCCCAAGCCACGAATGCCGCGCGATGCCTCCATTGACCAAGTGTACATTTACTTTTTGCAACACAATCCACACCAAACACACCCTGAGGCCACGTCAATTGCCGCTTTGTCACAAAAATTCAAGAAGTTAGTAGCCCTTTGATACAAAAATTTTCACTACATCAAAGACACAGCGGTGCCTACATTGCATGGCACGACGGTTGGATTCCGAGTCTCAGTTCGGAGTTGGAGCACAGAGACCTCGGCATTTCTAAACTCCACACCCCCGCATTTTGTTTTATTTTTCTTGTTTTGTTTTATTTTATAAGTATTTTATTTTTGATTTCATTAATTTTTTTCTTCTTAGATTTTCTATAATTTTAGTTAATTCTTGTTTTTAACAATTAATTTTTTACTTTTCTACAATTTTCTTGCTTGCATTAATTTTTGCGGTTTGTATTGCAAATTTTGAAGCATAATGAAGATCAGGAGCAATACGGAGCGTGGAAATTTTATAAGCGAAAATTTAGCGTGTTCTTGAAATTGAATTTTCGCTATCATAGCGAAATTACCATTATGGAAATAATGACGAAAAATGTCTTAGTTTCCCCTCCCGGCTAATGAGACAAAGCAGTGCACAATGTTTTCATTTTTTAAATTTAATTTAATTTAATTTTATTATTATTTATTTAAAAAAAAGTTTGTTTTTATTTTATTATTATTTCTAAAAAAAATTTAATTTTATTATTATAAATTTTTTTTAATTTAAAAAATAAAAAATAAAAAATTTGTCCTCTCAAAAAAATGTTTTATTTTATTTTATTATTTTATTATTTTAATTAATTAATTATTTTATTTTGTTTTAAAAAAAAATTCATTTATCTGTTTGTAGCAAAAATTTATAAACCTTGAAATTTTCACTTACCTGTGTTTTCGCTATAATAGCGAATTTTCGCTATAGCCCCAACATTTGCCTCAATTTTGTTTCGCTCATGGCTTTTTCATCCAGGAACTCCGTTTTAGGCGTTTTGATGCTAGTTGGAAGCTTAGGGCGTAGAATCCAAATATGGCTAGAAATAACATTTTTGAAATTATTATGAAGGTGTAATTTTAAAAATTCTCCAATTGGTCACTTTTTTCCTCTCTTTTCTTCTCATAACTTGTTTGTTTGAAGCCCAAACGGAGTGAATGAGGTGTCGATGGAAAGCTTGCAAAGTATCCTATTCAAAAATGATCACATCTCATCAAGGAGGTAACACTTCCTCCCCTAAATTTCAATCGAGCCCCATTTCGGACACCGAGATGTTTGGGTTGGGGGGAGAGTTAGCGAAGGAAGTGGCTTTTGTATTCATGCTTTTGTTACTATTTTGAGTAAGCCCATTTTGTTATGTTCAGTGGCTTGCTGGGTTCCCTTTCTATAAAGCTGTTATACCATACAACTTACTTTTTCAAAATTTGGACCCATTTTGCAACCAAATTTTTTTTGTGTTTTGCTTAGCTCATAGTTTGAAAAATTGAAACTTTGTCCAATTCTATTGATATTAGATTGGTTCCATGCTTAGTTCAGTGGATGATTAGTTGAATTCTTGATGCTTTCAACCTTTTTCTTCCAACTTTATCTAACCACACACCGAGCACATTAGGTTTCAATGATAGAGATTTGAAAAAAGCTGCGCCAACCTCGCTTTCACGTTGCCTGACCTACCTAGTTGCGTTGACCACCTTTAATAGGTTAGGACCCTTGTGGATAGAAGGCCCGATGTGTCTTCCGAAAGAAAAGAAATAAAAAGAAAGAAAAAGAAAAAGAAGGAAAATTGCAGCGCTTTGCGAAACTCGAGCACGAAGTCAGGGGTATATGGCCGAAAACCTTTAAACGATACTTACAAACCTTCATTGGTTGGGAGTCATAGACTTAGTGTTCGCTACATGGGTGGATGGGTGGAGTTTGGCAAGTTGTAGATCTTTGGAGTCTCGAAATCATTAGTCGAGGAGTGAAACTGAAGAGTTTGTGGTCGAAAGATCCTTATGACTTGATGCCCTAAGCCTTAATTGGTTAAGTCATTGTTTTCGAACGAAACCGTGTACTAATATATCACACCCGGTGCGAAGGACTATTAACTAATCCGACAGCGGCGCCATAAGACTTGTTGGTGACCAAAAGACGTAACTAAATTTATTGACATCTCATTACCAAAGGACTATTATCTAATCCACAAATGACGTATGCATAAAACTTGTTTACATTATACTATATAAACGAAAATCTTCTAAGTAAATCATTTTCAAATTTTGGTTTGGTCGATATTAAGTGCGGTCGACAAAGTAATAAAATGGATTTAAGTCCAGATATTGATCCCACAGAGATCTCAAGAATTTTTAAATCAACTACCCTGACTACTCAATCTCCATACTATTTGAACCATAAAATGATAGTGGGATCCAGCTTAAGGAGCTGGAAAATTAAACGAATACAAAGAAAATGAATGAACAATCAAATAATCTGAAATATAAAGAATAAAGAATAATGAATATTTAAGAAAATAAATAGTCAGCTGAATAGTTATCTTTAATTGCCATCGAAATCTGCTATAGTGAAGTATCAATTCTGTGAATTACAACGATAAAATTTTGCTTGTGTATTTTTAGGTTTGTCTGTCCAAGGTGTTTAGCGATGCCATTTGGATCTCTCAAACTACACATTTCATTATCTAATTTTCTGATTCTCTCGAAGACAGGAAATTAAATAACTACTTTTAAAAGGGATTTCCTTAATCTGGGTATTTTTCTTTTGCAATACTTCATACCCATTTTATGGACTGTAAACCTTAACTCCCAAGTTATCGGTCAAGCAAGGATATACAACTTCCAGGATGCTCTTTCTCAAAATTAGAATAGATCACCCGCTCCTTGATTAGATCTCAGCTAACACGGGATTAGCCTCACTATTCGAATTGAGATGAATATACCTTGTTTCAAATTGATAACTCATTCAACTCTTTCTTGATTTCAAGTGAGGAAAGAGATTTATCGATGCTTACCAAAGCTCATTAGATCTCAAATGACGGGTTAATATACCTTGAAATTGTTCATAACTCTCGGGAATGCCTTCTACGAAAATTGTCACTCGGAGGGCCTCCTTGAAATCGAAACAATAAGAGGCAAATCTTATAGCAGGTATAAGCGTGTCGGATCAAAAACAGTAAACCCATAACCAGAAGTAAATTCGTAAACTGAAATTCAAAAGTACATTGCAGAGCAACTACGGGAAAAGATCAAATTACGTATAACATTTACTGTCGACTGAGTTTCCTCAGTGCCCCAGACCACTCTGACATTCCTCACGATCATAAGAATAAGCGCATTATACGAAGAAACTGGAAGCCGAATTCCAGAATTTTATGCGAACTTCAAACATTCGAGGTAGTAATTTGAAGAAAATTGAATTACGCATTAAACACATGAAAGCGATAACATCCGAATCCGGAAAATTAAGCGAAAACTAGAACGATAAATCTAATCTAATCTCTAACTATCAACATTGAAGAAAAGAAAAGAAAATAAAGAAAATGAGCCTTCAGCTACCTAGACCTCTAAATACGTATCCTTGTAAGCTACTTTCCTCTTAAGGTAGGCTGGCGTGTTTATAGGGTTTCTCGGTTGGGCTAATCCCAACGCATTGGTTGTAGTTTCCAAGTGGGTGGCTGATTCTGGCCCCGAGTCGCGACCTCAAATCCCGCGTCGCGACATCATCCGTATCGCGACATCGATCTCGCGTCGCGACATCAACTTAAGTCTGTCGGCCTTGAAGCTAGTACCGTTCATGATGTCGGCGACATCAATCTCTTGTCGCGACATTAGCTCACGTCTTCTGCAGGCTTCAAATGGTTGCTCCGGATGTCGCGACATCAATCTCTTGTCGCAACATCAACTAAATGACTACTTGACTTTCCAGCTGTTTCTTACGATGTCGCGACAACAATCTCTTGTAAACCAGCCATTAGTTCGATTTCTTTGCAGCTTTCATCACGATGGTTCACGATGTACGACGCCGTCTCTTGTCCTTGACATCACTTTATGGCTCTGCAGCCTTGAAGCGAGTCGTTCCTAGTGTTGGCATCGATCTCTTGTCAGCGACATCGACTTAATTCTTTGGAAGCTTCAAGCGGTTGCTGGTGCGTCATTCCTTTGTCGTGACATCAGCTTAAAGAACTTACAAGCTTCCACTGATTGCTCTTGGTGTCGCGACAACAATCTCTTGTCAGCGACGCTCCCGACGTAACTCTGGGTCTTCGCCAGTGGTTTTACGTTTGTCGCGACATCAATCCTGCATCGCGACATCGATTCCTCATGCGCCCTGCGAGGTTTCAGCGAGTGGGTGCGATGTCGCGACTTAGGTCCTCTATCGCGACAACAACGGGTTACATCGAAACCCCGTCTCACGAGCTTGTCGCAAGCGAGGCGATTCTCTTGTGAGCCTCTATCAATTTCTTTAAATTTCACGATGGCCGATAAAGCAGTCGACCCGGTGGATGTCGCGACCTCTTCTCTTCACTACCGTTATCGCGGCAACCCTCTTGTTTTTATGGCCCCATACGTATCATTGTCGATGTCCGCGAAGCATCCGGATGTCGCGACATGAAGTCTTCTTCTTCTTACCGTTTCTGGTTGCTTCACACGGAGTTTCTTTAACTCGGCTGCCTTGTTCTTCAAAGTAAAGCCGTTTAGGCGGAGTTTTGCTGGCGCAGCACGGATATGCATTTTGATTCTTTGCCCAGCTTCCGCGACATCGAGGTTCCTTCATCTTTGTGCGCCTTTTATAGCTGCCCAGCTTGCTTCCAGCCAATTATCTACGATGCCTTTCATCCACCTTGTTTTCTTTTATGAATATTCTTAACTTTCTTGAATTCCACATAACGCACAGTTTGGTTAGTTATTCCATAATTTTGCACATACATCGATCTTGTTTAGATAAAAATATATCGAGAAAAATGGACTAAAAATGGATGACTTTCAAGCTCGTCAAACTCCCCGAACTTAAAATTTTAGCGTCACCGAGCAAAGAAAAAGAAGAATTGTTTGTCCTCAGAGCAAAATAAAGAAAATTTTTTAAGGACATTTTTGATTTGTTACCAGCATTAGCATTCAATTTAATTGAAATACAAGGTATGCATTATTTTACGTACATCTATGAGTCCGAGTTCAAGGTTGGTTTCTACTCTTTATAGTATACAAAGCCTAAGCTGGTGAAATTGTTTACAAACAACATAATCATTGGATCTGTTGAAAAATAAATTGTTTTCCTTTCTCATCTTCATAGTTATTCCCTTAACTCCTAGGTCCTTCCGCAGTTTATCTTATTTATTGCCTTTCAAATTCCATAAGCTTGTTGTTTGTATTGATCTCCACTAATGTAGGTAATTCCATCCTTGAGATCAATCGAGGTCTTTTGGACTTATGTAATATTAGGCTTGGGTAAGGTAGGATAGAAAGGAACTTTGGTTTAGATTACCACAGACTTTTTCTACTCTTCTTTCTCCATCTTGCCCTTTTCCTTGTAGTTTCTTTAATAAACTCCCCAAAAACTTCATTTTTGGGGCATTTTCATGACTTAACTCCATTAAGAGCGCCATGCTCCCATTTCTTTATTTGTAATTCAATGGGTGATTTTGCTTTGTTTGTCACCGTCGGGATAGTGCAATGTTTTACCTTCATGCGACACAACACCCATGCTTGAACTTTGGGTTAGTAACTCCAGCTTTACGGATGACATTAGGGTACTAGGTGTTTGAAACACCCTAAGAACTTAATAGTTAAGAGAAAATTAGGCCACAAGGTAAAACTTATCCCATTTACGTTTTGACCCTTTTCCTTTTATTCCTTTTGTCTTTCTCCTTGAGTTCTTCAAAAACAACCTCCCCCAAACTTGGTTTCCTTCTTCTTCCTTCAGTTCTTGGGTAATCACAGGTTCTTTACTGGAAAATTGATTCTTTTGGAAGGTTTGGGGTTTAAATTAGCTGATTTTTAGAAATAAGGTTTGATTGGCTCAATTTCTGGAACTAAGGTATATGCTTTAGCATATAGATAGGGATGGCTTGAATGACTCAAACTTTCCAAAGAATGGCTGCATCATTTCTTGCTCATTTGTATCACTGGGATTTCGCCTCAATCAATAATCTAACAAGTTCTAGAATGCGGGTTAGCTCTTTGTTATTGACCATTAGGAGTTCCTTGATTAATTTTTGTTGATGAGTAGTTAAACTCTTTAGTATCCAACCAGGTTCCTTGACTCGTGTTCATACCACCGATCTCTAAAATATGTTTTGTTCCTTGATTTCATTACTTTCTCTATTACGGACTCAGCGAGTTAGACTTAAGTCACTTTTGCGCTGTCGTTTTCATTATTTGTATTCATTTGGCCCTTATTCTACATTTCGACTTATTTCTAATCTAAGCTGCTTCATTGTATGGCTAAGCGACATCTCGGCCGGTTTTTATTGGAACTAATTCACACTTTTATTTTCCCGACTATGCATCACAAAGCAACACAACATTGAACAAGTAAATTCAAATAGCACTACAACAATTCAATTCAAATTTCTTATTTTATTTCGATTCAATTGCAGTTGAATCTGATTCAAATGGGATAAGGAGGGTAGGAAGGTTAGGCGGGGAGAAGGTCACATTTTTCTTTTGAAATAGCCGGGAGCAAAGATGTTGAGGGGATCTAGGTCTGAATGGCCTAAATGAGCTGGGAATTCGAAATTTTCAATTCTCTTCTTTCCTTTCTCTTCTTGGTTTCCCTCTCCCAATTTGTTCTTATTGAAAATCTCATTAGTGAAGTCCAGCCTTTTTATTCAACTCATCCACGCCTCTTCCCCGAGCCATTCATTGTATTCTCCATTTCCAGTCATGACCTCTAAAAATTTGGAAATTTATTTATTGTGAGATCCAGTTTTCATCAATCTTTTGCTATAGGATTCGGTATCCTTTTGCTTCTTGTCTACATCATCAGGTTTATTTTCAAAATCATACGTAGAGACTTGTATAGGAGACTTGAAGCCCTTGATTTGCTCCCCCGAATTTGGCTTCTTGCTGTATCTCTTTTCTTTTATCAATGTTAAGAGTTGAGAATCACGCTCAAAGCCCGATTGTTATAAAAGCTTCATGACTTAGTTTGAGTTTACGTAGCAGTTGTGATCTCTTTCCTTCGTTTCTCTTCGCTCTTCCACATAGCTTCCAAAATTTTTTCTCATCTTGTTCCACTCTTAATTGACTCTTCTCCCCCCTTTTCACGGTCTCTTCTTTGTAGCTCAATCTCATGCTCCTTTTCCTTCACATTTGGCTCTTCCTCCTTCTTGGTCTCTTCTTTTCAATTCTTTTCATAAATGCCTTCTCACGAATTCTGCTTTGTAGGTTTCACTCATACATTTTTCATCCATTCTCTTTTGTATGGCATTGAGCTTCCCGGTGTCGAGCTTGTTCTCTTGTGCTCCCCTTGAGCTTTCTCCATGTTGGAAATTTACATTGCACTGGGAGGAGCGCTAAGGGAGATGGAGAAGTCCTATTGGGCTGCGCCCATCACGCCTTCGAACATGCAAAGAATGAAATCATTGTTGTCGGTGAGTTTTACAGGTGCTCTGCTCGCATGATCGACCAACCCTCCCGAGTCTCCTTTTCGGTCTTTCCATTTGGGGCTTTATCTCTTTTCTCTGACACCGCTTTTCATGGTTTTCTTGGTCGCTGCTAATACACGTCGGAAGGAGTGGTGAAGCTCACAGGTACTTCTTCTTTTGATTCAGTACTCCTTTCACCCGACCTTCAAACATAGAGCGGTGATTGTTCGGGTGAGGAATAAACCCTCTTTTATTCTTTAGCTGATACCCTCATGATAGAATTTTCAATGACAACTCTACATTGATCTTGTATCCTTTTAGGATGGCATACGGCCAACCTTGACTTCTTGTTCTCTCACTTTGTGCACCGTGTTTTGTTGGAACCAAAAGCGAGGAAGCTAGGAGAAATAAAACCATACCTTAGCCTCTTCGGTGGGCTTACAATTGGAAGTTGCTGGTTCTCCTTACCTTGGTTTATTTTGCACCTTATAATTGAGTGAGGCTTCTTGCAGTCTTTCAAATCTGGTTTTCAAAAGTTTTCTTGAATTTGGAACCATGTTTCGTGTCTTTGTCATGCCCGTAGGCCCTCGTTGATGGCCTTAGCTTCATATGAAACCCAGACTCCTCTAACAAAAACCGCTCCATCCTTCCTTCCTACCAAATTTGAATAAAACTCTCTTACCAGTGCTGTATACCTTGATTTTTGGTGTCTGTGAGCTCTCCCACCCTACGTTCTATCATCTCCTTGAAAGAATGCTTGAGGATTTTGAATCTCTCTTTGTAATGAAACCCTTGTTGGCATAATATTTTTTCCCACTTTGGGGAGTGCGCTTAGTCGACCGCGAAATCTTCTACTTCTTCTTCTTCTCTCACCTTTCCCTTCCCTTTTTACGCTCTTTCTTGGGAGTTTCTTTGGGAGCTTCGGGTGTTTACGAGTAGCTCTCACGATTGTTCTTCCTGACGAATCTCGTCTAAGTGTTCTTCTTGACGAGTTTCTTCTTCTGATTGTTCATGTTCCCTCATAATCTCGTCTAGGTTAGGGACTAGGGTGGGAATTTCAGCCATTGGGAACTGAAGAAAAGTTTTTCAAAAGGTTTGGAAAGCTAGGGTTTTCAGGGGTTGAGATTCAGAAGGAGGAAGAAGGTGAATAGCTATGTGGTTTGGAGTGAATGATAAAGTTTCCAACGATTTGCAGATTGATCAATGTTTGTGACTAGTATTGCTTCATTAAAAACACGTCGCGACTTCAATTTACCGCCTCTTTTATTTGAGATCATTGAATTTAGGGCTTTTAAGTGAGTTAATAGCATTAAAAACTCTTTTATGTCGCGACATGCTAAGTTTGTCGCGACATGATGAATTTTAGGTGTTTGATTATCATGTTGCGACATCCTTTTTTTTTTTTTTTCATTTTGAAACTTAATTCTCTGTTGCGACTTCACAGTGGTGTCGCGACATATGCCAGCCTATTCCTTGATACTCACAATTTGCCCTTTCAAAAGCAGTCCGCGACATCAATGTTTTGTCGCGACATCACTTATCGCGACATAACTACTTTATCGCGACCTAAGCCCTTAACTCAATGATCTCAAGAACCTTGAATTCTCTTATTGTTCCTAAACCCTTTAGAAATCTCTTCAGGCATCTTCAAGCAAAGATTTAATAATCAATTCAAGTATATCTACAGAATTGGGTTAGGGAGAAGGTTACTCCCCTTTTTCTCATGTTGTGACTTCTGCGCAGGATTCTTTGGAATTATTCCTTTAGTTGCCTTGCCATTCATGTATCTTTAACCCTTGCGAGAAGCTCAACGCAATATTCAAGAAAATCTAATTAAACTCTGATTGATTTCTAGAAATTAAATCTATATTTATAAAAAACAAATCTGACCTAATTTTGACAACTAAAAGAAAAAATATTTCAAAATTTAAAATCAGAAATTAAATCCTTATGGGTTGCCTCCCGTTCGTGCTCGATTTTGAGTCCTTATTTGGACTTCTTTGTTGTGGTACTTCTTCTTTTCTTAAGAACCGGTTAGAGTTCTTCATTTCCTCTTCCATGTTTTAGATAATGCTTTAACCTCTGTCCGTGACCTTGAATTCTTCCCCATTATACGTCTCAGTGTCAGCTGCTCCAAATGTAGTACCTTGACACCACTTTATGTATGGCCCTCCATTTGGATTTTAGTCCCTCCTGGAAACAATTTGATGCAGAATTAGCAATGAACACTGCTCCTGCTCCCGAACTCTTTTCTCAAAATTCTCTGATCATGCCATTTCTTTGTCTTGTCTTTGTATATTCTAGCATTATCATAGGCTTCATTTCTCAATTCTTCCAGTTCAGACAGTTGGAGCAATCTTTCTTCCCTTACAGCCTTAAAATCGAAGTTTAACTTCTTGATGGCCCACATTGCCTTGTATTCGATTCGAGGTAGATGACATGGTTTGCGAAAACAACTTCTGTGTGAGGACATTCCAATGGGGTTTTGTATGCGATCCTATAAGCCCAAAGTGTCATCAAGTTTGGAAGACCAATCCTTCTGTGACTCTTAGTCTTTTCAAGTATTCTTTTGATCTCCTGTTGGAAATTTACGCATCCATTAGTGCGGGGATGATAAACTAAACTCATTACATGCTTAATCCCATATACACTGCTCATGATTTTGCAAATATTTTTGTTTGCAAAGTGGGTTTCCCCCATCACTAATGATAGTTAAGGTGTTCCAAATCTGCTCAAAATATTCTTTTTGCAAGAAACTCACAGCGTATTGGCATCATTCACTTGAATGACCAGCGCTTCCACCCATTTGGAAACGTAATCTTTATTTAGCGGTATGTATAGGTTTCCAAATGATGGTGGGAAGGGTCCCATAAAATCTATTCCCCATACATCAAAAATTTGTATCACCAAAATACCTCTGCTGCTGATATTTCCAATCTTTTGGCATCTGTCACACAATTTAACCCACTCAGCACAATCTTTGAAGATAGTGGGCCAATAAAATCCTGATTGGAGTATCTTGTGAGGAATTGTTCTTTCTCGAGGAAAAATGTCCCCATATGGTGATGCATGGCATTCATTTAAAATGTTGCCTTGAATTCGCTACGGCACACATCTTCTTATTATCATGTCTGACACCTCTTTTGAATAATTGGGTCATCCCCGAATATAATGCACCTTGTCGGGTTACGAGTTTCCTCTTACGTTGGTAGGCGAGATGCAGAGGCATTACTCCACAAGCCGGATAATTCACAATATCGACGCCTGCCATGGAAGTTGGAGGAAGCTTTAAACAATTCTGCTCATCACAGGGAAGTTCTCTGTTAACATCACATTTCTTCTTCATCCTTTGCTTCTTTCTACTCTTGTAGTGATCGGCTATCACATTGTCACATCCACTATCCTTGATTTCCAAATCAAACTCACGCACTTGGCGACACCCACCTTATCAATCTTGGCTTAGCTTCATTTTTTGACATCAAGTATTTGATTCTTTGCATGATCAGTGTAGATTACCACATAGGATCCTAAAATGTATTACTTTAGAATTTTTCCTGGCTCAAATACTATGGCTAAGCGTCTCTTTTCGAGTTGTTGAGTAGTTCTCTTGTGCTTCGGTGAAGGTCATACTATAGCATAGTATATGGCCACCAGTCTTTCTCTTTTCTTTGCCCCAACCACGGCTCACGTGGCAAAATCAACGGCATCACACATTATTTCAAATCCACACGATCCCCGTACAGTCTGACCATTACTGAGTGCTTGTGCAATCTGGTTTGTTCTTAGCTGTCCTTGTAAAGTCATCGAAATTGAACCATCTTTTTCGGTAATATGCATATTGGTGGCTATTTTGAAAAAGTCTTTGATGAATCTCCTATAAAATCGGCATGTCCCGAGCTTCTTACTCGCTCTTTGTGGTAGGTGGTCGCGAGTTTTGATAATGGATACCTTGGATTGATTACACTTCGATCGATGCGGTACATGCCCGAGAAACAATACCTTCTGTCACCATGAAATAGCATTTTTACCCAATTCGATCTTCGCTGTTTGTCTGTAGCATCTTTGAAATCTTGCATTTCCAGTTGTTTAAACATTGATCAAAGCTGGATCCATACACGATGAAGTCATCCGTGAAAATTTCCATCTACTTCTTCCAACCAAATGCGAAATATAGACATCATACACCTACGGAATGCAGTGGGCATTACATAGCCCAAATGGCATCCTTACGAAGGCAAAGGTACCATAGGGGCATGTGAGATGAAGTCTTCTCATGATCCTCGGGTGCAATAACTTAAATACGATTGTATCACAGTACCCATCAGGGAAAACAAGTGAGGGTGTCTGCTAACACATCCAACTTGCTCCCGATCGATGAAAGGCAAAGGAAATGATCTTTACGGTTCTTTGAATTCAACTTCTGTGTCAGTATACCCTCCATCCACATCCTTTGTTCTTGTTGGAATCAATTCATTTTTCTCATTGCGGATCGTATTCCCGCGCTTCTTTGAAACCATGGGATTTGGGGCTCACGAGACTATACGAAATCCATAGATAAAACTTGACATTCGAAGCAATTTGAGTACCTCCTTCGACCACTTCCTTCATCACTTGGATTCGATCTCCTTTGATAATTCTGAATGGCTTTAGAGTTTCTTCTAAGAATTTTGTACATGCAAATTGAATTTGATACCTTTCAATTCTCGATGGACCCGAGCTATAGATTCTTTATGCTTCTTTAAGATTTGCGGCAACCTCTATTCCTCAAACGTCTTGGTCGCGAGAGATAATTACTGAATCTTCTCTTTGGTGATTCTAGTAAGCATACTTTAAATGACTTGGCAATTCTTTCCAACCACTTGCCTCTTCCTTTGGTTTTCTTGATGAATTTCCCCTTTTCATTATTTTTCCCTTTGTCATTTACATTTTTGCTTGAGCTCAACAGTTTCTATAGAATGAAAGCTAGTTGTATGGACAATCGAGTAGTCATCTTCAATATCTTGGGAATTCATCTCTTTCTCGATGATAAAAATTTTAGCGGCCTGATCATTGTGAACATCAGGGTTGTAGGTATAGACATCATCAACTACATTGCAATTTTCTCTGTCTATATCTATATTTTGCATACTTTTGATCAAGTTAAAAGTAGCAGCTTCTTCTCCAACCCTCAAGGTAAGAACTCCTTTTTGCATGTCAATCAGAGCAGCTCCAGTAGCTAGGAATGGTCTCCCGATAAGCGAGGTACTTGTGAATCTTCTTCTATGTCGAATGATGAAGTCTCTTTGGAAAAACAAATTTCCCAACGGTGACCGACACATCTTCCAAGACTCCTTCGAGGTTTCTGTCGATGCGTACGCCATTTGAAGTAACGATGGTGGAATAACCTCCCAAACTTAATTGTAGCAGAAAGAGGCATCAGTTTATGCTAGCTCTGAGTCTTGAGAGAAGCTGCAGGTCAACTCCTCAGTGATGCAAGAGATTGTAAAGCTCCTGGAGTCCTTCATCTTTTACGGCAATTCTTTCTTTATCAAACCTTGCAAGTAAACGGTGAGATTTACGATCCTTAACTTCTACTATCTTTCTTTTTCTTGCTCGGCATGTCCTTCGAAATTTTGCATAGAGTGGCATCCCGAGTCACCACTTACGTGAAAGGGCATGCGATCTCTAGCCACGAAGGTTTTCAAAACCTTTTCAAGCTGCTCCTCTATCTTGGATTTGCGGTCTACGTGGAAATGGAGATCTGCTTAGTCTAGAGCCTTTGGTATCCTTCCTGTCCACTCCTTCTTTCTTTTTCTCCAGTGATTCTTCCTTTTCTGGGCTTTCTTCTTCTTTGCTACTGTCATTTTTTTCTTTTATCTTTTCTAACTCCTTCCCACTTCGAAGCTGCACAACCATGCAGTCTTTTGGATTCTTCTTTGTGTCACTTGGGAAGGCATCTTTCCTCTGGCTTTGCGGGGTTAGGGCCCGGTTTGCCACTGCCTGCGTGTCCTCCGGGTTCTTCGGGGATGCATTGGTGGTGTTGAAGAATTTGAGAATTGGCGGCCCGGTTGCTTCAACTCTGCAAACTTTTGTTCATGGAGGTTCAACAGCTTCTTATTATCCCCCATGAAATGCAGCATCTGATCTTCAAAAGATTGGGCCCTCCTCTGACCCTGGTATTCATTTCTGTGCTCATTTCCTTGTTGCTGCTGCTGCTGTTGGAACCTTGGTGGCTGTTGATACCCTTGTTGAGTGTTCTGTCCCTGCCTTGGGCCTTGAGAAGCCCCTCCACCATATGAGAAATTCTCATGGTTCTGAGTCTTTGGAAGAGTGATAATGTCTTTGGCGAATTTAGGATTGGGTTTGAAATGGTAAGCTCTTAGCTCACCCGGATATAACCTCTTGACATCATGAATTGTTCTTCAGCAGCTCTCTTAGCACTTTCCTTCGATAACTCTCTTTCAACTGCTCCTATCTCATGGGCAGTGTGTATCTTCCTTTCTTGCTTGTCCAGCCTGTGCATAATGGCATCCAACTTGGCCTCCATAGCATTCATCTTGCTCAGCTCCATGATCCCCTTTCCTCTGCTGCTTCCTCTTGAAAACTCAGAAGGAGTTTCATATTACACATTCAACCAGGTCTTAATCCCAGGCTCTCTTGCCTCTTGACACTTTTCGCTTGAATGCTCCCAACATGAGAAGCATCAATGATCCCCCTTTGATATATCATTCAAGGCATGATATACAATGGCCATCTGAGTCTTGGATCTATCCCACGTCATTGAAATCTTCTCGCTTAACCGTTTGAATCTTTCCCAGGCCACATATAGGCTCTCATCTTCCCCCTGCTGAAAAACAATGATTTCCCTCCTCCTTTCTGAGGTGAGTGATGGGGGGAAGAATCTGCCCAAATAGGCCTCTACCAGCTCCTCCCAAGTATCAACAGAACCATATGGTAAAGATTCATACCATGTAGCTGCTGTATCTCTTAGAGAGAAGGGGAATAGATGCAGTTTAATGACTTCTGGTCTCACCCATTAGCTTAGCGTGTTGCCATCTGAGAAATCTTCCCGGGTGCTCGTTTGGGTCCTACGTGGGATGACGATGGCCCGATCTTCTTCGGACCATTATGGTGATCTTTGGTTTAAGTTCAAAATTGTTTGCATCGATAGTGGTACTTTGATTGCAGTGCTAAATCTTGAATAATAGGCTTCCAGAAGTCCTCCATAGTATCAGTGATTGGAGGCCTTCTAGGCATCTCCTATGTGTGATAGATCCTGTCTTTCATACGCCATGGTGGTGTTTTTGCGCTTTCCTTGTCTTTCTCAAGGAAATTTGCGAAGTGTTTTCTCTAGTCGAATCATTTGGAATCGAGATCGATTTTCTCTTCCTATGCATCGAAAGTTTTTTAGAAACCAAAACACACTCCCATTAATAGGATTAGTCAAAACAACAAATATATTCAATGTAGTTGAATTTGTAGGTTAGTGGTCAAAATGAACCACTGCTTGAAAAACTATTTTTGTTCTTTTTCTTTAAAATGCCCAAATTAGTATTTCCTTCTTTCGTCTGAATATTGATTTAATAAATTCTTTCGATCCCCGGCAACGGCGCCATAAAACTTGTTTGCTCGAACCAAAACACATGTACTAATATATCACACCAGTGCCAAAGGACTATTAACTAATCCCCGGCAACGGCGCCATAAGACTTGTTGGTGACCAAAAAAGACATATCTGAGTTTATGACATCATTACGAAAAAGTATTATCTAATCGACAGCGGCATCATAAAACTTTTGTTTACATTATACTATATAAACCAAAAATCTTCTAGGGTAAATCATTTTCAAATTTTGGTTTTGGTCTGATATTCTGCAAGTGCACAGGTCAACAAGTAATAAAATGGATTTAAGTCGGATATCGATCCTGAGAGATCTCGGGAATTTTAAATCAAGCTACCACGACTACTTTCGATCTCCATACTATTTGAACCATAAAATGATAAGTGGGATCGGCTTAGGAAATTTGGAAAATTAAACGAATACAAAGAAAATGAATGAACAATCAAATAGTACAAATATAAAGAATAAAGAATAAAGAATATTTAAGAAAATAAATGGTCACTGAATAGTTATCTTTCAGAGTACCCATCAAGAATCCTGTTATAGTGAAGTATCAATTCCTGTAGTTACACTGATAAAATTTTGCTTGTGTATTTCAGGTTTTAAAATCTGTCAAGGTGTTTAGCAGTATAGCTGGATCTCTCCAAACTAC
Source organism: Tetrastigma voinierianum (assembly GCA_016808115.1). Taxonomy (NCBI): domain Eukaryota; kingdom Viridiplantae; phylum Streptophyta; class Magnoliopsida; order Vitales; family Vitaceae; genus Tetrastigma; species Tetrastigma voinierianum. The sequence continues at coordinate 193,812 of JAEQBH010001140.1, forward strand.
ACATTTCATTATCTAACTTTCCTGATTCTCTGGAAGACAGGAAATTAAATAACTACTTAAAAAGTTTTTCATAATGCGGGTATTTTCTTTTGCAATACTTCATACCCATTTTATGGACTGTAAACCTTAGCTCCCAAGTTATCGGTCAAGCAAGGATATACAACTTTCAGGATGCTCTTTCTCAAAATTAGAATAGATCACCCGCTCCTTGATTAGTTCTCAGCTAACACGGGATTGGCATCACTATTCGAATTGAGATGAACTCTCTGCTTGTTTAAATTGATAACTCATTCAACTCTTTCTTGATTTCAAGTGAGAAGAGATTTATCGAAGTAAACTTGCAAAGCTCATTAGATCTCAAATAAGCGAGGTTAATATACCTTCAAGAAATTGTTCATAACTCTCGAGAATGCCTTCTACGTCACTCGAGAGGACTCCTTAAAATCGAGCAATGAGGCAAAATCTTATACTTGGGTATAAGAAGCGATATTCGGATCAAAAGCAGTAAACCCATAGCAGTAAATTCATAAACTGAAATTCAAATTGGAAACAACTACGGAAAGATAAATTCCCCAATATAACATTTACTCAATGGAAAAATTTGGGTTTCCTCGGTCTTGAATTACACACTCTGACATTCCTCGATCATAAGAATAGCGCATTATGGCTGGAAGAGGCGAATTCAAAATTTTGTGCGAACTTCAAACATTCCGGGTAGTAATTTGAAAGAATTAGTGCGCATTCAACCTTTCGAAGCGATAACATCGGATCCGGAAAATTAAAGCGAAAACTAGAGCGATAAATCTAATCAAATCTCTAACTATCAACATTGAAGAAAGAAAAAGAAAATGTCGAAAATGAGCAGCCCCGACTGCCCGGACCTCTGCGTCGTGTCATCGTAACTACTTTCCTCTTCTACGGGTATTTGCGTATTTATAGGAGTTTCTCGGTTGGGCCGTAATCAGCCAGATTCGATTTATCAGTTCAGTGGGTAGCCCCGATTCGCTGTTCAAATCAAGAACCTCAAATCCTTGTGTGACATCATCCGCTGTCGCAACATCGATCTCGCGTCGCGACATCAGCCGTCAGCCACGGCAGGCTGGTCGTTCATGATGTAGGCATCGTCTCTTATCGTAATTATTCAGTCGCCGCGAGCTTCAAATATGGTTGCTCGGGATGTCGCGACATCAATCTCTTGTCGCTGACATCAACTAAATGAATTGCGACTTTCAGCCGAATTTCTTACGATGTAGACAACAATCTCTTATGCGTGGCCGGCGTTATTTCTTCGACCATCGATGGTTTTCACGATGTCGACATATTCGATCTCTTGTCGCGACATCACTTTATAGCTCTGCGACCTTGAAGCTGATGCGTTCTAATTAGCCGACATCGATCTCTTGTCAGCGACATCGACTTAGATTCTGCAGGCTTAAAGCGGATTTGCTTTTGGTGTCGCGACGTCATTCCTTTGTCGTGACATCGAAGCAAGAACACAAGCTTCCAGTTTGCTCTTGGTGTTCTTGACGGTAATCTCTTTGTCAGCGACATCGACATAACTCTGCGGTCTTCACTTGATGGACCGCATTTGTGCGACATCAATCCTTGTCGGCGACATCAGATCATGCCCTTGCGGGTTTCAGCGAGTAGATTCTTGATGCTCGCGACTTAGTCCTCTGTCGTGTGACAACTTGAGTTACATCAGCTTAGTCTCACGAGAGAAGCTTGTAAGCTTGGCGATTCTCTTGCTCGCGACCTCTATCAAATTTCTTCCAAATTTCGATGTCGCGACAAGCTTGTCATTCGATTAGTGTCGCGACCTCTTCTCTTCACTATTTGTTGTCGCGACGGCTCTTGTTTTTATGGCCCCTTACCGTATCATTGTCGATGTCACGACGCATCCAGGATGTCGCGACGCGAAGTCTTCTTCTTCTTCGTTTCACGGTTGCTTCACGGAGTTCTTTAACTCTCGGCTGCCTTGTTCTTCAAGTAAGCTTCGTTTAGATTGGAGTTTTCTTTGGCACCTTTGGATGATATGCATTTTGATTCTTTGCCAAAGCTTCCGACATCATATTTCAGCCTTCATCTTTGTGCGCCTTTTATAGCTGCTGACTTGCCCGGCCCGATTATCACCAAGTGCCTTCGTCCACCTTACATTTCTTTTACTTAAATATTCTTCTTTTTCTTGAATTCCACGCCTTTAACGATTTGGATTTGATTATTCCTGGTCACACTTTGCCTCATCCGGTCTTGTTTAGATAAAATAGATCGAAAATGGACTAAAAATGGATGACTTTCAAGCTCATCCGGTCAACCGGTAGATCCCGTTACATGGACTTTGGTGAGAGTCGATTCCTCGACATTGCACCCTACAGCGCCAAAAGAATTGTGGAGATAAGAGGTGGGTCCTGATCTATTTAGGTTGGTTGCGTGCTGGAGTCGTGGTAGTAGCTAGGTTGGGGGAGGATTCGGTTTAACGGGTTTATTGTTGGTGATCAAGCAAACACTTAGATTTTGGTGGAAGTTCACGGTTGATTCACCAAGAAGGAGGTTCTTTTAATACTCAATTTTGTATGGCATTCATTCTCTCATAATAATTATTGGACAAGGCTTTGATGATTTTTTATTAGGGTTAGGCATTACTCATTCACACCCTTTTTGAAATACCATTTTTGTGAACGTTATTTTGTTATAGTTTTATATGTTTTATTATTTTCTTCTTTTGCATTGCTAGGGACTAGCAATGTGTAGCCAGGTTGAAGTGTGATTAGTACCCCGAAAAGTTCTATTTTGAACCCTATTTTAATGGGTTTGGCGCTTTTTGTGTACTAATTGTTATAATTAACCCGATTGACTTGGTCCCTATTGCCGATTGCATTAGAAATTTGTTTTTGTAGTTTTTGCGGGGTGGAAGCCAAATTATCGTGTCAATCCAATCATAACCCGAAGTCGGGTTCGATTTCCATCAATTTCATATGGTTTTCTATCAATTTAAATAGCCCAGGGAATGAAGAATATCAAAGCTTGAAGAAATGGAATAGTGCGATCAGAATAGTAGCGTGACGATAGAATAGTAGCGAGAGCGATTGCAAAATTTGCTACGCATGATAATTTCGCTATGATAGTGAAATTTCGCTATCATAAGCGGTACCATATCATAGCGAAAATCTTGTCTGCATAAGCGAAAATTTCAATTTTCGCTATGTATGACCACAGCTATGATGGCGAAAAAATCGTGTGTCTTGAGAATTTTCTTGCTTTTGTTTTTATCCAAGCGACTTCGTTTTGGTTTTTCTCATTTCTACCCTCAACGTAATTATTCTAGTTTGGCTATTTTGGTATTTCACATGTTTGTAAGGCTTATAAATGTTGTAACACATTGTTGACCCTAAGTTTTGATTTTGGGAAGGAAATATCTGAGATTTGTTTGGCCCTCATTTCTCTGTTCTCTCTCCTCTTTCTCGCACTTTCTTGGTTGCCCCGAGACACCACTCTGGGGATGACAACTTGGAGGATGAGATAAAACCACTCCTCCTTGAAGTGGAAGGGGTTCTTTGGGGAGTAGGATACGGAGGCTGTGGTGGTTCCCTGTTTTTCACGGAGTTTGACATTTTGGTTCCTAAATTTTCAACTCTAGGTTTAAAGCTTTTGATGTACTTTCTTTGGCCAATGCGGCAAGATTTTTGGAGTTGGGTGTATTCTTGGCTTTAGATACAACGATATCCGATAGTTGCTCTTCTGAGCCAGCTGAGTAGGTTAAGGGGTTATATTTTCACTATAAGTGCATCCTCTTTGATCAATACTTGGTAATCTTTTAGGGTTCAGTGGATGCTTATTTTTAGATCCATTGAGATTCATTAGTTGCCCTTTACGAATCATTGTAGGATGAGTCAAGATGGAATTCCCCTTTGAAGGAACCATAAATGCTAAATAAATGCTTTCTATCAAAAGGAAAATTATTAGGGTTTAATTTTTAAAGCTAAATGAAGATCCGGTTCGGAAGATGACTATATGTCATCCTCCCAATACGAGGAAATGAACGGGGGACCTCTCAGTGCCTTAGGACTAAAACCGGTAGCCCGATGCTTGAGGAGTTCTTTTTCTTATTTTATTCATTTTATTTTCAGTTTGCAAACCACAACCCTGTTTTATCACCACCTTAAATCAAAACCAAATTCACCATTTTTGACTTCGCTTAAATCGTTTGTACGAAGAAAACCCGTCCACGTGTTCGGCTACAGACGGTATATTGCGGTGGCTTATTTACGGTAGTGGGAGCAATAGGATAAAAATTTTGTTGATTAGGATCGCCTCTTTGTGGCAAATCAATGATCACAATAAGATGGTCTGAATCTATTTGCTTCAATAGGCCAGCAGGGCATACTTATCTACATCTTCCACGGGCGTTATACTACGGAGCGCCCCCGAGGCGCACATGCAGTACCATCAGCAATATAGAGCACCACCTCCACCGAGGAGCGGCTGGCGGTTACCTGACTCGAAGTGCCACTAAGCCAGGAGCCTTTGGCTTGGTTGAGGGATTGATTGCCCCACTACCACCTAGACCACCCGCTACGGCTACCCCACCGGATTGAGGCGGATCTTCACTGTGCTTATCATCAGAGAGTTGGTCATGATATAGACAGTTGTGCAGCATTGAGGCATACTATTCAGGACTTGATTGATCAAGGTTTGGTTGATTTAGGACACCTTGATGTGACTACAAACCTGCTACCCACTCATGACATTAAAAAACATGCCTCCACCCGAAGTGTACATTTGATTAGTATTCGGAGATGAGATATTCATGAGTGGGATGGGATGGGATGGAGAAGGCTCTCGGTGATCAATTTGTATACGGACTCGGACTTTGTGGATACACCCAAGGTCGATGGTTGTTGGGCCAGACCCAGATTGATTCGGATGTTCCTCGACGGATAGTAGTATCCGCAGTATACTTTAGATATTAGGCCATGACACCCTTCATTACGTTTCCCCGAGGAGGAGTATGGGCGATCACATAGATGTTCATATTATTCTGGAGTGGGAGGGTAGCTCAGCCCCCACCTGTTGATAGACCTTTTGCTGGCACTGATGTTAGAGATGAGATTCAGAGGGAAGATGATGAGATTTTGTGCCAGCTGTGCACCACTCAGGCCCGCATTTCCATTTAGATCTTATTGGCCTCATCCAGAACACATAGAGATGCGTTGATCAGGGCTCTTACGCAAATTGAAGTTGACGTTGCTACTACCTCTAAGGGGCTTATTCACTTTCGGCGGTAGAAATGAGCTACATGCGTGCGTTTTATTGATGATTTACCGCACGAGGGAGTCGGATCATGTTCAACCCTTATTCATTGATGTTGCTTGTTCAGGTTGTCGGGTGTTGTCTGTCTTATTGGACAACGGATCCACCCTGAATGTGTGTCCATTAGTTACTGCCATTGCACTTGGATTTTCACCGAGTGATTTTGGGCCTTCTTCACAGACTGTTAGAGCTTATGATGGGACTCGAGGAGAACGATTTATGAACTCGATACATGTCATGATTAGGCCCCGACGGAGACCCCTTCCTAGTGACGAAATCAGCCGGCAACTCCCTGATAACCTCCGGTAAGCTCGCTACGACTGACAAGTTACCATGAAGCTGGCTAGATTAAAGCGCTGGCTAGCCTTTGAAGCGTGGGTTATAAAATTTTTCACTTTTCTATCAAAATCACCTTTATATTTAGCGAAAATCCAGCGACCTTATTTGCTCGGTGATTCAAGCCCAAAGCTAAAATCACTGTATAAAACAATATACACTCCCGATGTTTTCCAAATGTCCAACTACGACAATAAAAGGACCTCTAGTCCTCATCAAAATATAAGATAGGATCGATCAACATAATTTTTATCATGACACTGTTTTTCTCAAAACCATGCATGCATATTTTACAAAAGAGATTTACATATACAAAATGCATTTTAACTTTTACTATTTTTTAATTTACACCTTATCTTATATATAATCACAACCCTGACGTCTAGGGTGAGGATCACTGCGGAAGGTCTTTCGGCTTCAACACCTACACTGAAAAATTGTTTAAAAGCGAAGCGTAGACGAAGCGGGCTCGGTGATCTTATAAGTTCTAAATGTTGTTGTTTGCTGTATGTGAAGGACCCAGGCCGGATTAACCTCATGAACGGGACCTCCCGAGCTCAAATGGATATAGAAACTTTCCTCAAAACCATCAAATAAAATCCATGGAGCGAACCCCTTTACAATCCTTAACATATCTTTTAGAAAATAATGCGGAAGCGAAGTGGTAAATTTTTTTTTTTTTTTTTTTCTTTTTTTCAAACCCTTAGATTTTTCAGAAAAATTGGCCAGAGTTTCCTCTGTTTTTCGGACTTTCCCAAATTTACAAAACCTGATAAAAGCATTTAAAAACACTTGTCTTCCCAATTTCAACCCTCCGTTTTAGGACCTCCTCGTCCATGACTCAATCAACACAATATATACCATATACATTTTATTCATTTCAATCATCAAAACATTTTAAAACTTCTTCAATTCCATGCACATTTTTATCAAAAAATTTGGACTTGAAATGGGACTTAAACCGACCGCCTAAGTAGTTCATTTCAAAATATATCCATATATGCATATATACATGACAAATTATTCGACATATAAAATATGCAGCTATTTATACAATACGGATCACATCATCGTCTCTCGATGGCTCGACTCAACGCACGGGGAGGGTACTCTCTGCATTTTGTCTCGAGGTCACACGAAAATATTTTTTGGAAACATATGGAAAGAATGAGCTAAAGGAGCCCAGTGAGTGTACATTTTCATTAAGATAACATTTTCAGTATATATCAAAGTAATAAATACTTACTCTGATTAAAATCCATTTATGCCTTAAGCATTTATGCCTCAAACACTTTCTTCCTTCTTTACCAATAAATACTTATCTGATAAAAATGCATTTATGCCTTATGATTAGCCCTTGAGCTTTCTTTCCTTATTTCCTCTTTACGATGGAACCCGGGGAATAAACACAAAACGATTTCCGAATGCCCGGCGGTGAGGGCGATCCCATTCGATCATAACCACTACGGCTGCGGAGAAACTCACGCTTTGCATAGGATTCGATCATGCGCGCGCTTGCTCGCGTGTAAGGATATTCGCTACAGGCCTTTAATTCCCTCCCTCAGTTAGTAACCTATAACTTTATCCTCTACTAAATCCTTACACGCTTAAGAGTACCTCGCGTGCTCGATCCTGCTTGATCATATGGGGTGGGTAACCATCAATAAAACATTTATCCAAAATACATTTATAAATCCATTTAAATCCTTTACTTTATCATAGAAAACTCTTATATATATATGCAAATATACACATATGTATTCTTTACACATTTTTAAACTTCCATAATGCCTTAACATATGCATACATATATAATTTAATATAAATATATATATATATATATATATATATTGATGCAATATAAACATGTACATTAAACTTTTCATTTACATCATAAACTTCATTTAGGCAATATAAACATTTACATTAAACTTTTCATTTTAACATCAAAATCATTCACTTTTAAAAACTCAATTTGCAAAACATCATTTTTACACTCCTGATTCAAGCTCAATCAGCTTGCTTCAGTCGAGTTCCCGTTCCCGTTCGATAGTCCTTTTCACCTTTTTCAAGAAAACCACAACTACACATTAATCATAACTTCCATTTTAATCCACCATACACATTCATTTAAAGGAAAATGAACAAATTACCCATAAACAACTAAAACCCATTCATTTTTGGCTGACCTTTTTTCAGCAATACTCCTATAGACTTTTTGACCCCAAAAATTATTCAAAAAGGTCTTCAAAAATTATGAAACTCTCAGGTCAGTCCTTTATATATCCAATGACATCTCTTTAAATTTTCAATTTAAAATTCCTTCTCTAAGGCCCTCAACCACATAACACAAGTTATTACATCTAAATGACTCAATTTGGCGACAGAATCTGCACATAGCTCCACTTTGACAAAATTTTATGGGCACTTTGGGATTACAATTTGCTTCAACTTCCTTCGAGATAAATTTTTTCCCTTATAGATCTATTTTAACCAGCAACTTGAATCACTCAAATCGGATCAGAAAGAGGCAAGTTATGGTCAAATACAACAAATGGTCGAAAGCAGGAAAGCGAGCATTTCTGTCTGAGAGCACTGGGGCCAGTGGCTTACACATGACCCTACTTTGAGTAAATTTTGGGCACTTTAGGGTTACAATTTGCACTTACTTCAGATAACTTTTTCCCCTAGAATTATATTTTACCCAGAATTTTGAATCACTCCAAATCAGATCTGAAATGAGCAAGTTATGGCCAAAATCGAGAAATTTGGTCAAAAGCAGAGAAAAGCAGGCATTTCCTGTCTTTGAGACTACGCGAGAAATGGACGAATGTGGGCACTACTGCATTTTTCCATATTTTCCATCGAATTCAGCTCTATAGTCCATATACACTTCAAAGCCATTTCATTTTCATCTCTGACATCTCTTTTCTACTCAATTCATCTTTCATTACATGTGTATCTTCAAAAACTTTTCACGAATTATTTAAACAAGGCTCAAATATAGGTTATAACCATTACACAACCCAAATATGATAATTGATTAGGGTTTGTTCTAAAAGCCTAACTCCAATTACTCTCAATTACCATGAATCCGTTTAAAGAGGATTATATGCATCTCAATATGTATGGGTTTTACCACCCTATCTTCAAGAAATCCAAGGGTAGGATGCAATTCTATCAAAACCCTAGCTTTGGAGATAAGCTATTAACCATACAAAGACTTAAAATTCCATAGATCCATACTAAAGGTCATAGTTCCATACCTTGTTTGGAGCTTGGCTTCTCTTCTTCTTCTCTTCCTCTTCCTCTTCCTCTTCCTCTTCTTCTCTCTTTTCCTCTTCTCTTCTTCAAACCCGTATGGCTCTCTTGTTTGGGAGACAAAATGAGTTAATTTTGTCTCCCTCCCCCTTTTAATAATTTAACTGTTATTTACCTTTTGTCCTCCATCCCTTCTATTAATTGCCAATCAACTTATTTTATTGCATTTGAGCCCATGAATCTCATTGGTCCATTTTAATGAGTCACAAACCCTAACTTAGCCATTAAGAAATGTTTTGATTGGCTCTCACAAGAAAATATCTCTCTTATAGTAGCTTTTATCTCAGTCTCACCTTATCTTTGCTTTATCTGGGATTAAATGTCAAAAATATTTATGTCGTCTAAACTTCAAATTGACACTTCAAAATGTTGATAAAAATCCTTCACATTGGATTCCAGGACTGCAGAAATCACTTAGAAATCGGTTAAAATCATTAAAATCATTAATGCGGAGATAATAAGCGTATTATTATCCAGTGCGTTAGATTGCCTAGAAACTATCCAAACGGACTCCATTTCACTCCGTTTTAGTCTCGTTAGACTCTATGATTTATTCCGGACATTTTCGTATTTTCGACCCAATTTAAAAGTAAAATTTCGTATGAGACTCAATTTTAATTAAATCACTATTCACTTAAATCTCCAATTCTCTTCTAAATATCAGTTCAAAGTCATAGAAACTGAAATTTCTTAAAAATTCCTTTGCAAACCCCTCCATCCGGATATACTAAGAAAATCACTATTCCTTAGGGCACCCGGTTACAATTTTCGAAAATTTTCACTTTATGACCAAATGACGTCCGGAGCATTCTAAATTCTAATCTACCCTCATGTCTATCATTCGACCTCTACTCAGTTCAAAAACTACTATTATAACATTGATCAAGTTGGGGTTTTACGGTATGTACCTCGATATGAAAATACGTACATAAATGGTTGTAAAGCGTTTATAAGAAGCGAGTTTTTCTACGAAAACCATTTACGCGTGCTGAAAACTATTTATCTTTCTTCGAAAGCCATTGCGAAAACTATTTACCTTTCTTTTGAAAAGCTGATACGAAAACTATTTCTTCTTGGCTGACCGGTGGTGGTTAATATCTGAAAAGTGCTATCTTTGGAAATCAAGTAGCAACCATTGTGGCCCATTTTTGAAATACCCTAGACGTGATACCACGAAACCTCGGAACCTGGCATCGGTAGTGAACCTCAGACACTGCAGGCTAAGATGGTGGGGAGTGAACTGCAGCGGATCTCTATAAACATATTGAACCTCGGAGATCAAAATGCCGGTGATGGAACCTCAGAAACCAACACCTCATCGCCATGTACTAAGTGATGCATAAGCTATATGCCGTGAGATAAATGAGGAGGGGCGACTCACTACCATATTCTGATCTAACCTTGATTGCCAGACCGGACAATATAGTTAGTCATAATATCCCACCAACCTTTCCATGCACAATCCGAGAATACATCGTAGAGGCGAGGCTGTGCCATCTGGGGGTTTTTGCTAAACCAGGCCAAGCTTGTTTCTTAAATCTTTAAAATCGAACTTTTATGCAGGGTATAACAAATGGGAGATAAAAAAAATGCTTTATAAATTTATATTTTCAAAGCACTTTACAAACTTGTAATTTAAACACTTTCGTTTTAGAAAACGATTTTGAGTACTCACCTTTTTCTCGACTAATTTCTTTCAAATCTTGTCAAGTACTCTAGATTCTCGTCGAATGCTCAAATCGCCTACACAATCCATACAAAGTACAAAAATGCGAGTTCGACGTTTAGCGTAAGCTTGTCCTGAGCTTTCAAAGTGACTATATCAGTGAACTTGGAGTTCTAGCAAACTTTACGTGCTAGTCCCATTCGATAAGGACATTGATAATATGATGTGAAATTGACCAAAATGTCCCTACAGATTAAATGCCCCATAAAAACTATCTGTTTTATTCAACTTTTGACTCAAGGGACTTTCCATAGAGTCTAAAAATACCCGAAACATTTCTAAAAATTATATCCGACTTGTCCGACTACACTCCTGAAATTTTCAACCGAGCTTGTCCAGCTTGGTCGAGAAATTCGATCTGGCCCCGATCGAACACGAGTCAAAATTTCCTAAAAATTCCTAAACTCAGTCTAAAAATTTTGGGACTAAAGTTTACGACCTTTCACAGCCTCTAAGAAAATTTCAAGCAATTACATAACCTTTAGGCTTGAAATAACACAAGTAGGAAAATTTTCTATCTTTTAAAGTTTGACAAAAGGCTAAGATATTGGTACCTATGCGTAGCTCTCGTCGCATATACCAACTTTGCCTTCTACTCCGATGAAAGTCTATGATCCGATTTTCTTAAATCTGAGAAAGAATTAAAGAGAAAATATAAAAATAAAATCGTCCCCCTCTCTCTCTCAGGACGCTCTCACTGTCCTGTCCGTTCGTCCATGTTCTTTGATTTTTATCTTTTTTTTTTTTAAAGTGGGACCCATATGTCCCTTTTTGCTCCACTTCTTAGTACATTTCGACCCAGAAACAATTTATTTTGTCCCAATTTCAATTTCATTTATCCTAATTGAATATTCTTAAAATATTTGCCATTTTTTGAGATTTTTCTAAAATCCTGTTTTCAGGTTTCACTCTAAACCATTCGCCTAGAAATTCGTAAAATATTAGTTTGTCTCGGAGTGCAAAACTCAAGGTTGCTAGATTTCGCGAGACGAACTTAACGGCACAGTCCATTTCGTCATCCGAGATCTATAGAATTTTCGAGGCTTCCCTGAACCATTTTGGCAATTTATTAATATTATTATCTTTTTGAAATTCCATAATTTATACTTTCACCCCTCCACCTTCCTTAATTTCAAAAGTGCCACAATACTTTGAAAATTTTACAATTTTATCCTTAATAACAACTTCCAAAATTCTATTATGACACTAAAATAATTAAGGAAGCCCTTGGTGCACATACGGTTACACATACGTGCGCCCTCTCTCGAGACGGGCGTTACGAGGCGATCGGTCTCGTACTATTTCGGGTTTTGAGGATTAGGACATCTTTGGCTTACCTTCTTGGCCTCCCTTGGATTCATGAGGCAAGTGCTATACCATTTTCCCTTCATCAGAAGTTGAAGTTCATACAAAAGGGCCCCATTATAATGATACAGTCTGATAGAGATGTTGTTACTTCTTCCGAGCCCGTGTTACATATCAACCACAGTGTGGATGACTTACATTTGATTGGGTTTACTTTCGATGAGGTTCAGGTTTTTAGTTTAGAGGATGACAGTAGAGACCTGGTGCCTATGTCTTTCGATCACCACAACAACACTTTGGTACTTAGTATGATGAGAGGCATGTCCTATATGCGGCAGGGTTGGAGTCGTCGCGAGTGGGGGCGTCTTGAGGATTTACTTTTACGAGTTGATCATGACATACCCTATGGGTTGGGTTATACTCCTATGAGGAGCCCGATGCACGTCACATGGCGTGCGGCTTTGTCTTTGGGACGGTGAGGGCTTCCGGCTTAATGCGGGGTTCCATTCAATTATCCCCTTTGCCCGTATACCTTTTAGTTAGCTAACTACTTTATTAGAAGATCAGAACATGCCACAGCATAGTGTGTTGATCATGCTTTGGGAGGCGATGGGATCCAAGGCATCCAACAGGCCTTGGGACGGATGTGTTTTAGTTACGAGACTGCGAAGCACACAGTGCCACGATAGTTGCACCTCCGTCATCGGGCGAGCTAGTGTGTTTCCACTAAGGAGGTCCTTGACGCTATGACTATCTATGGTTGGGGGATGATACTGATGGAGTGACTCTTCCTGATACTTGCAAAGACGAGATAGACATGATCGGCATAGGCCGTATCTTCGATGCAGCCCCCACACGAGCCGCATTCTGCTTTTGACATGTTTGGAGTTTCTGCTATTGATTTTGAGGATGTGACACTTTATGATGCATGTGTTGATGCGATGGACATGATTGGCACTGGCCGCATTCTGGATGCAGCCCCACTTGGGCCCCGCTCCGTTTTTGATATGTTTGGGATTTCTATGCTAGAGATAAATGATGATGATGGAATTGTTGCTACTGATATTATTCATAATACTGTTTCAGTTGAGAGAGCGTCCGACTTTATGGACCCACCTCTTTCTTTTGACACTATGTTCGGGTTTGTCACTCGCTTTGATGATATTTCTGATGGTAATAATGACATGAGTATTTTCGAGTATTTGCATGTGTCACAACATTTTCTTTTGATTACACCACCAGCACCTACAACACATATATATGATGTTGATGATATGGGAGACACAGATGACCCATTGGGTGGCCAGTCAGAATGTGATTGTGATACAGAGGATAGGAAAGTTACACCCATTATTGGTAGCACAAAGTTGATAGATTTTGGGACACCAGATCAGCCTTGGGAGATTAGGATTGGCTCTTCCTTATCTCCTGATGAGAGGAGTAGATTGATTGACCTGCTTAGGTCATACTTGGATGTATTTGCATGGTCATATGAGGACATGTCGGGCCTTGACTCTTCTATAGTGCAGCATCACCTTCCCCTTCTACCACATGCTAGGCCAGTTAAGCAAAAATTAAGGAGACTACACCCTCGATGGTTTTGTGAGTCAGGACAGGAAGAAATTCAGAAGCAACTTAGTTTTGGCTTCTTGTTAGTGGTTGAGTATCCCGAGTGGATGGCTAATGATCCATGTTCCTGAGATAGCAAGGTTAGAGTTTGTGTAAACTTTCATGATGCGAACAAAGAAGCCCAGCCTTTAAGGATGTTTTTCCCTCCACACATTGATGTTGGTTGGCGACCTTTGCCCGGGACATTCGATGTTGTCTTTCATGGATGGATTTTCTGGTATAATCAAGAATTATGATGGCTACAGAGGGATATGGAGAAGACGCTCGTGCCGAGGTGGGCGCTGCTAGCTAGGGTTATGCCATTTGGGTTGAAGAATCTGCGAAGCCACTATCGGAAGAATTTGCTACTACTCTTTTCCACGACATGATGCATAAAGATCTCGAGGTATATGTGGACGACATGATAATGAAGTCTAGAGATAGACGAATCCTTAGCAGTCTTCTGAGAGGTTCTTTGAGAGGATCAGCGTTTGGTGAGTTGGAACCTAAGAAGTGCACCTTTAGGAGTGATGCTTACGGGAGACTGGCTGGGACACATTGTTAGTGGCGCGGTGTAGAGGTTGATCTGAAAGATCAAAGCCATAACCGACATTGCCTACCCCAGGGGCGAGAGAGAAATCGGGAGGCTCTGGGCGGATTACGATTATATAAGCCATTTCATTGCTAAAGCGACGAACATATGTGAGCATCTTTAGTCTTTTAAGAAGAACCAGCTCTGGGTTGGAATGATGATTCTGAGCGTGCTTTTGAGAAGATTAAGGGAGTGTCTCCTTTGTCCTCAATTTTAGTGCCTCCTATAGGGCACCCTTTATACAGTATTTGTCGGTTTGAGACATGGCCTTAGGATGCATGCTGGCTCGGCTTGATGATTCGAGGAAGGGGCGAAGGCCATATTTTTGAGTAAGAGGATGCTAGAATATGAGTGCATATACGATTGATTGAGTGCCTTTGTTTTGGCATTAGTTTGGGCCACTAGAGGAGGCGAGACATTATGTGACAGAGTATTCCATACTTTTGGTCTCACGATTGGATCCATTGAGGTATCTATTTGATAGGCCCGTTCTAACCGGTAGACTCATGAGATGGTTAGTACTGCTGACAGAGTTTGATATTCAGCATGTCACACAAAAATCAATAAAGGGAAGCGTTGTTGTAGATCATTTGGCTTCTTTGCATGTATCCGATGATAGACCTATTGACGTTGATTTCCATTAAAGGAGTTTGTTCAGTGACCCGATATCGCGAGGATAAGCGGTTGTACTTTGATAGTATTTATGTCAATCGGGGTTTGGCATTAGTATCCTATTGATATCACCTCGAATTTGATCATATTCCCAGTCGATCGGTTAACATTATCTGATCATCATTGGTTGACGAATAAAATAGTTGAGTATGAGGCTTGCATTACAAGCCTAGAGACTGCACTTGATCTTGGAGTTAGACAGTTGGAGATCCACGGGGATTCCAACTTGGTTATTCAGTAGACTCGGGGTATTTGGAGGACTCGAGATGAGAAGCTGAAGCCCTACCATGCTTACTTGGATTTGTTATTGATAGGTTTGATGAGTTAAGATATATACATTTGCCTATAGTAGAGAATCAGTTTGCTGACGCTTTAGCCACCTTGGCTTCTGTGATTGAGCTTCCTGCGGGGGTGACTGTGCGACCATTATTGATCGAGACTAGGTATGCACCAGCTTACTGTTGTTTGATTGGAGATATTGAGGATCGAGATGAGCTACCTTGGTACCACGATATTTATTAGTTTCTGTCATGCGGCGCTTACCTAGAGTCAGCATCGACCAAGGATAAGAGAGCATTAAGACATTTGGCCGCTAGATTTGTTGTTTGTGGGGATGCACTGTATAGGAGATCACCCGATGGCATGTTGTTATTATGTCTAGATTGTGTCTCTGCGAGTGATGAGAGAGGTTCATCGCAGTCACGTAGGCCCACACATGGGATGTCATATCTTCTTGGCGTAAAATCATGAGGGTGGCGCACGGTTGACCATGGAGTGATTGTTGCCGATTTTACCAGTGTCCGGTGTCGGATGCGAAGGCTTGATACACGCGTGCCACCTTAAAGGTTACTGCACTCCGCATCCCCTTATCAATTTTCCAATATAGGTGTTGATATTATTAGGAAGATCTTGCCCAAGTCTTCCAATGGGCATGAGTACATTTTAGTCGCCATTGACTATTTCACCAAGTGGGTAGAAGCTGCTTCCTATACTAGATTGACAACGATCAAGGTAGCCAAATTCATCATGTCACACATTATCTGCCGATATGGGGTCCATCACGAGCTAATTTATGATAGAGGGGTGCATTTCAAGGGCGTGGTGGACACGTTGATTAAGAAGTATGGCATTGACATCACGAGATCGATGCAGCGTACGAGGCCACGAGACTAATGGGGCGAGTTGAGGTCATGAATAAGAATACTCGAGAGGATTTTAGGAAGATGGGTAGAGACTTCACCGGGATTGGTCGGAGAAGCTCCTTTTCGCATTGTGGGCTTATCGTACATCTTTTCGTACCTCTACTGGAGTTACCCTGTATTCTCCAGTGTATGGTATGGAGGCAGTGCTACCAATTGAGATTGAGATGGGATCTTTGGAGTAGAGTGCAGAAACGAATGTACGGCCAAGGTAGTCAGTCTCGTATGATTAGTTTAGCCTTTTGGATGAGAGGAGATTGAGGGCAGCAGATCATGTTCAGGCCTATCAGAGGAAAATGACCCTGTGCATTCAGAAAAAGGGCCAAGCCTAGGAACTTTCAAAAAGGCGACCTAGTCTTGAAAGTCCTTAAGGGATCGATTGGTGACCCTAGAGGCAAGTTTAGACTGACTTGGAGTTGGCCGTATGTTATTCGAGATTTGACCCGAGAGGGAGCAGCCTGGTTGATAGACCTAGACGGAAATCAATTCACGGAGCCAGTCAACGTTGATCAGCTGAAGAAGTTTTATGCATGAGATCATGGTTAGAGGATGGGTGGCCATCACTTCAAGTAGCCATATTCCCTATTGCACACCCATACATTGATATATCTTATTGCTAGCCCTTTGAGCCTCACGCGGTTTATTATGGCCTTTTTTTTTTCATTTAGCCTGCATACCTTTTCTAACTCGGGTTGGGGACCTGCCCACTGTGCGCTTTGTTTTTATTAGTTGGATATGTGATTATTGTGTCATTCTTCGTTTGTTCTTTCTTGCATCATTACATGTTTCTTTTCTTCTCCATTTTGCATCTTCCCTTTCCTTGCCTTTGAGTTTTGTTTCTATCATCTTGTTTCTTTTCACTTTTATTTTCCCTTGTGTGATGATGACACGCTCATGTCCTGGAGCAATAGGTTAGGTTGGTCACACCCTTCGTTCCACCCTTAAGGTTTGATCCAGGAGTTTTAGTTTGAGGGGACCATTTGGGTTTGTACTTGTTGGTTGTTCGGCACAAAAATAAAAAAAATAAAAAAGAAAAGAGTTATGCTCATTCGATATTCACTTCATTGGTATTTGGGATTAGCATGGTTTGTTGACGGTATCATGGCTTGATCATCAGAGGTCCTTTTGGATTGAGGGACTTATTTTTCTTTTGAAAAGCGGGTGAGAGCATTGTATGATCCTTTTCTCCATGGATCCGGGAGACACATTGGGAGTGAGGTTTGGGTTTTCTATGCACTAGGTCCCCTGGGTCGTTATCCATATCATCATTCCCATCTTATAGTGACTTACCTTGATTTGGTATCCTCGGGATGAGTGGTTCATCATCATCACACATTGCTACACTTGTATCCCACCTTGTTTCCCTACTTTCTTCTACATCCCTTTTTATTTTCTTCTATCCTCATCTATCGTCGTCTCACTTCATGAACGATGTGTCTTTTGGTGTACATCACCTTTTTCTTAGCATTGTTCACTTATGTGTTAGTCGAGTCGCTTTGCTCACATGATTCTCCGACATTTGGCATTGCGCAAACAAGGGTTTGACATTATCTATTGGGTATTTGGGCCTTTGTTTCCCATCATTTCATTCACCTTTCACCCTTGGCCTACATTACAGTCCGAGTCGTAAGACCACCCTGAGGCCATGAGATCTCGTATTTGCTTTGACGCATCTTATATGGACAAGTTTCATCTACTAATTGAGTGATTCATGCCACAGTAGGTGTTATGAATCAACAAAATTTATAACCTAAATTACTCTCTTTGCTTAGTAGGCGTAACTACCTCTGAGTATAGACGGCTCTAGGATCGAACACGAGGGATGGGTTTTCTTCGTACCCGAATGATTTGATGAAACCCGAAATGGGTGGTGTTTTGGATTTTAGGATTTGTGTAAAAGTGTGTGGAGTTGATGTTGTGGAAATTGAAAATAAGCAAATAAACTAATATAAAGTGTAAAGAAATCAGCAGAGTGTTTAGGGCTGCTAGGTTGGGTTGATAGGGTTACAAAGGTCCTCGGGTTCATTTTCCTCAGCGTTGGGGAGGATGACCCCATAGTCGATTCAGGCGGACCGTTTCTTACAAAGCTAAATACAATAATTTTCCTTTTGATAGAAAGCTTTTATTTTAGCATTTATGGTTCCTCACAGGTGAAAATCTATCACCTTGACACATCCTATAATAGTTCGTAAAGGGCAACTAATGAATCTCAGTGGATCTAATAATAAGTCACTTGAACTACTAAAAGATTACCAAGTATTGATCGATGAGTGCATCAACGGTGAAAATATAACCCCTTAACCTACACTCACGTGGCTCGTAAATTGCAACTAATATGGACCATAATTCTGTATCCTAAAGCTAAGAATACTGCCCGAACCTAAAAACTTTCAAGTATTGGCAGAAAGTACATCGAAGAGCTTTAAGCCTAGATTTACTGGGTTGGGAACCAAAATGTCAAAACATAACTGCGTGAAAAATAGAGGGAAAAAATGCAAGCCTTCCCAAACCTATGACCTCTTCTTCAAGGATCTGAGACCTTAAGCGACATTCTTTGAGTTGTCATCCTCAAAGGAGTGTTTGGTTGCCTAGAAAGTGAGAGAAAGAGGAGAGAGAAGAGAAAAAGTGAAGGCAAAAAACAGGGGCCCGTATTTGCTTCCATCAAAACTTAGGTCAACAGTGTATTACAATGGCTTATATAGCCTTACAATCAAAGTGAACTATAAACTAACTAAAACTATTACAATGAGGTAGAAAAGGAAAAACCATGGAGGGCGTTCAAAGGCGAATTTTCATTCTTGGGAGGAAAAATTTTTCCTCGCCATTGTTAATCTTTGACCGGCTATTGTTTCATTGCTCCCTGTTGCTTTTATTCACACTGCACTATTCCATTGCTTCTTGCTTTGATATTCTTCTAAATTCCCGACTTGTGAAGTGAGAGAAAACCATATAGAAGTGATGAAATCAACCCAACTGTTATGATTGGATTAGAAACTTGATGGTTGGCTTCGATTCACATAAAAACTACAAAAACAACCCACAGAATACGATCGGAAATTAATAAGGACCTGAACATGTAATTGGGTTAATTATAACGAATGAGTACACAACGGCTCAAAACCTATTAAAAATAAGGGTTCAAAATAACCTTTTGGAACCTTAATCATTGATCGAATGTCAACATGTCTACGATGCTTGGGAATATCGAGGGGTCCACACATGGCCGCTTTCCATTCGTTAACCTCGGGTCCATGATTAGATACGGTTGATCTGGAGAGAGTTGGGTCGTTGATGGCGCCGCCAGCTTGATGCTTTGACACGTTCACACTGGGGCATACCCCAGTCGCACTTTCATATTAGCCCCAGCTCACACCCGCATGTACCACAGTGGATTAGTTGCTTCTAAAAGCCATTTAAATGGGTTGAGTAAAGCCCGATGTTCGCTTAGTTTCCTTCATACAATGAACACTTTACAAGTGCGAGGGATCAGATTCATAATTATTCCTTTGCCCAGCGAGATTGTGCATCTTTAGGCGTTCCCGTTCATTGTATTACATAAGTAGCGATTAGGACTTCAGTGATGTATTTCAAAGTTTTCATTGAGATATTTGAGTTTCAGATGTACACACTGGGGCATGCCTACTGGTAGGTTTTTTTAGTTTTTTTTTGTGGATATTGGATGTGTTATGGCCAGAGTTGATGATTTTTCATGATGAGCGATTGTGATGTTTCGGCTATGACTTTCACCACATGTGGGTTGGTTCTGACATGGGTGACCACCATTAGAGGGTGGCCCCTTTCTTTCACCCTTGGTCACATTTGTGAGATTATCTCTGAGGGGGCGCCCTTTATTTCCACCTTGTTATTAAGTTCTGTTCTTTCTTTATCATTTAGCGACATTTTTCCGTTTACCATCACAGAGGCATCCCGCTTCTTTTGTCATGATTAGAGGTGTTTGATTTAAAGCTTATTAGTCACTTGTTAGCGACCACGGGATGTCATACTGAAGGCACCAGCCCTTTCTTTGCGCTGGACGTTGATCCCTTCGGCTGCTGTTTCGGGTTCTCACGCGCCAGCCTTCATTTTGTTTGGGTTCTCTAGCATCCCTTTTGGATTCGATCCGCCAGTTTTGTTTAGGTTCTCAGGCATGTATCCGATTAGATCCCTTCATTTTGTTTCCAGGTTCCAGCGACTGGCAGTTTGTTCCCATATTTTGTTTCGAGTTCTCCGATCGCGCGGTCGATCCCTTCATTTATTTTGGGGTTCTCCGGCATCGCCCGGATTGATCCGCTATTTTGACCGGGTTCCTCCAGCATTGCGCAGATTCTATCTTTTTTTTTGGGTTCTCAACATCGGTGCCCAAACTTTCATTATCTTTTCTGGCATCGTGTTCGGATTTTCCTCATTTTCCTCAGCATCGTGTCCGAGAATTGCTTATCTTTTTCGGCATCGTGTTCGAGCATCACTTATCTTTTAGCATGGTGCGATTTCTTTCATCTTTCCAAGGACGACAACGCCAAAACCCTCTGTTACGTTAGTGTCCCGACTTTCATTATCTTTTACCCGATTATCATGGCCGGATTTCCTCATCTTCCCACCAGCATAAGGTAACCAGAGCATCGCTTATCTTTTTGGCATCGGGTCCGGCTTTCTCATCTCCGTTGTGTCGGGCCTCATGTTCCCAAGCATGTCGTCGTGGGTCTCTGATCCGCTAATCGAGTGGCGACTCAGGTTCCGTTGGCAACGGTCTCTTTGGGTGGGAATAAAATTGACCGATCTCTGGGTTCTTCACTGGGGACTGTTCTCCATACGCTTGTGCCGCTGCGATTCACTCATTCATTTCACTCTTGAAGAAGAGCATATTTGTTGACCCTCAAATTTGGTCCCTGCTTGCATTTATCTATGGGTATCCACACTCCCACATCGTTCTCTTGCCAACACCGTATAGCCCTTTTAGGCTTAGTGGAGTCAAAGGCCTTAAGGTGGGCTTTATGTGGTCGATGCGATGTGCGGTTGCGCTAAGTGTCATCATGACTTCTTTTTCTTAGTTGACCCAGATCCCATGCCGCAGGAGCTAAATGGGGGCCCGCCAAGGTTTAACTCAATGGTTTACGACGGGTATGTCGATTTGAACGCCGGGCTTCTTTTGGTCATATACTCCTCATCGAGCGAAATCATGCACCATTTTTTGTTAGTTCGCTAAAACAGGCGGAAATTCTACGAGCGTTGAGAATTTTATCTTCGGATTGATTGGGGAACCAAATAACCATTTCAATGGATTTGATTTGAAGGATTCATTATTCGTGAGTTCAAATTGAATTTTTTGAGGTTTCTTTTGGTGCTATCTCCCTCATCTCCCGAACTGAATCATACGTTTCTCTTTTTGTTGGATTCCTTAACCCTCTTCAAAGACATTATATCAAATTTTAAAATTTTTTTATTAACCAAATGTCTTGACTGGTTGGGAATACATTTCATCCAGATCGTGTGCCAGCTTGTATGACAACGATTTTGGTGATTTTAGACCCCAAATCCTGCCCCAGTTCGGACCCGCAAAGCTCTAGATCAATCCTAGGCATGGTTTTGGGGCTGATTAATGGGCCATTTGTGAGTTTCTTGCCTTTTGTGAGTCCATTAGTTCTTGTGGTTATGAGGATAAATGTGGCGGCTTTTGACCTCGTGAATAGAGAGTGTTTATGGAGATGGGAAGTTCAAGGCGGATTGGGGAGTTCCGGACTGAAGGTGTGCAAAATGGGAGTAAGCTCATATGTTATGAAGGAAAAGAAATAAAACAAGAAAACGAAAGGGAGAAAGGAGGAAAGAAAGAAGAAAAGGAGGAGGAAAAATGGAAAAAGAAAGGGATGATTCTCGGATCCGGATGGGAGTGCTCTCTCATTTGAAGGGGATTTCCTAAAGTTTGAGAGTGGATATCAAGTTTTGGAAGCAAAAGAAAAGGAAGGAGCAAGGGGGCAGCATTAGATCTAGTATGAACATTATTGTGTGTTTCCCAGTTTCCTTTTGTGCTGTCTTTGCACTGATGTTTGCAACCTAGTTTTTAGAGCACTAGAACATTTCTTTGGATCGAGTTCTTAGTCATTCAGGTTAGGTGTACTTTGTTTGCATTTTAGATTCTTGGCTTTGTGAGGAGGATTTTAAAATTTTTTGAGAACTCTCTAATATTGAACCATTTAGAGGCTTGGATCAATAGGTCGATAAGTTCTATTTCGGAATAACAAAATTGGATACTAAGCATCTGTTGTATCAATTCTCGATCTGGTCAAGAATTGTACTCATGTTTGTTTTGATAAGTTCGAACTCTTTTTTGAAGATTTTGAAAATTTTGAGAACTTCTCTAATAGGATAAATAGTTTGGAAACCGGATAACCAGTTAATTAGTTATATTTTCCAGAAAAAGGGCAGTTTGGAGGCCCACTCTGCTCTGCACCTTTGTGTGCATTTACGGCAGCGCGCGCGAACGCGGCATGGTTCGAATTACAAACGCCGTTTAGTAACCAGTTCTCTTGATTTATGATCGGAATTTACACTCCGTTCCCATTTTGGATTCCGGATTCGACTCTTTAGAAATTAAAAATTTTCGAACTGCTCGCTAAGCTGAGCAGGTTCAAACGGATTCGCTGATTCTTAGTTTTCTTTTCAGAACCGCGATTAAGGTACTGAGCGCGTTGTTGGGTGGTTCCGATCGTCAGGTCGATTCTTTGTTGTTTTTTGAAATTTTCACCCCCTCTGCCAGAATAACGACGGTACTAAAAATTTTTAAAGTGCGAAACTCGTTGATCAGTTCGCGGGTTGTGTTCAATTTTGCCAGGAGTAATGCGTTTAGTGATTTACCGAGGCGTAGCGACCTTTGTGATTCGACCCGACTAAAACCAGGTCGATGTCGAGACTATGTTGGATCTAATTAGGTTCTTCAGTTAATAATGGTTTATTTTGGATTCGTAAGTGAGATCCATAAGATTAAGGGTAGTTAGTTCATTTTAATAAATACAGTGTTTTATTAAATTTGATTCTTTAAGATGGTGGTCATGTTTGCCATAGCTACCGATCTTATGTTGCATCAATGAGTGTTTCAGATAATATGTGGTTTCCATCACAATATACAGCTTTTGAAATATTCATTGCAGAAGATTATTACATGTCTTGAAATATCAAATCAACCTTCCCTATGGCGCTTGGTAGGTTCCACATCTCTTACTTCGTATTTGTTGATAATAATTCACGGTCGCCCGTTCTTCGAGTGTCATGCGGAGCTTTGCTATGTTTTTAAGCTAACGCACCCCAGTGGCGCCTGGCGGGATACGCCGAGTGCGATCTGGCTTCCTCTTTTTGGTTGAGAATGTTCTTAGCATGCCAGATACTGTTCGGTCGTGTGATTCGATTATATGTTTCGCGCCCGGGGTTATTCTGTGTTGACCGCCATCGCCCCACCCGTTCACTGGCTCAGGACCAGTTAAGACCTAAGTCAAGTCTCTGCCGGTACGCTGAATCATTGCCCAGATCTTGAGGCAGAAATCGGTTTTTGTAGACCGCACCACGATGGGAGTCGTGAGGGTTTTGTTGCCAGCGTTTTCCTGTGTCGTAAAAATGAGTGGCGACTCGGCGCCGACCTCACCAGGACCAAATTTTCCAAACTGTCAACTCGCATTTCTGTAGTGATCTTCCGACCTTGTGGATTGGGTAGGATCCACCAGCGGAACTCGCCCAGTGTTTACCTCAAGTCTCTCAGAGTCTGACGATCCGCTTATACCGGGATTACCCTCTAAGGTAGACCCGTTGGTAGTCTGTCTGCTCGCGTGGTGTTTCCGCCTTCTCCAGCCATCTTTAATCTGTGGAACAATGGTCTTCATTGAATCCCTCTCCGTGATGGATGATGTTGCGCGCTAAACTCGGGTGACGACCCTCCACCGCCTTGTTGCGCGTTTTAACGGCCATCTGATAGCGACCGCCAGCCTCCGCAAAGCCTAGTAAAAAATGGACGACCTCACCTTCTCTACAAAACACCATCCTCCACATGTCAAATGGTAGCCAGGGTTTTCAAACCCCCATATACAAATGCTAATGGTGCATACCAACCACTAATAGACTTTATCATCATGAACCACACCCGTTCATCTTTTTCACCACCAGTGGGCACGTACCGCTTACGTAAATTAATTTCCCAAGCTACTCATGTTTTGTTTATTTTCTTTAAGGTTTATATTTCTCTTTGCCTTCACCCAAGTCAGGAAGGTGCTTTTTCATTTCAACACCTGTTCAAAATAATTTAGTCACCTCAAAGGAGACTTAGCTCAACAAACGGAAGGAAAGAGGACGCGCATGACGACGACGTGACTTGCCTTACCATCTTGTTGACGGCGTAAACCGGCGAACGTTATCGTCGTCAAATCGAGTTCGTGCCTTCGGTTCTGTAAGTCGGAAAAATGGTCTTACTGAATTACGTGCCTCACAAACAGGCATTTCTAGCGCCTGTTTGTGGATCGTTGGTGGGCGCCATCACTGAATCTCGGTACCTAAAATGGTTTTGTGAGATTGAGCAATCTGATTTGAGAAAATCCTCGGGGCTGCCCACTGGGGTACTCTTACGTGCCGTGTTTCTAATTTCATACGATAGAGTAAAAGCCCTATGGAATTTCACACATGGATACATCATCAATATACCCCTATGCCTCGGAGTCCTCAGGCTCATACATGATTTTAACTGTATAATAGCTATTTCAAAATAAAGTTTTTTGTTTCAGTTTCTATAAGTTCATTTGAACATACTTTCCATTAATAATGTTGGACCAGCCTTCGATGTTTTCATTGGACACACTCCGAAAATCGTGGATACCACTCGAAAATCGTGGACAACTATAAAATGTGGACCTTGCTCAAAAATCACTGTGGACAGCCTCCGTGTACCTGTTGGACATATAAAAAATACTATGGACAATCCTCTGAAATTTAATTCAATTATTGTCATCATAAACCCGATTTACAGATCTCCATTTTAAATGCTCCTTTGTAAACACGTACACATACATAAATAAAGCTACGTAATTACTCTCTAATTCATAACATCAACATCATCGTGGTCACATCAAAAACATACTCCATATCGCCTCCATATAACAAATACATGTTTATTCATTCAACATGCCTGCCACTAAATTCAGTTTTTTGCAAGTCCTTTACATGAAAATTACACTATTATATTCTCCCTACAGCTGGTTTTTTGATCAGTCTTCTTGAAAGTCTGCATGTATATAATAACATAGCTAAGATTCCTCAGTCTTGAACTACAGAAAATTTTATGTTTTCTATTCCAGCAATAACTTCAGCTAGTTTTAGTCTACAACTGAAAATTCACACATGTGCCAACCATCTTTAAACTAGATTTTGATCCAGACAGAAAATTCCCACATCTTTCAAAACCAAACCAGCCTTTACTAAGCAGTTTTTTACTAGATCTTTGGCGGAAATTTTGGGACTCCCGGGACTCAGAAACCTGGTCTCGCATCCGCTGGAGACTCATAGAAACTATTTTATATATTGCTCTCTACCATTCATATATACGAAATCAGCGAAGTATTAATCAGTTCGAATCTGCTATTAAAACTACAGGGACCAAAAACTGGTCACCATAGGTTCTGCATCAAAGCTATTTTTGAATAAACCCTCTGGAGGCTTTCTGCTATTGCCATTCACATAACCATAACTAGAGTAATCAGATGGAGGGCCCTCCTGATAGGCATAAACTAGCGCGAGACTCCTTTACGAGCCTGTTTTTACACAGCGTTGCACTTCTTCTTTCCACCTTTTCACTTTTTCCCTCTTCCTCACCATATCTAAGATTCATCTGGGAAGAACTCCTTGGTTCAGTTCCCTACCTTTGGGCCAGTTCTGTTGGTACTTGACATGGTACACGGCCTGTGATGCCATGCCAGTAAGCGCCAACCGCTTCCCTCGATTTGCCGGTCACGGGAGTTGACCGCGGCGCCGGTATAAAGTGTTCCCAAGCGACACCTTGTGGCATGCACTCTCGTCTGAAGTGGCCAGCCTCGCCGATTAACGCCGATTCCGTCCGAAATGGTACAATAATGTTGATTTGTCTCGGTCGGAAGCGAATTTGAGTATGCTGGATTTTGGCGGACAGCGGCTGTTGTGATCACGCCGATAGCCAGGGGTCTGAAATTCTGGTTGCAACCGTGCCAATGGTTTACTATCGGGGTCTCATTAGCCGGTATTTCCATGAGTCTGCGTATATGTGTTACATCAATATATTAATTTAACAAAATACAATGGTGCTTGGGTCTAAGCTTTATTGCTTTATGGGTTCTGATTATTACACATACTAAACCTAATAAAGCTATGGCTTTAGATCAGGACCATATACTTTTAGGTTTATTCCAGTTCAGTCTATCGAACATACATAGAATGTGCGGCCGGGGGCTCACTCCTGGTGGTAAACAAGAGAATTCTAATTTTGGAAAGTGTAAAAGCAGATTTAATTGGAAAATCTATGAAATTTTCTGAATCTGGTTGTTGTCAGACTGGTTGCGATCATCTTTGCCAAAATGCAACTCTGAAGTGATTTGATACAGAGTGGAACGGTCAGAGTTTCCGCTGTTTTGCAGGCGCTCAGATTAGTCTGGTTCCATACCGTGTTGAGTGGCTGCTCTTCCTTTCTGTGTCGATCTGAGTTGATCAAAAACTAAAGCGAGCTCAAGGTGGGATTATAAAGGGCATGGCATGCCACATAAATTGGATGAAATCAAAGGTGATCTGGATAGTTGATAAAGACGCTCCGGGGGCGGCGAAGTGACATGTGGCCGAGAAGGACATCCTACTTGGCTTTGAATTAAAGCAATTCGAATGAAGAATAAAAAAGGAAAAGGAGAAGAAGAAAGAAGTAGAGGCTCTACCTTCTCTCTCTAAGTTTCAGTATTGAGGCGGCGGTTCACGGTGGATCGAGAAGAAAGTGCTTCCAGGCGAGGTTTTCCCAGTGGAAGTGATGGGAGTTCATAACTCAGGGCAAGGTCTTCTCTGCCCGGTTGGCTCCCTTGAGGTTGTGTGGTGAGTGTCTTGCTGAGAAGTGTTAGGTTGCATTTTGACAGGAAGTTACCATTTGATCTTGCTCTTGCGACTTTTCGGACTGGTTTTAGGTGGAAACTAAAAATTTGATGATGAGTCTTCGGTGGTAGAATTCGTGCGCTCATTCGAACTTGATGTGAAACGCTGAATTTTCCAATCGGACGCTGTTGCTAGTTGTGTCCTTACTCTGAATAGATCTAAGTGGAAGGCTCAGGCGGCTGGCCAGCTGCGTGTGGCTGCGGATTCGAAATGCGCGAAAAAGGCTGCGGTTAGGGTTCGCTGGCTGACTGGCCGATCAGGCTACCGGCTAAGGTCATCGAGCTGGGACTAACGGCGCCACCAGCCGGGTGGCGGGCTGGACCAGCCAGCCTCTGAAGCTGACCATCGACGTGGCTGCTGTGAGACTCGGGACCAGCCCAGGCCCCGCGGTTAAAGTTTACTTGGACTAACGATTAAGACTATCAATACTTGGTTGAGGCTGCGACTATGTTTGATGGGCGCGGCAAAGATCGTTCGAGAACAGCCCAGCAGAGATCGTGGGGCTGTCGCGTGATTCTGTTCATTAGAACCAGTATTAAAAGTTGATCGTAGGATTAAGGATTCGGGATCGTAGCGGCGGTTAGTCGTTGTTTCAAGATTCATGGCGAGCCTAACCGGCGACCGCCTTCTTCGATCCGAACTTCGTTTCGATTGTTCTTGAATCATGACCGTTTTGGTCGGGATTCAGCCGCCTTCTGCCGGATTGTATGGGCGAGCGCGCCAACCGCGAGTCGTCGTTTTCAAAAACTGTTAAGTCTTTGGTACCGGCGTGGTACAGATATTATGCGATGGCCTCAACGGACGGTGCAACTTATTCGTCTGACTGTTTTCGGGTGTTCCAACGGTCATGGAAGCCGATTGGTAAATCGATCACCATCCATATGCGGTTTGAAGTCGTTTGACGCCAAGCGCCTGCTGAAAGCTACGCCGATAACCGAGGCTAGTATGGTCATTAAGGTGGCCGACTGAAAATTTCAGATATTCATGGCGGCGCCAACCGGATGACCGCGCCGGCTTTGAACTGGGTTTCGGGTGTTCTTGGACTCAATGGAAAGCTCATTGATAAAGATTTCATCATGTCGCGGCGCGGAGAACCGGGTGACCGCCATCATCTTGAAGGATTTGACGAGGTTATTCGAACGTCAACTACGTCGGATATGGGTTTTTAATGACGTTTACGTGCGCGTAAACTGGCGCCGGATGCATTGTTTCGCGGCGGTGCGAATTACCGTGGTGTAGGAAGTTGCGCCGACATTATTGTTTGTCGTGGATCGATGAATGCAATATGTTTGTCGTTAACTATAACGCTGCTCGACTGAAGCGAGTATGTGGAATTACCACTTCTGCTTGTGATATGTTGCGTGAGCCGGGCGTATTTGTTGGTGAGTTGATTATCATGGTGTGCGTCATACATGCGACATGAAATTACGATGACATTGGCATTTACACTTTGTATGCGATATCATCGCGTGGTAGGATGGCGGCTGGGTTGCCGAAACGGTTGTTCCGCATTTCGCGGTGAATGTGTGCGTGACTCGATGCGAACGGCGTGGTCGATCTGATGGTATCATCAGATGACCGATGAATACGTTAATGACACAGGCGGGCAGAAGGGACGTTAATCTCGCCGGTGGCTTTGAACGCCGTGAAAAGTTGAGACTGGCGGTGATCGAAGGTTATTCTGCCGAAAAATAAGACACCGATTAACCATGACTCAAGTTTGTGTGATAGGAGTTGGGTTGATGGGATCATTACTAATTGGCATGCAGTAATCTTGGTGTTAGTGAAGTTTATGTGGGTCGACGTCAGTACTACCAATGGTAGGTTATACATAGCATAAATAACGGGAATCAGGCGGTGACTCGGGATATGAGCATGTTGGCATTCGCCCGCCGACCGATCATTCGTATAGACACTTTCCGCCAGTCTCCGCGGGTTCGTTCGATCCCTTTGCGCGACCCACCGGTGGGGAGCCAACATATGCGGGAGATTATCACTAACCGAGCTTCTCCACCTGGTGTGGGATCCTTAAGTGCCGGTCTAAATCTCCGGCGTTTGACCGCGCCATGAGAATCATGGATGAGCGGATAGTTTGCTGTTTCGTTGTTGTCTTGTATTATAATGAGATCGAGCGAAAACGTGTACTCGCGTATCAAAGGAGTGTAAAGGCATGAATGCATAATCTATCATATGTTTTTGCCATGCGATTAAATATGGGAATGGATGCCGATATAGACTTTACATGGTCGTGTCCTCAGGAACACACGATCTTATACACAATTTATCAGTTGTAGTTCGTCAACTGGACCCTGGGGATCAGAGGTCCATTAATTAGCTAAGCTTACGTTCTTGCGAGCATTGTGCCTCTTTGCGCGTGAGTGTGCGCTGGGAGCGCTCATTAAGCTCTGACTATAAGACCAGCTCATGTGCGCAGCGATCAGGGGCCGACTCTAACAACGACAAATGTCGGTGCGACATAGGGACTCAGATCGCGTAAACTTGTTGAAGCCAGTTCTGGTAGCTTCTGTTACAATAATTAAAGCGTCCCGTTGTCGTGTGCTGGCGGTGCATCTGGGAAGCTCTATTCTTGTTGATCAGGCACGTGCTGGTAGCTAATCTCCGACCAAATCTCTGACCGTAGCGAGAAACTCTTCTCACCTGGCGCAACTCTCTCGCGACGCTACGAGGTGCTTTAGCTAGGACTCGTTTCCTCCGCGTTAGCCAACTCGTCTGTTTAAAGGTACTATGCGACGCGAAACTTTAGGCTGGCGTCCATTGCCGACTGTTCTGTTGCCCGACGCCGGAACCTCCGCCTCCATCCAGTCATCAGCGATAGAATTCTGTCGTGAAAAGATTCATACTGCGCCGTGGAGACTCAAATCGTGCGCACCCGGAGCCTGTCGCATTATAACGCGTTCTGATCAATGTAATTTCAATGGCTGTTGATGTTGTGACCTCACTATTCTAGTGGCGAGCTCTATGTTATTACAATCCTCTCATAACCTTAAATTCTGTTATAGTAACTCTTTGTGGCGACTAGAGCCATACCCAGGGCCAGAGCTCTGCGACCTCGTGTCGCACCAGGGCATGAGCTCTTGGCGCCAAACTGATACATCCCAGGCACCTCAAATGTATGTCATGACACAGTATTTGATTCTTCACAGTGTACTCTATCATGACTCTGAATCACTATCACTGGGCACAGCTCAGTGAAGAATCTGTGTGAGCCTTTCCCAAATCTGTCACGACCTAAGAATCTTAATAATGGCTTTGCTCGTGTGACCCCTACCTGGCTGTTCTGGTCAGTCTTTGGTCAAGACAGGGACCCCTCCTGTCTCGATCTTAATCTAGAGCAAGATAAAAACATTATGCGGGGAGGATACTGGCGTAGACTAGGAAACTTATCATTGATGACCATAAGCTACGACATGTGAGACTATATCCGCGACGCCGGAGAATAGTCATCCGGCTGGCCCCAAAAATACATTCATTGAGCTGAAAATCGGGCGGTATCCTGCTGCGAACACGCATCTCAGCCTTTTCCACGCTTTCGACACCCACCAAATTCGATCATCAACCTTTTTATCTGAGGCACTTCACGACACTGGAAATCTTTGCCAAACTGTATTGGTCTTAAATGGGTTTGATGCAACTCTTTCTTTATAAAATGAAATGAATGTTTAATCAATTTTATGAATCAATGTCAAATTTTGTGATGCAGAAATAAATATAAAATCAAATTTTGCTTTTACCGACTCAGACAGCCGGATCACGTTTTTTATCACAGGGTTTGGCGCCTCACATTGCAATCATTTCCAGGCGGGGGTGACGATGCAGTGGGTGAATTCTCACTGAGGCTGCTCACTAGTGCATGCGTAACCATGTTCAATCGTGATGTTCTCATAGTTGACTACATGTCTTATGCCGGTCTGATGGAAACCTCCGCACATGGGCACCACTATTATATCAAAAATTGTTTCAAAAACAAAAAAGATTTTTGTTTTTGAAAACTCATTGTTGATCTTGATGGTGAAGCTGGACTGCCAATGGTACAACTGGACAGCCCTACGATCTCGTTGTTGGACATATCAAAATAAACGATGTGGACATACTCCGATGAATTTATTTTGGACAACCCTCGATGAGAGAATTTATTGGACATATCAGAATGTTCGACCTTCCAGGAAGCTTATATCGCCGCACTCCTGCGGTTTTTCGATGTCCCAGTGTATATAGATACCGAAAATTCATTCAGCGATAATTATATCTTTCACACATAATTTACATAATCCTCAGCTATGTTAATTCATCAAATAATATCATATGACGCGGTTTCAAATGCAATCGGCATAGCGCCGCTAGTATTTATTTTCAGCCAGCGCTTTATGGTACACGTTTATGCATCGGTCCGACGCGCAGAAAACGTCCAAATTCCAATGTTAGATCCGAAATCGTTGAGATTTGAGCAGACTCTTCCCTCGCGACCCGAAAGCAATACCATTCGTAATAACTAAACTGAACCAACAGTGGAGGCTACCAGGTTTAATGAAATGTCCCGAATTCTTTACTTCATTTCTGTCGTGACCAAGCTTTCACCCATGGCCCAATAGATGGCCCGTCCGGTGGTCTGAATGATTAGACTTCTGTCATTTTCTTCTTAACGTGCTTATACTGCTGCTTTCTTTTAAAGCTGCTTGCTGAATTGATGGGCAGCGGGACAAGTTTGGAAACCTCCATATATAGCGCCCATCTTGTCTCATTCTCAATGGCGCGTTTCTCTCACGCCCTCACTTGTCGAGGCACGGTTTCGCTCTCTGGGGGTGACACGTGGCTCATGGTCTGCCGTTACCTTTGTTGAGTTATACTCATTGACCGTAACTTCGGTGGTCATTCAGCAGTTACCATGTGTGCCTTACGGTGCCTCAAAAAAACATGAAATTTCAATCATTTTCGTAATTAGGCTGAAATTGTTTTGAATTGGCCAGGTTGGCGACGATTCAAGCGGTGAGTACGTTTTTATCATCAGAGCTGAGAAAAAATTCAGGTTTCAACCGAGTGCCATTTTACTGTTTTTCGAAAAATTAAATTTACACCCACAGGTTTTACAAAATGTTGAAAAAAATTAAATGTTGTTACGATAAAATAATTTAATATTGCTACTATTGGTGATCATTTACAAAATTGAGAATGTACTTTACGTATGGTGAGATTGAAGCGCGATTTTTTCAGATGAAAATTTTCAAGACATGTTGATCATTGATATTAGTTTACTATGATAAATCTATTTTAGATATATATATATATATATATATATATAAAACATATATACCACATATCTCCTCCATTTCTCTTCTGTGTTTTGATTTTTCTTTATAATTTTAATCTTAAAGCTCTTTTGACTTCTGTTATATTTAAATCATATTACCATAAGTAGATTTTTTGAAAATAAATTATATATTACACATTAAAATATTAACCATATTAGTGATACCTCATACTTAAATGTAACTAAATCTGATCTAATTAGGTTGAAATTACATACTTTTTAATCTATTAGATGATATTAAAATTAGTTTTGAACCTAAAATAAGTATTATCTTAAATGTTTTAAACTTATATATATATATGGATTGATTAAACATATTTGAAACCTTAATGTTTGAATTGATTAAAACAATTTTGAGGTTTTTACTAATGATGAGTCATTTAAAAATGAGAGAAGATCTTATCTTAACGTCAAAGACAGAAATTAAAAGAATTATTTTTCAGTTTAAAAATAGCAAGGTTATATCATTGTTATTTTAATGAGAATATGTACTGCCAACATTAAATAATTAATTCAGCTCAGTAAACTACTTTGTTTTGATTAAATAATTAATTGTGTAATAGAAAACAATATATTTACATAGAAACAATACAGATTTAACAAGAAAATAACGTATAGTTTTTTAAAATCTGTTTTGTTAACAATTGTTTTGATTAAAAAATCTTTAATATTGTTTTATTTCATTTTAAAACTATGTTTATCAAACTTAGCTGAGTAACCATTAAAATTTGATGAATGATTTTTATTTTAATGTGTGTGGTGATCATTTTGAGTGATATTCTTATGTATTAACCTAAAGGTAGAATTACAAAAGATATTTTTTAATAAAAAAATCTCTTGAATAATATTCATATTTAGTTTTGTAAGATAAATATATTTTATATATTAAATAATTGGATTAATCAAGATACATTCAGTTATAGATTAATGATTAGTACCAGTAAAAACAATATATACAAAGAATAATTTTAAATAACAAAACAAATATAAAGATCACTAATTTGACTTTTCAATCTAGACACAGTTTTGTCAAATTTATTTTTATTTAAAAATTTTTGATGTGTTACTTGTTGTTTTTTGAAACTATTAAATTTGCCTCATTATTGCCACATTATTAAAGATGTTAACTAGTTGTATGATATTTCATATTATCATGTAGCATTATCATATTAATTCATCTAATTATGGTTTTTTGGAATCAAATTCTAATTAAGTTAAATTATGCTTATAGTTTATATAATGTTATTAAAATATTGGTTTTCCTAATGAAAAATATTATGATAGAAATTGAGATGGATTTGTGTATTTTCACCTTAATTTATAATTCAATACTATAACGTTTTCTTAACATTATATAAAATTAGTTTTAAATAATTTTTTATCTGAATAGATACTGTTTATTTTAATTATTTTTTATTGTTATAAAAGATAATATAATAATATCCGCTACAAATATTAATTTACCACAATAATATGTCTTTGTGGAGTTTCATAACAATTTTGTAACTATTATTAATAATTATAAATTTTATGGGGAGACCAAGATTAATTCACTAATAAAATTGTTCAAATTTGAAAATATAGATAAAAGTTATAACTTTTGGTGATGAATATATATTTTTTATTTACAAAGAAAAGTATATTACAGGGATAAATTTTTGTTGTAAATATTTTATTTTATTTACAAAATATTAATGAAGAAAAATGTGCTAAGCTTTCCGCCATATGTTATAGTGATGAAAATATCTGATTGCATTAAAATAGTTTTCGAAAAGGAATTGTATTTTCTTAGAGATTCGATTTTGACAAGAAAAGCTATTGAGACGAACTTTTAATTCTATCTCAATTTTCATTAAATGGAAAAGCATGTTTTGTTGTAGTGAGTATCTCTTGAGGAAGTGATCTAATTTATTTCTAATTACGTTAACAAAGTGGGATCTTCTGATTTATATTTATCTCACTAAGTCGTTCCCCGAAGCTCATGGTGCGCGCCTAAGTACCTTGGCTCAAGGTGCCTCGATAAGGTCTACACGTCGACTCCTCTACAGACCCAGCTTTCCGGTCGGCGGGTTCTGCATGGTGCCTTAGTTCAAACTAGCTGCACTGATCTGTGGGACTGCATATTTCATCAAATCTTCATCAGTGGATTATGGTGAACATCTTTCTTGTAGGGCCATTGAGACAAAGATAGTGAATCTCAGACAACATTAACTTATGACATAAAATAATTTGATGAAAAAACAAACTTCAAGTAATGGTAAAAACAGTTTAATTTTTATTGTTTCCGCTATCTTTCAACTTCATTTTTCACTACCTAACCTCTTTTCCTTTACAAATGAGTCGATTATCCTCAACATATTAAATGTTACTTATTATGTATGAGGATAAATATACAAAATTGTAGTTTAAAGATAAAATTTTTAGATTGGTATATCTAAAATAAAATCTTAATTAACATAAACACAAAGTCAACTGTAGCTTTTTAAATCAACTACATAAGTATGTTTTAATTTTAGTTCATTGGGTGATTCAAGTAAAATTCAAGTTTTTCATCAGCATCTTTATACATCATAAATTGTTAATTTTAATTGTAAAATAGTCAAAATGCCCTTGTATAAAATAATTTATTTTTAGGAATTCCCATTTAAAGCTTTTTCTTGTGTTTTGTTATTAGGCATCTGGTTCAAAGTTTACAGCTGGGTTCAAGAAGATTATAGAATAAGTAAATAATTTTCAGTGGTGTGTGACCTTTTAGTAGGATCAAAGTACTGGGGCCTCAGTTTCAAAGTGGACAATACCCGCCCGTAATATGGAAAATTGGAGTCCCTTAAGGAGGGGACTTCTGTGGTGGCCTCAAAGGCCAGGAGTTGAAGCACAGTCATGTGGGTTGAAATCCTTGTTCAGCAAACCATGTTAATTACAAATCATTCTGGTTTGTGCTTCTATCGATGGGAGAAATTATAGAGTGGATGGATATTGTTTGATTAGGCTCTTTGGTACTTTATTTGAGGAGAGAGGTTTGTTAGGTAAAGTGTCAAGTCTCACGTGGAGTTAAGAAATAAGGAGGATAATGAAGTTAATAAGTATGGATAATATTCGATTAGTATGAAGCGCCCCAGGTCGAACCAAAAATATATAAAACCATAGGGACGTGGGCCCGAGCAAAACATTATCATACCAATGTGCGAAAAATGGGTACCCATTAGGCTTCCTACATTATTTTTCTTCGCTATTTTATTTTCCTTAAATCTTTACAAGTTCCAAACATACCCTTGGTTCCTCTCAATTCAACAAGTTGCTATCATCAAAGACAAAGAAGCAAATTTTCATTGAGGTTAATTAGTTGCACCGTAAATAAAAGTACTAAACAATGCCAATTTTTTTTTTTTTTAAATAATTGGATACAAAGGTATGGACAGAAGAATTATTATTTTAAATTTTATTTGTAATGAAAAAAAAAAAAAACACGAAGCAACCAGGACAGAAGAAACGAAGAAAAGAAAACATATGGTCAGCCGGGCCTTTTATTAAAAGGGTTGCCCCCGGGCAACTTGCTAAAGCTTTGGGTTATAAGAGCATAGTAGAAGGGAAACTGCCTGATAGTAAAGCATGCTACTGGCAGACACGCTATTGCATATATGACGAGATATGCAGTATGTTTCAATTCATCCTTAACCAGGAAGAAGTGGCCCACACAGAAGCATACCATCATGGCTGCTAAGGACATAAAAAGCGTTGTCAAAGCCACCAACAGCTTTTTGGGCAAGTCTCTCCCAAGATCCTTCTGGTCATATCTAGATGTAAGTATGGACAGAAACGCAATGACGGAGGTGATGGAACAAGAGAGAGCGACTAGAGATGAAATTGTAAAGACTTTAAAGCCTGGATGGTGCTCGAGGCTTGGTATCCCGCTGTCACCCTTCATGCCGCCCGGCACGGTTGCTGTTGTAGCGAAGGCCACCGTTGTCACCAACGTTGCCACTACCGAGCATGAGTTGGAAGTGTCGGCTAGCCATTTTCTGCATTTTACTAACTCTTCGTGTGACTCCTGAACACCTCCTTAGGTGTTTTGTTTTGGTCGTTTCGATTCAGAAAGAAATCTCTTGGTACAGAAGCCTTGACGTACTGCCATGTACGTGGGTGGTCAATTAATAATTCCCAAGTAAGTAATTATACCATTAATTTATATTTATGCTAAATTATAGTGTCCGGAAAAACTATTTTCAGAAGCAATTAATTGCCAAACAAATCCTAAAGTACTAATTCATTTAAGCAAGTAAATATTAATAATTTGTGTATATACATGCAGCCCAGACCATGTCCCTCCCATTGCATTTGGAGTGCATATGGAAAAACCTATGATCACCTAATCTGGAGGCAAGATGCAAAACACTGTTGCCATTATTATCAACATCACGAATGCACTTTCGTAGAAATGTTTCTTCCGGACCAATTTGTCGTACAGTTGGGTTCGCCTATTTTCAACTGCCAAATGCACTATATTCTTGTTGGCTGAGTCCTTGTCCAGAATGGCAGTGGGGAATACCTCTAGGATCTCCATAACCATATTGGTTATTCCATTCTTGGCTGCAAGAAGTATTGGTGTCTCCGTTCCTGCTGTCACATTTGTTTTTAACCCAACAGTACTGAGTAAATATTTGACCATTCTAATATTGATTATTTCTTTTCTTTATGGTTGCATGTGATATATAATGGCTATGTTTGATTATGGGAAAATGCTAAGAAATGAATAAAAATAATTTTCTATCCAAAATCATTAATGCTCCGTTGGAGGAAAAGCAGGTTGATAGGGAAGAAAAGCACAATGAAAGAAATTTTTGAGGAAAATAAAAAAATAAGTTTAAATTTAATAAATTAATTTTATATGTTTATTCAAATTCATTTTATTTGTTTCTAGTCTGCTTGGTTGGCGATTGAGGAAGTTAATGGCTTATTCACCCCAATGGGTGCTTGGTACATACTCCTAATGAGCTACTAACAACTTATTAGAGCTAAACACCTTATGATAGGAAAAAGCTATACATCAAAATCCTCTTTTTTATCTTTCTCTCTATATTTTATGTAAAGACAACAGTTTAGTGTCTTAAATAATTCAAAGAAAAGAATATTATAATTATTTTAAATAGTTAATGACTCTCAATACTTATTAAACTATCATTTGGCTTCATCTTTACTTGATTTTAAAAAAATCCTTTATCATACTAATTTTTGTTTAAAAATTTGAATGTAAGGAATATTGAAGAATATGATATATTTTAGGCTTTATTATAATAATCAAAATTTATTAATTTTGTGTGCTTCAAAATCTTACTGCAATTATTTTTTATTTTATCATAAAATGAATTCTTTTACTATTTTATACTAATAGATGAAATAAAATAAATAGTATTTTAATAAATTTGATGTTAATAAATATGTGTCTAAATATTTATTAATGTAATAAATATTAATTACTATTTCATCTACAATTAATCATGTGGTATAAACTAAATTAATCACTTGAAATTTCTTTTAAAAAAAAATCAATAACTAGAAATAAAACTTAATTTAGAACTTAAGGTAATGTTTGGTCTTTGAGGGGAGAGAGGACAGAGGAGCATGTGGGCCCACAGTTAGCATGGAAAGGTATTTTAGGTTTAAATGTAATATCCTATTCCATCATATATTTTAATAATTTAGGTGTCTTCATTTCATTTCATTTCATGTGTAGCTTGTTTGATAAAGTTAGTTTCTATTTTCATAAATTTGACTTCCTTATTCCACCTAAACATGATTCCCCATAAATATATTATAAAATAAATTTTAGTTATTTTTTACCTAATACCAACATGAGGTAATAAAAATAAAATTCAAAATTTATGCCAACTTCCATCAATGTATAAATAATATTTTTATTAATTTTTTAATTTATGTGATTATATTTATACTCCTTATAGTTAAAAAAATTAAGTTTCTAATATAATACATTTTGCAGCCTTAATTTCATATAAAGATCAAATTATTTGTATAATATTGGTGAGAGGATTCATTTGTTTATTCAAAGTTAAAACTGATGATGATGAAACTGTGGATTAAAAGCAATTAAAAAAAAACACTATGAATAAATATGATTTTTTTTTCCATCTATTTTTCTTTTACTTTTCCATATAGTTAACCAAAGAAGGAAAATGAATTCTCTATATTTTCGTTGAATTTTCAATGAATATTTCTTGTCTTATTTTATTATTCGGTTTGATCCATTTTAGATGATCTTAATTATAGTTTAGAATAGTCCTTGAGGCTAACTCAAATAGTAAAGAGTGAGATGGATATACGATAAGCAGTGCGTAATATATGAAATGTCAGATAGATGTAAAAAAAAAAATTATTGCTTAGGAATAAGATACAAGAATGAGCTTCACATACCTTGATTTATCACAAAGAAATCTTTTTGATATTTTTGCCTTTGTGAAAGCAATGACATCATGTTTTGTTTCTCTTCCACCCAGATGATAAAAGAATCCGTGTCAACATACTTTTGATCTTTTTGCCTCTTTGAAAGGGATGTCATGTTTTCTTTCTCTTCCAACCAGATTAATACATGTCCAACATACTTTTTAGATTTTCTTAATTGTGCATGCCCATAATTAAGAGTTATAATTAAATAAGAGAATAAAATTAAAAGAGAGGAAGATAGGTTTACATACTTTGCTCTGTCTCCCACAGTTCAGGCAAACAATTAGGAAAATCATCTGTTCGATCAGGCATTGATGAAATTGGGCCTGGATTATATCCGCTAGAACCATCATACTTGTGAGAAGAAGAGCATTGTAGCAGCAGTCTCATGATCTCTAATGACCATATGTTCTTTTCCTTCCGTGCTCGCAGCTTCTTGAACAATATTTTGAATCCCAGCAACCACACTATATATAGAATAGACATACCTTAACATACTTCCAATATATATATATATATATATATATATATATATATATATATATATATATATATATATATGCTAACGTAAGTTGGGATGGCAAGTGGGATGCTGACATACCTAATACACCAACGGACCACATTGCTGATATAGATATAAATTTGATGATCATCACCTTCTCATTACGTGATCCTTTGCCTACATTTGGAAACCAATTCATTTGCCTATAGAATAGATGTTTAGATGTAATAGTTGTACTATCAAGTAGTACTTAATTTTAAATGTTTTCTAGAATTAAGTATAGAACAAAATATAAATAAATAAATAAATAAAAGCAAATGGCACCTAAGTAACATTAAGGTTGAAAAAATATCAAGAAATTTGTTTATCATATTTGATTGTCCAATGAAAATTTTGAAAGAAAATTTAGTATTATTAAAATTAGTTATAATATGATAGAATTTTTAACATTAAATTTTATATTGATGAGTTAAGAAAAATTAAATTATATTAAAGTAACAAATAAAATAATTCATAAGGTTTTATTTTATTTATTTATTTTCAAGTTTATAATGTATTTTAATCCTTTAGGGATAAAATAGTAACAAGTTTATCATTTTTTTAAATATTTAGGGTACATCACATCACCTCAAGTAACAAATTAATATCCATGCCTTGTACAAGGATTACATCCAAGTATATAGATATTATCCGCATAGTTCTTATTACTTTAAAATATATTTACTTGGTTAAAAGGAATATTCATACTCATATAGTATCAAGAACTTTCAACAATATTTTAATATGGGATATGATACCTTGGTTTGAGTAATTTTTGAAAATGAAATACCATTTTAAACTCAAAATGAATTTTTAAAAGAATTTATGGTGATAAAAGATAAATATAACAATATAAAGTGAAGAAATATTACTTTTTTGAAGTTTATTTTCTTTTATTCAAAAAGTCATTTGTATGTGATAAAACTTTTAACTTTGGTTATTTGAAAATATTAGGGAAGTTAAAAAAATACTGTAAAAATTATTTTTTCTAACTTTATATATATATATATATATATATATATATATATATATATATATATATATATATATATATATATATATATTATCATGACATTCGTTCATAAATTCTCATATTAATTTATGCGCAACACATAGTTACCTAGATTGAGAGGCGTACCGCCTCTTCCATCTTCAAGGTCTTTTGGATTAATATTCTTATTTGCTTCCATATGCTTCCCAGATGTTATTATTGAAACTGTAACATAGATGTTATGAGACAAGCAATATGAGATGGTGACAAATAAACGCCTCCTTTTAGGGTTGAAATATTCAATAAATATTTCAATTCATCCTGAATCTTAAAGCACATGATTCCCTTGTAAGAATATGCAGAAGTTTAAGGGGCACGTTTGGTTCTAGAAAATGTTAGGAAAAAATAAAGGAAAAGAAAAAGAGAAAGAGAAAAAAAAGAGAAAGAAATATAAAATTTTATCTTAATTAGAAAATTTGAAAAAAAAAAAAGAATCTATTTTTGTTTTTTTCCTTTTCCCAAACTGAACATTTTTAAAGAGACTAGTAAGAAAGATGTAACAAAATAATTTCATAGTATTTTCTTTCCCTTTTGCATTTTTCAGGAAGCAAATGAGAGAATGTGAATGAAACTGAATATCACAGTTCAATCTTTATAGTGAAAAGAAAAAAGAGTGAAATAATTTTAAAGAAGCATATCATAATAATAATAATAATAACAATAATAATACATTGTTGGTCCCTCCATCATTATAAACACCAATCAACCGTACACCTATCATATTATTAAGATACATTTCCTTTTGAAAAATGAAATAAATGTAATTTTCATATTGCAAGATTATAATTCTTAGAGTTATATATATGTCAAAGTGAAACTAATTTAAAAATGATTATATATATATATATATATATATATATATATATATATATATATATATATATATATATATATATATATATATATAAATATCATCAGCTGTAATTTTCTAAGTTTTTATGGGTAAAAAATATAAATAAAATGAAAAAATATTAAAAAAATTATTTTTCATGTTTAATAAAAAAAATCAGATTTAATTTTTCTAAAACTTGTTGGTTTTTCTTTTCTTTTTTAATAAAATAATATTTTTTGACTTCTACTCACTTTGCATATTTTTAATATATTTTTTTACTTTTATTTACTTTGCATAACATCATTGTAGTACTTGGTTCACAAGGTCGAGTATGAGATTTGCCATAACCCGATCCCACTTGAGCTAGACCTTAAGGATAAAAAAATAAAATTAATTTTATACTATATAACTAGAATTAGGTCTTTAAGAAAAAGGAAAAAAAAAAAGCAATACTTAAGTAGCATTATGGTTGTATTTGATTCTCAAAAGGTATGAAAAAATGTTTAAAAAGTTACTTTTAATTTCATGTTTGGTTGTCATACCAAAAATTTCAAAGAATATCAAATATTATTAAGTGGTAGAATTTATAAATGTTTTACTAATTTAATCTTTATACTAGTTCATTAAATAAATAAAATGATTAGTTTTAATGTAAATAAAAATAATTCATCAATTTTATCTTTATCTTTCTTTATTCAATTTTTCTTTCTATTTCTTCTCTCAATTTTCTTTCCTAAGTAATATCTCTAAGTTTTTAACAACCAAACATATCCTACATAAAATGTATTTTAATCTTCTAGTGTTTGTCATAATTTTTAAAATATTTCAATCCTGTTGCACGTTATCTCAAGTTTTCAAAACAATTTTTATAATGAATATTGAAGAACTATTCAGAACAAAGTAATATCCATGCCTTGTTTGGGTAACTTTTGAGATCTGAAAAAAAAAAAAAACTATTTTAAACCCAATTCTTTATT
Source organism: Tetrastigma voinierianum (assembly GCA_016808115.1). Taxonomy (NCBI): domain Eukaryota; kingdom Viridiplantae; phylum Streptophyta; class Magnoliopsida; order Vitales; family Vitaceae; genus Tetrastigma; species Tetrastigma voinierianum. The sequence goes on from JAEQBH010001140.1 coordinate 236,194, forward strand.
AAGTTTATAGCCAAAAATAAAGTTAAAGAAATTAATGCATAAGTTAAGAAGATATTAGATTTTGTATATATTAGCTCATTTTAATTTATATAAGAAGTTATTTTCTATTTGATGGAATTTTATATCAATAGTATATATTTTTTAATGGTTATAACTTTGATTTTTTTATTATAAATTCATATATATTGTGAAATTTGCTCATAAGCTTTTCAATTTCATGCTTTTGTAGAACAATTAATTACCTTGATTTGGAGTATGATGGTCTCTTTCTTCGTGGTCCTCTACGTCAGGCTTATTTGCCTCCGTATGCTTCCTCGGCGTTGGTATGGAATGGGCCATAGTTACTAGTTCAATAATAGTGAATTTCTTCACATGTAAACCTTGCAAAAAATATATATAAGCACAATTAATAAAATCTCAACACTAATAAGGAGATTATTTCCAAAAAAATAAAACACTAACGAGGAGATACGATAATAAAAATAAATGAAAAATTCAGTAGTTGCTTTTCATGGTGCATGATGATGAAGTTATTGTTGTTAATCAAGGGAGTCTTACAGTAGTTGTAAATAAATCTGTCAGCGAATAGGCCACGAAGGTGAAGACTACTTCTGAATAAGCTGGTTTACGGCAAGACATGGAGAGAGTGTAGCCATTCTCGTTGACACAATGGATAAGATCGGGATGGTTACAAATAATATCATATGCCAAATCTGTAAAGCCAAACACTTCAGCATTATACAATACAAAACAAGGATATATTTATATTTATATAGTATGCAAGCAAACATTAATTAATTAAGAAAGTAGTGTAGTAGTGCTAACCAACGTACTCTCCGGAGATGGCAACATGAAGAATGGTTTCACCGTCGGCCCTTCGAGCATAATCATAGGGCATCTCAGGGCCGCACATCACATGGAGGTAATGGAAAGCATGTCTCTTACCACGGAGAGCAGCCAGGAAGAGAGGCGTTTCCCCTGCAGTGTTGCGACGGCCTAGCAGTTGTTGAAGCTCCCCTGAAGAGAGGTGTTTGGACATGCACATGCACTTACACATGGCAGTAATCCCAAGTGATGCAGCTAGATGGAGTGGGGTATTCCCTCGATCGTTCGTTACCATCAGAGGGCTGATTTCTTCAGCTGCATCAACCAATTCGCTAGTCTTTACCTCTTTCTTTCTATTACAGCTATGTGCAATGCTGTCTCCCCTGATCTAGTCAGCTTCGCATTCCGAGCCCATGGATACTCCTTATACCTACGTACAACTTCTTCCCAGTTTGCTTTCATGGCGTTATTTAACAACTCAAGTTTCACCGTCTCCTGATCCACTATCTCCTCGGATGCCATTAATTAACTCCTCCTTCTCCTCCTACCTTCAACAACTGAACAACAATATATTAAACACATGAAAACATAATTTTGCTTTGTAATAAAAACCATTACTAATAATAATAATCGAACATATCAATTAGCAAACAAAAAGAAAGGAAACTGTTGTAAAGGGAAAAAAAAAAGAACGGGGGCTGTTATAAAATGAATAGTTTTTTTTTTTTTTTTTTGACAAATTTACAATGAATTTGTATGCAAAGTTGTTCAAGCTTAATTAACCCTTCCTTCTGCTCCTACCTTCAACAACTGAACAACAATATATTAAACACACAAAAACATAATTTTGCTTTAACATTAAAAATAATACTAATAATAATAATAATAATAATAATCGAACATATCAATTAACAAACAAACAGAAAGGAAACTGTTGTAAAGTGAAAAAAAAAAAAAAACAGACCAGGGACAATTTTACAATGAATTTGTATGCAAAGTTGCTCAAGCTTAAAGTCTCAAACTCTAAAAAGAAGTGTTACCGGGAATTTGTATTTTTCTTTTCTCAGCAAATTAAACTGATTAATGCTTCGGTAGAGCAGTACACAGCTCGATTCCAGCTATATAAAGACCTATGCAACAACAAACTGAAAAGTGATACCTTGCTTCAGCAAATATATTGTAACTTAGAATAAAGTTCAAAGATAAAAATGCATAATCTTTATTTCATCAACTCGATCAAGCAAAGTTTTATATTGTGAGAACGGAATAAAGAAAATAACACAGAAGAGCTGCAGTGTTTATTATCTTTGTTATATATTCATATTTACATTTCAAAATAAGAATCAAGATGATCTAGACCTTGTAAGCAATTCTTAAATTCTGTTTCAACGTTCATGTTTCACGTGATGCTCGGTATAGTAAAAGGTTCCATTCATTCAAATTCTCCAATCATGCTAGAAACATCTCTTAGCTTGAACCTAGTTATTATACTAAGGCCGTTGTTTTTTGGCTTAAAACAATTTGCTTTCAGACTTTAGACTTTTTTTTAAAAGACTTAATTTAGACAACAGAAGCAACACCCAACTTTGATGATAACAACAACACCGTCCAACCCAATCTCTAGACTTTGCAAGACAAATCCTACAAATCATTGGGTTAACATGATTTTACACCTATCTCCTACATAAATATTAACATTAAAACCAAAATTTGAATATTCTCCAACAACTATAATCAATAAAATATCAAAATTTAATGAAGCTTAAAATTGAACATGTTTAGGGTCTGGTGACCATTCATGCTTGTAGATTAACATAGAGTTTGACATACTAGAAATATCCGTGTTAATTTAGTGTTTAGGTGAATATACATATATATATAAAAAAAGAACAAAAAGAACAATCAATTAGGCTTCTTTAATTTTTCCTTTATATAACTTTTTTCTTTATTCCATTGTCAGAATAATCGCTTTGGCTTTTACTAGAAATATCAGTGTTAATTTAGTGTTTAGGTGGATATATATATATAAAATATAAAAAGAACAAAAAGAACAATCAATTAGGCTTCTTTAATTTTTCCTCTATATAACTTTTTTCTTTATTCCATTGTCAGAATAATCGCTTTGGCTTTTACTAGAAATATCAGTGTTAATTTAGTGTTTAGGTGGATATATATATAAAATATAAAAGAACATAAAGACAAAATCAATTAGGCTTCTTTAATTTTTCCTTTATATAACTTTTTTCTTTATTCCATTGTCAGAATAATCGCTTTGGCTTTTACTAGAAATATCAGTGTTAATTTAGTGTTTAGTGGATATATATATATATATATATATATATATATATATATATATAAAATATAAAAGAACAAAAGAATCAATTAGGCTTCTTTAATTTTTCCTTTATATAACTGATGATGCCTTTTTTCAATCGGAATTGGGCTGGAGCGTGTAGGGGTCGTTAAGTTGGGACACGGATTCTTGTGAGGGCTGGGATGCGAGCTCTGGATCGTCTGTTTGAAGTAGGATCATTACCCAGTCTTTGGTCTGAGGCTACGGACGTGGCCTCCTCTGCAAAAACAAGAAAGAAGGGAGTCGGCGAGGCCGCCCGTGGCGCGCTCGATACTAAGTCGGTTCTTTCTAAGAAAGAAGCTATTTAGAGGCGAATGTGTTGCGTATGTCTGCGTATGAATATGCATATTAGCGTTAGTTTTTTGGGTACCTTTCACCGATGGGGTGGCCTTGTATTTATAGTAGATGTTCGACCAGTTGGATGGTGACTAGGATTCGTTCCCATTGGATGAGATATTTTTTGTTATTATGGTATAGTTTGGTGATGGATATAGAAGAAGCGATTTATTTGGGATAATCTTCCTTCCTTATTGGGGGATCAGATTTGATTTGCGAATAATATATTATCGGGGATTATTCTATGCGTACCTATGGAGCTTCCCATAATCGGTCTTTAGACAGCGGGTTGGACCCTCATTACAGTACGGCACCAAAGGCTTGAATCTTGCAATGGACCTACCTCTCCCTTTGGGGTTTTAGCGAATGAGCACGAATGTTTACGGGCTGGTCTCTTTCTTGGGCACGGCTAATGGGCTGTGAGCCTTGCTTATTTTTGTACCTATCGGTTGCCCCGGCCCTTGTGTACGGCGTACGTGGGCAGAGGCATGTCTCGCTTCGGTCTGATTTCACGTGTCTGCTTTCGAGGCATTTGGATTAGTTAGGGCTTAGTCGCGAGTCATTTGTCTTATGATATGTGACTCGCCGGTTTTTCACGCTCATTTCTCCCCACTCCTTTCGGTTTCTTTTGTTTCTTTCCACGAGGGCGTCACCTGCATCTTGTGTGCCTCTGCTCCTGGGACCTTTTCTTTGCCTTTAGCGAGTTTGGACCTCCTTATCTCTTAGTCTTCTGTCTGAGCCCCTTTTGTGCAGAGTCTTTCTCTAGTGTCTTTCTTGGGATGTACGCTACATTTGTATTTACGGGTCCCTTTGCGTCTTTGTCTTTCTTGGTCTTTTTCGGAGCGTCTGACGAGGCGTTAGGGTTGGAGTTAATGAATTTATTTTTCATCATTTATTTTCATCATGGGTCAGATTCGTTCTTCTTCTGGCATTATCGATGGTGACTCTTCGGCTGTGCGGTTCTGGGCGGCTGGCGGTGTCTTGATCAGCTGCGTAGAGGTTGAACGAGATGCGGAGGTGCCTCCTCTTCCCTTGGACAAGGGTAAGGGAAAAGTGAATCTGATTAAATACGGGGTCAGAATACCTAAGATCTGCCGTTCAGCATGCTTTAACCGTGGGACCTAGCAAGGTCGGTCCTTCATATGGGGCCACCTTTTCCAGACGTTATCAGCCTCCCTTCGGCGTTCGGGTGTGGTCCACGACGTTTGGGCCTCTATGTGGTCTGCATTGCCTAAGATGGTGTGCTTAACTTTGAAGTGGCGCCGATAATGGTCTCGCTCCTCACCCTTTCATAAAAGGGGTTTGCGAACACTTCAATGTCACGTCGCTTCTCAACTCGCCTTTAATGGTTGGGGTATCTTGAGATTTAGTCTTGGTTTTCTTTAAGGGACAAAGGGGCTCGGTGTCCCGGCATGGCCTTGCTCATCACCTTTCTGGCGAAGGAAGGCATCGAGGCGCTTCTTTATTTTCTGGGCGTTACGGGTGCTCCTACGGTGATTTCCGATCTTCCCCTCCTCCCACGGTGTGGAAGGGGCCTTCGCTAGCCGTTAGTGGCGTAATTGGGAGTATGACCCTCGGCGAGAACTGACACCACGGAGTTAGGTGGCTTGGACGCCCCAATCTTGCCGTGAGTGTTCGTTCTGTTTTTGGTTATGATTTGTGCGTGGTCATTGGGTATCACCGATTTTATGCATCACATGCTTCGGTGCCAGTTGATTTCGGGTGAAGATAACGCCATAGCGTTAGCGAGATAGGTGTCCTTCTCGTCCTTTCTGGTGTCAGTCGGATGTTCCTGTCGCGCCGAGTTCGAGTCTACTCGCTCTGCTGCTTTGAGGTCTTCACCTCCTTCCATTGTGAAGAGTTCACTCCCGTTGGGCCCTCATTGCCCGAACCCACTAGGGGCGTTGTGATTGGAGATGGTGTCTCGGAAGCCTCGGAGTGGGAAACGAAAACCTCGGACTCCGTTGAGAAAGATGGGCCGGCTTTGGTCAAAGTTCCGAAGTTGGGGGCATCTTCATCTTCCCCGTCTACTCGTGTCCATAAACCGAAACGGGTGCAGTCGCCTCTGGTTAAGGCTCCTATAGTCTTGAGTTCGCGGTCCCGATGCAGTGCATCACGGATGGCGAAAGGTCCCTCGGGTGGGGCCGTTGGCGGCCGTTGGCGATCGCCCATTACCATGCGGAATCCGCCGGCCCGAAGGGGTTAAGGTCGCAGCCTCGAGAAGGGGCGGAAGGCGAGGAAAGAAAGATTTGGAATCCGAAATTGGCGGTGGCGGGGACGCTCTTTTGCTTCACGATGCGGGCTTCGTGGCGAGAGCGCGGTCGTCCATTCTTAAGGATTTCGATCTTAAGAATTCGGTTCTTTGCCCGTTGATGAGGCTGGCCTTATCTCTCGAGGTCACCATCTGTAAGTTCCGTACCTTGTCATATTTGATTCCATTTTTACGAGTTGAGTTCGAACTTGCATTAGATGTTAATTTTATGCTGGGTGTGCAGGTGGCTACTCATTTGAAGGGTTTGGCCAGAAAGGCTAAACTAAACGAGGGCCGTGCCAAAGCGGCCCGGGCTTATAAGGCGAGGGTGGCTTCCCTCACACTTGAGCGGGCTGAGTTGTGAGGTCAGGTGCAACATATGGCCGAGGAGGCAATGAAGCTCAAATCGGAGCCCAGAGCATACCACGTCGGCAGGTGTTCGGGCGGGAGTGGAAAAGCGAGGGGGGCGACGAGGCGGCCCGGGAGGCTCGGAATGATTTGAGGGTTGTGCAGAACGACTTGATGGAGGCTAGGGGCGGGCTGCGGATCTGCCGGTGCGATCTTGAGATGGTTAGGGATAAACTGCCACATCCGAGGTGAGGCTTCGGGAGTGCCAGGAAGAAGCGCGCGATCGAAGGCGATCTGCGTGATAAGGCGGTATTTGTTGGATGAGGCTCGTCAGCGAGATAGCGAGGCGATCCAGCTCGGTGCGACGCCCGGTAGAGTGTCGGCTGCGTGGGGATCTTCATCGGCAAATAACTTTGGTGGCTCGGAGGGCGAGTGTGGAAGGCGAGGGCCAGGGGTGTCTAATCAAATGGGTTTACGGGTGGCTTGCGCGCTTTCGGAAAGAATTTGTCAATGCCTATTCCGGCCTGGATTTCAACTTTGACCTTCCCAGCGACGAGGAGGATGAGGGGTCCTTCTCTGCTGATTATCCTAGAGAACCGGGCACTCCCGCTGAGGCCCATCCCCCTTCTTCACCGTCCGCTTCTCCTTTTGATGCTTGATCTCATTGCGTCTTCGCCACGCCGATGTCGGCTTTTATACTTTTTTTTTTTTATGTATTTTTGTTAGGCCCGGGACCCAAGACATATGTAGCCTCGTCCTTAATGAATACTCACTTTTGCACTTCACTTCTTTACCGTCTCTACTTGCGCTCTTCGATGTTACGTATGAGGCAAGTGGCTTGAATTGAGCGTCACGAGTTGAAGCCGAGTTGAGCTCTTCAAAGCGAGTCGGCCCGAGACTCCAGGTGGACGACCTTTGAATTGAATTGATTACGTAGGGGGTGCATGGCTGAGCTGAGTGGATTGAGCCCCCTCGGGCAGGCCCTAAGAGGCTGTTGGAGCTACGTGGGCTGCATGCTTAGTGCGAGGCGACTCTCTGAGGCGCATGGCTTGTTTAGGAACATTGAGCTCGATCAATGTATTTCTTGGGCTTCGTCATCTGATTGGCCTGAGTTGAACTGATTCCTAGGCTGCATGGCCTGTGTAGAATGGTTGATCTCGTCAATGTGAGCTGTTAGGGCTCTGTCGACTGATTTGCTTGAGTCCAAGCGATTCCCTGGTGCATAGCTGTGTAGAATGGTGAGCGTCAATGGCAATTTGTTGGAGCTCGTGGTGATTTAGCGAGTCAGTGATTCCTAAATTGCATGGCACGTGTGAGATGGTTGAGCTCGTCAGTGTGAGCTGTTGAGCTCCGTCGGCTGATTTAGCGAGTCGATTCTAGGCTACATGGCCTATCTTGAGTAGATGAACTCATCAGAGTGAGCTCTGAGTCCGGGAGCGCTGTGGTAGGGTTGCGGTATAACTGAGGCGATCGACTTGTGTCGGGTTGCGTGACTGTCTTGAGTGAAGCGAACTCGTCAAGTGAAATTTCTTGGAGCTCGGTCTTTGTGGCCAGTGGCGATATAGCTGAGCTGATCGACTCCTCGGTGGCGTGACTGGGCGAGTAGGCAGGCGCTCGTCGAAGTGAAATTTCTTTGGAGCTCAGGGCGCCCTAAGGCCAGTGGCGATGTAACTGAGGCGATCGACTCCTCAGGTAGCATGACCTGTGCAAAGTAGATGAACTCGTCAAAGTGAAATTTGCTGAACTCGGTATTTGGCCAAGTGGCGATGTAACTTTGGTGATCTGACTCCTCTCGGGTAGCGTGACACAGTGACCAAAGTAGGCGAACTCGTCGAAAGTGTTCTTGAGCTCGGGCGCTAAGTAAGTGGCAGCAATGTAACTGGCTGATCGACTCCTCGGGTAGCGTGACTTTGTCTGCAGTAAGGCAGACCTTCGTCCAAAGTGTTTCTAGCTGGGCTCTCGAGGCGCTAAGGCGAGTGCGATGCTTTGAGCTAATCGACTCTCGGTGGCGGCGGCTGTGCGAGTAAACGAACTTCGTCGAAGTGAAATTTCTTGGGCTCGGTATTTGTGGAGCCTAGTGGCGATGTAACTGAGCTGATCGACTCCCTCGGTAGCGTGACACGATGCGAGTGAGCGAACTTCGTCAAAGTGAAATTTCTTGGAGCTCAGGGCGGCGAAGTAAGTGGTGATGTAACTGAGCTGATCTGACTCCTCAGTAAGCGTATTTGTCTGAGTAGGCGAACTTGTCAAGTGAAATTTCTTTGGGCTCCGGTATTTGAGCCCAGTGGCGTGTAACTGGTGATCGACTCCCTCGGGTAGGCGTGAGCTGTGCAAAGTAAGCGAACTTCGTCAAAGTGAAATTTCTTGGGCTTAGGCGAGGCAGTGGCGATGTAACTGGTGATCACGATTCTCGGGTAAGCGTGACTGTGCGAGTGAGCGAACTTCGTCGAAGTGAGGCTGGCGAGTCTGCGGCCATTCGACTTCTGATTTTCTTGGAAAGGTGCGAGCGTCTTTAATGCTGATTTATGGAGAATTTGGAACGTTTGTGCGACTTTTTGAGTGCTTTGGCCTTCTTATAAATGGCGGCTTCATTGCTATGGAGTTTATACTTTGAATATTCTGCCTCTTCTAGTGCGTAACTGAAATATGTGTGAGATGAAGCGTGTGATCACGGTGGAACCACAAGCTGAGGATCCGTCAAGTGCAGTTCGATTATGTTGGGCTTCTTCTTATGAAATTTGTGTTTTCCTAGTCTCCCCTTTATGGGAGTGTGTTATTCTAACCGTGCTAGGGAATGTGTCGAAGGCGGCATTTCTTGTCGCCTTCTCCATTTCCTGTTCTTCTTTCTCTTCCTCTTTTTCTTCTCCTTCTCCTTCTTTTTCATCTTTTCTTCTCCTTCTCCTTTTTTTTCATCTTTTCTTCCACATCTCATTCTCCCCTTTTTTGTTTCTTCTGCATAAACTCCTTCCATCCCTTTTTGTTTTTCCTCTTCTTCCACATCTGTTTCTCCCTCTTCCTTTGAACTCCTTCCCTCCATTTTTTCTTCTTCTCACTCTTTTCCACCTTTCTTCCATTTATTCCCCATCTTGTTTTCTTTCCTCTTTTCTTCACGAGTTTTTTTTTTTTTTTTTGAGGAAACGCATGGGTGCTTCCAAGATGTCGATGACACCAACTGATTATGGCCAGATATGTCGATTGGAATAAAGAAAGACTTTTCCTTTTATGTCTATGAGCTATGTAATTTTTCTGAGCATTATATGTTTGAGTTGCTTGTGACGTCTTAACAAAATAACCAGTAAATGGTCGAATCGTTAACTGAAAATTGATAAATCTCCATTTAAGATTACAAACCAAGGTCTACTGATAAAAACGTTTAAGATGTTCCGCATTCCAGGCATGTTGTAAAATTTTCCACTCTATGTTTGGAGCTCATAGTACTGGTTGTGACTCGAGATATAATATAGGGGCCTTCCCAGTTGGGGCCCAATTTCCCATGTGCTGGATTCTTCCTTGCTGGCAGTAGCTTTTTTAAGACCAAATCACCCGGCATGTAGCTTTTGGGTTTGACTTTTTGGTTGTAGTACCTCGCCGTCTTCCTTTGGTAGTCTTACATGCAGCACTAGAACACAACTCCACGTTTTTCATCTAAGAGATCCAAATTTAGACGGAGAGCCTCGTCATTGTGCTCTATTGCCGCTAACTCGATCCTTGGGGACTTTAATCCGACCTTAACGGGAGACTCTGCCGGTCATAGAAGTGGCGAATGGGGTTTCTCGGGTTGCTGACTTTTGTGTTGTCCTGTAGGCCTATAGCACCTTGGGGAGGTATTCTATCCATTTTCCTTTAAGTTCCAATTTGGTCTTCATGCGGCCTTAAGGGTCACGATGGTGACTTGACCTGACCTTTAGGCGTGGATGTCTTGGAGACGAGTAATAATTCTTAATTAGGCTCCTTGCAATCTACGAATTTGGCGTTGTCAAATTGTTTTCTTGTGTGAAACTCCGAAGCAGGGTCAGTTGACTACCTTGCGTCGACTGCGAAAAATATATACCTCGTATCACGAGGCATACTGAGTAAAAGCGTACTTGGGCTGCATCAACACTCATCAAATATACCCAACTATATTCCAATAGTTGGCCTCGCAAATTTATATCTGACAGAATATATTACATGGTTCAAGAGTTATAACATTTCTCTTAATACAAATACATATTAAAATCTATAATTCTAATACATATTATCCAAAAACATCAAAGTCACAACCCGGCTTTCTTCAAAATCGGTCTCTAAGAAGAGTCGTCTTCTCGAACACCCCTGTACCTGAAAAAATATTCCCTCGACAGGGTGAGCTATCGCCCAGTAGTGGAATCACCCTAAATGGGTTACTCTCCACCTAAGTGCATATGCAATGCTCAGGAATTTAAGAAACACACACTCAAAATGCATCGTGATCCTACTTGAATGTCTACATGTCCATTCCCATGTCTCGAGTCCTTACCGACTCCCTCACACTTATCTAAGCCATGTATGAGAAAAATATCATTTTCAAAACAAAACTTGTTGTTTTCGAAAATACACTACCGAAGTGTCGGTAAAAAGATAGGACTACCCTCCGAGAGGAATGTGTTGGAGAACTTCCCGAAACAGTCATGGTCCTCATCCGAAATGATCTGTTGGACCGTCTCCCAACCCCATTCTCCGGAAAATCATCATGTGAAATTCCTTTCGCAACCATGTTCGTTTTTCAGAAAATTCGTGTCATGCACTCACACCTAATTTCTAGGTTACCCGAGTGCATATGAAATGCATTATGCCATTTCAATCATGTTTATATAATATATCAATTATGCATATATTCACAAATTACATTCACACCACATGTAATTTAACATGGATCAACCATCTCTCAAACTAGTTCACTTGAGCTATTCAATATTCATCAAACATCACGAATTAGCTCATTTGAGCAATTCACAATCATCTCCAATGGCCTACACACACGATTATATTCATATAGTGAGCAAATCTAATCATCTCCAAAGGCCTATACACACAATTATATTCCATATAATTGTGACATCATGTTAACACATCAAACTTATGCATTAACCTATTAATTCCACACAACTCAAGCCATTCATTTTCAAAAATATTTCAATAATTATGAAGCAAACACCCAGCTTAGCCTACGATCCACGAGGGCATCCAAATGGGCTCAAATTTCCACACTTCGGTTCCAAGATTTGGGGCCAGATCAAAGCAACCCCTCACGGCCTCGAGCCAACCACCGGGGTACAAAACACTTAAACAAGGGGAAAACAAGTAGGATAAAACCCCTACCTCACGGAGTTGTCAAAACTCCAACTTTTTGGTGTCCACGCGCAGCTTTTATCGCGTAGATCAATTTTGCCTTCAACCAGCCAATCAAACGGTCAGATTTCGTAAGTCGAAAAAAAAAAAAACTAAGAGAAAAAAATAAAAAATAAAATATATCTCCCTCTCTCATCACCGCCCTCTCTGCGCTCTCCGTCCGTCTGACCTCCCTTTTATCATTTTTTCTTTTTCTTTTTAATTATTATTATTATTATTATTATCATTTGGATAAGCGATTTCTATTGTCCCATTGGTCCATTTACGTCGAGAAAAATTTATTTCTTTTTCCGGTTCAATTACTTTAAATGAACTTTAACTCACGCCATTTTCTAACTTCCGAGATTTTCGTAAAAATCTCGTCCCTGAAGTCATTGGCGATTTATCACCCAGAAATTCGTAAAATATTACATTTGTCTGGAGTGTGAAACTTTTTCTAGGTCACTGGGTATTCAGCAGATTTAGGCGTAGTCCAGTTGCGTCATCCGAGATCTAGAAATTTCAGTTTTCAACGGTACCGTTTTACCATTTTTCGAGGAAAAAATTGAATTTTCTCGGGTTTTACATTCTCCCCTTAACGAGAATTTGTCCCCAAATTCACGCACATCGCATCACTCACATGCATATGCTACCTTACAACTCAATCTGGGTGCCGGGTATGATAGCCAGCATCGAGGTCACAATCATGACAACCCGATGGCTGTCCGATTTATCCCGTAATCAGAATGACATCAACAACCAATATGTCTCTGCCCTAAGATTCCACCACACTTCCCTTTGCCTTGACTACGATCTATCCCTGACCTAGATGGTCGTGGCTCTGGAACCCTCGTGAACTTGAAGCCTTGGGCTTCTTCCCCGAACTAGAAGAAGACCGACTCTCCTTCCTCTTGACACTAACACTTGCGTCCCTAGTGCGTCGAGCATTCTCGATCTCTCTCTCTATGGTCAAGGCTGTCCCAACCATGGAGTCCATGTCACGTAAGCGAAGTCTGCTATCTGCTGAATGAACTGACTTCGGCCATTCTGGAATTTCGACCTTGGCCGTATCTGTGGCCACATAGTCATCACCAAAAGTGCCAACTTAGTGAATCCGGCCATGTACTCCATCGGCGTCATTGTTCCACATACCGACTCTAGGAACTCTTGGGCCTTGGCATGTCTGCGTGTAGGAAAAACTTGCTCATAAAGAGCCCATGGAACTACGCCTTTGAGTCATTGCCTACAAATCCACTAGAAGTCTTAACTTGATCCATACATGGGACTCACCCTCTAGGCTGACGGCTAGCGTCTGCTGCATGGAATTAATATCCATAGCCTCGATACATTCCGATCTGCAGAAATGTGGTTTGCCACCATGGGATCCTTCCCCACAATAGCGTCGGAGGATGATGTGACTTAAATCTCGGAGGTTGCCGGACCTCCTGACTACCGGTTGCACTAGCACATTGCAATGGTAGTAGGCCCGCAACCTAGCGGCCTCGGCAAGGGCCTCTTTGGTCAAATATTAGTGGTGCTTGGCTGGCACCTGCGTGTGAATGACCTCTACGTCCTCGGCTTCGACTTGCCATACACACACATGTCAAATGGCGATAAACTTTATTTAATCTCATTTAGTCGAACTAGTAATGCACATACCAATTACTAGTAGACTTAACAATACATAGACACGACCCATTCATCACCTTTTTCCTTAGTGGTGCTACTTGCCAACCACTCCTTTTATTTATTTCAATAAAATTCAACACTTTCGGAGTTCATTTCATTTTCGAACCCCTGAGTTATAGTTCCTAACCTTTAGCATTCCACTTCTTTATATACATTATGCCATGCATATAATTTTCCAGCCTTGATAACACGCAATCACATTTCCCATATACATCATATCGTGTAGCATATAAGTTTTCCACGCAATGTAACACCACGATCACACAATGACAAACATGGAACACATATCCGAGACACAACCTGAAACACACCATGCATGCGATGGTCTAAACCCGTCCATGAACTCCTAGGTATTTATTGTACCTAAACTCCGATACCAAATATAGCGCTAGTATCAATTTCACGCAATAGCAATGGCCTAAGCCCACATGTCCCTCAAGCCCTAGGTAGTCATTATACCTATGCTGCGATACCAAGTTGTGAAGGCTGGTATCGAGTAAACTATAACTACACCCAGAGCTCCCAATTGTCGTTAACTGGCTACGATGCAATTGTGGTGGTATCGGATATTAAACTCAATTAATCATAATAGGCACTACACTGCAACTACATATCCTAGGTCCATGCCAGCACGCTACAGGTAATCGTATACCTTAGCTTTGATACCAAGCTATGAAGCTTGTATCAGGACTAAACTCATAGCTACACCCACCGAGCTCCCAAGGTAATCATTTACCTTAGCTCTGATACCAAGCTGTGAAGCTGGTATCAGGACTACACTTATAACTACACCCACCGAGCTCCCAAGGTAATCGTTTACCTTGGCTACGATATAGCGTGAAACTCAAAACCTGGGGTCAGTTGACTACCCGAGTCAACTGCGGAAAATCTATACCTCTCGTATCCACGAGAGGCACGAACTGATAAAAATAGCCACTTGGGCCCTAACGTAACCACTCATCAAATATACCCGCTATATTCCAATAGTTCAACTCACAAATTTATATCCCAACCAAATATATTACATGGTTCAAAGTTATAACATTTCTCTTAATACAAATACATATTAAATCTATAATTCTAATACATATTATCCAAAACATAAAAACCACAACGGCTTTCTTAATCAGTCTCTAAGAAGAGCGATCTTCTGAACACCCACATACCTGAAAAAAATATTCCCTCGGCCGAGTGAGCTATGCCAGTAATTGGAATCACCCTAAATGGGTTACTCTCCACCTAAGTGCATATGCAATGCTCAATTTAAGCACACACTCCAAGTAAATACGTGATCTGCTTGAATTTCTACATGTCAATCCATTCCATGTCGAGTCCTCAGACTCCCTCACTTATTAAGCCATGTATGAGAAAAATATCATTTTCAAAACAAAACTTGTTGTTTTCGAAAATATACTACCGAAGTGTCGGTAAAAAGATGGGACTACCCTTCGAGGCGAATGTGTTGGAGAACTTCCCGAAACAATCATGGTCCTCATCCGAAATGATCTGTTGGGCCGTCTCCCAACCCCATTCTCCGAAAAATCATCCTGTGAAATTCCTTTCGCAACCATGTTCGTTTTTCAGAAAATTCGTGTCATGCACTCACACTTAATTCTAGGTTACCCAGTGCATATGAAATGCATTATGCCATTTCAATTATGTTTATACAATATATCAATTATGCATATATTCACAAATTACATTCACACCACATGTAATTTAACATGGATCAACCATCACCCAAACTAGCTCACTTGAGCTATTCAATATTCATCAAACATCACCCAAATTAGCTCATTTGAGCAATTCACAATCTCATCTCCAATGGCCTACACACTGATTATATTCCATATAATTGAGCCGTCAAATCTCATCTCCTAAGGCACATACACACAATTATATTCCATATAATTGTGACATCATGTTAACACATCAAGCTTATGCATTAACCTATTAATTTCACACAACTCAAGCCATTCATTTCAAAAATATTTCAATAAATTATGAAACAAACACCAAAGCATTTACCACGATCCTGGTACATCCCGAATGGAGCTCAAAAAATTTCCACATTTCGGTTCCAGATTTGGGACCGATCAAGCTGACCTGCGGCCCCTCAGAGCCAACACAGTATTTACAAAACACTTAAAAGCGAGGGTAAAACAAGTGGATGAAACCTACCTCCACCGAGTTTGTGAAAACTCAACTTTTTTGGTGTCAGCGTAGGCTGTCGGCGTGAATCGATTTTGCCTTCAACCCAGACGAAATCCGACGATTCAGATTTTAAAACGAATGCGAAAAAAAAAACTAAGAGAAAAAAATAAAATATAAAATATCTCTCCCTCTCTCATCACCGCCCTCTTTGCGCTCTCCGTCCGTCTGACCTCCCTTTTATCATTTTTCTTTTTTTATTTATTATTTATTATTATTATTATTATTATTATCATTTGGATAAACGATTTCTATTGTCCCATTCGGGTCCATTTCTATCCCAAAAAATTTTATTTCTTTTCAGTTCAATTACTTTAAATGAACTTTAACTCACGCCATTTTCTAACTTCCGAGATTTTCGTAAAAATCTCGTCCCTGAAGTCATTGACGATTTATCACCCGAAATTGGCAAATATTACATTGTCTCGGAATTGTGAAACTTTTCTAGGTCACTAGATTTCGCGAGACGAATTTAACGGCTCAATCCGTTTCGTCATCCGAGATCTAGAGAATTTCCGGTTTTCAACCGAAATTACCGTTTTACCCTTTTTCAGAAAATTTGAATTTCTCTCGGGTTTTACATTTCCGTTGTCCGATATTAGGGCTCTTGGGATACCAAACCTGCATATGATGGCTCGCCACACAAAATTGCGTATCTTACGTTACGTGATTGTGGCTGAAGCGGCACCAGCCCACTTGGTGAAATAATCTCTTGCTGACGATGATGAATTTTATTGACCCTTTCCCGAGCGGTGATATGTCTAAACCCCAGCATTGGAAGGGCAAGGGGCTTGTGGTAGCGTCGAGAGCTCCCGATGGGGCGTGAGATCTTAGCGTGCTCTGGCAGTCTTGCATTTCTTGACTAGTCGGTTGCATCTTTGAGTATTGTAGGCCCGGTAGTATCCTGTCTCAAGACGCGCTCACGCGATCTTTCGAGCTCAGATATGATTTCGCATATACCCACCGTGTACTTCTCTTAGCACGTATTCAATGTTTTTCTATGATACGCCCGAGGATTGGTGTGAAGAAACCTCAGCATGCCGGGCTTCCCTTATGATTAGTGAACCTGGCTGACCTCGTCCTGATTTTGGCTGCTTCTTTCGAGTCGTCAGGTAGACGTCCGTCACATTATATAATCGAGTAGGGTCCATCGACTTAACCGGATCGGAGCTGGGTAACCTCGCGTCAGCGAGATGTCGATGGGAGCTCCGCCCCGGTATTCGGCAGTGTCGACTGCTAAGATATTCTGTAAAAATTTGTTCTTAACTGCGACGTCGGCTCGGGAGTTCTACGCTCTGGGGACATGTCACGACTTGAACCCGGCCTGAGAATTTTTCCAGTAAATCTACGACCTTTTGGAGATATAGGATCATCCTTCCACTTTTGGCCTCGTAGGTGTCATCTATTTGTCTTACTACCAACTGGGAGTCGCTGCAGACTTCTAGCTGGTCAACTTCCAGTGAATGGGCGAGGTTGAGGCCTGCTATGACGGCCTCATACTCGGCCTCGTTGTTAGAGGCTTGGAATCCGAATCTAAGTGCGTACTCAATGTCTATTCCTTCTGAAGAGGTCAAGATTAGACCTGCTCCACTCCCTTGTGCATTTGAGGCTCCATCTACAGAGAGTTTCCAGATAGGGAGGTCATTCATTGCTGACGTTACGACCCGGGTTCCCGTAGGGAGTGAACTCCATGACGAAGTCAGCTAAGACCTGCCCTTTTATTGAAGTTTTCGGCTTGTATTTGATGTCGAACTCGCTCAGTTCTATGGCCCACTTCCTTCGACCTTTCGAACTCCCGGTTTATGTAACGCTTCATGGAATTGTCCAGTTGGAACTATGGTATGAGCACGGAAGTAAGGCGGAGTTTTTCGGCTGCGATTACCAAGGCCAGAATTAGTTTCTCCATCCTTGGGTACCTCTCCTCGCTCCTCTCAAACTTTCGGCTGCAATAGTGGCCCGGATGCGTACTCATTCTTTGTCCACTGACGAGTGACCTTGGTCAGTCACGATACACTAGGTATAGGGTGAGGAGCTCCCCTTCAATAGGACTTACTAGAATGGGAGGGGAGCTCAAATATTTTTTCAATGCTGAAAATGCTTCCTCGCACTTCGTATCCCATTGAAAGGCTTTCTTCAGGACTTGGAAGAAAGGCTGGCATTTATCCTTGCCACTAGATCTGAATCGGCAAGAAGCGTGATCAACTTCCGTCAAGCGTGAACTTCCTTTATACTTGATGGCGAAGGCATGTCGAGTACAACCTTTATCTTGTCTGGATTTGCTTCAATTCCTCGATTGGTTGACTAGAACCCGAGGAATTTTCCGGCGATACTCCGAAGGCACGGCAGCTGGATTCGGTTTCATGTTGTAATTTCTCAAGATCTGGAACGCCTCGGATAGATGAGCTATGTGGAGCTCAGCTGTGGTGGATTTTACCAACATGTCATCTATGTACACCTCCATAGTTGTGCCTATCTGCTTCTGGAACATCCGATTCACCAACCTCTGATACGTGGCTCCTGCGTTCTTGAGCCCGACTGACATCTGCGATGTGATAGGTTCCTACGCTATGGCCGACGAGGTTTTTCTTGGTCACTGGGTCCCATGCGATCACGGTTTAGCGGGAGAAGGCATCCATAAAACTGAAGAGTTCGTGGCCCGCAGTGGCATCCACAATGAGGTCGATTCGTGGCAGAGGGAAATTGTCCTTTGGGCACGTTTTGTTGATGTGGTGCGATAGTGCAAAGCAACCGCTTGTCGTTGCTTTTTTTGACTAGTCTGGCGTTGGCTAGCCATTACGGATATTCTACACTCCACGATTGCTCACACTTTGTGAGGTTCTTACGAACACTTCCTCATTGATGGCTTTTTGTCTTTCTGGCGCGAAGCTCCTCCTCTTTTGTTTTGATTGGCTTGAAGGATGGGCTGACGTTCAGCCTATGAGTGATTATTGTAGGATCAATTCCTCCCATGTCTGCCTACTTCCATGCGAAGACGTCTTTGTTCTGTCTTAAAAAATGGATAAGGAGGTTTTTGAGGTCTTCTGCTAGCTTGGAGCCTATATAGGCGAGATGTTCAGGGTCGTCGTCTAACAATACCGGTTCCAATTCTTCTGAGGGCTCAGGTCGAGTGAGCACCTCGTCACGCATGTCGAGCTCATCCAGGTATATGTTGTCGGCCAGTTTTACTGTTCATGGATGTTGAGTAGCATTCCCTAGCCACTCGTTGATCTCCTCGAACCATTCCTACCCCGTTTACGGTAGGGAATTTGATCATCATGTGATATGCGGAAGGGATGGCTTTTATTGCATTGAGAGAGGGTCTGCCCAGCAACATGTTATAAGAAGACGGGGCGTCTACGACGAGGAATCTTGCCGTAGTCATTGCCTGGCATGGGGGATCTCCCAAGGTAAGTATCAATTATATTGGTACAAATTAAATACCTTTCCCAGAGAACCCCCGCAGATGAGTGTTGACGGGTTCTAGTTTCCCCCTTCCAATGCCCATTTTATCGAAGGCTGACATGAAGATTGTCACGCCCCGATTTCCGACCCGACCCGATTGGCGGATCCGAACCGGTTTCCGGGACGCGAGACCAAATACTGGGACTCTTTACCTGAATTTTTTTTTTTTTAAAAGCCAACTGGCACCTGTGGGTATGGCCCACATCTTATAACAAAATCAAAATAATATATACGATCAAAGAACTACCCTTTGGAGTGGTGTCCATCAAAATCTAGACACATATAACTGAGTCCCATTTACAAACATAAAACTACACTTTTACATTTACAAATCAGAGCACGGAACCTACATGTAGTGAACCCTTACAAGTGTGTTGGCCCGGTTTTGTATCGCGGATGTTTCTTGGCGTCTTCTCACAGTACCTACGGATTAAAAACCGGTGCTAAGCTTTGCAGCTTAATTGGGAAACATATCTATCTGAAACACAAATAATCGATAACGAGAACAAGATATCAAAATCTTGAGAGTTCATATCATATTTTGCATGCATACTTATTCATAACAAACTTATGCTTGTTCACATCTCTCATATCTTGGGTGAACTTTTACTTATACTTATAACAAATTATACTTGGGTCTTACACTTATAGCAAACTTATTCTTATGTGGGTCTTATACTCATAGCAAATGTAATCTTATTCAGATCTTATACTTATAGCATTCAGATCTTCTACTTATAGCAAACTTATTCTTATACGGATCTCCCGTAGAACACATACTTAATAACATATCGGACGTATACTTATT
Source organism: Tetrastigma voinierianum (assembly GCA_016808115.1). Taxonomy (NCBI): domain Eukaryota; kingdom Viridiplantae; phylum Streptophyta; class Magnoliopsida; order Vitales; family Vitaceae; genus Tetrastigma; species Tetrastigma voinierianum. The sequence goes on from JAEQBH010001140.1 coordinate 255,826, forward strand.
GGGAGCGCGAAGGACATATATATATCGGACTTATGTCAGCCTGATACTTATCCACATACACGTACTTATCTCTCTCAAATCTCCCGTAGGAGTTCACAGAACTTATGCTCATACAGAGGTACCCTTAGGTACTCAAAGCTTATACTTATACTACGGAGTTTATCCTGGCATTACGGAACTCATACTTGTATTACTGAACTTATTCTTGTATTTCAGATCTTATGCTCGTCTTACAGAGCATATACTTGTCTTACGGAACTTTTACTGGTCTTACGGAACTTATACTGGTATTACGGAACTTATACTGGTATTACGGAACTATCGCGATCTTACGGAACTTATCTTTTGGTCTTACGGAACTTATACGGTCTTCTGAGCATATACATGTATTTGGTTTATACATGTATTACACATAACTTATATACATGTATTTCGAGATCTTATACATGTCATCTGAACTTATATCGTCTTCTACAAGGGCCTCTGAGGTCTTACGGATCTTATTCTTGTGCCGAAGGTACCCATTAGGTACGATGGAAGTCGGATCGGGATCATATCTCATACGAGTCGGATCAAACTTCTACGAGATCACGGACATTGGTCTTTCGTAGGTGCAGTTATAGTTCATTATCACGAAATGTAGTAGTTCTGTTGGACTTATACTTATTTCACGGAACTTGTACTTATTTATCGATGCGAATTTTCGTAGGTCTCGCGGACTTATACTTGTTTTTATCGATCACGGGAGTACTTTCGTGGGTACCTCTTGAATTCATCGAATCTGAGAATCTTGCAGTCTCTGAACTTGATGAAATACGAAGTACCCATAGGTACCCTGAACTTGTCGAATGCGGGAATTGCGGGGTAGGTCTTCTGGAACTTAAGCGAGCCGGGGGACTTAATCGGGCGGAACATTCGGATACGAGTACCCGCCCAGGCACTCACGAGACTAAATCAAAGACATGACTAGGAGACTTAATCAAATACGGTACGTAGGTACTACGAGGAGACATTTTTAGATCTGGGAGTTAATCGGAATCGGACTTGTTCGAGATCTTGGAGTACCGTGGGTGCTACGAACTTGTCGGATCGGGACTTAATCGAGGAGGCGGGGAGTTAATCGGAGACGGGAGTACCCATAGGTACGCTACAGGAGACTAAATCGAGAGACAGACGAACTTAATTAAATACCGTACCACGTAGGTACTACGACATTTTGGATCTGAAGGTACCCGTGGGTACTACGAGCTTAATCTGACAGGAATTACTGTGGGTACTGCAGACAATCTGAGTACGTGGATCTTTATTCTTATTCTCTATTCGAGTCTTATCATATAATTGTTTGACTTCCTAGACCCGGTAATGCGGAGTGAGTAGGACACGACCTGATAAGTACCGAAGATCTTATCTGATCTGTGATCTTAGTAGCACTAATCCCGGACCAAGTCTGCGTAGCATAGCAGGTGGGAGTCAGTGTGTCGGAGAATGCCGAGTACTAATCGGGGGTCTCTTAGGAGCACTAATCGAGATCTTAGAAGTACTAGTCGGGAGTGTCGGAGCACTAATCGGGAATCTGAAGTCTTAGTCAGAATCTTAGAACCTTGTCGAATCTGCGAAGTACTATTCGGGCGATGAGTCTTGTGTCATTTAATAATAAGCGGTCTTAGGTGGTTTACAATTATATGAAATTCGATAACTTACTATCTTATAATAGGACATTGTTAGCCCCATTATGCGTTCATGAAGATCGTATTCCATATGCTGGTAGGTATGATGAGCATGTAATCACCTTATTCATGTATTCTTATTCTTCTATGAATCTACTTTACCCAGGAATTGGAATCAATCCAATCGGATCGTCCAAACTCAAGTTATGGCATTTTCATGCCAACTAGTCGGTTTACCAATTTTACCGAGGGACAGTTTGAAATATTTATTTTCCAGTGCCTTGTCTCGATATTTGACACTGGATCTTTGTACTTCTTTAAATTTAAGGTGCTAAGGGTTCTATTCCAACTGGAATCACCCAATTCGGAGCACCGGAACTCGAGTTACGTTCGAATCAATCGGGAATCCTCTATGATCAGCGATCACGGAAGATATGGGCTTGCACATAGCCCCACTTTGGTGAATTTTCGAGCTATCTAGAGTCAGAATTTGGAATGCTAATAAATATGGTTTGTTCTCCTTGAAGATTTTAAGTGGCCACTTGAATCCACTCCAAATCGGATAAGAAATGAGAGTTATGTCCAAAATACAAAAAGCGAGTCGAGAATAGGAAAACCCAGGAACAAGTTGTACCGGTACAAGCTCAAGTTGTACCGGTACAACTTGGCCAAAAATGACCAGAACCGAAATTGTGCCGGTGAAGCTCAAGTTGTGGAATTGCCCATCCAATGCCCGAGGGAATGGGTATTTTCTCCCATTTCCATGCTGCAGAACCCCAATCAACTCTATACCTAATAAACACTTCAAGATCACTTCAAATTCATCTTATGATCTCTTTCTACTCAATTTATCATTCAATACACCTCTTATGAACTCTATTAAACTCAAACATGCTTTCTATTCATCTCTTATACAAGGCCTAGGGTTTTACTCAACCCTACATTCAAGAAACTTTGGTTAGGATGACATCCTAACAAACCCTAGATTTAGAGACAAGATATTAACCATATCAAGCCTTAAATTCCATGTGATCCATACAAAATCCATACTCAAAGTAGTTTCCATACCTTAGCTTGCTTGTCTTCTCTTCTCTTCTTCTCTTCCTTTCTTCTTCTTCTTCCTTCTCCCATCCGGTTCTCCCCAAATGAGACCAATTTGGTCTTTAAATTCAGATTTTGTTAAGGCCTTGTTTGGCCCTAGACAAAAACCCATTTTTGGTTTTTAAATTTTCTTTATTTGCTTTTGGCCCATAACTCTTTCTCTATTTATAAACAAACTTTCTTTATTTTACATTTCAGTCTCAAATCTTGGTTTCAACTATGACTTTGCTCCCTTTTCGACAAATTACAATTTTTGTCTCTTATTGTAAATTTCCGGTCTCTAGGTTTCCTTGTTTCACATTTAAATCAGCCGAAATGGGCCAAATTATACTATAAAATACTCCTGGGTGTCGAACGACTAGGGTATATTTCGGTGTTACAAAGATGATATCACTTAACTCCCGCTATCAATTAGACCCGATGAACTCGCTTTGTCGCCACAACCGCGAACTACCAAGTGGGTCATGAGGATGTTGGCATCCCACCGTGATCCAAATCGTGAGAATGTGATGGATGTGTCGAGTCATGCGCTTTTAGACACCGCTTGTATTTCCGCTATCTCTCGTCGACTGATGCCGCTGCATTTGCCTCTCCGAATAGCTGATTCTACCTCCCCGCGAATCCTCCAGAGATTACCTAGATTTCACCCAGGGGTTGTTGGTGCTGAGTCGTCTTCTGTCGAGGTGGTGGCTACTTGCAGCGCGGCCCGGTTCTCAGCTTGACTCGAACCCGATTTTTGTGGATATGAAGCGCCTGAGGTACCCCGCACTGTATTAAGTACTCTATTTCTCTCTCGAGTCAGATGCACTCGCCCGTGCGGTATCCAGAACCTGGCGGAACTCGCAGTATTTGGAGTTGTCTCTCGTCAGCAGGTCTCACTTCATTTGGCTAGCCACCAGAATTGTTCTTTTCGCATTCGTGCGTGACCTCGTGATAACAAGCCGCAAGGTGAAACGCCGAGGCGACAACGTAGTTCGATTGCAGACCTAGACTCCATCTCCGAGGTTCCCACGCCTTTTTAGGGATCAAGCCATTTTTCTTTAGAGATCCTTCCCGGTCGTTGCCTTGGGCTTCGCCTCGTCGTCTGTCTCACTCGCTTTTCTTTATGAGTGCTTCCCTTCTCGATACGAGGGCTTCTTCATCAAGCATACTCTCTCGCACTCTCACCATGCTTGTTTGGGATTCTTTGAGATGGAAAACATCAAGTCTTTCTCGACCGAACCCCTAAGCCAAAGAATTTAACGCAGTTGATCGCGAATTTCCCCTACTCCGGCATATCTACCTTAGAGACTCCGCATCGATTCGCTGATAAGACCTCAGGCTTTCTTGCGAGCCCTGCTTGATGGTTAGTAGATGATAACTTGGCTTTCTATACGTCCTGGCCCTAATGAAGTGAGAGACGAATGCAATGGATAGCTCTCTGAATGAGGAGATTGACGACAGTGGAAGTCTATTGAACCACGCTGCTGGGCCTTTGTGGTGATAGCGGAAGCTCAGACGCACCGGATCTGATACCCATGCACCCCATTTGGTTTTTGTAAGTGTTGAGATGATCGACTTATCTCCGGTGCCATCGAACGCCCACCCGTGGCATTCTCGAACTCACCGAAAGTGGTAAAGTGGTGTACCTCAAATGTGATAAAGTATGACTCCTGCCTGCTTGCACTGCTGCATCCATAAGGTCGAGCCGTCCTCTTACTACCTCCCTCACACGCAACGAGCTCTTGCCGAGGCTCTGAACCTCCTGTCCCATGATTGCTCTCCCGCTTCCTTGGCCGAGGGTGGCGCAGCTTCGCTCCACGTGCCTCCAAGCGTTGTTTTCGCCGCCTTCCTCCAGGCTAGGAGGTGGTCCGTGCCCCGGCTCGGCTGAATTCTCGTCGTTTCTAGCCTCCACCAGGAGTGCCTGTGATTGTGTCAGTTCTTCATAAGGGAAATGTCATGGCTTTCCCGAGTCCGCCGCGCTTCCCGTGGTCGTCACGTGATCCGTCCGTGAGTTGTTCTAACCTTCTATTAGACGCCGATCGGGTGAGGCGGAGGCCTCCACCTCGTCCGCGGTTACCTCATTGTTTCTAACGCGACCGAGGCTCCGCTTATCCGCGATGCCCGGGTCGGGTCTTGCATCTCGAGGATTAGCGCGCTCCCGCTTGTGTTCCGAGTCGATACTCATCGCGAATCGAGAAATCGCTATACTTGTAAAGGAACTATCGCTCCTACGACGGCGCCAACCGATGATGCCTCTTTTTCAAACTGAATCCAAGTCGAGCGTGTAGGGTCATTGGGCCGACCGGGATTGTCGGCGGTCGGGATGCGTGCCCTGGATCGCCCTGGTCGAAGTAGGATCAGCCGCAAAGGTTGGTCCTGTTGCGCCTGACGTGGCACTCCCATGCAAAACAAGAAAGAAGGGGGGTCGGCGAGGGCTTCGTCCGTGGCCGCTCCGATGCCTAAGTCAGTTTCTTTTTAAGAGAAAAGAGAGACTGTTTAGAGGGCAAATGTGTTGCGTATGTCTGTGTATGAATATGCGTATTGACGTTAGTTTTTTGCGTACCTTTCATCGATGGGGTGGCCTTGTATTTATAGTAGATGTTCGACCAGTTGGATGGTGACTAGGATCGCTCCATTGATGAGATATTTTTTGTTATTATCGATTTGATTTGCAAAGGATATAGAAAGAGCAGCTTTATTTCGGGGATAATATTCCTTCCTTATTGGGGGATCCGATTTGATTTGCGGAATAATATATTATCGTGATTATTCTATATTCGTACCTATGGGAGACTTCCCATAATCTGGCCTTTAGCTGCGGGTCAGACCTCATTCGGGCCGGCACCAAAAGGCTTGAATACTGCAATGGGCCTACCTCTCCTTCTCGGGGGTTTATTAATGCATTCAATGTTTCGTTGGGCCGGTCTCTTTCTTGGCTCTAATGTACCCGTGAGCCTTATTTTTCGTACTTATCAATAATTTTTCTTTTATTCCATTGTCGAATAATCGTTGCTTTTACTATTTTTTTTTCTTTTTATATATTTCTTCATTCTATTCTCACAAAGAGGATGCTTCATGTAGTTGAACTAGAAAAAAAAAGTCAAGATTTCCAAATTTTTGAACTTTATTCCTGAGGAACAATATCTGTGTGTTAATTTAGTGTTTCAGATTATATATATATATATATATATATATATATATATATATATATATATATATATATATATATATATAGAATTCCTTGATGCTTTCACTAAGCTCTTAATATTTTGAGAAACATGGGCTTCACGGAAGTTAATTAAATTTAAAATCTTAACCAAAAAATCAATTTGTATTAACCGTTTCCCAAATAATTTATCTTCAGTTGATTATTGCTAATGTTTTGAAAACCGGACTGGTGAAACGGCCTATTCAACCGAGATATTCGTTTCAGTAATTTTTTTTTTTCAAGTTAAAACGACGTCGTTTTACTTATAGGCCCGTTGATTCGAACATGAGAGGAGGAAGTTACAAGGGAATCACTCTACCATTGTGCTGTCATTGTGATTATTTTATATATTAACAAAATTATATATTACTACAAATTAAGTATATATTTATAAAAAAAAGTTTCTTCCATTTTTAATATGTTTCATATTTAAACATTATACATATTTTGAAAATAAATTTTAAAATATTTTATTTATATAAAAGGTAATAAATAATATCTTAAATATTATTAATTATATATTTTAAAATTTGAATAATATATAAATAATATATTTATTATGTCACCGGTTCAACTGCTAGTCGACCGCCGGTCCGACTCAGAACCGATAACTTTTTCTCGATGAATCACCGGTCCGGTTTTTAAAACATTGATTATTGCTTTTAAAATCATTTATTTTATTTATTCAAAGAATTTTGGAGACTTTTAAGCTTAAGGAAACTTTTAACTTCAAATCATGTTGTTAGAATATGTCTCAAATTCTTATTTAGTATTAATTATTTTTTAAATAATATTTTATGGATAATTCCTATTTGTTATATTATTATAATATTATGTTTTTATAGAATAAAGAAAACTTTTATGAATATCCTTATAAATATTTTGAGTCATGAGAGGAAAAAAATATGAGAGAGATGTAAGAGTTTGAGGATCAAGTTTTATCAGTATTTCGGGGTGATGTAAGCATCCTAAGGTTTCGTGAATTTGTGATTTTTCTTAATCGTTGCAATACTTTAATACTCTAATCTTGTTTTTTGTGTTTTCAAGAATAGTGAAAATATTCTCTCTCATCCGTGAATGTAGACATAATTAGCCGAACCACGTTAAAACCTTTTATGCATTTTTATGATGATTTATTTATCTTTGTATTCTTTAATTCATTTTATTGTTCATCCAAGCTTCCGTAGTTAGAACACATGTTAAACTTATTCATTTGATAGCAACCTTCATTATATTTTTCTTATTTTTCATTTTATGTAATTTTCATTGGGTTAATAGTTGAGGGTTTGGTGACGGATAAAGTCATAAATATATAATTTATATATTATTAAATATAAAATTATATATGTATATATAAATATAATATTATTTTTTGCTTTTTTATATATCAAGATTCTCTAATATATATAAATATAAATCTATTCATATTTTAATTTTTATTAAAATATATCATATTTAAATTTAAATATATTCATAATAAAAGGAAGTTAATTTACATTTACTTTTTTACTTAATAAGTTATGCAAAAATTAAAAATAATAAAATAAAATAGTCTAAAGCCATTCCTAGATGATTTATTATCTATTGTTGGTTTAGACTCCATCTATCGGGGTTTGTATCGATTTCAATTTATTTAATATACATCCGTTCTAGGAATAGAATCGGATCAGAAAATAATATCAATGGATTCCAGTCCGGTTTTTAAGACATTGCTTAATACAATTATAGTTATTAAAAACTTATACAAAATTTAAATTACTTACTATTTCGTGTTAATATAATTCATTAAATTTATTTCTTTTCTTTTCTTTTTACTTTTCCAATGTTTTCTTTTCTTTTCTTTTTACTTTTCCAATGTTTTCTTTTCCCCACTATTGTGCTTCAAACATAATGTGCTTTATTTTCATGTACATTGAGTGTCCAATAATGTATTCTTTCTCCCAAACCCAAAGTACGGTATCAAATTGTCAATCTCTCTTAACAGTAACACTTCATCTATCATATCCTGTAGCTCGAGAATTCAGAATCAAATCAATGAGCTCGAGAAACAATTCAAGCCTGTCGCCGTCACGTAGGAAGGATCCCTACCTACAGAAGCACCGCCGCCGTCGCATATTGAAGCCAAAATCCAACAACTCACTGAGGTAGGCTCAAAACCCCCAAATGAATTAAGTGGTTAAGCTTGATTTTCCCCCAAATGACATCTCAATCCTAACAAAACTGGAAATTAGGGCGTGTTTGGATTCGGTATTCTATTTCTCTTTTTTTACTTGTGCAAATGGGGGTGATTACAGGGGAGTCTTGTGATGTATTGTTGTTGATTTTGAGTTTGTTGTTTCCCGACTTGTGAAGATGAAGTACAAGTCTTCATGTTAAGACTTTTTTCCCCTTTAAATAAGAAAATTCTTTGAATTTTGATGGATCACCCAATCATGCTCTAATATGTAATTTTTCAATGACTAGGGAAATGAGTTTGTTTCTTAATCATGATTTTAATTCTCGGTGTTTTATTTTTTAATTTTTAAAACCTGAAATTGGTTTAATTTTTTATTAAATAAATGGGTGCAGAAGTTTGTGCAGGTCATCTGCAAAAGTTTAGGAAGAACATGGCGATTTGCAGCAGGTACAGAGGCAGGATTTGCTATATATTTGATCAATAAGAAGCTGGATACTGGGGTTCCTCTTGCTTTGCATATTGAAGTAGCCAAAGAAGGGAGGAACTCTGCTCGTTTTGGCCCAAATGCAGTTCTTGTATCATGGAGATGGATGGAAGGTAGAGACAGTCACTGAAATAGAATTTGCAGGTAGTTGGGTTTAATCAGTTTGAAACATGTTTATTTTCAATATTTACTGATTAAGGAGTAATTTGCATCTGAATTACTTTTTTTTATTTTCTTTTATTTAGGTATTTTGAAAGAGAAACAGAGTACTATAATATGCGAAGTGATCGAAGAGATGTAAAAAAAAAGAGAGGCTAATTTTGCGGTTTGAGGAAATCACTGGATTACTATGAATAACATGTTGGTATATTGCCATTAAATCTTGTTGCGAGCTTGGTGAGTTGAAAAATCATGACAACTAAAAATTGTTGTTCTGCTTGTGAAATTGAAAGAGGCTAAATTATCAGTGAGTATTTTCAAAAACTTACATAAAAATACAAGGATCTTGACTACAGAAAATGTGGATGGGGGAGTAAGTCATATCCCTTAAGTTTGTGGTTAACTGACAATATTCCTAAGGCTAATTAGAAAGTGAAAATCAAATTAGCAAGTTATGAGTTCTATCATGAATGTGGTGTGAAACCCATGCCTCTTAAAAGCGCCTGACTAAAGTGGAGACAAAGTAAAGTAAAAACCCAGTGTTTCTGTTTCGCTTAAACACCCCCTAGACATTAAAGCCAGCAAAAACAAAAATAAATAAATCCTTGATTGCAGTCTCAAACCATGGGTTTCTAAGGATTTATCAAGGAGGTGGCTATGATATTGGTTCGCCTGGATACTCGGAGCCTATTTAAGTTTCATATTTCTTTTTTGGCTCATCGCATTTTTTTACCCTATCCTTGGAGTGTAATTCAGTTGATTTGGGTTTCCAATAGTACACTATAGGGCTTCATTCATAGGTCTAGGAGTTGTTACATTTGTGTAGACATTTTGTTTTTTTGTATTGTGTAGACAGTTGAGTTGGTTTTCCCATACTTGATTTCACACTAATGACTAGCAATCCCTGTTTTCCTATTGAATTGACTGCCATTTGAATACTTATACTTAACAGGATTGTAAAAGAACCAATCTCAAAGAAAAAACATAATTATGCACATAAATATTCGGTTGTCAATAATCTGTTTGCCTTTTTCTTTATTCTATATTTTTTTGGTTGTAGTTAACATTTGTACTTCTTTGCACCCAAAGTATATAGTTGTTAATGCTCTAGGAGCAAATTTTAATGCCTACTTTATCATCGTTCTAATTTTTGTTAGGGTTTGCTTTGATGTTGTTTTTAAAGAAAAATTAGTTTATGTTGTATGTTTATAGTTTTCTTTTTCCTGGAATTATTTTAGGATTGTGTGCTTTTATATCTCATTTATGACTTATTCTACATAATTACTTATTTATTGCATATTTCTGTTTGGCCTTTTAGGTTTGATCTTGCATGTTACTCATATACTTTGGGCTTGTTCGGTTAGGGAGCTCCCTTGGTTATATTGTGGATTTAATTGAGGTATGAATCCTCTTCCCCCTTTCTTTCATCATCCATAGTAATACTCTCCATCATTTAAATTAATGCTTAATTAGCCAACAAGAAACAAAACCCATGTTCTCTTTTTTGATCTCTCTGTTTTTTTTTTTCTTGTTTTGGATCTATAGATCAAAGAGACGTCCTCTGAATTTCTCTCTCCTCTGCAAACTCTTCCTCCTGTGCCTGTTGGGTCTAGATGTTTTTATTATTAATCATTTGTTTTAATCTCTATTTTTTGAACCTCTAGTTCTATTCGAAGTTAGAGGAAAAGCATCATATGCTTTGGAATTAGAGAGAAGCCAGTGTGAAGCAAGGCACAAGGTACTTCATTTTGGTTTCTCTCATAAGTGTTCTCCCATAGATTGGCCTGAAATTACCAAGTACAGGGGGCCTGATTTCTTTCTACCCAGCACCACCATGAAGAAATCATACAGGATCTGTATAAATCATACATGATTAGGTAGGGTAGTTAACATGTCTCCTTTTCCTGGTGTATGTTGTTTCTTGAGTTTTTTTTTTTTTTGGGTTTTATCATCTTTTTTTCTCTCATACATTGCACATTTTCTTTTCTGCAGGGAATTGGTCTTTAGAACCACTGCCTATAAGCCTCATAGAATCATATTCTACAGGTGAAATTGGTGTTTTGTAGAATGCAAATTGTCACGAGACTAATGCATATTTGTTAAGCTGTTCATTATATTGTTTGTTTGATAAGAAAAAGTATTTCAAGTGAGTGAAATCTCAAAATTTTCCAAGAAAAGTGAAGAGTAGTGCATATTTAGAAAGAAAAATAAGAATATTTTAGCATTGTAGTGAATGATTTGGGGATTACATAACCACAGAAATCTGGTTTACAGTGAAAATAATGAGAGGTTCTATGGTCAAACAGTAACACTGCAAACCGCGGCTATAAACCATCCCTTCCTATGGCCGAGGTCAACCACAACCATATTATAAACCATCCCTATGGTTAGGGTTAACCACAAACCGCGACTATAAATCATCTCTATGTCCAAGGGTAAACTATAAACTGTGGCTAAAAACCATTCTTATGGTCGGGGTCAACCACAAACGCGATCGGCAAACCACTTATGGCCGGGGCCAACCATAAACCGCGGTTCTAAACCATCTTTATGGCTGGGGTCAACCACAAACCGTAACTATAAGCTATGTCAAATTGTTTACTCAAGAAAGAGCCTATAGTCACTGTTTATGAAGTGGTTGCGTCTATAGGATTTCTTCACACTACCTGTAGTCAAGCCATGTCACGGTTGCCTTCATTCGTAGCTATATTTTATAGTCAGATATATACTATTTTTAGTCGTGGTCAAGGACTATGGCTAAAGGCTTTCTTCCTTATAGTAAATATTAATTCTATTTGAGGAAATGCGGAGCAAATGCCAGAATTTCTTAATGATAAGCCCCCACAAATGAGTGAAGGTATATGTAAAGCTCACTCCCTCTCTCCCTCTATCTTTCTAAACACTAGTTAGGAAAATCTATTGATCTAATGAAGAAAAAAAATTAAACAATAAGAAAAGGTTAGGATAAGGAAAAAAACTAAAGAGTACTCCAAAAGGGAATATAGAAGATGAGAATGACTAAAACAAAATAAAATTGTCATAAACATTTTATAATGACCTCAAGCTTATATACTTTTAATGGTTTTAAATTGCTCAAATCCCCATTTGAATTATTAATGTAAAATTATTTAGATAATAACATTTTAGTCAATGTTTTAGCTTTAAAGTTTGAAATTTGAGACATGCGGAATTTTGTATCACTACTCTAAACAGAAATTTAATAGTTGTATCATTCTTTTTAATAACTAAATAACTCTCCATTTAATATTAAATGACGTAGGGCGTGCCATCCACCAAAACCAAATCAACCTCATCCCATGTGTCACGTGTCAACTCCACATCCTCCTTCTTCCCACTCTTTCCTCTTTCCCCTTCTCTCATCTCTCATCTTCTCTCTCCTCTCTATTGGGACTTGATTATCCTTTCATCCCTTTCTATTTTTAATGCTGAATATATGATTTGATCAAGTTGTCCTGTCCTTTAGATTTTTTTTTTTTTGCTGCAACCTTATAAATCAAGTGGTATAAGGTAAGATGATTATAAATCTTACCCTTTCGTTTCACTCGGGATGCAATGGGAAATCAAGTGGTATTTCATTCTCTTTCTATTGCTTTAATTTTGGGAAAAAAAAAGTGTCCACACGCTTAAAGGGAAACTTGTGTTTCACCGTTAAAACATGCATAAGGGCATAAGGAGGAGGTACCAAGTTCGAGTCTCAATAGAGACAGTTGACTACCTTGAAATTAATTGCAAAGAATTAAGGCATAAAAAATATAAAATACATTATTCAATACGATTTTATAGAAAATAATTGTGTTTTAGATATGATAGTACTTAAATACTACCTTAATTAAACTGTAAGTACTATCTTAGCACTATTTATTAAGGTAGTAGCTACCGTTCATTAAGATAATATATATAATTTATTAAAGTAGTACCTAGTTAAGTATTATTATACTTGAAACACAATTATTTTTTATGAAACTATACAAAATCATGCTTGTATTTTTATGTCTTCTTTGCTATTATTCCTCTTATATCATCTTTGCCAAATCAAGGGACTGAAACACAAGTTTCCCCACACACTACCAGCCCCATTTAATAATCTTCCATCTTTGAATTTCATTGCAAATGAGGTGTTCATGGAGACACATGAAATATTGATAAAAGGAGGGAAATGGCTAATCAGAACCTCTAGTGGCAACTGTAGCCTTTATGATAATCTCAAAACCTGAGGGCATATCCTCGCTTTAAAACCTATTTTTTATTTCCCTCCAAATTTTATTTTTCTACTTTTCTTTTATTTTCTTTCCATTAGTACTTGTGCTCCGACTGCCTTTACGCTTTATTTCAACCCAAAAGTACTAAGAAAAGAAAATAGAGAGGAAAATATGAGGAAAATGGAAGGAAAATTAGAGGAAAATAAAAATAATTTTAAACTCATTTTATTTGTTTCTATCTATTATATAAGGATTAAGCTTAAAAATATCTAAAATTTTGATTATATTTGATTTTCTTTTATATTTTTCGTGGTGAAATCAAACATGAGAAAATTATTTTTCTTTTCCTAATATTTTTCGAGTTCCAAACGGAGCGTTTAGTGTTTCTCCCCCCTCCTCAACTTATTTTCTAGCTCCACACTTTATTGTCTTTGTAATTTCTTCTCTGATTGCTCTCTCATTTTAGAAGCAGCATTGTTGAAGGGGTACTGATAGCTTTCTTTTCATTTTCTTTTTTTTTTTTGTTTTCCTGGAGTTTGGTGACTGTTTGTTGTATGAAGTCACTAATACTAAAATGGCTTTGAGTTTTTCTGAAGCTCATAACAGTTTCTTTCTTTCTTTCTTTATGGTATATCACATGATTTTTCCCATTGGGAATATTCAGACTAATAGCTACCACACAATCCACAATGGAATAAAGTGATCAATGTGCTTAAACAGTATGCTTATCTATTATAAATATTCTTTTCTATCACAAACTTGCTGCACTCCATTAAATCGATGCTTTTTTCGGGTTCTAATGAATTGAATTTAAGCTCAACGCGAGTTAAAAGCCTATGAATCACGAGGCAGCATGTCTTGGAACATCTGTCCTCCGTTTCCCCGTTGGTTTGTTTCTGTGCAGAGGTCACTTCTTTCTGATGAGGGACGACTTGGAACATACTGCGTTTCTGGTGTATGGAATAGTATGGTATGTCTTCCGCTAGCGTATTTTACTATGAAGCAGTTTCTGTTGCAGTTACAATTTGACTTGACTTAAATAATAAATATTTGATTTATACATTTGATCAATCAAATATTTAATTCAAATTTGTTTCTTTTAAATAACTCTATACCAAGTCATTCACTACGTGAGAAGTTTTATGAAATTTCAATTAATTAATTAATTTAAATTAATATTATATAAAGGTTGGATCTTTTAATTAATCAAATATATGTCCTATTTTAAAGTAACTTAATTTCCTTTAACCGAGTCATGTATTTTGTTATGACTTTTTCTTTTAATTACTTTTTTTATTAAGTTTCTTTTTAACACCTTTTGTGGAGAGATCCGTTGGGCTCCACCTATATATAAGTGTCTCTCCCCCTTCATTTAACATACCTTCTTCTTGGAGATCTCTCCCTCTCAAGCTCTCTCATCTCCCTCTCGTTCAAGTGCTTCAAAGCACTCCTCTCTCTCAAGTGTTCCCATGCACTCTCTCTAATTTTTAAGTGCATTCATACCAAGCACATTTTATTGGAGGAACATCATTGTTCGAGTTATACTTTATCTTACCAAGAGAGTGCACCTGAAGTAAGATATGGTTGTTGAATCCTAGAGGTATAGGCGTAGGTTCCCTACTCTTTTCAAAGTTACAAATCGAAGGAGGGCCAGAATATAATTTGGGGCAGTGTTATTACTTGCACTTGAGCCATCCAATCGGGCCCTAGTGTCTCTTACCTCAATTGTTCTTGGTTTGGTTTGTTTTGGGCTAAGTAAAATTCCATAATCTTTTTCTAAAAGACCTTCTAGTAGTGGTATCAGAGCTCAAAGCAGTAGATGATAACTTTTCTTATTCTCTCTCCCTTAAAGGCCAATATACATGGGCTATGAAAAATAATACAATGACAAGGAAAATATGACAAAAAAGTATATAAGAAAATATTAAGGAAAAACTTGTAATATGTTTCTTAATATTTTCCTTAAAAATTAATGAGAGGAAAAAGGAAAATTTTTGAAAATTATATATATTAAGTATAGAATAAGATAGTTAAATTTGTGATTATAGAAAACTATAAAATAAATTCCTTATTTCTTTTCCTAACATTTTTAGGACTATATATAACCTTATAGGGATAAGGCACACAAATATCCCCGATGTTTATTATATATCCCAACGAATGTAAACTATTTTTTGGGTTCAATCGCCCCATAAGCGTTTGTTTTGTAACTTAAATATGTTCCTGCAGTCCAGGGAGTGAACAAATGGGCAAAAGAGTGTTTAATGTCGCTGACATGTCACCCAAGTGTGGTAACACGTGTAGGGGCATATTTGAAGCCCATCAGTGACAGTGGGCAGCCTCATTTGTCCATTGTTCTCATTATGGTAAAGACATGTTTGAACTGTGAACAAAAAAAGTTTAAGGAACAAGTTGGACATATGACCAAACATTGGGGGCATTTGGATTCCTTATCCCTATCCTTAAAGTCCACATACTCTAACATTGAATCATGTTTTTAAGATCTTCATGGATGGATTAAGATTGTCATGATCGTTTGGCATACAATAATCGAGTTATTTATTAATGTTTCGACCCTCATAGAAGAGTTTATTTGTTACCACGTCATATTGCAATGTATGTCATACCCATTTTCATCTATTTGTTCATGATCATGAACTTTGTCATAACATCTATGTTACAGTTTCAATAAACAAATAGAGCGACTTTGCCAACATCTAGGAAGCATGTGGATGCAAATAAGACTAATGTGCTTGAACCTTGGAGACAGAGAAGGTGGTACAGCCCCATGAGTCAAGAGGTAATTATATGCTGCACATAATCTTGAGAATTAATAGAATACTGATACTATAAGGCCATGTTTAATTTTCTGAAAATGTTAGAGAAGAAAATTCTAAGAAAATATGGAAGAAGAAAAACATAAGGAATATGAGTACTTAATTTTGTTCTCTTGTAGTTTTTTAAATGGGTTTTTTTTCTCTTGTTTAGTCATTCATAAAATTTTAAAGGAAAAAAAAGTAATTTATTTTTAAAAATTTTCTTTCCGTAACATTAAATAATATATATATATTTTTTTAATTATTAAAAAAAAAAAAAAATTTTCTTTTCCTTTATATTTTTTTAGGGTTATAAAGATGTATGAAAAGCATATATACGCAATCACAAATTAAATATTACATAGATATAGTGCAGAAACTTATATATATCATGCAAACATATGGAATGTAAAATTTTTTAAAATATAAAATTTTCTCAACATTTTTTCCTTCTTTGTTATGTTCTCATTAATTTTTAAAGACATTAATCAGAAAAATATTATGATATTCTTTTTAACAAATTTTAATATTTCCCTCATATTTTTCATTAGAAAAATAAATTTCCATAATGCCTTTTCACTTCTCATAAATTTCCATAGTACCTTTTTCATTTCTCTAATGTTTCCCAAGAACCAAAGGTAGTGAAAGTTTTATCACATCTAGAATAACTTTTTTTATTAAAAAGAAATGAACTTCTACAGTAATATTGATTTTTATATTAAGTTTTCCTTTTTTAGCCATAAATTCTTTTAAGTACTGAGTTTAAAGCTAGTCTTTCACTTTCAAACGATATCACATCTCACATGGGACATGGGACAAAGTTCCAAGTAGACATGTTTTTAGGCCGTAAGACCCTTTCGGGCTCAAAGAAAACAATTTTTACATAGTCGAGTGTAAGTCCTTACACTGGCCATGGATATTTATATTTTACTTCAATTGGTTTTTTTTTTTTTGAAAATTTTGATAAAAATACAAGTGAAAAATAAAATCCATAAATTATTTTTATTTTATTTTTCTTAACTCATCAATATAAAAATTAAATAGTTAATAAAATTAATTTTTCACTAATTTAAAATAAAATTAAGTTTTATTTGATTATTTTCCTTGAGGCAGTAAATATGAAAATTATTTTCTTAATATTTTCAACCTTAAAAATGTTACATAGGTGGCATTTGCTTCTTTTTTTTTTTTTTTTGTGATTCTTAATAAAATTTAAAATTAACTACTACTTCATGGTACAAACTATTAGGTGGAAATATCTATTAATCTAATAAACATCAAAAAGTAAAGAAAAACAAACATGTTACTTTTCCATTTAGAAATAAAAATCAAATATCTTGACTTTTTTTTTCTTATTCAACAAATAAAAAATCAAATTGTTTAGAAAGTTTATGTAGGTGACTATTTTTTTATTTTAGAAATTCAATAGTAAATCATGAAAAAGGTAGAAAAGCAAACAATGTAAAGATTAAAAGCATATTGATTTAATTAAAAAAGTCCAAAAAGCTAACACCCTCTAATCTGTTATAAAAAAGTTATCATATTTTTAGGAGTATTTTCCAAAAGAAAAATAAATAAATAAAATAGTGGGCTCATTAATTCAATCGGTTTTCAAATGTAGGGAAAGGATCATGTAATATGAAGATGATGATGATCAAATTTATATGTAGATTAGCGATGCCGTGCCTTGGTGTATTAGGTATGTAGCATCCCACTTGCCATCCCAACTGTCTAATTATATATATATATATATATATATATATATATATATAGTTTTGAAGTATGTTAACGTACATCTATTTAATTTATAGTGTGGTAGTTCCCAAGATGTCAGAATCACCCAGTAAGAAGGAAAAGAACATATGCTACAACATAAATATAATCAGGCCCAATTTCATCAATGCTTGATCGAATAGATGATTTTCCAGAAACCAAATGAAAGCGGATATATAAACCTCTCTCCCTCTTAATTCTCTTATTTAATTCTAACTCTTAAGATTAAGCATGCAATAACTAAGAAAATCTAAAAGTATCATTGCATGCATTAATTCTGTTATCATCTTGTTGTTAGGAGAAAGATATAATCTGATAAAGATGATTAATCAACAAGAAGAAGAAAGCATGACATGATGGGCGATTTTGTGTTGCTGTGCATTATGATGCCACTTGTATTGTCATCGTCAATAACGAGAGTGTGGTGCATATATATACGAGTCGCCATAAGGATACGTCGACGGCCTATGAATGAAAACCTGATTTGGCTCCGTTGACCTTTGTAATTAATCATATATTTTCTATAAGCCTCTATGATGGGCAGAGCCCTATAAATATCAAACTGATACATGGTATTTGGTCCTCAAGTTCAACCCGCCAGGAATGGTGGCTGTTGTTTGCAAGATCCACCGTTGTCACGACTGTCGCCACTACCCGAGCATGAATTCGAGGTGCTGATTAGCCATTTCCCTCCTTGTTCAGTAACTCTTCGTGCGACTTGTTGAACATTTCCTTGGCTATCATGTTTTGATTGTTGCGATTCAAAAAGAAATCTCCCGGCACAGAACACTTTACTTTCTGCAAGGGTCAATTCATTCCATTCCAATTAATTAATGTCATTTAATAACCAACTTATATAATGACAACCAAAAACGATTTCCTCCAAGGCTATTGCCGGCTAAAGCTACTTCATTAAGGTTGTGTTTGTTTACATCCCACATGCATAGCTCGGTTGGTAGAGGGTTCAAAGTTTAAAAAGGTAGGGCATTTAAGGAGGGGAAGAGGGGCCATATGTTCGACTTCTGGCTATAGTTTACTACATTATAACAAAGTGCTTAATTATAAAAAAAATATGTTGTGTTTAGTTCTTGGACAAATTAAAATAAATGGTAAGGAAAATAATTTCTCATATTTAGTTATTTAATGAAAAATTTGAAAAGAAAATCAATATAAATAAAATTACTTAGACATGTATAAATATTTTAGCAAATTATTTAATTTTTCATATTGATGACTTAAAATAAATAAAATTTAGGGAAAATTAGTATTAAAATGTCTTGAATTTTCATGACTTTTGTTTTAAATCCTGAACAAAAAGTTTACTTTTAAATATAGCAAATTTCATGATTTATTTTATATCCCAACAAGACACTGAACATCTACCTTGTCAAACGTGCCATGACAAAGCGACCTCGTTTTGATGCTAGCACTACAATTAAAATGAAAGTTGGAGATATAAAAACAAAATTTATGAAAATTACTATATTTAAAAGGCAAACTTTCTCGTTTAGGATTTAAATGTAAAAGTTCTGAAAGTTTAGGATTTTAGTACTAATTTTCCTTAAAAATTATAGTAATGGTAAAAAATAATATGTGAAGTTAATTTTACTTTTATTTTCCATGTATTTTCTTTCCTCCATTTTCCTTTATATTTTCTTTCCTTGCATTTTCCTAAGTATTTTCCAAGAACCAAAATAATACTAAAAATATTGAATGATTTTCAAGGAAATAATAAAGAAAAGAAAAGAACATATATAAAAAGCAATTAGTATGTGTATATACATACCTTGAACCACGTGTCCTTCCATTGCATTAGCAGTGTAGCAATTGGATAAAGGCAATAAACACCTAAAGTGGCGGCAAGATGCAAAACACTGTTGCATATTCCGTTTTTATGCAACCAAATAGGAATTCAACCGTATGAATCTCAATCAACTGTGTAAGCAGAAAATAATTTAGGCAATAATAGAAAAACTCAAGACATCAAATTTTAACGTGGAAAACCCCTAATGTGAAAGGAAAAACCCTAATGTGAAAGGAAAAACCACGGGCTTATGAGACACCAAAAACTTCCACTAATAAAATTAATGGATACACACTTCTGGCTTACTAGGTCGAACCCTTCTGACTATATGCCCATAAAATGGTAGAGTAATGAACCGATTAGGCTATCGCCGATATCACGTTAATCTATGCTGACCATAAATTCTAGCTTCGTCACTAGGTTCACCAAGGTTGCTCTCTAGAATAATCTAGAGGATATCAATCAACCATATTCACCCAAAAGGTAATTTTGAACTCAATAAATCAAACACAGAAAACATAGTTTTAAAGGCCTAAGAGCAAACAAACCTGAAGGCCTCTTGGAGCCTTGATTTACCCAAGATATGGGCTTTGAAGTGAAATGTGACCTTGGATTCACATCAATTTTATAAAATATGATTCAAATGATGATTATATTAATAAAAAATTAAGGATTCCTTACATTGACAGAAAAATTCAATGAAAAAAATAGTGCAAGTATACAAATTTCAATATATAATTAGAAATTTCAAGAATCAAAGTATTTTAAAAAGCAGTCATAGTTTATAAAATGCACCATTTTAGTAAGGTGCATGTGTTGGAAGACAAAGCGCTATAACGATAGAGTTGTTATGCCTTGAGCCTAGGCACGCTTTAAGCGCACCTTTTAAAATATGCTTGAAGGTTTAAGGTCTCACCAAGAATGTGGTAGGGAGCAAGAGCAACGGCTTGATCCAAACTATTAGATAAATAGCTTGGGCCGTGGCGAACAATATACTAAGTGAGAGAAGAATGGAGGATTTGTAGTAAAGGAATACATCTCAACATACTTTTTAGATTTTCTTAGTAATTGCTTAGATTTAAGCGCTATAATTTTCAATTAATAAGAGTATTTATTAAAAGAGGAAGAGAGGTTTACATACTTCGATTTGTCCCCCACAGTTGAGAAAAATAATTTGTTTCATCTGGATTAGTAAAATTATCTATTCGATCAGGCATTGATGAAATTGGGCCTGGATTATAACTGCCAGAACTATCATACTTAGAAGAAGAAGAGAGTACTATAATATGCAAAGTGATATTTTTGATATTTTTGCCTTTGTGAAAGCAATGACGTCATGTTTTCTTTCTCTTCCAACCAGATGATAAAGTAATACATGTCAACATTCTTTTGATCTCTTTAAAAGGGATGTCATGTTTTGTATCACTAGTAGATTAATACAGTAATAACATCCTTTTGATTTTCTTAATTATTGTATGCTTAGAATTAAGAGTTAGAATTAAATAAGAGAATAAGAATTAAAGAGGAAGAGAGGTTTACATACTTTGCTCTGCCTCCCACAGTTCAGACAAATGATTATGAAAATCATCTGTTCGATCAGGATCAAGCATTGATGAAATTGGGCCTAGATTATAACCGCCAGAACTATCATACTAATGAGAAGAAGAGAGTTGTAGCAGCAGTCTTTTCCTTCCGTGCTCGCAGCTGTATATATGCTAACGTAAGTTGGGATGGCAAGTGGGTTGCTGACATACTCAATCCACCACCGAGCGACATTGCTGATCTATATATAAATTTGATAATCATCACCTTCTCATTATGTGATCCTTTGCCTACATTTGGAAACCAATACATTTTGCCTATATAATAGATGTTTAGAGTAATAGTTGTACTATCCAAGTAGTACTTAATTTTAAATGTGATAACAGTAGTCATTCTCAGGAAACCAAGGAGGTTACTCATAACAGATCACTCTAACAGAAAGTTGTTGCTAATCGTAATTAGTTAAGGCTCCTCTGGTTTTTCTTTGTCTCTATAAATTCTGTATCTCTTGTATCTTCTTCATTCATTCAGTCAATGAGATGATTTCTTCTTCAATGATTTCATTGCATCAGTCTTCTTTACATGGTATCAGAGCCTTGACATGTCTGTTCTTTGTTTTTTCTCTTTTCTCTCCATTTTTTTTCTCTTGGTTCTTTTTACAAACACTATGAATGCGTCAACAGAGTCTAATAATCAAACTCCCGCCCAACATCCTTCCGTTAATCCACCCCCTCTTCTTCCTCAGCTACATTCTTTCAATCATTCTCTCCCCATCAACCTCAATCATACCAATTATCTCGTTTGGCGTCAACCAAGGAGAATGTAATTTGCTCCGTAACTTTAGAGGTTACATTGAAGGTACTGTTGTTTATCTTGGGAAAGTCAGTCCTAGGATACTTAACTCAGAGTTTGTTCAATGGCAAAGATTGGATCGACTGATATAGAGTTGGATCTACTCAATCCTCACACCAGAGGTCATGGCACAAATCGTTGGGTACCAAACTTCACACTCTGCATGGGTTGCCCCTAGAAGTTGTTCTCATCTGCTCCTAGAGCTCGTCTTATGCCTTCGATTGGAATTTCAGACCACTAAGAAGAATTCCCTATCCATGATGGATTACTTTCTCAAGCTGAAAACTCTCTCTGATAATCTTGCGGCGGCAGGAGACCTTGTTTCTTAGAGAGATCATATCTTGCAAATTCTTGACGGGTTAGGAGTTGACTATAATCTGATTGTTGCTTCTTTGACAGCAAGAGAGGATGACTTACCACTTCAGTCTGTGCAGAGCATCCTCCTGACACAGGAACAACGTCTTCAAGCTCAAGAAACGATCTTTGAAGGAGATCTTATTACTGTTGATGCAGCTACTCGTTCGTGGTCCTCTCAAGAACGTAAGTCTCAGTCAAGATCCTTTACTCTCAACAACTAGCACTGCTTGAGGTCGGTTTCATGTCAGAATCCAGTCAAGATCAATTCTTCTCCCCTACAATGTCAACTCTAGTTTGGCCATATGGTTGCTACTTGTTATCACCGATTTGACATTAATATTCATGGACCCCTTATTATTCCACTCTGTCTCGGTCCTCTATGAATAATAACACCAGACATGCCGTGCTGGCTTCAAGTTCTCTTCAGCTCACTTCGAATGAATGGATTTTAGATTCAGGTGCTACGCATCATCTCACCAGCACCTCTCATAATCTGCAAAATTCATGCCCTTATGTGACAATAGGAAATGGTAAGCAGCTTCCCATTTCTGTAGTTGGTGTCAAAGCTTTATGTTCCAATTCGAATTCCTTTCATTTGCCTACTGTATATCATGTTCCTCAACTCACTACAAACTTGATAAGTGTTGCTTAATTTTGCAAAGATACCTCTTTATATATTGAGTTTCATCCTTCTCATTTTTTTTTGTTAAGGATCAATGTTCCAGGAAGACTATTCAGGACCCAATGACCGTGGCCTTGCACAGATTTTGCCTCGGCTTCACTATGTTTCCTCGTGGTTCCAACACTCCTCGTTCTTTTCATACTCAACTTGACTCTGATTCTCTTTTATGGCATCAAAGGCAGTCATCCAGCCAAATCTGTACTAGCTAAGATGCTTTCTGCTTGTAACATTGCTTTACCATTTAATAAAAGTGATCTTGTTTGTTCAGCGTGTCACATTTCTAAAGTCACAAATTGCCATTCTGCTGTCCCAATCTAGGGCTTCTTTACCTCTTGGTTATTCATGCAGATTTATAGGGTCAACATCTCAACCTTCCACAAATGGTGCAAGGTATTTTCTTCTTTTTCTAGATAATCACATTCTCGGTTTACCTGGCTCTATATTTACATTCCAAAGACCAGGTTTCCTGTTTATTAGGTTAAAAGTCTTGTTGAGAAACAGTTTGGCCTCCCAATCAAGGCACTTCAAACTGATAATGGAACTGAATTTAAAGTTCTTACTCCTTTTCTTAGTACTCATGGCATTTCTCATCGCCTCTCATGCCCATATACCCTAGAACAAAATGGTGACAGGAAGGAAGATTCCTTTATCTGGCTCAGTCTCACCTTTTTGAATAATGCCTCTATGCCCCTTAAAATACTTTGGTCGTTTGCTTTTCAAACAGCAACTCTTCTAATAAACATCATGCCTATTCAGTTCTTTCTGCCTCTGCTTATCAAATGCTATTTCACAAAATTCCTCTCTACTCATCATTTAAAGTGTTTGGTTGCCTTTGATTTCCTTATCTTAGACCATATGTGAAAAATAAACTTCTTCCTCACTCATCTCCTTGTGTTTTTCTTGGGTATAGTAGTTCCTCTAAAGGCTACCTTTGCCTTCATGTTGATACAGGAAGAACAATATACACTATAAGACATGTCAGATTTGTTGAATGGTTCTTTTTCTTCTCCCTCTCCCTCTCATGTGTCTCCTTCTTCCTCCTCTGATTCCTCCTCTCCCGCCCTTTCCATTTACTCAACCCTTCCCGCCATCTTCCCATTCCTTTTTTATCTAATGTCCTTCCTCTCTCAGTCTTCTTCTCCACCTCCTGTCTCTTGCAAATGGTTCTACTTTGTAAATTTCCACCTATTATTCCAATTCCCTTCATAATCTTCTTCCAATTCCTCTACTTCTGCTGCTTTCTCATCATATCCATAGTAACTTGCTCTGAATCTGGTGCCCATAAATCCAGGGCTTTCTTTCTTCTTTTATCAGATTGAGCCACAAATTGTTACTCAGGCTCTCAGGATCCTGGCTGCTATAGTGCTATGCAATTAGGCTTCATGCCTTACAGGAAAAACTGCACTTGGACACTTGGCCACCCACCTCTAATTGGTACTATTATCGGGTGTAGGTGGGTGGTTTAAAACAAGTATAAACAGTGGCAGTGACAGTGAAGGCACGACTTGTAGCTAAGGGCTACAATCAAACACATGGCTTTGATTATTCCGAGACCTTCAGTCCTGTGGTAAATCCAGCTACCATTTGCATTATCCTCACCTTGGCTCTCTCATAAAAATGAACTATTAGACAACTTGATGTTCGAATCGTTTCTGAATGGTGATTTACACAGGAAAGTGTCTATATGCATTAGTCTCTTGAGTTTTTATTGATCCTTATATATATGTGCAGCTTAAGTAAAGCTCTCTATGTGTAAGCAAGCACTCCGAGCTTGGTATAACAAGTTGAAGAATTCTTTACTTTAGCAGGGCTTCTAATCTTCAAGGTCGGATATCTCTTTGTTCTTTCAACACACAGCCTTTGATACTCTCATCCTTCTGGTCTATGTGGATGACATTATAGTCACTGGCAGTTCCTCTTCACAAGTGCAAGGCTTCATTGATCGACTTCACTCCGTTTTTACTCTCAGAGATCTGGGCACTCTTAATTTTTTCCTAGGCATTGAAGTGCAACATCAGGCTAGTGCCCTTCATTTAAGTCAACATAAATATTTTGATCTCCTCATGGACTGGTATGCTGGACTCAAAACCTGCTGCTACCTCAGGTTCTCAGGCCTCTCTCTCTACAACTGATGGGGATCCTCTTCAAGATATCACTATGTATCGTAGTACAGTGGGTGATCTTCAATATGCTACACTTCAGGCCTGACAACATTTGCTGTAAATAAGGCATGTCAGTTCATGTCTGCCCCTACCACATCTCATTGGGTTTTTTTTTGTGAAACGTATTCTTCATTATCTCAAGGGCACCTTGGGCCATGGTATTCTTCAACCTTCCTCATCCTAGCTCTTCAAAGTTACATTGATGCTGATTGGGCATCATGTCAGATGACTGTCGTAGCACTGAATATTGTGCTTATCTTGGCTCCAGATTGGTTCGTCTTCTAAGCAGATTGTGGTCTCAGGAGCAGTGCTGAATCGGAGTACAGGGCACTTGCCTCCTTAACTGCTGAAATTGTCTAGATTCAAGGCCTCCTTCGTGAGCTTGGCATCTCTCAGCTCACTCCTCCTTTGATTTGGTGTGATAACAGAAGTGCAGCTGCTCTGGCTGCTAATCCAGTCTTCCACGCTCGCTCCAAACATGTTAAAATTGACCTGCATTTTGTTCATGATAAAGTCTTGCAAGGTGATCTCCAAATTCAGTACATACCTACTGCTCAACAAGTTGTTGATGTTTCACCAAACATTTGTCAAGTGCTCAGTTTCCTTCTCTTTCGAGGAGCAGCTCTCTGTGTCCAAGGCCTGTGCACTTGTGGGAGGATAAATAACAGTAGTCATTCTCCAGCTCCAAGGAGTTACTCATAACAGATCAAACAGAAAGTTGTTGCTAACCGTAATTAGTTAAGGCTCCTCTGGTTTATTTGTCTCTATAAATTCTGTATCTGTTGTATCTTCTTCATTTATTCACTCAATGAGATGATTTCTTCTTCAGTTCATTACATCTCCAGACTTCTTTACACTGAGTCCTTGTCTAGAATGGCAGTGGGGAATAGCTCTAGGATCTCCATAACCATTTCCTTTATCCCGTTCTTTGCTCCAAGAAGTATTGGTGTCTCCCTTCCTGCTGTCACATTTGTTTTCAAGCCAACAGAGAGTAAAAAACTGATCATTATAAAAAATTGCTTTTTTTTTTTCTCTATGGTTCCTTGTAAATTATAGAATTAAGGATTTGGGGATTGGATAAGGTCATCCCGGTACTCTGTGTTACCATTTTGTTGGGAAAAAATGCCTGCTAAAATAAATAAAAACATTTTCCCTTTTTATGCAATCAAATAGGAATTCAACCCTATCAATCGCAATCAACTATGTAAGCAGAAAATAATTTAGGCAATAATAGTAAAACTCAAGACATCAAATTTTAACATGAAACCCTAATGTGAAGGAAACCACGGGCTTATGAGCCATAAAGCTTCACTAATAAAATTAATGGAGTACACACAATTGCAAGCACTAAGATTTGAACAATTTAACTATATGCATAAAATGTTGGAGTAATGAACTGATTGGGCTATCACCCATTATACGTTAATCTAACCCCTTGACTATAAATTCTAACCGTCACTAAGGTACACCAAAGGTTTGTTCTCTAGAATAATCTAGAGGATATCAATCAACCAGATTCACCCAATAGGTAATTTTGAACTCAATAAATCAAACCTAAAAGCATAGTTTTAAAAGGTTTAAGACAAACCAAAGCGCGAAGGCCTCTTGGAGCCTTGAGTTGCAAGGTATGGGCTTTTTTGAAGTGAAATGTGACCTTGGATTCGCATCAATTTTATAAAATATGATTCAAAGTATGATTATATTAATAAAAAAATTAATGATTCCTTATATTTATAGAAAAATTCAATGAAAAAAGTAGTGCAATTATATAAATTTTAATATATAATTAAATTTTAAGAATCAAAGTATTTTAAAAGAAGTTGTAGTTTATAAAATGCGCCTTTTTATTCAAGGTGCATGTGTTGAAAGGCAAACGCTATAACGAGGGAGTGGTTATGCCTTGAGCCTAAAAATTTGCTTGAAAGGTTTAGGTCTCACCAAGAAAATGAGGTAGAGAGCGAGAACGATGATCCAAACTAGTAGATAAATAGCTAGGCCTTGGCGAGCAATATACTAAAGCTTGAGAAGAAACAGAGGAATTTGTAGTAAAGAAATACATTTCAAAATACTTTTTATATTTTCTTAGTAATTGCTTAGATTTAAAGCTATAGTTTTAATTAATAAGAGAATAAGAATTAAAAAAAAGGAAGAGAGGTTTACATACTTTGATCATCCACAGTTGAGAAAAACAATCCGTTTCATCACGGATTAGCAAAATCATCTATTCGTCGACCATTAAAAATTGTTTTATGGTATTTTCTATGAATTTTCCATGAATTTTGGTTGTCTTTTTTTATAATTTGGTTTTATCCATTTTAGATGCTCTTAATTATTGTTTAGGAATAGCCCTTGAGGTTTGTTGAAGCAGGTGACAATGCTGCTGCTGCTCCTCAAGACATATCTGCTGCATCTCTTGCTATCCTTTATGCTATTCACACTCAGCCGATTGTACCTCCTCATCAGGAATATGTCGTACGGTTCACGTTTGTCTCAAGTCACACAATGCATACTCTCCTCACCGGTATCAACCTAATGGTTCTTATATGGTGCACCTCAAAGCACTCTCTTGTCACTAACGGGTTGTATAGTATTATAAAAGTGTTTGGTCCTTGTCTTTTACGCTAAGAGAATATTTTCAAAAAGTTTAGAGATATGGTTTCTCTCTTGATTGCTCTCTTTGCTTGATTCATGGTATCGGGCTTGAGGTCGATATTATCCATGGCTACCGTTCCTCCTTCCCTTCTGCATCATTTCTCTGCTGATCTACCACAACAATGGCGTGCCATCGGATTTCTACTATACGTCTCAATTAAATTGGGATCGTACAAATTACTTGTTAAAAGTCACGAGATACTTAGACAGGTGAGAGCTCATGATCTTGAGTCTTTTCTTCTCAATGCAAAAATCAAACCCGGGGATGAACATCCCGTAGTTCACGTCTTGATCAATCTCTCAAATCGATGGAACTACGTTCTTTGGAGAAGGGTTGGTCAGTTTGTCTTTGAGTTGGTTTGCTCCTCTTCTATATCAGGCGAGATGTTAGGCAATGTTCTACTGCGGCAAATCAGCTTCCCGAGATGTGGATTGTTCTTGAGCAAACTTTTACGCAAGTCAGGCTCGAGCTCTTGATTCACGTCTCTCTAGACCGTGAAGGAAGCTTGGTTACGGTGAGGATTACATTCTCAAAATGAAATCCTTAGCAATGTCTCTCATGGCTGCTGGTCAGCAAATCATAGATGATGAACTCATTGTGACGCCCCAAATCCCGGGGGTCCGTTGACTAACCGTCAACCCGCGGAAACACTCGTGAATGTCGGGTGACCCGACATTTCTCACGAAAATCGGCCAGAGTCTCCTTTGTACGAGGAGCTCTACCCGGGATACATAACATGTCCCAACAATCCAATATAACAATCCATGAGTAAAACGGCCACTTGGGCCCACAAATCAATACTCATCCTAATAATTCCCAACTATATACAATAATTTCAAGAGTCAAAAGTTTACTCTTATACAACACATATTAAAATTCTAAAATTCTAATACCATGATACATAATGATAACAAAGCCACAGCACGGCACCTTCTCAAACTTCGGCCTCTATGATGGGCCGTCTCCTCGTGCGTTCCTGTGCTTGAAATATGTTCCCTCGACAGGGTGAGCTAATGCTCAGTAGTGGAATCACCCTAAATGGACTACTCTCCACCTAAGTGCATATGCAATGCTCCAAAGTAAACACACATTCAAGCAAATGCATGATCCTACTTGAATGTCTAATTGATCAACTCATACCCCGAGTCCTCACCGACTCCCTCACATTTGCCTAAGCCACATATGAGAATCATTATTTTTCAAAACAAAGATGTTGTTTTTAATAGTGGACTACCCTCCGATATTAGTAGTGGATCGACTCCGATGTTATATTTAGTGGACTACCCTCCGATGTATATCAATTGGGCCGACTCCAACGATTGATATTTTATGTGGACTACCCTCGGAGTATGGTAATGGACCCGACTCCGATATATTTGTTATTATTAGTCAACCTCCGATATAAATGTGGGATAACTCGATATTTGTTATTATTAGTCGACCACTCGAAACAGCTCTCACAATGAACCATCTCATGCACTCTCCTATCGCTCTAGGGTGCCCGATTGCATATGGAATGCATGATACTTAATTCCAATATAATTATATAACACATGCGAATTTATAATCATGAATATATTCACATAATTTAAATCACACAAACATGTCATGTAATTTCACAATTCATTACACAAAAATTAGAAGCTCACTTGGGCTAATTATCAAACCTGAGCAATCAACTTGGATTACTCAATGACACATTATTTCCTGCAAATAATTTTGTGAACACTATTCCTATGAACAGTGAAACCCTCGGGTTACTATTCCCGACAAATCACCAATCATCGGTTCACTTTGTGAACCCGAATTTCACGGCCATTTCCGGCCCTATGCACTCACAACACAATCCATAGCATAAATTACGCAATTAGCCACCCAAACAGTTCGTGACGATCCACGAATTTGTAAACTGAGTTCCATAAATTCAAACAATTTGGTCCCAAGTTTTGGGACCGATCCAAGCAACCGTTCAAGGGCCTCATACCAACGAGAAACATCATATAACTTGCTTAAATAAAGTGTAAGAAGCCAAGTAGGATAAATCCCTAGCTCTCGGAGTTTGTGAGAATTCCTAAAGAGATTGCGCGTAGGCCTCTTCGCGTAGAGCAGCTTTTCTTCTTGGCCCGAAGGATTTCGACGGTCCGATCGCCCGTAAATCTAGAGAGAAATGGCTCTCTCTCTCTCTAGAAATAAAAATCTGGACCTCACTGCATCCTCTCCATTCTCTTCACGTTTTTGTCTTCAATTTGAGGAAGAAGATGAGCACTATTGGCTCTTTTGTCATTTTCCTCATTTACAATTCCAAAATGACATCTACGTCCTTTCTTTTCCCAGTTTTGACACTTGGTACTATCTCGGCCGTCCATTTTCATCATTTCTTTACTCATGCCACTTATGGCACATGAGTACGTGTTATACGTGACTTTTGTCATCATTATGTTTCGACACGAAGCGATGCCTCGAAAACATGTAAATTGAAACTGTCTCGAATTCGGCGAGTGTTCCCGGCGTGCTAGCTAGATTTCGCGAGACGATTCCAATGGTGAAATCCGTTTCATCATCCGAGATGTAGAGAATAAATTTCAGATTTTTGACCAAAATTACGATTTTGCCTTTTTTCCAGAAATTGGAATTTCCCGGGTCTTACATTCTCCCCTCCTTAAAAGGAATTTCGTCAGAAGTGGACAATCTAATCACTCACATGCATATGCAACGTGCACTCTACCATGCAAAATATTAAACTAGTCATTTAAATATTAAGCGACTAAACCACGTATATAAATCCACTAGTAAGAAGGGATAAATTGGCAGATGTCGGTAATCCTCGCTCTCACGTTGACTCCTCCACTCCATAGTACCGTCTGCTTTCCCTCCACTGGCCTCACGGTCTTGCGTGCAAAGCCTGATCCGGCTATCCAAATGCATTGGTCCTCTCGCCAGGTCCATTCGATTGTCAACCTCAATTTGTCCCCAATCCACCACATGAGCTGAATTTGGAGTATACTTTGAACATGGGACGTGAAACCTCATGGACTTACTGACATCTTTGGCGGTAAAAGTCACTTAGGTATCTTCTAGTGTCTATCCTCTCGAGTATCTCGAAAGGCCCAATGAATCTCGGTCGATAGCTTCCACGCTTCTTGGAACGACCTCCTCTCTTAGGCATCACGCCAGAAGGCGTAGTGCAGCCTCGAACTCCAGAATTCGACGTCATACCTCTGCACTAGCTCTTACGTCAGGCTAAGCGTGAGAAAGGCATTGTCGTATCAAGCTCACCTTCTCAGAGGTGCCTCTAATCAGATTAGGACCAGTGATGGAACTCTCTCCCATCTCGGTCCATCATAATGGTGATCTACATAGCTCCCATCTGTACCTCATGTAAACCATCTGCCTCACTAGCATTAACTATTGTTATAGGCAAATTCCACTAAGGGCAAAATGCTTTCATCTACCCTTATGACCGGGACGTATGCTCGCGTGTCCTCTAACACACAATATATAATCCACACAGCGTGTAACCCTACCTGACCCTTACTTTGTGTGTATGGCGGCCTTCGAGTCCACGATGTGACAATCAATGGATTGTCAGCCTAGTCATGTATGACATCCATATACCCGAGCCCTTGCCGGCTCGCCCAACGCAATGCAATTCCCAAAGGGGTATCCAAATCTCAGTCACTCTGGAGCTCATCCCACTCAGCTCTAAGTCCTCGTGATAACTTGTAGATTATCTCGAGCAACATAACTCTTCGGCTTACACTTCGAGTCTCTTACATTCATACAAAAATTTCGGCTCCACGGGTCTCTTACACCCTAACTCCCGGGTTCTCACCTTAGGGGATTAACGACCCCCTTTTTGCTTTGCCCCACACACTTTAATTTCTCTTCATTTCCTTAATCGAACTATGAGTCTTCATTGGACGTAGTCCCAAAGACAACTCAACCCACACTCACCAAGAGTGGTGAATGATCGTACCGTGCACCTGCAGGCTCGGCCCAGCGTGTTACCGTGCACACGAGCGCCCAATGATGCCATGCGCGACTTTAATCAGGGGTCCGCCATGAGTGGGAATTCGGAGATCTCTCCTCCTTAATCCCGACCTATCAAGTCAACTCTCACCCACATCTAGGGAAGAACATCTATACAGCTTCTCTAAGGGCGTAACCTCTAAGCCCAAATCCAAGGCCGTGTTGGGTATGACAACCCAGAGCTAGGTCCCCAGTGCAACCGACCCAGATGGCACATCGCTCATCCATGTCTTTTTGACATCAACAACCAATATGTTTACCACTAAGGTCCACGGCTTCACATTGCGCAACTCGATACGTCACGACCTGGAAGCTCACCTCTGGCCCCTACGGCTATCGTATTGTTGGAAGTGCTTGTATAGCACCCCAGCTGAAGCTGGTTCTCTGAGCATTACTAGGGTGTGGAGGAATGGCTGCCTCTCTCTGTTCTACAATACTTTGGAGTTGCTGCTGTCCCAAAGTCACAGGATCCACAATCTCTGGGGCAATCCCGATCTAACATGCAATCTGGTCTTGTAGTCTGAAACTCGTGTGAAGCGAGAGTCTTCTGCCTCTTCCCAGTAAGAAGGGGTTGATCCTCCCTCTTGCTACCAACACCCATCCGAGTGCTCAGGAGCATCCTCGATCTCTCTCTCTATGGTGGTCTGACGCCATAGAGTCCATGTCCCATAGGCAAATCTACAATGCACTTGAATGGACAACTTTATTATTCTGAATCTCATAATACCCAACTAATCCCAAGAAACTACGTATCTTGAAGATTGACATTGAGTCTCTCCCAGCTCATCCTTGCCTCGGTATACTACTGGGTCGACTGACACTCTGATCACGAACACCAGTGTCCCAAAAATCTCACCTCAGTAAGCCAAAACTCGCATACGGGAACTTAGCGTCTGGCTGATGGTCTCTTAACAAGCGTAAAAAACAATCCTCAAGTGATACTCATGCTCCACTCATTTGGGGAGTAGATCAAGATGTCATCCACGAACTACGACAAGCGTCTAGATAAGGTTGAACGCTATGCATGAGGTCCATAGATGCACATTGTGTGATCGTCAATCAAGGCATCACCGTAAACTCAAAGTGCCCATAGCAGCGTCCTAACCGCATCTTAGGGATATCTGTCTCCCTAACCCTCAGCTGATGGTAACCAGTGCGAAGGTCTATCTTAAGTAGACAGCTCTCCTCTCGGTGATCAAATAAATCATCAATCACCATTGTGAGTCTCAGATTCTTGATCGTAACCACGTTCAATGCTGTAGTCAATGCCGATCGAGGTCTTGCCCTTCTTCTTATAAATAGAACCGGAGCGCCCATGGTGAAGTGCTCGATGCGATGAACCCCTTGTCCAATAATCTGTAGTTGGGCTACGAGTTCTGCAACTCAGCTGGTGCCATCCTATGGGGAGTCATAGGATAGGTGAGTACCGGGGGTGTGGCTTCGTCTGAAGTCTACAGCCCTGCATTGGAGGTAGTCCGGTGGCTCATGCGGAAAACATCCACATACTCGCCGATTACTCGAGGTAGATCTAAGTGCGGTCTCTCATGGTCCTCTGGGGTGGAGCTTGCTAGCCCCGACCCTGATAACTGTCTTGACACTGGACTCATTATCTTTGTGCAGGGCAAAATGTCTGCCATCCCCACGAGCACAACACTAGTACCGTCTGTGTGCCCAGGCGATGACCGCCTGCGCTTCTGATCGATGCGACCACGTAAGTGTCGTGATCATCCCACGAGGATGACATCGAGACTCGACATGTCCATGATCCTGGGTTCTTGTGAGTAGAGTCCCAGAGATCTCAACTACATAGCCTTGACATATCATCTATTCTCGCCCCTTATCCCTAAGGGAGAACTCACATACAAAGGCTCCTCTAAGGTCTCTAGAGGTCCTTGCCCATTCCCCCATGTTGGGCCTCACTTTCATTTGAAACACGGCTAGTCTAATCTGGTAATTAATCGAGGTAATCTCCATAGCCTTTAACTTACCTTCTCGATCGCTATGTGAATTAAGTAGTGCGCCTACCATAGGATCTCCTCCCCCTATGATCGGAGGATGATATGCCCTAAACTTCTGGAGGTTACTAGAACCTCCATGACTACTTCAACTACGCTAACTTTGTGCGATAGACCTCATAATACCTACGAGGCCTCAACAAGGCACCTTATCAAATGCGGTGGTGTCGACTAGTACCACAGTGGACGCCCAATACGTCCTGGTCTCTACCTAGCCATCACACAATTTCAAACGGCGGGTTAAATACAATACGGTATCTTTAAAGGCATAAAGCACGGCCTGAGACACTATTTATACGAGAATCGAATTATCTACCTAAGTCACTATTCATAAGCAATGCAAGACCATTTATCAATATATTAAATCTTTATCAACAAATTTTTTTCGAAAATTTCATTTTTTTCAAAATTTGTCCCATTTGTTTAATTTAATTTAATTTAATTAAAAAAAAATCGAAATTTTTTTGCGATGAACAGTGTTCATGAACCGGGTTCATGAGCAGGTGTCCAAAGTAACTCAGTGATGTGAGTCAAAACTAGGTCAAAACAGGTTGAGTGCACCAAGAGCACCTTTGCTGGCCGACAACACGCAGCGGCGCCGCGAATTAAGCTCGGTAGCGCGCATGGTCGTCCGTGGCGGGAGCCCTCGGTCGTATAACTGGCTTGGCCGTGTCACGGCGGCTCACTCGCGGCCCAGCGTGGCTGATGCTTACGTCTGTGCGCGCGCGCGCTCTCAAGGCGCGCCCGCTGCGCCGTGCAGCGCGCCCGGCGCCCGGTGGCCGTGTCGTGTCTTGGCTGCGCATTGTATTGCAATACAATGCCCAACCTCGGCGACTAACCGGTTCTAATGAGTGTATTGCGATACAATCCACCATTGACCCTATTTGCCTCAGTCGATACAAAATTTGTATCGTGACACACTGCCTTCCCCAGCCAGCCTTCCTTCTCTATTGCAATACAAACTCACCCTTAAGCCAGCCACCAAACTATATTGCAATACAATTTCGACCTGCGCAATCACTTTCTCCCTACTTGCGACCACTAAGTCCTGATACAATACCACAATATTCTTGATACAATTTAAGGCGTGCTTGGCCAACTTTGCACCCCATTTTTTTTTTTCGTTTTTCATTATTTCTTTATATATATATTTTTCAATTCTTTTTCCCAGCCACTGGAAAAACACCAAAAAATATATACATGTATTTTCTCCAGAACATCAAATAAATTTTAAAAAAATATTTTCAGATTACTGTAGTTTCAAACTACCAAACACCTTAGAAAAATGATTTTCTTCACTTCAATTTTTTTCATTTATTACTCTTTGGAGACACAAAAAAGCTTACTCCATTTTTCTCCGGTACCTAAATAAATTTATTAAATTTATTTTATCCTGAATTTTCTTCGGAGTTTTGCACCTTTGTAAAACTAAAGCGAAATTTTCTCTCCTCGTTTTTCTCCATCGTTAGCCTTCCTTTACTACTCTACATGCGATAACCATCCTTTGCATCCACAACTCAAAACTTTTATGAGTTCAACTATAAAATTTATTAAAATTTTATTTCCTTTTCCCAAATAAATTTATTATAATTTATTTCATTTATTTTTCTTTTCCAGTTTTACTAACTGTAAAACTCCACACTTTTCCTACACACTATGTATAATCATAAGCACACAAACCACACAAACCAATCACAACCATAACGCGCTCATGTGTTATGCATATTTGTCACACTACCATTCATCAAATCACACAAAACACACCAAACACATGCATGCAGTGTCCTAGTTTTGTCCCGTGATTTCCTAGGTAATCTTATACCTAAACTTAACATCGAACCACCCAAGTGGTGATGGATACCCAAACCCGAGCTCCCTAGGTATTCGTATACCTAAGCTCTAAAACACTCGTGAATGTCGGGTGACCCGACATTTCTCACGAAAATCGAGCAGAGTCTCCTTTGTACGGGGAGCTCTACCCGGGATACATAACCTGTCCATAACCTGTCCCAACAATCCAATATAACAATCCATGAGTAAAATGACCACTTGGGCCCACAAACCAATACTCATCTAATAATTCCCAACTATACCAATAGTTTCAAAGAGTCAAAAGTTTACTCTTTGCTTACATATTAAAATTCTAAAATTCTAATACATGAATGCATAATGATAACAAAGCCCGCAAACCAGGCTTTCGTCTCAAATATTCCCTCTATGATGAGCCGTCTCCTCTTCTTGCGCTCCACGTACTTGAAAATATGTTCCCTCTCTGGGGTGAGCCTATTAACCGATGGTGAATCACCCTAAAATGGGCTACTCTCCACCTAAGTGCATATGCAATGTGCTCAAAGTAAACACACATTCAAGCAAATGCATGATCTGCTTGAATGTCTGTTGACGACTCATACCAGGAGTCCTCACTTGAGCTCCTCACATTTGCCTAAGCCACGTATGAGAATCATTATTGATGTTGTTTTTAATAGTGGACTACCCTCCGATATTAGTAGTGGACCAACTCCGATGTTATATTTAGTGGACTACCCTCCGATGTATATCAATTGGGCCGACTCCGACGATTGATATTTTGTATGGACTACCCTCCGATATAAGTAATGGACCAACTCCGATATATTTGTTATTATTAGTCAACCCTCCGATATAAGTAATGGACCAACTCCGATATATTTGTTATTATTAGTCAACCCTCCGAAACCACTCTCTCAATGAACCATCTCATGCACTCACTCCTATAAACAAGGTACTTTGATGCATATGGAATGCATGATGCCAATTCCAATATAATTATATAACACATGCGAATTTATAATCATGAATATATTCACATAATTTAAATCACACAAACATGTCATGTAATTTCACAATTCATTACACCAAAAAAATATCGCTGGATCAACCGCATCGAATCCTACGAGATCATTTGGTCCATTGTCGATATCGATTATGTCGTTAGTATGACTGTGGAGTCTACGGCAGATTGACGTTCCTGGAATCGGATCGCGGTAAATATCAGGCGCTGATCCTCCAAAGCAGAGGACAGAGGTGATGAAATTCGAAGACTGTTTGGAGGAGGGTAGGCTTGGGCTGGGCATGAAGACTCCGAGCGGATGCCGGGCTCGCTTGGAAGCGGGGCCCTCGGGGTGGTCTCGGATACCTGGGGAGAAGGGACGAGTCCACCCCGCGGATCTAGTATCGCTGGATGGGGCTCAGAAGCTTGAGCCTCCTACGAAGCCACGAGAGCGAGGACCACGTATCGCCGTATGGCGAGCGGTCACGGGAGGTGTCTACGTAACACGGCCGGAAGTGGCGTTGCAACCTGGATGTGCGGCACCCTCTCTCTCGGTCTTGTGCTGGACCCCTAGGCTTTGCGCGATGGGCTCAGCGGTCGAGCCATGATGGGGCTTCGGGGCGTGCGGTAGGGATCTTGTGGCGGGACGACGGGGTTCGGCAACTTGGCCGCGTAGTGAGGCGGCGTCGGGTGCGGCAAAGGCGGCTCGGGCCTTTGCGGCTTCGGTGGAGTGCCAGGATCTTGCTTAGCGACGGCAGGGCGCCTGGCGTGAGCTTGAGGGTAATGGTAGCGGGTGGGAATTTGCCCGCTCGGCTCTGGGGCGCTCGGGGAGAAAGGTCGAAAGGAATTGAATGAAAATGAGGGGGCTTTTATAAAGGCATTTGGCCGGTTGAGTCTCCCACAGGCCCAGAAGAACCCTTGAGGGCAAAAATTTCACTCAATTATACGGGTGTATGCCACTGCATCACATATATCCTGCAAAATAAAGAAACAAAATCAATTTAAATAAATTAAAATAAAATAAATAAAAATAAAATAAATTATTAAAGCGAGATATATATAAAAAAAAGGTTTTAAACAAACTAAAATAAATAAAAATACTAAAAAGCAGAAATTCACTAAAATTGACCAAAAATAAACTAAAACCAAAATTTTTGAGTTGCGGTTTGGTCTCAGTGGAGACCAAACATTTCGATTAGCGGTATGCATCATGGAGGATCGAGGAGGAGGAGCTCCTTCACGCTGCGGTGGTGTCTTTGCGATCGCCTTCATCTTCCGGCTCCTTTGTGTTAAGCATTTTTATCATCTAGGTGGTCTTTGGGGGAATCGATTAAGGCGGGCGAGTTCTTGATGCGTTAATTCTTCCGTCAAACTGCTTCCTTGTTCTTCATCGTTCCTCCTCGGTTGTGAGCAGCATTAACTCTGCCTTGAGCGTGAGGGCATTCCTCATCCCGATTCTGTTCCTGCTCCTCTCCTGATTTGTGCTTGCTACCTAGGTGGAAAATATTAAGCTCCAATGTCATATTGCGAAGGTAGTACATGACTCCATTAAAATGATTGATTATGGCATTAGATGTGGCCAAAAATGGCCTCTAAGTATGATGGGCACTTGGTTAGTACTTAGCTACGCCCCTTGACTCAGAGTATCGAGATTCCCGAAGTCCACGGATAATAAATTTGTCTACCTTCACCCAGAAACATCCTCAACTATACCTTTAGGAATTTTCTTGATCGATCGGCTAAGGATAGAGTGATGTTGGTGACTTTGAAACTCCCCCGAGCCTAATTGCTTATACAGTGCGGCGGTAGGTTGACACTAGCTCCCAATCCGGTAGTGCCTTATCTACAAGTCCCTCAATGTTATTTGAAATGGTGGGGATCTGAATCCTTATATTTCACTAATGTTTTACTGTGGATAATGAGCTCACTTGCTCTGCCAAGAAGGCTTTCTTGTCAATGCCCAACCCTTTTGATTGTGCCACGAGGTCGCTGGGAATTTTCATAGGCAAGGACTTGTTTGATAATGTCAAGGAGGGGAATGTTGACCTTCACTTGCCTTAGCACTTCCAGGATGCCCGCTTGCTATAATGCCTTCTTTTTGCCTCTTAGTGCTTGGGGAAATGGAGGAGGCATACTTCTCTTCATTGAATCTTCTTTAATGAATATGTGCTACGCTCCGCTTCTCTTCTTCTCACGGTCTCTTTAGCGAGGTTTAGGCATTGGTTGATCGGCTTTGTTTGCCACTTCTCAAGTGACCCTTTGCTTTTACTTCATCCATCAGCAGGGCAAGGTTCTTGGCAGACCTATGTGGACTCCCCCTTTGGGATTAGAGGTTTGGGCAGGGAATCTTCCTTTGTCATGTACCTCCAACATATTGGTATTCCTAGTGATGGAATGCTACAGATTATCTATTTTATGATTGAGACCACTTTGGAGCCCATCTATCTTCTTGTTCAGGGTGCTTTCCACAGTATCAATTCTCTAGGCCAATTGCACATTGATTCCCTTTTGCTCTTCCACAAACTCACCTACCACTGATTAATGCCCAAAAAGTGCTATTTTGAACCCTATATTAGATAGGTTTTGAGTGCTTTTTGTGCACTAATCATGTCATTTATGCCAATTGAAGTGTTCTAGTCTTCTTAGTATCACTTATGCCTTTTAGAGGGTATTTTTGGTTGTTTTGTAGGTATTTGTGCACTCTTGGAGTTCAATCTCAATACAAATGATGAATCATGGTTAAGGTAAGTCTCAGTCATCAACCAGCGAGAATCAATGAGAAAGAAACAAAGGCAAAGTGAAGAAAATTGGATGCGTGAAGAAAGGGTGAAGATCAACAAAGTGAATTTACCGCTAGAGTTGCGAAAATTTTCGCTAGGATCTGAAAATTTAACCTTAGCGAAAATTTAACCTCATGTCTGAATTAGCTAGACCACTCAAATTTCGCTCTTGTTTCTTACCGCGAAATTGCCACCCATAGCGAAATTTCTTGTTTTGCTAGACTGTTGATTTACTAGCTAATTAGCGAAATTCTTGACCTAGCGAAAATTGATGCCTCGTCATGCTTTGTAATTAGTGAGCAGCCTCGAGCTTGGTGTATTACTTAGTATCCTATAACTTAGCCAATTTCATAGGTTTTTTTGGTATTTTCATGCCTTGAGGTGGCCTATATAAGCCCCTCTTGTTTTGTAACCTAAGTAACAAATTTTAGCAACAATTTGGGGGAGAGAAGATATTTTTGTAAGTTTTCATTTTTGTAAATAAAGTATTGTATTTTAGCTAGGGTTTTTTTTTCTCTCTTCTCTCTCCTCTTTCTCTCTTACTTTTTCGGCTGCCATTTTATCTTGAGGATGGCTAAGAGATCTTGTTGGCACTCTTCTTGAGGAAGCTAGCTTGCGGTGTGAAGCATAGTGCATGCTATCCTCTTGTACTAAAAGCTGTGTAGTGTATTTATGGCCCTTATATTCTCAAAACATACGTATAACATTGAATGTCATTAATGTGGGCTAACATCATGCCAGATCCAAAGCAGATTCAAAGAGAGAGGTACCGTGATTCTTTAGATGGTCTTACGAGCTTTTAAATGATATTTATATGTTGGGTTTTCAAATTAGGTTGCATAGCATTTAATGTTGGCTGATTTGGCCAATACTTCATGCTGAATACAAGCATAATTAGTGATAGATGTACCGTTGTTCTTATGGTCTTTACAGCCTCCCGAGATGATATTGAACAAATGGGGGTTTCAACAGTAAAGGCCATAACGTATGCTACCGTATTGAATTAAATAGGAGTCATCAAGGGTGAGGCCTGCTAGTTAATATAGATCCGGTTATGCCATGGACTACAGATTGCATGTCATAACGCGAGGATAAAACCCGAGATTACTTGTTCTGCCCTAACTTGCCAAGAGGACCTAATTCTTCAAAGTTAACTTTTTCACCTTTACTTCGCACCACTTCAAACCATTCCCATTGCTTTGAAACACACATCCAAAGAGTCCAAATAGAAAGCCTTATATCTTCGGCACTTATGCAAATCATTTTGGGGATGAAAACCCATCCCTGCACTCCGAATTCCTAGACCACTATACTGCAGTAGCTGACTAATAAGTGTAGTAGGAACTTAGGTGTATATAAATTTTGTTGATTTTAGTTTCAGCTTATTGTGGCATTTAATCAAATGCATAGCCAAGGTCGGGGATGGTGCCAAACTACAAATGGTAGTTATGTACTTGATCAACATCACAAGTGAAGGTAACTCTTTACCTCTTTTTTGTAAGCCGCAGAATCGGGCCGTTTCAAGATCAGCAAGAATCGTACTGCTTTCGGGCTTTTTCATTCGCTAGTTTTAATGTTAGCTAACCTTAACCTTTTTGCAAGTTTTGT
This sequence comes from Tetrastigma voinierianum, assembly GCA_016808115.1. Lineage (NCBI taxonomy): Eukaryota > Viridiplantae > Streptophyta > Magnoliopsida > Vitales > Vitaceae > Tetrastigma > Tetrastigma voinierianum. The sequence goes on from JAEQBH010001140.1 coordinate 296,705, forward strand.
TAGTTCTTTCGTTGTTCTATAATTTTTGTAATGTGTTTATAAATAAAGGATAGACACATCGTAGATTGCATAGGATAGGTACACAACTTGACCCAACTAGTGAGGTTAGTGTACCAACTGATACCATGGATCCCATACCCGAGGAACAGAGCCAAACTTGAACTCAAGATCCAAAATGCCTGATAGAACTAAGGAGGGATCACATCCACCTCCCAGAGTTGCTGTCCCATCCTCGTATCATTCTCCGTCAAGATGGGTGCGCTGAGGCCACATTTGGTACCTCTACTCCCACATATCATGGTATGGAAATGAAAATCCATACACTCATATTAGGATTTTGAGGAGGTTCAGACCACCTTCAAGAAGATATGATTAAGGATTTGCTTAAGCTAAAGGCATTTCCATTGACTCTCAGAGGACATACAAGATATGGCTCAAACTCATTGGAGGCCAGAACCATTCGAAATTGGGTCAGAGTCATAGCCGAGTTCCCTAAAGTTTTTCGTCATAAACCAATAATTTGAAAGACAAATCTACACTTTTGCACCATGATGGTAGAGATTTTACCGTTGTTTCGGGAAAGATTTATGGAAACCATCGCTGCATGCCCACATCATGGTTTGATACTTGGATGTTGGTGAACCACTTCTATGGTGGTATGTCCCGCCATGAGGCAAATTCTTGGAAACCATGTGTGGGGGAGGACTTTTTGCCAAACATCCCGATGAAGAGATAATGGATTTTTAAATGCGTGGTCGAACTTCCTAAGGGTCAATGAACCTAACCCTAGAGAATTGATAATAGAGACCACTACCAACCAAAGGGGTGGGATGTGCACCATCAAGAAATAGAGATGAGAGCCAGATTTAACCCTAGCTAGGAAAAGTAGAGGAGCTTGAAGGCAAACAACACCAAGAGGTGCACGCAGCTGACCTAAAATCCCGGCCGCCCAACTTCGCACCACTTCAACTCTCGCGGCATCCAGTAGAACCATGTGCTATGGCCCCTACAGTGAAGGATTTGATGTCAGAATGTGCAAACACTGTAGGACAATTCAAGCCACAACAATCCAATGCTCCATATGGAAATACCTACAATGCCAATCGAGGACCACCCTAACTCAGACGGAGACCTAACTCTGTTTTATTGCATTCTCAGGAGCCAAACCTCGGGCTTGGTTCCCTCACAACTACAATGGTACCACTATCCTCATCTCCTCAGGGCAGCCATTTTGAATTTGAGTAAGGGTGGTAGGCAACTTTGTCGAGGAACAAAGGAATCAATGTGCAACTCGGCAAAGAATTGATACTGTAGAGAATACATTGAATTAAAAGAATAGACGGGCTTGAGAGCAATCTCAACAGAAATTGACAACCTGCTGTGATTCAATCACCAAGATCAACAAGTTGTTTGGAGGTACAAGAAAGAGGGAGGTTCCTTCACAAATGGGCCCAAACCCTAAAGGAATTCAAGAGGTAGATTATCCAACAATCTCGTGAACGGATTTGGTGTTGCGTCATAATCACCCCGAGAAGTGAAAAGAGGTTGATCAACCTATGCCAAAGTCCTGAAGAATCCTGCCAGAGAAGAATTGCGCTCGAGCATATTCTCCTAAAGGAGGATTCAATCAAATACCGTATACCACCTCCATTTCCACAAGCACTTAGGAGGAAAGAAGAAGGCATCTCAAACAAGGTGCATTTTAGAGGTTCATGAAGCAAAAGCACATACCTTACTCTACCTAATCAAACAAGTCCCCGTTATGCAAAATTTTTGAAAGATCTTTGCACAATCAAGAAGGGATTAGGCATTGAGAAGAGCATTTCTCACCGAACATACTGGGCCATAATCCAAAGCAAATACCTGGTCAAATACAAAGATCCCGGATTCCCACAATTTCAGTCAATGTGGAATTGGGTATTAGAAAAGTCCTTGCTTGATTTAGGAGCCACAGAACCTAATGTCAGAGCCCAAGATAATAAACAGCTAGGTCTAGAACTTAAACCTACCAACATCACACTCTACTGGGCCGGAGCAGATCAAAATAAAAATCCCTAAGGGGATAGTTGAGGATGTCTAGTGAAGATAGACAAATTTACTACCCAGTAGATTTTGTGGTACTTAATACCTGAGCCACTACTAGTGAACCCAATCATGTACCAATCATCTTAGAAGACCATTTCACACCAATGCAATAATAAATTGCCTGAATGGAGTCATGCACTAACTTGGTAACATGACCATGGAGTTGAACATCTTTCATTTGAACAACAAACATGAGAGTTGCTAGGAAATTGAAAATCAAAGAACTAATGAAAGTGTTTGACCTGTCATGTGCAGAAACAGTACCTGTGAAGTGCAGTGAGCAATCAGCCAAGAAGATGAAGAGATATTGGTCCTGCCATCAACACCAACTGCAAGCCAATTGATCAACTCCAAAGCCACGCAGCGACCACATCAACAACAAGCACCCAAAACCATTAACAGCCTTCTGTAACTGGCAGGGTCGAGTGAGATCATCCTCTCAATCTCTCCTGAGTAATTTTGGTATATTGAACTGGTTTGGTGTTCTCAAAAACCAAATTGCAGTTCAACAATTTTTGTTTTTTTTATTTTAATTTAGTCAATTTCCATTTTTAGCTATTTTTAGTATGTTTCTTAATTTAGCAGCTTTCCATTTTTAGCAAGTTGGTAAGTATTTTATATTATCTTATATTAAATTATTAGATATATTCTATTTCCTATTCTTAATTTTAATTTTTACTTTTAGTAATATATTAATTTTCATTCTAATCCTGAAGTTCGAATTGCGTGGTGTACTGTGTGTGAGCCAAATTGCAAAAGTATTAAAATTGGCAGAATGACCCTTCTACGCTGCATGTTTATATAAACAGGAGGGGTTGGTTTAGAATGCCACTTCACATTCTCCTCCCACCAGAGTCTGAGCTCCAAATGGCCCAGTCCCGCCTCCCGCTGGCGCTGATCGGGCCACTGTCACACGACCTCAAGCCCGAGCTCTAACCGCTGTAGTTCAGGTCCCAAGACTGGAGCCGCAACCCCGCACCCTCGTGCCACTGAATCAGCTCTAGTATAGCCATCCTCGATCACACACAAACACTCGACCGAGCCTTCAAAGGAGCCCACCACGCGCCGCACGAGCCCCCGATTACTCACCGCCACCGATTTCACCCGCTGTGGATAAATCTCGTGTCTCTGGCTCAGCTTGGTGCCCCTCGTCTCAGTGATCACATCGAACCTTGTTTGGTTAGTTCAGCATTAGCCTTCAATCACAACAAGTGAACCCCGGTTCTTAGCTTGCTTTTCAGTGGTGATCAATAGCCCAGAGAGCTCGTTCGCACTACAGTGGTCTCGCGTATTTTCTGAGTCGAGCCCTTTTCCCAAGATTGGCTTGATATCGCATGGCTCAGACGTGTCCCGCTTCGCCCCGGGGTGGACCCAAGACGCCCGAGAGAGGTTCACCCGGTCCCAGCCTCAGAGCCATCACCGGCCCTGTAGGCAGATCTCGAGGAGCCTCGGGGTGGATTCGACAAGAGTCGTACACGATGGGACCCCGGGCCCCATCACCTGCACTTAGAGAGTTAGAGGCTACCTGCCGGGCCCGCACATCGGGCTCCAGCGTAGTCATCTTCCACCAGCCCCCACCATCTCCGGGCCTCTTCCAAACGCTGATAGTTTATCACCCTCACCGTCGCCAAGATTTGCGGATCAGGAGGCCCATGTTTTAGGGGAACTCTATTCCGGGGAATGTACGACTCCACCGCAGAGAGTTTCATCAGGAGTCATTCTACGACATCCCCGCATTGAGGGTCAGACTTATTAATGAGTCTTGAGATCGACGAGGAGCATTCACTCCTACCCTTCATGACTCCGCGACGCTTTACTCCAAGAGTGGTAATCAGCTCTACCACTCCATGACATCCGTGGAGACAGACTGGCCCACTAGAGATCTGGGCTTCAAGATAGATGACCGCCCAGGTACATCACCTTTATTTCAGCAAGATTGGATTGCGATATCACAAGCAACTCGAGGGTTATGAAAGGCTGGCCTCCACCACAAAGACGTAGAGATGGTCTTGTTAACGCGTAGATGCCAAATGGGGTCCAAGATTTTACCTGAGGCAGCCTTCCGCCTCGTATGTCGCCACTCCACCATCTTGAGCACATTAATTTTGTTCCCAAAGATTAAGCAGAAGGGACACATATCGGGAGGCTCCTTACCTGATCTCGGAGGGATTTTGGTTCAAATCACCAGCCATGATGACCTCTGCTGTGCTTGAGGAGAAGGTCCATCTAAGGACTCCGGCTCCGAGCGAGAGCATCCCGCTACTAATGCCGAGACTCTCCCATAGTTCTTGAAAGGTATGGATTCTGAGAGTCAGTTGTAGATGAGAGCCGATGTCACAGTGTCAGAGGACCTGGTTGACTATGCCCACCCCATTCCATACATGCCCACAGACTGTGGAGGAGGCACGCCCTATGGTCACACTACCACGAGACAGACATATACCCTCCGAGCCCGAGGTACAGAGACTCTATTTCAAATGCTCACCTCCATCTCCTCCACATACTACATCGAAGAACAAGTAAACAGACACTCCCGGCCTCCTCCAATCGCGACATCATTCACCGAGTACATCCAGTTAGCCTGAGAGAGATAGCCGGGTGTGATGGATGCCATCCACACTCGCAAATACACAGTCGCCAGATCAGGTCAGCCCAAGCATGCCATTCTATGCCGACTCGATTATGACCCACTAGCCTTCCTCACGTTCCCGGTCACAGAGGAGCCCACCAACGATGCAAATTTTCCATTAGATCTGCCAGAGCTATAGTCACACCCACCACCACCACACAGCGAGGTGTTAGCTTCTTTTTACACTTGATAACACTAAAATTTATCAACCACTTTTCACTAATTTGTTCAGATTTTATGTATTGAAATATAGCAGGCAGTGATACTTTTGGCGCTTAGCTTTGTATTCAGTGTATTAGCCACTTGGCTATATCAAAAAGCTATTCAAGATATATATATATTGTACTTTGGTATATCTATGTTTGCACGGCTAAAGGTAAATGTTTTTCTTTCTCAATTGAACAATTGAATTACAATTGGACAATTGAATTGCTTTGTTGGATAATTGAATCATTGTTTGTCACTTATATAGACAAATTCCATGCTTGAGACAGCTTTTATGGTCGCCAGTTCCAAAGATGCTCAACTGAAATTTCCCCCTATGCTAATTCACACACCGCACCCATTGCTCCAATAGCTAGAAATTGTGTGCCTTTTCGCTATGGTGTGTCACCTTAGGTATGTTGGCAACCTAGGATAGGTTTGTGTTACCTACAGTTGAAGATCAATGTTATTCTTCAAAAAAGGAAAAGAAAAAGAAAAAGCAAAAAAGAAAAAAAGAAAATAAGAAAAAAGAAAAATAAAGTCGGAAGTTTGCCTTGAAACCAGCACGGTCCGAGGGGTATGGCAAAGCCTTTGGAAACCTGATGCCCTGCCTTAATTGGCCGAGTCATCGATTTTGTGTTCAAGCATGGGTGGATAGGCAGAGTCTAAACTAATAGTAGGTGCTTGATTTCTCGGGGTCATTCGAGTCCTGGTAGTTTTGCAGTTAGTGGTCATTGACTTTTCGCCAGATGCCCAAACTTTGAGGGTCGGGAGTCATCGGTGGACCCTCACATACGGATCAAGTGAAGCTCACTCAAGCATTGCATCCGTATTGGTACTGAAAAGAAAGTGTAACTAGCCCTATTTAGTTGTCTGTCACCACTACGTCAAGGTTAGGTCGGGGGAGTGTGGTAATTTGCGCTTTATTAGCTTAATCTCGGTTACATAAAGAATCATTAGACTAGGTGGAAATTCAAGTTGAGAATTATGGATCCAATATTTAATCTAGAATTGTTCTTGTATGGTTTTGATTCTTTCACATCGGTTTTCAAATTTGATTTCAATTTTCTACTTTAAGGCATTGTTTATATGTACATAAACCTTTTTGAATCATAACCTTTTGAAAATCACCATATGCATCTCATTTTTTATTTTGCATTACAAGGGACTAGCAACGTCGTTGGGGTGATTAATGCCCAAAAAAGATTTTGAACCTGAGGCTGATAGGTTTTGAGTGCTTTTGTGCACTAATCATGTCATTTATGCCAATTGAAGTGTTCTAGTTCTTAGTATCACTTATGCGCTTGTGAGGGTATTTTGGTTGTTTTCAGAGGTATTTGTGCACTCTTGGAGTTCAATCAATACAAAGGATGAATTATGAAGTTGGAATTCAAGTCTCACCATCAAATCCGTACCCAAGAATCAATGAGGAAACAATAAGGCAAAGTGAAGAAATTAATGCGTGAGAAGAAAGGAGTGAAGATCAACAAAGCTGGAATTTTCTGCCAGAGTTGCGGCAAATTTTCGCTTTAGGATTGCAGTACTTTCAGAACCTTAGCGAAATTTCTTGAACTGCTTAAAATGCCACCAAGCAGGACCACTCCAAATTTCGCTAGCACTGCCTCAATAAAATAATTGATTTCGTCAATGAAGAATTTCGCTAATTAAAATAAATTTGCAGCCAAAGTAAATTGCCCACCCTTAGCTAGCCTCTTGTTTTTGCTAGATCTGCTGATTTCGGCCACTACGTGAATTCTTCCACTAGCGAAATTGATGCCCTGGCCATGCTTGTAATTAATGCCAAACCGCTCCAAACTTGGTGTATTACTTAATTGTCCTATAACTTAGCCAATTTCATAGGTTTTTTGGTATTTTCATGCCTTGAGGTGGCCTATATAAGCCCCTCTTGTTTTGTAACCTAAGTAACAAATTTTAGCAACAATTTGGAGGAGAGAAGATATTTTTGTAAGTTTTCATTTTTGTAAATAAATATCAGATTTTAGCTAGGTTTTTTTTCTTCTCTTCTCCTCTTCTTACTTTCCATTGCCAACACCCTCTCGAGGATGAGACAACTCAAGAGATGCTTGGCTGCTCTCCTTTTCTCAGTGAGGAAGGAAGCTAGCTTGGTGGTGGTACATGCATGTCATCTCTTGTACTAAAAGCTACGTAGTGTATTTATGGCCCTATATTCTCAAAACACGTCACATAACATTGTTGAATGTCATTAATGTGGCTAATACTTCCATGCTTTAGGATCCAAAGGTATATTCAAGGAGAGAGGTACCGGTGATTCTTTAGATGGTCTTTACGAGCCTTTAAAACATATTTATATGTCAGTTTCAAATTAGGTTGTATAGCATTTAATGTTGTTGATTTGGCCAATACTCTCCATGCTTAGAATACAAGCATAATTAAGATAGATGCAATCGTTGTTCTTTAGATGGTCTTTAATAGCCTTCGAGATGATATTAAATGTTAGGTTTCAAATAAAGAAGGGGCCTATAACTCCGCATGCTACCAGACACTAAATAGGAGTTGCTTCTATGGTGAGGTTTAGTTAATGATAGATCCTGAAGTTATGCCATGGACTATAGTGTTCTATGTCATAAACGCGCAGAGGATAAAAACCCGAGGGATAATTGTTCTGCTCCTAACTTGCCAAGTTAGTGACCTAATTCTTCAAATAAACTTTCAATTTTTACTTTCGCTACAATTTCGCCAAACCATTCCCACTGTTTTTGAAACACATCCAAAGAGTCCAAATAGAAAGCCTTATCTTCGTGCACTTATGCAAATCATTTTTAGGATGAAAACCCATCCCATAGTCTGACCTCAGGACCATACTGCAGGCAGCTTCTGACTCACAAAGAGAGTAGGAACTTAGTGAAGTAAATTTTGTTGATTTAGCTCAGCCATCGGTAATTGAATCAACCACCTGCCTTTATCACAGCCTCGTTCTATAGTAGATGAGGTTTGGTAGCCGCCACGTCGAGAGGTAATCACATCGTTGTTGTCACGTGCTCAAATATGTCGGAGGCTGAGGCTTCCAAGAGAGATTTGGGTGGTTCCTCCAATTGGGGTTATATACGTTGCCATATGGATGTTTGCCGGTGGCTTACTTTGACCCAAGAGCATGGGCATGGTCTGCATTAAGTCCCTATCAAGGGAACTAATGGACAGTGTTCTTTGTGATGGCCGCTGATCGACAATTAAAACAAATAACACTCGAAATATACCCCAGCGCTTTGACTTGTTTAGGTATTTAGTTTAATTTGACTGCTTTCATCATGAATGCGAAACCTGAAACGCAGAGACCCGAAAAGTTATAAAACTTAAGGACAAAATTATAAATTGTCCAAAGAGGACTTAAAATATGTTACAAGATTTGAGGCCAAAATGAAATAAAGGAAAATTAAACACAAATGGCGATATAGGGCGGCTTAAAAGCAAATAGAGGAACTTAACCCAAAACATTTATTTGGAGGCCAACAAGGCCTAAGAGACATGGATTTGTAAAAGACCAATTTGGTCTCATTTGGGAGGAGAAGAAAATGGAAGAGGAAGAGAAAGAGAGAAGAAGAAGAGAAGAGAAGAAGAAGAGGAGAAGAGGGAGAAGCTACAAAGGGAACTTTAGTTTTGTATGGAAACTCTAATTCAAGTATGGATTTATGGAATTTGCTGCTTGGCTTAGTTACAGCTTGTCTCCAAAGCTAGGGTTTGAGTTAAATCTGGCTCAACTTTTGATTCTCTTGAAATTAGGTTGGTAAAACCCCATATGGAAGGTAGGTATAATCCTCCTTTGGGTTGGATACATGTTAAATTAGGTTAGAATTGAGTTAGTGGTTTTGATCAACCCTAATAAATCTTGAGATTGTGGTATGTGCAACCCATATTAGAATGATATTGGGAGAGATTGTCGGAGTCTTAAGAAGATAAGAAGGAAAGATGATTGAAGAGAAAAAGAGAAATGATGAATCGAGTGGCCCGGACATGTATATGGGAGTGTAGAGTTGATTGGATATCAAAACATGGAAATAGGTGAGAAAACACCCATTCCCGGCATTCTGCGTCTTCTACCGGTAGAAGTTATTCACTGGCACAACTGATTCCGGCCATTTTTGGCCAAGTCCTACCGGTAGAAGTTAAGTTCTACCGGTAGAACTTGTTCTGGTTTCCCAGTTTCGACCAGTTTTTGTATTTTGGCCATAACTTGCTCATTTCTTATCCGATTTGAGTGATTCAAGTGGCCACTTAAAATAGACTTCAAGGAGAACAAAACATATTTGTACAAGTATCTAAATTGGCGACCAAGGCCCAAAATTCACTCAGCGGGGCCATGTTCAATAAATTCTGCATCCATTGAACATATATAGTCCGGAAGTTGTTTCGACGAATTTGAGTCTCGGTGTTCAATTGGGTGATTCCAGTTGAATAGAACCTCTTAGCACCTTAGCTTTAAATAAGTACAAGGACCTATTGTCGTGTCATAGTTAAGACCCCGGAAATGAGTAATACAACGGTTCCTAGAAAAATCGGTAATGACTAGCTGGCAGCAAACACATAACTTAGTTTGATGATCCGATTGATTAATTCCAATTTAAATAAACTAGATTCATAAAGGAATGAGAATATATGAATGGAGGTGTGATCTCAGACATCATACTATATATATGAAGTGCTATATGTAATAGCCATGAAACAAGGAAAATATAGAAATATGTATAGATGTTCATAAAACATGAATATGATATGAATATAGGATATGTCATAAGATATGATAGGTATAAGTTATAAGATATGATAGGATATGTCATAAGATATGATAGCCTACGCACCAATGATAGGCATGATATGAATATAAGAGTATACAATATGAACATATGATTGCTGGTGCATAAACAAATAGATGGAACATGATAGAAATATAGAAAGTATGAATAGATAAAGACATGACAAAGAATACGAAATGATAGGAATATATGAGAAGACACCGAAATGAATAAAATGGAAATATGCTAGGAACATGATAGAATATATGATAGTTATACCGAATGAATAAATGAACATGCTAGGAACACATGATAGGAATATGTAAATGCTAAGACCAATAGAGATAAGCAAAAGATGACAAAGCATAGAAATGAGTACATGTGCATGGAAAATGATAGTACATGTATGAATATATGAATGAGTAAAGTATACATGATAGAATATAGAAAGTACAAGAATAGTTAACCATGATAGAAATGTATAAATGTTATAATGCATGATCGATATGGAATATGAATAGATAAAGATATATATGACTACATGAATACAAGAGTGCATAGATGCATTCAAGGAGTGATAGACAAAACTAAATGAGAAAGATATGACTATATGTAATATGTAGATATATGAGAACCAGAATATAAAACTACAGAAAGAGAACGACACAGAGTAAAGTAATGATAGATATATGCATAAGAAATGATAATAATAGTTATTCATGCTTATGAGATATGCAATGTAAAAATGTAATAAAGCTTCTAATAAGTCTGGCTAGGGACCTAGTAGAGAGATAGATAGGCATGCCTATAGGGAAGATACAGATGCTGCAAAGATATTCATAGACAGATATTGAGGCCCTGCTTGTCGGATGATATAGATCCTGCTTGATCAGTGGCCTCATGTCACCACACAGACAGATCACGCTCGCATAAAGTGGATAGTACGGCACTAATAGTACAGACATAGCCGCTCGCTTCATAAAGACGATACTCTTCGGTATTATCAGAGCAGAGATCATCAAGTTTCAGATATGATAGTAATTTTCGGTACACATGTTTCGTATCCGCTTCTAAGGTATTTGCAGACATGAAACCAAAAAGGAAATGATATGTATAGAAGATATGACCTGATATGAGAAGCATAGCACTGCTATGCGATGAAAGTATAGACAATTACAAGAACAAGAAGTACATTATAACTTGATATGAAAATAAGTATATGAACACAAGAAAAGTAATGAAAGTATACAAAAGCACAAAGTATATGATAGATAGAATATGAATGTTCGCGATAGTACAAGTATGAATATGTATGTATGAAAAGTATAGATGTAACCTATGTCAAAGACATAGAATAGAGACATTACTTACAACATGAAAAAGACTAGAGACAGGTAAAAGACATATGAAAGTACAGTATATGAAAAGTATAAGAACGTAGATAAACGTACAGGATAGTATAAGATAGGTTATATGAAAGTATACGAGACATGAAAGCATAGGAACTTCCAGAAAGAACATGATACAAGAAATAAGATGAAATAGATCAAGTATGACGATATAAGCAAGGGACAAGAAATACAAAGTATTTGTGATAGATAAGAAATGATATGATACGTATAGTATAAAGAATACAAATCATAGAACCGAAGATGAGGTATAGACTAGAGACATGATATGTAAATATGAAAAAGAATAGGAACATTGAAAGACATATGACAGTTAAAGGAAAGATAAACATGAAAAGAGAATATGCAAAGAATAGAAATAGGAATATAGTAAAGTATAGATGCAGAGAGTAGGCCAAAGTCATAGAATATGTAATAAAAAGATTGACATGCAATATAAATGTGTATAGATAGATAATATGCATATGGTATAAGCTTCAGGATGTCGCTATCAGGCTGTCCATGCTTATGTTCCCACTAGTTAAAGCTAGCACGGGTGTTCAATCCAAAATAGGTACAAGTACAAAGACAATGATATAGAGGATGCACATTCCACATCGCGCAAAGGCTACCGACTCGTGAGATATGTGCTCACTCAAACACTGCCCGCAATCTCTGATGTGTTTGTAATAGAAAATTTTAAATGTATAGGTAAATGACTCAGATATGTATATAAATTGTGATGGACACCACTCCGGTAGTTCTTGTATATGTACAAATGATTTTGTTATTATCAACGTTTACACCAATAGGTGCTATGTGCATGCGCCAGAAAGAAACAGTCAATGAGAGTCCCAAGAAAGTATAGTATATAGTATAAGATAGAGGAAGATCACGCCCTGATTTCCTGGTCTGATCCACTTAATCAGATCAAGGAGCAGGCTAGTGAGATGCACTATCTCACCACAGACTTTTGCGCTCGATTATCAAGCTCCTCCAACCTTCGGTCAAGTGGTCGCTTCTTTCATTCGCATCTTCTGAAAGTGCATAAATGCTTCCCTTTCGTGTACCAAGGCCTCACTTTCTCTCGCCTCCCTTGGATTTTGATCATCCCATGCCTTGGAAGTTTCAATCATAGTTCTAAAAAAGTCCATGGCCTCATCCGTGTTTGCTCAAAAGCTACCTCCACACATGGTTTCCGGTTAAGCTTCATGGTCGAGACATACCATCATATAGGGATTCACTAGCATCCATGTATCAAACCATGGTGTGGACATGCACCGATGGTCTCCATGAACCTCTCCCAACAAATGATAAAACTTTCATTGTCATAGGTCGAGTAAGTGTAGATTTGCTCTTCAAATCGTTGGTCTTAGTTTGTGGTTTAAAATTTTCAAAAACCCACTAACGCCCGCCTAATTTCTAATCGTTTCTGGGCTTTAGTGATTTGAGCCAAATTTTTGCCTTGTCTTTCAGTGTCAATGGGAATGCTTTCAGCTTGAACAAATCCATGTCGCACTTCCTAAAGTATGGATTTCAACATTCTCCATCCCATGAAATGGGAAGCTAGGCACTAGATAGGGTCTTGGCAACCACATCATCGTTAGGTGGTATGACGCAGAAGGTGCACTCACTCTAGGAGGGTGTATGTGGTCCCCTCATCGGTTCGTGATGTCGTTGGATTCATTGGGGTCTTTTTGCCGACTTTGTTGTTCTTCGAAAGGGAGTCCATTTGTTCATCAGGGTAAGACTCACAACTCAACCTTGTTCAGCTATGTACTCGACTTTTGCGCCACATAGATATATCTCATCCCAAAGATGCATAAACACTGTGACACAAAAAGACAACCAAAGAACAACAAAAGATCTTCTTCAAAAAGGATCAAATGTTAGCTAAAAAATATATAAAATGACTATTAAAAACAACAACAAAGGATCACGAGTAAAAACTTGAAATTCTAAACAATGAAATTCAAAAAGGTTTAAAAGGTCACCAATACTTGTAATGAGGATTACAAGTACTCATCAACTCATCATCTGTAGTTTGGCACCATCCCCAACAACGGCGCCATTTGATTCGCATGCACAACAGGTGTTTTGAATCAACAAAATTTATACTCATTAATTATCGACATCTAAGATGACTACTTCAATATAAAGGGGCTCTAGATCAACATCGATGGGTTTTATCTACAAATGGTTTGTATAATGGTTCAAAATGGTGAGGCTTTTGTTTGGATTTTGGATTTGTACAAAAACAAAGTGGTGGTTGTCACTATGTTAACTGAAAGTAATTCAAAATAGAATGTAAAAAGAAGACTCAAGTCTCGCCACTAGTTTGGTATGATAAAGGTAAAGGTGTCCCGAGAGGTTATTTTCAGCATTAGGAAAATGACATATAGCCATTTCCAAAACCGACTGCTTAACTCAAAACCAACCTTTAGTAATATCTCTCAAAAGATGATTGAACAGCATTAAATGTCTCTACTAAAACTGATTAAATCCCAATCTCAATGGCTCATAAATGACATCTAGAATGATGTCAAAGCAGATCTACCATTAGAATACACTGAATCCTAAGGCTGGTTATTGACCAAGGAAAATACATCAGCTTTAAAACTAGTTTTGAAAGTTTAACACAAATAGCTTCAAGGCTCTTTGAAACAGAGGAACACCAAAGAAACCACATCAGTCCCTAGCTACAACCCCTCCTTCCAGGTGTCTTGAGTTTTTATTTGCAAAGATCCTTTGAGTTGTCATCCTCAAGGTGCTTAAGGGTACTTAGTATGTTTATAAGAGGAGAGAGAAAGAGCAAGGGAGAGCTCAGAACAGTCAATAGAATAATGCTAACAACTAGGTTATGAAATATTGTTGATCTGAAGATCCACATAGTAAATCAATACAATACTACATAAGAATAGCCTCAAAGATGTTAAAATTTCACATGTCTCTGCGAATTAAGATTCTTTCCTCCAAGGTCTGTCCATACTTCAGATTATGTATCTTCCAACTCATGTTTCATCCGCTGATGAAATTGACAATAAACCATACAAACTCATAGAATAGCTCAAATTTTAACTAAGTTGAACAGCTGGTGCCTACTTAAACCCGCAAAACCACTAAAACCAATTTCGAAACAAACCGAAAAGGGACCTATACATGTTAATCGGGTTTAAATAATATGATTAGCACGCAAAGCAATCTAAAACTCTATCTTAAATAGGACTCAAAATAGCACTTTTTGGGTACTAATCAGTGGCAAGTCATGACCTAATTCACTAGTGTGTGCGACAAAGGCCTCACGACACTCCGTCATTAAGACTATCCTGCCACGACAGAGACTCTTTGTTGCTACAGGGGTTCTCTATAGCGATAGAGAAACCTCTATCACGACAAAGGACCAGTTCTGAAAAAAAATGTGAATATAAAATAAAAAATTTTATCCTTGTTTGTTGCGTGTTTGGAATGTTGAGGCTCAATGATGCCTTCAAGTGGATTGAGGTCCCACCCATGATTACTTGTGTGTTATTGCTTGATAACTCGGCACACATAGCCGCGGTGGTAATTTTTATGTCTATGTATGCTCATGGATATATTGGCATGATGAATGAAAATTATTTGGCATAAATTGGAAATAATGAACGTAATTTAACATGGCATACTTCTGCATCCTATATGCACAAAGAACATTGCATCGAAATGGTGTGGGGTGCATAGTAATGATTTGATTCACCATTCTCGTGAATGTAGAGTTAAAAAACGGACATAGTCCAAATTGAGACTCACGGTGTTATAAAACGAGAACGAAGAAAAATATACGTATGTTGGGTTCAACAAGATGGCGCAGATCCCCCCCCCCCAGGGTGAAAGACCCAAATTTTATTTCTTGCTCAGACATATGGATCCAAATACGAAGTTCGCAAAGTGTCGAAGGCGTTAGAAGCCTCGTGGTGTGACCCCGTAAATTCGCAAACCCAAAATAAACACACGAGATTTGATAAATTAAAATTTGAGGGTTGTCCAATGGTTTGAGTCATCGGGTGAAACACCAATGACTGGTTTCGTACACTTGGCATCACAGCGAGGAGCTCTGGACGGACTCGTGTCATGGGTCTGAGAATCACATCTCATGCATATCATGAAATATTCCATAGGATCGCATTTTTGTATGGAATGTTTCATGTAGCGCTATCAGATATGCATTTTAGGCTACAAGAGTCTCTTGTAGGAAAAATTTATCTACCGGACGCTGCTCACCCCATCATAGGTAAATATGTTTTCGTGCAATTAGAGGTACACCGAGGACGGGACGATCAAGACCGTAGTGGTTCAGAAAAAGCTAGATTTAGCCTTGCCTTGTATTTTGTAAATTTTGAGTGGAAAACCCAATTGTGTTATGTAAAAAGAACCGAGTTGTAATTAAACCTACTTTGATATTATTTGGCTGGGTTTTCCGTACTTGTAGTCTTTTGTAATAAAAAGGTTAATCTATATTGAATTTAGGTGTTTGTGGAAGGAAAATAAAGGAAACTGGGGGCAGGAGGACCAGAGAGGGCTACTGCCCAATTTGGGTTCTCTGTCGCGACAGGGCTTCATTAGCGTTAGGTCATGATAGGGTCCCCAGGCTGCGCACATTTATTTAACCGGCCTCGTTAGCTACGGTGTCATAGCTGATGCGCCACATGAGTTTCGTACTCGATTAGTGCTCAAAAGTGCTATTTTGAATCTCATTTGTTTAAGGTTTTGAGCACTTTTGTGTACTAATCAACGAATTAGTCCCAATTTTGCACATTACATTCATATTCTCATCGACGCATTTTGTGGCTAATTTTGTTGTTTTTGCAAGCTATTTATGCCAAAATTGTTGAGTCGATCCAAGCACAAAGAATTCGAGTCAACTCACAAGATTATAGATCGTGAGACCGTAATGAAAGAAGAGTTAATACAGTTGGAAATGAGCACAAGAAAAATTCTCGCAGATGCAATTTCATGAAGATCCCGCGAAATTGCTTCCTCCCTGCCACTGTTCACAACTCTTGCCACTGTTTATCCTGCCCTGTTCCTTCCTACTGCCCATTTTTGCTTTTTGTCTTTTTTTTGGTTTTCTTCCCATTTTATCCCTTGTAATAGCTTTTGATTTTGGTTTGTACTTACTGGTCATGCATATAAGCTCCTATAATCAACTAAAGAAAAAGACAACTTTTTGCTCATTAATAAAATAGGCAGGAACCTTTCAATAGCTCGCTTTCTTTTTCATCCTTCTCGCATTTTCTTCCTTGTTGCCAACACCCGAAGATGACAAATCTAAGAGTTGACTAACCCTTTCCTCCTGAAGTGGAAGGTCTGGTGCAAGATCCGGCAAAGCCGAGGGTTCCATGGTTTTCACGCAAGTACTACCGCAATTTTGTGTTTGTTCTTAATCGTAGGTTTAAATCCCTGACCACCCTTGAATGGTTATTACTGGTAATTCGGGGCCTACTGACGCTTAATGTTAGATCCATTGATGTTTGTTAGTTATCATTTATGATCCCTGTATGGTTGGTTAGATTGTTTTTCACTGTCAAAGACCACTGATGCTCAATATACCATTTTCAAAGGATAATTATTAAGGGTTAGGTTTTATAGCTAAATAAGATCCTACCAGAGATGACTATGGTCATCCTCCTAATGTATGAAATGACCTTTGGAAACCTCGGGCCAGTTCTAGGATCCTAAGCTCCAGCTTTTATCGATACTTCAAGAGTTTTATTTACATTTTAACTTATTTTATTTTCGCTTTAAACTAACCTCATCGCTTTTACCAAAACCTCGAAAATCCAAAATTGAATTCACCAATAAGTTCATTGTAAGTCATTTGTACGAAGAAAACTCATCCCTGTGTTCGACCCTAGAGCCACTATACTGCAGTGAGTTTTGCTACAAGAAGAGGAACCTTAGGACAGGCAATTTTGTTAATCTCGATCACCCACGCGGCATCACCAGCCCCGTGTCGCGGACCGCGAATGTGCCGCAACAAGGTGCGGTCAAGGTCGAGTTGACCTTGTGTTTTGACAGGTAATTCAGTCACGATAGGAAGAAAAAGCGCACGGCAAAGCGTATTAGCCGCCCACGCATTAGTTATCAGTGCGCTGCAGGCGATCTGATCCCGTCCGATCAGGATCCCACGCGACCGAGATCCCCCCTGCGGCGAACGGCATTCTCGCGTGATCAGACCACACAAGAACTGCGCACGCGGGCGTGACGAAGGTGAGCTTGTCGCGACAGAATCTCTCTCGCCGCTGGCGTACGCCACAGCCGCCGATAGAGATTAACGTCGGCGTCGCTGAGAAATTTCGTACGCGGCAGCCTCATTTTGTCGTGATTGTGACAGGTTTCGGGGCCGGGACTCAGCTCGTCGCAACAAGGGGCCTTCCCTTTGTCGTGACAGATGTGGCTTGGGGCTGACTCGGTGCCAGGTCACGACAAGGGCCTCTCGTGTCACGGCGTAGTTTCTCAAGGTCACATTCCAATCGTGCATGTGGCTTCTATGTTGCGATAGTGCACTACGTGGCGCACGACGACAGAGCGCGGATCGCCACATGGCATGTGCAACAACGCGCGCAGAACTGGCGCACACGACGCAGAGCCGGCGAGAGGCCACAAAGGAACTCGTGTTATGCACTGGCGAGATACCGCTCGCGGACACCGCTCAAAAAAAAAGACTCCGAATCGGGGGCCAAAGCAGTTTGCGGGCTAGCTAAGAGCGGTTCAGCTGTCAGGTGAGATTTTTTTTTGGCATTATATATGCCACAATTGGCCTTGAGAGTTAAAGGTGTTATTACTTGATTGGTGATAACATGCTTGATAATTGTTGTTTGATGAATGTTGATATAAGTATGCTTATATATTGACATTGAAATGAATGCTTGTTTTGGAAATTATAAGCATGTAATATAATTGTCCATGATACATGACAAAATGTATGGTTTATATTGTCCATATGGCATTCATTGCATATGTGATATGACATTGACATAATGGTTCATGACATTGAATATGCATGGGAACACGCATTTCATGAGTGTGAGGCATGGTTAGAACTCAATACATATTTGGTGATTGATGGGTGGCTCGATATCATGGACGGTTCAATGTAGTTGTAATAATTGCATGAAACATAAAACTTGTATCGTAATAGCAAGAAGGGCTAGACACTGTGAAAGACCCAAGCATCGTTTATTACACTAACAGAAGAAAGTCCAAAATGCAAGACATACTGAGTTCGCGGTGAAACTCCAAAATCTGGCCGGCCACAAATATATATGGTTGGAATATGAAATGATCATTTGAGGTACATCCAAATGGGGTTTTGGTTTGTAAACAAAATTAATTTTGTTTTAAAATGATAATTTGATGTAATCCACACGACAGATTATATCACACGTCAAATATATCAGGTGATGGGAGCTCAGAAAACTCTGGTTACATAAGAGTGAGTCTCATCTCAAATCTCATTTCATAGCATGACACAATATATCCAAGGTTAGAATTGGCATATTCTTATTTTTTTGAATGTTACGAATTGTCAAGGTAAACATCGACAAAGAATTAGAGGGAGTAACTCTAGGAATTATCACTTTAATTTGTCGCGCTCATCCTATACCTTAAAAACATTTCCGTAGCTGGACTCAAGGCCGGTGGACGACATTTCCTCATCCCGTGGACGATTCTCCCCACCCCTATGCTTGAATATACTGGTGTATTATCTTGCTTTGCTCAAATCAATTTTGTTTTTGTTTTACTAAATAAAACCAAACGGTCCAAGTCATAAAATCATGGTAAATTCAAACTAAGCCTGATTTTGAATTCAAATTCTAACAATTTATTTTGCATTTAATCATAACACTTTTTCATCTCCACCTGCAACTTTACAATAATAACTATTCATCTTTTCATCTCCACCCGCAACTTATGATAATTGTTCATCTATGTCAGTTTCTCGTCTAGAGCTCTGTTTTATACACACCCGCTACATTCTTTCCTCCACTGCCTCCTCCAGGTACACTGCACCTTCTCCCGAGGACAATGTTTTATAATATTCAGTTAGCATTATTTTTCTCCAAATTGCCCTCTGTTTTACTATGGTAATAATTGCGTCTCTCCCGTCATTACTTCTATGTTCTTTGGTTTCGGTCCTTCTGCTGCCTGGTTTATAACATGACCTTGGCCTATGCAGGCAGCTGAGAAGGCATCATGAGATGATCAACGAGAAGGGAAACTGCCTACAGTAAAAATACGCAACCGGAAGACATACTCATTCCATACACCATAAACGCATAATGTTCAAACTCGTCCTCATCAAAGGAAGTGGCTCCGCACAGAAACAAACCACCATGGCCAGCAACGATGGCTAAAGACATGTTAGAGCGTACAACACATTTTTCCGGCAAGTGTTTCAAAATCCTTTAGGCCGTATCCGGGGTAATTTATGGAAAGAAATGCAATGACGGAGGTGACCGAAAACGAGAGAGTTAGAAGACAGAAACGATGCTGACAACAAAGCTTGGATGCTTCTCGCTTTGGTCTGCTGCTGCCTTCCTGTAGGCCGCCTGGTATGCTGGTTGTTGTCGCGAAGTTAAGGTTGCCACAACTGCTGCCACTACCGAGCATGAATTGGAGGTAGTGATTAGCCACCCCCTCCTTTATCAAATTTTCATGTGTCTTCCAAGTGAACACCTCATCTGCTGTTTTACTTTCAATGTTCCACTGTAAAGAAATTGCATGAATGTTTGCCATACTGACATGGTCAATGGAAGATTATTAAACATAAATTAGAAGAGCTAATATGGTTGAAACTGTGTTTCAACCTATTGATTTGAGAATAATCGCAAAATATCAAAGAGGAATAATTGTAAAAGATAAAAAGAATGCAAAAATACATGATTTTATACAATTTCATAAAAATAATCAGATTTCAAAGATGATAATATTACTTAGGCAATACCTTAATAAACCCATGATATCTGAATGATCCAACTGGTCATCCAATGAATGTTATTCAATGATGAAGACTTACGCTTTATTAAATATAATATCCTGTAATCGCCATATTTAAAATATAATTATTTTCGTGAAACCGTATCGAATCATGTACATTATATTTTTAGTATGTCTTAATCACAATTAATTTCACGTCAAACTGGGTCTTTATTGAGACTCAATCTAGACCCTCCGATGCCCTTATGCATGTTTTAACAATGAAACAACAAGTTTCTTAAACGTTGGACACTTTTTTTTTTTTTCCAAAATTAAACCACAGAAAAGAAGAATATACCTTAAAAACTACTTGATTTCCCATTGCATTCTGAGTGAAGCTAAATGGAAAAGCGTTAGAATCATCTAAGCTTACAGCAACATGTAATACACTGTTCCCTTTGGCATCAATAGCATGAAATGCACTTTCAGTGTGAGGCTTCCGGTTGACTAATAGCTCATACAGTTCGGCTTGCCTATTTTTGACTGACAAAAGAACTATATTATTGCCTTCTGAGTCTCTGTCCAGAACGGCCATGGGGAAAACCTGTAGGATTCGCTCTACCATTTCAGTTATCCTATTGCAATTAGTATTGGTGTCTCCTTTTCTGAAAACCTCCCCTTCCATTGAAAGACTTTTTGATTCTCCATCATCTGCCACTGGAGCTAAAAAAAAAAATTTAAAAGACGTGACAACTTGATCAATTCGTAGACTAAGCATTAAAGATAGAAAGGGATGAGAAGGGATCAAGTCCCAAGAGAGAGGAGAGAGAAGATGAGAGATGAGAGGAGAGAAAGGAAAAGAGTGGGATAAAGGGGATGTGGAGTTGACACATGACAAATGGAATGAGGTTATTGATTTGGTTTTGGTGGATGGCAAACACGACATCATTTAAATGCGTTTGGGAGAGCTTATTTACTATTTATTCAGCTTATCTTTTATATAAGCATTTTTAATAAATTTAGATATAATATAAAGCTTATAAAAAATAGTTTATAACCTCCCCATAAGCCATTTTTAGCTTATTTCAATAAGCTTCATGGAAAAGCTCATCAAAAAAGCTTAAAACAACTTATACAAAGACTAAAATTGATCATCTTAATAACAATAATGCCCTTATGAAAAATAATGAAAAAAAATAGAGAACACCTTTTCTGAAAATTTATGTAAAAAATAGGTAAAATATTTGAAAACTTATATAAAAAAATATAGGAAAAATTTATGAAAAATAATGAAATAAATTCAAAAAACTATAAAATGGTAAACTTCTTTTGAAAATTTATGTAAAATTCCAAAATATAAAACAACTTTCAAAAATTTATGTAAAATTGTTAAAATTTTTGAAAAAATTATTAAAAATATTAGTGTCTTTAACATATAATTAAAATAGAAAAAACTATTGATGATGAGAATAATGATATTAATGATGATTTTCTATTATTCAGAATTTGATATGCATCCATAAGTGTTTATTTTCTTTGTTTTTAGTCCATAAAATTTTTGTAAGGATGAAAAGCACTAATGGTGTTTGTTATTTTTGCCTTTATTTTGTTTTGAAAATATTTGTGATGATGGAAAATAGTAGTGACTTTTTTATTATTCTGTTTTTTCCTTTATTGTTTTTTGTCATTAGAAAACTATAGACAAATATTTAGTGAGAGATAAAGACTTTATTTATATTAAGTAGAGTACACATTCCTTAAAAAGTCTCAGGCTCTCAAGTGTGCATTCCGCTTCAAGGCCTCAATAAGAGGCTTTTTATGCGCCATGCGTATTACACGTTAACAATTATAAGTACATGGTACAACATGCTTCAATTTATAGAAAATATCCAAATTAAAGATTTTAATGAAAAAATGAAATATTTTTAGTTTTATAATCTATTTGATGCATATGAAATAAAATTGAAGAGGAGTATGACTATTAGTTATTAGTTTTACATTAGATTATAAGATAATCATAAATGTTTTCAAAATATAGTGAATCTTACTTTATTTTAATTTTTTATCATGTATTTCATGATATATATATATATATATATAGTATATATATATATATATATATATATAATTTTTTAGTTTTTAAAATTTTTAAACATTATGACAAGTACTTATTTATCTAAACACTTCAATTTTATAAGTTCTTATAATGATATTTTAGTAATTGCGCTATTATAAGTGTTTTGAGTAGTGTAATGCTTCTAAACACCTTAAAATAATGTATAAACGTTTTTTAAAATATGCATCCAAACACAAATAACTTATTGAATAAAGTACTTATGACATAAGCTCTCATCTAATAAGTTTTTATAAAATAAATACTCAATTAATGCGTGGAAAGTTATTTAGGTATTAAAAAGAATGATTGTTTGTCACTATTATTTAAAGATGTTTTTGGAATTCAACCTCCAAAATGTATTAGTACCGACTCTTTTACCTTTATTATTGTTTCTATTAAATTATTTCTCATCACATGTTAACATTATTCTCTCACTAAATATATGTGAGAGTTATCAAGTAAACTAACAAATATTCCTAATGAATCAAACATAGTCTCCAAATAAGAAGCTTTAAACAGAAAATCAATAATCCCCTAAATAAATTAAATGTAATAGAACTAGTAATAGGACAATAAACAGATTACATTATCAATTAAATGATAATACCCATCCACCAAAACCGAACAAATGTGCCAAAATATTTAAAGTATAGTCCCAAATTTAACAATTCAAACTGTTAAAATATAATCTTGAGGTCAATTATAAATTCCTATAAGATGTCTAGAGAACATTACATTCAGTTTCACTTCTAAATGGTCACTCTCCTATCAATAGTCCTTTTGACTATTTAGTTCTTGGTGAATATCATTTACTATTAGTTGAAACCTTTCCCTATCAATTCACTTAAAAATTTCTTTCTTATTAATCTCTTTTTACATTTTCCTAATTAGTGTTTAGAAAGAGGGATAGAACTTTACATACCTCCAACCTTTGCTCATGTATCTCGAAGTTCCCCGCATCAACCCCGACGACATACACTAAATTTGTTGTCATAGTTATTTAGAGAATAATTACAGTATGAGGTGTATGATATGAACATACCATGTTCTTTTCTTTTGCTTGTAATTTTATCCCGAATAAATCCTAGCAACAACAAGAGATGAAATACACATGAACCGCACACCCCAAACCCACTCTAAGGGCATATTGCTCATTTCATATCTCAAGTCTAAAGGCGCAAAGCGTAAATGATCCAAACAATATTCTTCTTGTGATTGAAAATTACCAATTATTAAATTTCTGTTTAGAGTAGTGATACAAAATTCTGCATATCTCAAATTTCAAACTTTAAAGCTAAAACATGAACTAAAATGTTATTGTCTAAATAACTTTACATTAATAATTCAAATGGGGATTTGTTAAAATTAAAACCACAAAGTACAGCTTAGGTCATTATGGTAAAATAAATGCATGGCAATTTCATTAGATCAATAGATTTTCCTAACTAGTGTTTGAAAGATAGAGGAGAGGGAGTGAGCTTTACATATACTTTCACCGATTTTTCATATTGATCATTATGATATTCTCGTATTTGCTCGGGATTTCCTCTCCAATATATAATTAATACTGTATCATAGCGAGAAGATTTTGCTTAGCAGATCCAGGTCTAATTACCATATGTCCTTTCTTTATGTTCTTTCACTCATTCTCTTGTCTCGTAATCCAAACAACAACACAAGTATATGCACTGAAATAGTTAAATCTGATGGTTGTATTCATATCATGCAAGGTTGGATGGTATGTGGGATGGTGATACCTATTAGTCCAAGGATGGTACGAGATCGTGATGCTTGTTTGATAATTTGGGGGAAAGATTGCGGTCTTTCTTTAGTGTCGCCTGCTTCCTTCACATATGAAATGGGCATTAGGGTTAATAGCTATGGAGTAAAATTTTTAGTGAATTGTAAACGCTTAACAATTGTGCACACTAAATATGAAATGGTGATATGCCTATGTGCGAAACTTAATTACCTTACTATGAGAAATATCGTTTTTCCTTCTTTTCGAGTTCCTCTATTCTTTTCTTATTTGCTCGTTCCTGCCAGAGCTGGCAATCCATCTCATCTGTTACTGAAACTATGTAACTGTTTAGGTTCTTCTAGCATGAGCTGACAATATTCAGGGACTCATGACCGCTAATACAACTACCTACATATTGTTGCTTAGATACACTTTTTAAACAGTACAATTTTTATATAAAATGTTGGGATGGTATGTGATGGAATATAAATTTATTAGTCCAAGGATGGCAATGAGGATCATGATGCTTAGTTTTGATAATTTGGGGAAAATTCAGGTCTTTCTTAGTGCTCTCGCTGCTTTCCCTACATATGAATGGGGTATTAGGTTAATAGCTATGGAGTAAAATTTTTATACTGAATTGTAAACAATTCTAACATTCGTGCATGCATGCAATATGAAATGGTGATATGCCTATGTGCGAAACTTAATTACATTGATTCTGCGGAATATCGCGTATTCCTTCTTCGATTTCCTCTATTCTTTGCTTATTTGCATCCATATGCTTCCTGCTAGGATCTGGCAATCCATCTCTATCTGTTACTGAAACTATACAAAATTCATTAGGTTCTTTTCTTAGCATGAGCTGATAATATTCATGACCATGAACAAGCATACAACTACCTACATATTGTTGTTTAGATTCATTTCTTTGATAATAATAATTTTTATATAAAATATAATTATCTTAATTAGAAATTACATTAGGAAATGACTATTTTTTCAATACTGTTTTCAATAGTAAAGCACCAAAACAATTATATACATACCAGCGATCACTTCTGCTGGCAATTGTCACGAGAATAATATTGTTCCTTGGAGTTTTTCTATTACGTAAACCTTGCAAGAAATATATAAATATAAGGCTCTCACTCGTCTGCTTTCCTGGACAATAGGCTGGATGGGTCAAGAGCAATTCTTACAGTGATAAATAATTCTGTTGATGAATCCGTCTGGGCAGAGAACCACTTCAACACAGCTGTCGCCAGGAGAGATGCAGTGCAAAGGTACCCTTGGTCGTCTACGGCGCGGATAAGTTCATCATCGTACTCCTACAAAGTGAGAAGGTATACATATGCCAATTCTGTAAAGACAACAGTTGACTATACATAAGAAGTACACAATACCAAAGAACCAAAAGAGATGGATGCAGCAGATATTTAGAAATTAAACTAAATACTGACTAAAATATCGTATTACTAATGGCAACATGAAGAATGGTTTGGCCATCGTCTAAAGAAAATATCTACTCCTCATGCATTTTCTGTTAGACTTCTCATTCATGTGGGCTTTATTAATGGGATTTAATAACTACGAATTTGGCCCAATTATGTAGATTATAGGCTTAAAGAATCCATAATAAGGGTTTATGTGTTCCCCAGAATGAGATGGGCCTGTCTGCAAACCCAATATATAAGAGGTCAAGTCCCTCCAAACCAAGATGACAATTCTCACATGTTTTTCAGAAATATTTTCTCGGTATCGTTGAGAGGCATTTCTATTAACAGCTTCATCAAGGGTCATTCAGAGAAGATCTTGAGATCTTCACGCCGCTTTTGTTTGGTGTGTCTCATCAATTCAGACAAGAAGATATTCCATGGATTCCAAACGTACATGAATTTTCTTGTTTTTTCCATTAATATTATGCTTGTGTTCTAACATGGTAATCTAGATTGATAGAATCGTGATCCTACACACACTGGTATTTGAGCTAAGTCCATGGATTAGAATTCAAAACATACAGAATTAGAGAAATTTTTTTGGTTTTATGAAAATCGTATATTCTCATTCAGCTTTCGGATTTTTCTGATAAATCCAAAATTAAATATTTTGCATATTTGGAATCTACACGACGACGATCACATCGTGGTGGTCTGTCGCCGCGGCTGTCGACGCGCTTCACGTACGCCACGCCACACACGCGCGACATATAGATACCCACGGGCGCGATCGACACGCCGTGACCGATCCAATCCGCCATCGACGTTGGCGATGATCGCCGCGATGACCTGGCCGCGGATCGACCGCACATCCGACCGCTCGATCCGCTTTCGACCGGTCGTTTATGGACGCCGACGCGGACGCCGACGCACGCCGACGCGGACGCCGACGTGGATCATGACGCCACCCTCGACCGATTCGACGACCCGATATTGATTCGACCACACGATTACCAATCCCGCCAACGCACCAATCTCGAACATCGACCGACCCGGCCAATCTGCCAACGCCCGACCTTGCCAGTCGACCCACAATGCCATCAATGTCCTGATTGCCAGCCGCCACGCCACACTCGCCAACCTTCCGTGAAGCGCGAGGCTGCGGTATGGGTATTTGCATGGATATCCGCAGACTCGTGCTGAAATTCCTCAGCAATGTGGTATACACTTCTGGGCGTTTGAAGCTTTACGCGTATATGAAAATGCTGCTTAGAACCCTGCGTACGCCAGAAGTTAGGTATTTTACGATTTTATGTATTTCTGGTTTCAAATACGTGATGGTAGCTAACATGTATATCACGCATAAGGACTGCGGTAGAGTCTATATTCGCGTGGATCATTAAATGAATGATTGAACAAAGATATTTGGCATTACATATATATATAATGTGATACATAAAGTTAATATCCCCCGGTATGAGTGATTTTCATGATCCAATTGGTTGTGACCGCCAAAGTGGCACACTGATTGGTTTGAGAAATACCATCTCATATTATGGTGGAATGTCTCTCGTTTTATTACGTGATCATATCTCTAAAGGAGGTGATCCTCGTGAAAGAATTGGGCGGAGGATACATGTATGGCATGCTTGAGAAATGGCTCGATCTTGGGTGGTTCATACACCCAAAGGTGGTGATTTCTCACTAAGGATTAGAATATACCTCATGGCCGCCCCGTGGAGAGGGTACAACCGCATGTCATATTTTACTAAAGGTGATTAGTGTGATGATGTATGTAAATTTCAGATGAGTATTCATGATGCTGATTGTATTGTTTTGTTTTTATTTTTTCGTCAATTTTTCTCATGAATCCATAAATTCCATTTCACCGAGGTCCTTACCGGATTGAATTTCAAGAAATGGAAAGAGGACTTTCTATTTGAATGGAACTGCAGATGTTCACATTGGCGCTTTGCCATGGATGTTTCAGATATCACAACTCTAGTACCAAGCCGAAATCTGGATCATGCTGCTACCTCGGGAGAGGTGCAATGTGATTTGCTTATCACACGTGAAGAAATCCATACAAGAACACTGAAAAGTGGTTTACCAAGAGATCATAGTATCATATGAAATGATGGCAGCAATAGAGGCTAGAAATTCAGTTTCATCCAATGCCGAGGTTAAACACTTCTCCAAAAGCTCTTCAACATGAAGTACAGCTGGCCAGCCTGGGCTAGAGATTATGTCCTCGATGGTGGACCAAGACGAAGCCCAAGCTCTCAACAATGTTACCATTCCAAGATGTTTGCACAGCATCAAGTCTAAACACCTTCCACCTGACTTTGGAATTATAAAGACAGGGAAAACTACAATTCCTAAGATGAGATCAGCCGCTAATGACTTAATCATAAGGGTGGTATGTAAGAAGAGAAACCTAAGAAGGAGAAAGAGCATATGGCCTTGCGTCGCTGCTAGTTCTCATAAAAGGAAAATAAGAAGTTCAAAAGTCGAACTCATAAAGGTGCCTACTGAAACTACTACCAACTTGAAAATATGGGTCCAAAGAAGACATTCTTGAAAAGGATGGTGATCACGCTTCTTTGTAAGAAGAAAGGTCACATGAAGCAAAGGATCAGCAATTAAAGCTTGATGTCCAAGCTGGGCCACAGTGCAGATCTTTAATACTTGTTTGTGAATCCAACCTATCCGAAGGACCATCCAGCTCTGGTGGCCTGGAGAAGTGGAGCAACCAATCATGTCGATTTACCATACAAAGGATCATAAACCCTGAGAAGCCAACATGATGAATCAAAGCTCACCGTGGGAAACAACGAAGGCCGATGTCATGTTCGGAGATGTAATCTTAGTTTTAGATTCCGGTTTTAAATTGATGTTGAAAGACACATTTTATGTACCTTCCAGAAGCGAAATTTAGTTTCGTATCATGTTCGGGATTCATATGATTATTCTTGAACAAGAGCAAATATTACTGCTAATATTTCTTAATTCACAAGGTTGGGTACCACTATATGTCCAATCAGATGTCAGTAAGCAGATTAAGTTTATTCCGATGACATATACGTAGCTTATAATGCAAATAAAAGGCTGTTTCTAAGACCACTGTACTAAGGGAAGAGTCTTATGCATTATGGCATAGTCTGACTGGCTATATCCCAAAAGCATAAGGATAGAGTAGAAAGGCCACTAAAGACTAACATCCCCGCTTCTTAAAAAATGACTTAGAGATATGTAGACTAAAGCGTAGGGTAAAAATGACCAAGACAAGAAAGAAAATCTATAGAATCGTAGTTCACTCTGCTGGGTTTGGTCTCACAATTTATAAAAGTGACCTTATGTGTGGCAACCTTGTGTAGAAATTTTTATTTCATCCACATTTATTGATGACTATTCTCATATGGTTATTTGTACTTGATTAAAGAAAAGTTCCAGTTCCCAAATGTCTAAGATTTTTCGGACCTGCCTAGAAACACCACAAAAGCTCAGCAAGGTTGTTAGATCTCGACCGAGGTGGAGAGTATTATACAAACATGGCGATGTCGATTACCTTAAGGGCCATTCGCCAAACGGGATAGTGGCACGGTTTTCGCCATGCACGGGGTCGCAGCGAAATGGTATGGCCAGAAGAGAAGCGTGATCGTACTCTTATGGAAATGGTAAGGGTATGATAAGTAGGACAAATTTGGGTTTTCTATGGGGTGAGTTTGAAAACAGCTTTGTACATTTTTGGTCGTGTACCTACAGAAAGCGTTCTGTGACACCTGTTTTTTTCTGGGTTATGGATGGCGTAAACCTAGTTTAAACCATCTTAAGGTTTGGGGATGTCTGCGAAGTAAAATTATATAATCAACATTTGAAAACGAGTTGGACTCCGGGCGTCTGGTTGACGTGTCTTGCGGGTTTGATGAAGGATATAGGATTATAATCCCAATGAGCCTGGCGTGGAATCACGAGGCGACTAAGTTTTGGAGTTTGATGTGGTAGAAGAAAGTAGCGCTCCACAGAGACTATTGAGATGATGAATACGGTGGGTAAGGTGGTATTTGGCACTCTCACTATTGGATGTTGTGGGCTCTTGCATTGTGTTTTATTGAGACTAGGGATCACATTGTTGAGACGACTCCCAATGAGGACTGAGACCTCTCAGTGCGGGATGTGGCAATTACTACTCGATGAAGTCCAGCAGGGGCGTTGGCTGCACCTGCCGGGCTGGCGTTTCACCGGGAGGCTTTTGTGGAACTGATGCGATTGCGGCCAGTTCGATAACTTATGAGGAAGCTGTTTCTTGTCCTCAATCGGAACTGTGGTTGGATCTGTCGAAGGGCGTTCAATCTATATGAAGGGCATAATGGGTTTGGGAACTGTTGAATTACGAAGGTCATAGACCATTGTTTGCTACAAATCAGGATTTTAAGACTAAAAGGACCGTAAAGGAAAAGAGATGAGAAAGTTTAAAACGGTATTGGTAGCCAAAGGTTTCACTCGAAGAGAAGGAGTAGACTATAAATGACACTGGTCTGCCGGCGAGAATTGCGAACGATCATGGCATTAGTTGCTCATTTGATATGGAGTTACACGGATGGATGTTGGCGTGTTTACCGATGAGACCTTATTGGCAGTCTATATGATGCAACGAAGGTTTGTGGCGTGTGATTGGAGGCAACGCGCGTGATGCAGGAAAGAATGTGTTGATCTCGGCGGACTTCTGAACAATGGTAGCGAAGTTTCATGGTGTTGTTGCTTCATATGGTTTGTTGAGAACAGTAGATCAATGTATATCTTGCGAGGATGGGTGGAGAGGCTGTTGCACCGCTAATAGGGATGAGTGCTCGCGTGGGACGAGTGACACTTAGCTCTCGTTGCATACAGACCGCGGGCCTCGTTGTCAGTCGCGCTTTGATAACGAGACTTGCGGTGAAGAGTCTTTTTATATCTTTGACCGTTGGGATTCATAGGGATCGTTCTTGATTTGTGGGTTTATCTCGGGCATATGTTGATCGTATTTGAAAGATTCAGCACGGCGACGCGGCGTAGGGCGAGGATTAATAATGCGTAAGGTGATAAGTTAAGTCTGTCACAATGTCCTCGATAGATATTGAAAGCTGAAATGAAAGAATGTACCTTATGCTAGTGCGCTGGAGTATTGTATGCTTTCAGTATGCACTGAACCTGATAATACGCTGCAGCGAGACTTCTAGAGCGAATGCTCCAGTCAAACCATTCCAGACTGTGATCTAGTTCAGGTTCTTTTGCGCGCGAGGTTATGAAAATTGCCAAAAGAATGAAAGACTATATGTTGATTCCTGAACATGTTCGGGACCTCACGGCTAGTTGGGTATTGATTGAACTTTGGCGTTGTCCGAGGATGAAAAAGAAGTCAACAAGCGGTTATATATCTTTAACAGTTGCGGCGAAGAGGATGGAACTATCGTGGAAAAGTGGCAATCGATTGCATCATCGCCATGCAGCGGAGTTTGTAGCATGCTCGACAACTACTCGGACGGGCTGAAGCCTGTTGCAGCCTCATTAGGAGTTAACGTGTTTGATTTGTGGATAGACCCAGCCACAATTGTATTGTGACAATAACTTCTGCGGTGTTGTTTATTAGCAACTAACAATGAAGAGGTCTCGAGGGGTCTAAGCACGTTGGGATGGACCTCGACCTGGGAAGAAAAGGTTATGAGGAGTGGGGCGACGCGTTCGTGGATGACTCATGATTGCGAGATCCGCTAACTAAGGCCTTAAACCCTTGTTTGAGCGACATGTCATCGATAACATGGGCTTAGGAGTATCATGGGATGCGTGAATTAGTGGGCTATTAAGTCTTATGTTGCTCTTATAAAGGTTGAATCAATTTCATTACATTTTGTAATAATTGAATATGTATCAACTCTTTACATTCAATAGGTATTTGTGAATGTAGGTTGCTCCCGAGTTAGTACACCGCTGTTGATGATCGGTGCGAGCATTGTGGCAAACGCGGACGAATCCCGGCTATGGGGCATTCTTGGCATTGGCCTTAACAGCATGTTTGTTACACATAAAGTGAAGTTACCTATCAGGTAACACGCCTCTGGTCGTTGGAACCATGATGGATATTCTGGTGACACACTAGGTTTGTGACGCAGGAGGAAGGTTTGATTAGCACAAAATGGAACTACATGAAGTATGCAACTATATTTGTGATGAGTGTACTGTCATTTAAAACTTCCTGCTATTGGATCATATTATGATAAAGTTAGGACACTTTGTGACCATGGAAGGGCTTAGGCGGGTGAGCCCTTGGGTTAGATGTTGGACTTCCCGGACCGGGATATTTGTAAATAGCCTCTTCTGTGTTAGTATAAAGATGCTTTGCAGTTTTTGTTTCAATTAATATCGCGAAGTGGGAGAATGTTAGATTTTCATTAGGTGGGCTTTATTAATTGAATTTGTGCTTGGATTAATTTTGGACCATGACCAGGCTGGGGTGGCAGGCTTTGTAACTGATATCATGCATGGGGTGGCTTGGTGACGTGGGCTGAGTATGGCCGGCCGTAATGAGAGGGCCGTGGTCAACTCAATATATAAAGAAGGCTCAAGTCCTCCCGAACCACAGGATACGTACAATTCACATACGACTTTTAAATATTTTCTGAGATCAGTGAGAGGCATTCTCATTGACCAGTTTTTGAAAATAAGATCGTTCAGGGAGAAGATCTTGAGATCTTGGCGTCGTCGTTTTGTTTGCGAGGTCTTCATCAATTCGCATCAAGGGATGTTCGCGATGTGGGTTCCGAAATGGTGCGCTGGTGGCGCCGGTTTCGTAACGTGGCGTTCTAACGTAGTAATCTAGATTGATAGAATGTTATCCTACATTTCGGATCAAGATAATAAGCATTGTTTGACCGCGGCGACGAAGAGGCGTTCCCCATTGTGGTTGTGGCGGTCTAAACTCTTCATTCTTTTCAACAGGCGAAAGAGCACCGGCGGCGCGTTTCAGCCGATTTTGAATGAGGTGAGACATGTTGCCATTCGCTCGTTTGCGACCGGACCGAACGGCGCGCGGATTATTAATCCCGCCTGGCTACGGCGCTGCCGCCAACTGCCCTGGGGGCAGCCTGCTAAATATTTGCGTTCCGGCGATCCGTTGCTTTGCAGTTCGACGGGCCGGATGGTTCGATGAACGCGGGTGCGCGCCGTTTCGCTGCGCCGAACGTATTTTTCGCTTTGCTTCTGTTTCGCCACTGCGTTTGCCGATCGCGCGGGTACCGCCGGACCGGCTGCGCGACCGTTTACTCTGCCCGGCGCTTCGCGTTTCCGCACTCAGCTGGCGTGAAGCTCGGGCGGCGCTCGCGCCAGCGCCCGAACAATGAATTATCACGTTTTCAGGATATGATAGATGATGTTAAGAGAATTGAGAATTTGATACCGTGCTTTGGTTTTCAAGAAGAATACGTTGATGAGACACTCTATGTACATGAAAATAAAGCTACTTTATGTTTGAAGGACAATAGTGAGGAAAACATTGAAAAGTAAAAGAAAAGAAAAGAAATAAATTTAATGAATTATTTTTAAACTTAAATATTAAGTAATTTAAATTTTGTATAAGTTTTAATAACTATAATTGTATGACTAAATATTAGATCATGGGACAGCTTTGTTTGTGCCGAATGGATTGGACATTTCTGTCCGATTCTACTCTTAGAACATATGTATATTAAACCAAGTGTAAGCCTCCCAAATAACTTTGTGACGACAAATCGATATGGGTTGGAGTTTTTGTGAACCAGGCTGGTCAAACTAGGGATGGCTTTACACTATTGTTTTTTTTTTTGTAACTTATTTATGAATTTTAAAGTTTGATTTAGAAAAAACCATAGTTTAGAATCTCCACAAAATATTTTGGGATCTTTGACTCTTTACATAAATATTTTAACATGATATCTGTTTTAGATTCATCAAATCCATTCTGTTTTTATTACTATATTACTGTTGATTGTCTCAAAATAAATAAATATAATAATTATTTTTAAGACTAATAATAATAAATTATTTATCATAATAATTTTATCATTTTTTGTAAATATGTCAAATTTTTTTTTGAAGTGTAAATATGTGGGACAGTTTGTTACATTGTAAATAAAGTATTTAGTTATAAAGGACTGTTTGTTATTTATATTCTGCTCATATTAATTCTCTTCTTTACTTTTTGTTTGATACGCATAACAACAAAGTTATATTATAATTGCAATTAACAAAGACTATAAGCAAACTGTATTTTTAATATATTTAAAATGTTGATTTACAACATACTCAAAAGAAAATACTTAATACTTAATATAAATGCAATATTAAAAGACAAACAATTTAATACATAATACTATTAAACCTTATTCAAGCGTTCAGTTAAATAAAAATTATGTTACTCTTTATTCAAACAAAGACTTAAATGTAAATCAAGTTTCTTTATTTTGAATATATTTAAATTTAAATATGATATATTTTAATAAAATTTAAAATATGAATATATATTTATATTTATATTATAGAATCTTGATAATAAACTTTAAAAAATAATATTATATTCAATATATATTATGAACAATAATTATGGATGTCTAAACTCTCCATTAATCTCGATAATAGGTACATTAGATGCAGGTGTTAACTTCTGGCTGGATTACGGACTTCTGTAGGATTCACAATTTGTAGGTTACAAATGTGTGAGTTCACGTATTTATATACACATTAATGTATTCATGTGTCTAAAACCTATAAATGAGAACCTTTGTATGAGTCACAATACACGAAGGAATAAGAATTCTCTCCTGTTTATTCATGTGACTCTTTTGTAAACCTATGTTATTCTTGTTATTTTTATATCTCAGTTATGACAGGAGAGCTGTTTCATCACAAAGTCGGCTCAAATCGGGAACTGGACCTGGATGATAATCTGAGAATCTTAAAACAAGAAAGATTACATTTCAATTTCGTGATACGTAATATTTTTGAAATTTTTTTCGGACTTCGATTTCGAGTTAAAAGCCGAAGCTTGAACTACGTTTATGCTTCAGCCCGAACCTCGTTTAAAGTAGCTGAAGTGATGCGAAGATGAAAGAATTATTTTCTTTTCTAAAAAGCGAACTGGCTTGCTGTTTAATTTGTTCAAGCACGAAAGCCAATCTCGCCTCTTTGGATCTATACACTGACCATTTTACGGGAAACTTTGATACTACAATTCAAGTTAATAGCGTGGGAAAGATGAAGTAGCATCCTGGTTATTATTGTTTCAGCAGAGGGCTTGAAGTGATGACCGAAACAGCGTACACCGACCAACGGGATCGAAGGTGATGCGCCAGCCAGTCTTACTCGGCAACTAGCGATTGAATGGATTGCGCGCGAAAGGATAGCGGAAGGACGCGGGGGCGCGCCAACGAGTTTATGAGGCCCGAATGTTACGGTGTGGAATGAAAGGTCACCGGTCTCGTACCTATCGTACGGCCAAACATTTGGTTGACCTTTACCAGGCCTCCATGAAAGGAAAAACCGAGCAAATTGAAACAAATTTTGATGACCGGAAAAAGACACTATGGATCCCAGATGATCCTTTCTTTGATGATGATAGTGCGTGCGGCGTTTTGTTGATGTTGCCGTTTTTGAGATCGGACTACGGAAGCTATTGACCCGGATTGGGATGCGATAACATGCTATGATTGAGACATATGATTATCTGTTACTTTTAATGTCATTTCTTTTCCATCTTATTTTCTTATTTATCTCTGTCCCTAATTGGGACTTGCGGGTTTCTTGTTTATGTTGATTGCTTTATTTACGAAGATATATGAATCCCTCAGAATTGATCAATTATATGCCATCACATTGATTGCATATAACTGTTGTTGTGTACCTGGCTTACACTGACTTGGCGAGCGAAGATCATTGTTTCTGGCATTCACACATTGTGCCAGCTTAGTCTGGCATGTTCATACTATCTAGTCTATTAGTGTGACCACCCCAAAGGCTCAGGAAGAGCCACCATTTTTCTACCAAAAGGCACTAAATTCCATATTGAAGATGTGCGTTGTGAGATGTTGTTTGAAATTTGCCGTTCAGGATGACCGGAAACGGATATACTATTGAAACTATGAATCATGATGAAAATGAGTGTTGCCATTTGCGCTGTCGTTGTTGCAGACGAAAAATGTATCTTGGAACAATTGCTTTCTTTATCTTGTGGGTTATATCAGACAACTATTCGATCTATTGAGATGATGTGTCATGAACCAGAAGTTCAATGACTCGATGCATTACTTTGTACCAACGACTTGGGCATCGGGGAATTTCCATGATGTGCGTATAGTTCAAAAAATTCGACGACATTCATTTCAGATGAACAAATTTTAGTAACTGATGGTTATAATTATGCTACTTGTTCGAGCAAATTGATTGATGAACCATCTTTTAGACCATCTTTACAAAAGGCTACATTCAATCCCCCACTTTCTAGAACGTATCTGGGTGGGATATTTGTGGGTCATTCACCACCTAGTGACCTTTTCGTTATTTTACGCTTTAATTTGATGTGCGCCCACTAGATGACCTAATGTATGCTCTCTTTCGAACAAAGTCGCCGGGTCCATGGATATCGACGGTCTAAATGATCCATTCTAACAGCACCTTACTCATCCAACTGTGGTACTTAATTCAATAATGTTGGTGTATTCCCATCTGCTTATCCTGATCTGTCTGAGATGTTCAGCTGGTATTAGATGGAAACAACATCATGTTGCTCATGTTCATTTCAATGGGTCATTGAATTCATCAAATGTCTCGTAATTGATTGCTGTAGTTCATTACTTGAAACCAAATTGCCTTTATCTAAGACGTGTGATAATATGGATATTACATGTTTACATTTAATTGGCCACCCTACAACCAATCACGACATCACCTCATAAATTCATAAAGGTTATCAACCTAATATTTCGCATTTGAAAATTTTTGATTGTGTTGTTTATGTTCCAGCATCCTCAACGTCTGGGCAGATGAGGTTGGCTTTCAATCTACATCTATTATAAATTATGCACGAGCTTCACGGGAAGTTTTTATCGCCGACGGTGATTGTCACTTTGATGAAAATTCTTCCCGCCATTAGGGGAGAGTGTCGATCCCGTAAGAACGGCGAGAAATTATAGGAATGAGTCATCTTTATCTCACCTTGATCCCCTATACAAAGAAATTTGAAACTAGAAGTTCGTAATATAATTCATTTACAAGGTCTTGCGAATTAATTGTCTTCGATACTTTTACTTCATTCAATGTAAAGTTACAAAATCATTATATCCCGTCATAAATATCCCAAACATGATTGAAATCAACAGGAAATTATAGAGCATGTCAATGAACCTAAGCCACGACAAAACGTGAAGACCTTATCGGGCTCAAAGACACAAATTCTTAGAAAAGAAAAAAAAAAAAAAAAAAAAAAAAAAAAAAAAAAAAGATATCTATGACTCAAGAGTATATGAACCTGTTAAGCCCCAGGTCGATGTAGCCCCTGTAGAGGCACCAGTTAAAGAGTTATCTCTTAATGATGTACCGGTACATAACAATGAAGAGATCTCTATCAATTATATCCATGAGGGAAAAATATGGGATCGAACATCGCCCATAAATGATGCTTTTCTTTCCACACTGCGGACATCATAAGAAATTACAGATCAAGTAACCGCAAATGTGGAATGAATGTCTACATCAAACGACTGGGTTAAAATGGGTAAGAAATCAAACATAACTGGTGATCACTGGCTAAACGAGGCATTTGGACCAGAGTTCAAACACCCATGGTATACAAACATGTTGATATCATGGGTCTTTATACGCAAAGCGAATGAGAAAAATGAAAGAAGGCAATATGTGCCACGCCGTGGCCCAAGGTTTCGCCAAAGACCTAGGAATTGACTATGAGGAGACATATTCTTTGAATCTGACGCAACAAGATTCGATATTTGATAAGCTTGGCTAGCCTCGTAATGACTGATATACCTCACGGACGAGTCACAAAGATATTTATATGGATCTATAAGATGCTAATTTATATATGAAACTTCATGATTCATTGCCTCAAGCAATGAATTCAAAACCACTTTGCATGTATTCAATCAAGTTGCAAAGATCTTTATATGGATTAAAAGTCAGCCTGGTCGAATGGTATAACTGCTAAGCCAAGATTTACTCAAAGAATGATATGTGAATAATTCAATTTATCCATGTGTTTACCAAGAAAAGAGAAATGGATTTGGCAAGAATAGCAAAGATATGTAGATGATTTAAATTCGATTGACTCCTGAGGAGCTCATCAAAACAACCAACTATTTCTTAAAGAAGGAATTTGAGATGAAAGATTCTGGGAAATGTAAGATATTTTCTCGCCCCGCAGACGTAGTATTGCTTTGAATGGTATTGATTCATCAATCATCATGATACGTAAAAAGTCTTGGCGCTTTTATATGATAAATCACACCCCTTAGTTCCCCCATGGCTGAAAGAATACCAAGTAACTAAAGATCTATTCTACTAAGGAAGAAAGGAAGAGTTACTTGGTCCCGGCGCTCACATCTTAGCGCTAATTAGGTAATTACGTATCTTTGCAAAATTATACTCACTGCATATCGCTTCTCGCCATTTAAAGACATGTTTCTACTCCAACCGCAAAAGGCACTGAAATGGAACTCAAACATGAATAGACATTCCGTGGGACAAGTGATATGGGATTATTTTGTGGGAGTCCCAACAATGGAAACCACAATTACTTGGCTATGTAGGATGCAGATATCTAGACTTTCACAAAGCTTTTTGACTACAAAATGTGATATATTTACTTTATGAAAATAATTTAATATCCGGAGATCAGCTTAAACAACGATGGTGGCCCATGCAGGTCGCGATGGAAGGGGGTTGTCAGGAAGCCTATAGCTTCCCACATCGCTTCCCACGTAGTCATGCAAGCCGCCTTTATATCGCGGGGCTCCTCTACCCGCTTGACGCGTTTTAAACCCGTGAGGCCTGCCTAATACAACACATCAGAGAATGAAGCTAGTAGAGAATGTGTTTGGTTGAGATCCATGATACAAACACATCGAGAATCTCGCTGGAGCACCGGGAAGTGCTGTGAAGCCCGTAGCTTCCCACCATCGCTCCCGCACAAAGGCCGCTAAGCTACTTATATTATGGGGCTCCCCACTCAGCTTGACGCTATTAAACCCGTGAGGCCTCGCTTCGACAACATCGTGAGAATGAAGTTGCAGAGAATGTGTTTGGTTGAGATCCATGATACAACATTAGAGAATCTCGTGGATTATCTTCATTAAGAATAATTCAATATTATATGAAAACAATGCCATGTATCGGGCAAGTAAATCAAATGAGGATATATTAGCGTGATCGAACTAAGCACATTTCGCTGCAAGCGGGTAATACGCGCGCCACTAAAGATTTTCAAATTGGAAAAGTTGAAGACAATATAGTCATGTCACTACCAGGGGAGTATAATAAAGATGTTAGATATCGTGACTCTTTTTCCCTTCGCTGTGTTTTGTCCTAATCGGGTTTTACTCGGTAAGGTTTTTAATGAGACAAGATTTACACTACAATCTAGTGATGTGGTATTCAAGGGGGGAGTGTTATAATGATTCACCTATAATCAGAATGACCACACATTTACCGGCGAATAATTATTATGGTATTACTGGATCAGAACACTATATATGGTTTGAAGAATAAAGGATGTTGAGAAGAGGGGAAGTAAATTTTATAATTGACTCTTTTTTCCTTCTCACTATGGTTTTGTCTCACCGGGTTTTCCCGGGTAAGGTTTTAATGAGGCAGATCATGGATATCCAAGGGGAGTATTATGAACAATATTATGGATGTCCATGCAAACTCACACTCGATATTAATAGGTACATTGAATATACATTGATGCATATAGGTTACGAATGTGTAGGTTACAAATGTAGGTTACGTGATTTATATACACATTAATGTATTCATGTATTAAAGCCTATAAATAGGAGCCTTTTGTATGAGTCACAATACACAAGAAGGAATAAGAAATCTCTCCCCTGTTTCTTCTATATCTCTCGCTCTCTTGTTCTTCTATTTTTATAATACAATATACATATATAATTTTATATTTTAATAATATATAAATTATATATATTATGACTATACCAAAGCCACACACCAAACTTCCGAACCATTAACCTAAAAGAAAAAATGACATAAACCGAAAAATAAGAAAAATAGAATGAAGGCCGCTTATCAAATAACATGATTTGAATTTAAAAGCCTTTGGGCTTAAAAGTCTTGCAAAATTCTTTTATAAATAAACTAAATGATTTTAAAAGCAATAATCAACCATGTACTAAATAATATATAAAAACTACTTGAATTTGACAGGTAGAAATTATTTAGGAAACGGTTAATACAAATTGATTTTTTTGGTAAAGATTTTAAATTTAATTTACTTTCGTGAAGCCCATGTTTCTCAAAATATTGAAGAGTAGTAAGATTACATGGTGAATCCAAAATTCCATTTTTTAGCAAATCAAGGAAAGTATTGTAATATATAAATTGAGTAAAGAAAAAAAATGCATACATGATTTTTAAATAAGGTATGATTTGCATAGATTTATTATTTCTTTCAGTTTTAGAAATAAAAAATAATGAAGCTCTATTTTCTCTCAACATTTTCTCATTACTTTCATTAAGCAAGAGATGTGATTTATTTATTTTTTTGTCATTCTTCACTTGAAATCACTCCTCTACACATCTTTTCATATTTTTCTTTTTCAATAAAGTGGTTATTCCACACATATTTAGGTTTTTATTTGTTTTTCGTGATTTAGTCATCGCATCGATGCTTATGTGACTGCTGCCCTCGCACGTGATGGCTGCCATTATCTTCGTGATGATTGGTACTCTAAGTGGTTGTCATCTTAGTACGACGGGTGGTGGACGCTCTTCGTGTTTGTTGATCCAATGAGCAAAACATACAATCGAGACTAAAAACCAACCAATGGTCACATTATGTATCAACTATAGTCATATGTATTATAATCATAATAGTAATATCAAATGTATAGGCTCAGTTATCAAATGTATAGACTTTGAGCCGAATCATTATACTATTAACCTAAATATTGTTTCATTCTTTATGATTTTTAGCGATTTTGATTATATGATTCTATCGATGTATTATTAGCTGACCACAAACTTATTTCTTTTCTCTCTTTCAAAAAAAATAAAAATACCAAAATAATAAAGAAAATGAAAATACAAGACGTTAGTTTTAATAATTAAGCATTCATTTGTCAAAAAAAGAATTAGGCATTCAAGACATAAACAACTTTTGTTTCCTCATATTTTGAAATTTATAAAACTGTTTATTAATTATAAAAATGTATGAGAGCTTTTTATATTTTATATAAAATTAGCATTTTTATTTCTAAAATAAAAATAGATCCATAATATATATATATATATATATATATATATATATATATACACAATATGGTAGCGACATCTCTTATACATATCTACAACATTTTCTCACTTGTCCTCCATGAAAATCCATGATGTAACTCAACTCCTCCTCCCACAAAAACAAATGAACAAGATATAGATGAATATTAATAGTTACACTGGCCACTACAAGTGATATAAATATATGATTGGGAATTTGATGCCATGCTTCGGATTTGGGAAAAGCATACATTATTTAACACTCAATATTGTACATTATTAGAACATGAAAAAGACTAACTTGAAGAGAACACGATGAAAAGAAAAAAACAGAACAAAAGAAAATGTAAAGAAAATAAAATAAATTAGTTTGAAATGGTAGTGGCACACTCAAATTCACTTTACTTATTTTAACTATATATATACATATAGCTAAGGTGTGTTTTGAATACATTTCTTCATTTATATTTCTAAAAATAAAAATTAATAGTATCTCCAATATAAAAATGGAAACATTGATTTCTAAAAATTATTCCTTAAAATTTTAAATTGTTAAAGTGGTATAAAGAATAAAAGATAATTTCTTTATATGTGTTTATAGATTTCATCATGTCTATTTTTTAAAGAAAAATACTTTACACATAAATGTTGAGATTTAAATATGAGAAGAGATATCAAATATTCAAAGGGTTAAATCTCAAGAATTTAATTTCAACCACATCAAGCAAAGAATCATTATGAGCATCAACAAAGAAAAAGACATACAAAGAAAATTAGTCTGTAAGTGGTTAAATCTAAGAATTTTCATTTCCAACTACATCGCTAAAGAATCACATTATGAGCATGGAATGTTGAAACATAACAAAGAAAATTAGTTTAAAGGGTTAAAATCAAGAATTTCTTACTCAACTACATCAAAGCAAAGAATCAGCATTATGGGAAAGCATGGAATAAAGAAAAGACATACAAAGAAAAATTAGAAAAGCCAAAGTGCTTATTTTGATAATGGAACAAAGAAAAATAATACATTAAAGAAAAACAATTAGAAAAACCAAAGCGCTTATTCAAAAAGATAGACGAATAAATAAATTCCAAAAGCCAAAGAGATTACTGTCTTTGTTATATTTATACTAACTTTTCAGATGCAAGAATTTCCTTTCATTGAGGCATCACTCTTGTGTTTGATTCATGTGCTTCGCAGTGTGCCCAAAGTTCTGCAATGTCCCACATCCTCTAGAAATTTAAAAGACTTGTTATGTATAAACCTAGACAACATCCAATTGATATGAGGCCTTGGGAGACGCCTAAACAAAACAAGAAAAATATGAATATACTTAGAGTGACACCACACACAAACAGATTCCTTCAACTATTATTGCATTTAAACCAATAAAACAAGAAAAATATAAATATGCTTCAGATTGTAATTCTAAATGCATTTGTAGTGGGGAGCGGATCTACCGGATGAGACAATCAGTAAATTATGAGAACATGTTGTCTCATCGCTAAGGAGCAACAACCGCCGGTTAAACCCAAGGAATACACAGAAACAAATAAGAAGAAATAAATAACGGTGGTTGAGGAACCGAAAAAGACTACAAGTACGCTTTCCATTTTCCCCCTCTTCCGGCGGGAAGAATGAGGGGGAGTACATGAATCCCATCCCATCTCCCCGATTTGATAAGTCCAGATTCCGGCTTAGTCGAAGACTGGCCTGGGCCTCACCCTGCCACAGGAGACCACCTACCCCAGAGAGACCGGTTAAGACCTTGCTTTTGAGGGAAAGATTAGCCAGCCGGTCTTCACACCTTCGCCATCACCACCAAGTGTTGCCACCAAATGACTAACAGTGTCTCGAACACAGCAAGGAGAAAAGTGGGACACCGCCATCTCCCGGATCCCCGATCGGCAGGTCTCATCCAAATAGGGAGAAGAGGGAAGTAAGCACCTGATTGTTTGAACCCCTAGGCATCAAATAACACAACGCACATCCCGCAAAAGCGTGATCCAAGTA
The DNA here is from genome assembly GCA_016808115.1 of Tetrastigma voinierianum. Taxonomy (NCBI): domain Eukaryota; kingdom Viridiplantae; phylum Streptophyta; class Magnoliopsida; order Vitales; family Vitaceae; genus Tetrastigma; species Tetrastigma voinierianum. The sequence goes on from JAEQBH010001140.1 coordinate 339,573, forward strand.
ATGTATGCCGACCACCTTCCAATGACAAGCCCACAAAAAGATTAAGAAGATGAAGCAGAGAGTTCGGGCCTCAGAATTTTCGCTCGAGGAGATCTCTCTGATTGATAGGGCTGGTTCATCAATCTTCCTTTAATTTTAGGAATAAAATCTCTTAATTCTTGTGTGGATAAAATATGTTCTTCCCTATCAAGGATTAATCTCTCCAGTAAGGGATTTGGAAACCAGAAACCCGCCAATAAATATCTCTTTGCTTATTTTCTGCATTAGTAGTTTATCTATAACGAATCTCCCATACATGTAGGTGGCCACCGGGGGACTTGAAACCTTAAATGGGCCGCCATGAGATGATTCTTTAACAAGACACCCTGTCTTTCTTAGATGGGCTTTAAGACTCTCCCGCAGTTAGTCTCGCCGCTTAATACTCTGCAAGTGGGCTTGGGTCGTTTCATGATGTGGGCCAAGCAAGCCTTGGGCTCGTTGAATAGTGGGCCTAGGTCTAAAGACCATGGAACTCACAATGCCCCCCTTTTCCCCGTAGTTTATACTTTTACTTGGGAAAATACTAAGAGCCAAACCTTGGAGTGTGGAAAGTTGAAAGGATTGGGAGAATTAATACATACATTGAAAGGCCAGAAGGTAAAGTGTATTTGATATAGGCGCGGGCAACGTCAAGCTTCAACCAAGGTTTGGCGGACTTGATGATGTCCTTACTATATATTTAATGCGCCCATTGATGTTTTTGCCCCTATATATAAGGGTCATTCGAGGTTTTCCCTTTTATGATTTCACAAAGCCTTTTACCTACCGCAAATTTTTTTTCTCCGGTTTCTCGCGAACTGTTCTTTGAGAGGAATTGTTTAAGATCCCCTCACAACTTTCAATTTTTTGATGAGTTTTCTCTTTCTTTTTTTTTTTTGAAACTAGTTTGTAAGCTCAGATCTCCTTGTATTTCTTTTTTTGGCTTTGTTTCCCGGGTATTCTGTAAAGCTTTTGTTTCTTTCTTGGGATTGAGAACATTGCCCCGCCAAAGTGGGGTTCTGATGATGTCGCAGTTGGGCATAGTTGTTCCTGTGCTTCAGTCATCCCACAGTCCACAAGGTTCCTAGCCTGGGGTCTTGTGTTCTATCCGTGACTCTACTTTCTGGGTCATTTTTTTTTCGATACAAGAGTTTGATGCAGCCAACCTTATACACTTTTACATGCCAAAATATATTAAAACTAGATTATTCTTAATATATTTTACAAATTGCTCATTATATGCGTCACAACCCGCCTCTTCAGACTCACTACTCAAAGGAGCGTTGTCTCTCAGGTACCTGAAAGGGGGGTCCCACGACGGGGTGAGCAAAGCCCAGTAGTGATAATCTCCTACAAGGGTTACTCCCCACCTAAGTGCACATGCAGTGATCAAACACACCCACATTCAAGTAAAATGTCTACGTGAATGTCACATGTCATGAATGAAATGTCATCATGCCCATATCCCGAATCACTCACCGACTCCCCCACACATGATAGAACCCCATGCGTGATAAAAAAAAACCCTTATTTATTTATTTATTTTTGGATCACATCCAAATGATCATTTTATAAAGCCATTTATTTTTCAAATCCAAAGACTTTTTTGATGGTCCCTTATAAAATTCTTTTATCTCATAAAACAAAAGCTTTTTTGTTTTATAAAACCCATACCCATCGGTTTTATCCTCCGTTGCCACTTGATGTGTCTAAGTGTCGCGGTGTATATGCATTTATGGGCCAATGGATTTTGGGTCTCACTCTCCGACACGTGCGCTTACCGACATTTTCTGGATCTTCACCTAATGTGGGTCATGTCTAACTCAGAAGTTCCGTGTTTTTCACCCGAGGGGGTGTCTATCCCTACTTAAATTTCCTAACACACTGTAATACTTCGCTATGCAACCGTGAGACTAAACGGATTCTCATCCCATTTACATCGTCTCACCATCGACACCAAACACAATGTTGATTGTCAACCATGCAAACCGTGGATCTCCATTTGGACTTCGTCCAAAGTACGAGTCCACAACCCATTCACCAAGGAGGGTGAATAACAACGACCATGCACTCACACCCATACCATGCGATGTTCTAGTACATATGCAATGCAATTATGCCACTGCAGTTCTCATGTTACATGTATGATGCACACTACATGAACCATTCACACACCATGGATAATTATAATTGGTACATATAATTAACATTCATTTATAACCCATATGAATACATCATACAACATACACAATACGTTTACATTCACACCGCATTGTTATTCATACAAGCAATAACACACAACCAGGTCACAATCTTGGACCCATCCAATAGGGAACCTCACGGTCCCTTCACAATCATGAACCAGTTTGGTTCTAATCATCCATACAACATCAAACAACCATAAAACCTAGAAACTTTTAGTTTCCAGTTCAAACCCCAACCCACCACAGTCTTGGACTATGTGGAATCGGTCATAGAAATCTTCTATACTTCAATCCCAAGGTTTTGGAACTAAACAATATGGCCTCTCATAGCTTCCCATAGTCAGACCATACCATACCCAATACAATAGCCTACAACATGTCATGCAATGGTCATGTCAAAAGCTGGCTATTTACATCGATACAACTAAACAACCTGCACACTTGGTGCAAAACACAGGTTTTTAGTAAGGTTATGATCACCCACTGCCCTCCACATCCACATGTATAGAATCTTGATTCAATGGGCTTTCCATAGAGTCCAATAACACCCAAAACGGAGTTCGACGGGGGGTTAGTTATGACTCACCGTCGAGGTCATACGTGAATAAACCCACCAGCCGACCCGACCCGCCGTAACTCGCCTGACCTCCACTGGGCCCTCCTCAGGAATATGAATTAATCTCGACTACCGGCTTCCATAGATTCTAAGAACACCTCAAATGGAGAGTTCTGATTTAAGCAGTTATGACCTTCCGAAGTTGGAGGTCACACGTAGTCAAACCTAGCCGAGCTGACCTGACTTGCCGAGCTGACCTGACCTGACAGAGCTTGGCCTGACCTCCACTGTCATCCTTAGGAATATTAATGGAATCTTGACTCAATGGGCTTTCCATAGAGTCCAAGAACACCAACCTGAGTTCTAATTTAAGAAGCAGACCTTCCTAAGTTGAGGTCACACGTGAGTCACACCCGACTGAGTCGACCGAATCGACTCAAGGTGTCCTGACCTGTATGAGATCAGCTGACATGCTCCGAGCTCACCACATCCATATTAGCATAAGGAATGATTCTGACTCAATGGGCTTCATAGAGCCCAAGAACACCCAAACGGGAGGTCTACTAAGAAGTTATGACCTTCCGGGTTGGAGGTCAAGACCAGCCAACCCCGCAAATGAGCCGACTCGACTCGGCCGAAGCCGAGTCACCCGGCCGAGGTGCACCGCTGAGGTGCACCGCCGAGGTGCACCGCCAAGGTGCACCGCTGGAGGTGCACCGCCAGGTGCATTAGACGAGGGTAAAATCGCTAAGGTGCACCGGCCGAGGTAAGATCGGGCCGAGGTGTAATCGGGCCGAGGTGCACCGGGGCCGGTGTGTATCGCCGAGAGGTGGGGACACCGGTGTGCACTCAGCCGGAGGTGCACTGCTGAGGTGGGACACGAGGTGCACCGGCCGAGGTGCACTGCCGAGGTGACACGCGAGCACCGGGGCCGAGACCGGCTCGAGGTGCACTGGCTGAGGTGCACTGGCTAAGGTAAAATGGCCATAAATTAGGCTACAGATGTCCGAATTGAGAAATTCAAAAGCCTAACATCAAGTTCATTGACGTGTTTACAATTTATCAGGTAGCTGACTGACGACACCCCTTTCTTCCCACCCAAAACCTGGTTCTAAAATCCGGGTTCATAAAGGTGACATACTACAATGTGGGCAGCTTCGCGGTTCAAAATACAACCAACCATTCCCCTTAGGGCAAGACAACCACCACACAACCCTTAGGGCAGAGCAACCAAAAGTAGGAGAAGACCCACCCTTGAGTTTGTCGAAACTCCCCAATTCAGGCCCCTATGCGGGCCCTTGTCAGGAGGGGATGAACTCTTCCTCTGCTCCGCTTGAAACCGCTTGGCCCGATCACGAAATTTAGAGACAAGGTGAGCTCCTCTCTCTAAAACTCTCTTTCAAATCTGGTTTGTCTTTTCCTTCGCTCTCCTCCCAACCTGCTGGGAGAAGATATAAAGCCGAAGTGAGATGTCCCCTCCTTACCTTACCACTTGTCCACCTAAGTGACCCTCGATTACCCTGATTACCTTATCTACCCACCTTGATTTCCTCTCAATCAGCAGGTTGCCACATGTCTCTTGTGGGTCCCAATTTGAGCTACTTTGTTTGACTAGTTTCCACTGACACTATTCCCATCTTGAGCCACCCAAATGTGCCAAGGTTCCGCACCATTCCTGCCTCGACAAGGTGGAATCCGGACAATCTTAACTAATAAATTTGATCGCAGTAGCTAGATTTCGCAAGATGATTCCAACGGTGAAATCCATTTGGTCATCCGAGAACTAGAAAAATTCCAGATTTTGACCGAAATTACCATTTTACCCTTTCTCGAAAATTCGAAATTCGTATTTCACATTGAATTTTTCGGGGTTTCACACTATCGTTAGCGGAATGTCAAATCTCCAGAGGGGTTTTTTTTTTTTTTTTTTTGTCTTTTAAGGGTTTTAAGTTGATCCCCCTTTTTCCGCTTTGCTCGCATGCAGAATGGCAAAGAGGTCACTGGTAAGCTTCTACGAGTCGGCCTGAGTTAAAAGGGACTCCTGAGAAATGGGCCATAGTAAGAAGCCTAGTTACTCGCTTATGCAAGGTAGAGGAGCTGATCTCAAACAAGTCTCCGCCACTGACGTGAGGTACTGTAATGCACCTGGCTACACTAACCATAGGAGGAGCAGATAACCCCATTTATTTTACCATAGAGCAATTTGCTGCCAGACTTCGCTTCCCCATCCATTCTTAGTAAGCAGCCTTGCATTTTACCTGTGCACTCCTCGCACTCTATTCATCCGAACGCCTTTCTGATTCTAATGGGTTGCAAATAAGCAAACCTTCACCCCATTGATATTTCCCCGGGGTAGAAATTTGTTTTATTTACACTTCTGGCAGATCACGCTTATCTATGTCGACCTACGCTCCCTGCTGTAATTTTGTAACCCAAGCTCCCAAACTCCCTTAAGACTGAAGCGAAAGGGGTTATTTTGGTCAAAGGTCCGTGGTACGAGACACTAGGCTCATCAGGGCTTCTATTTGATCTGAACCAGTCTCTCTCGTTCCTAGGTATGTTTTCAGCTTGGTGGGACTTGTATTCCCCTAGGCCGTCTATGTTTTGACATGCCCCTTTTTTATGAAATTTGTGTGTTTTGATATGCCCTTCCTTTCTGAAATTTTTGCAGACAAGCCGACTGGTTAGCTGGGTAGAGGATTCCAGTCTGGAGCGCATCAAATGGCTACTCGAGATCACCGAGAGGGAGTGCAACCATGAGCTCCTCTTGTATGTGAGGAACTTGCAAGAATTGGGAGCCAGTCCTTTTCCCTACATTGTCCCTATCCTCCCCCATTCGTTGCTAGAGGAGCTTGTCAAGGGTGAACACTTTACTCTCACTAACTGATGAGTATACTTTATACTCATTTAATCAATATGTTTTTCTTATATTTTTAGAAGTTTTATTATATAAATAAATGATATAATGCTCTAAATGTTCAATTTGTGATTAGGTCAACCATGAGCCAATATGGAGCAAGAACAAAGAGATAAAGCCTAAAAATCAGCAAACTACACATACAGTAGCAGCTACTATGTTTTGATGTTTTCAACTATAAGGTGATCTCAAATGGCTGCAATATTTTTATGGATTGATAGGAGACTTTTCAGGCTTTCCAAAGAGACCTTATTCACTTCATTTGGACTTCAAATGATCAAGTTATGACTCTTGGTAGTTGAAGGAAGAAGAGAAGAGAGCTAAAAAGTGATCAATGGGAGCATTTTGTAACTTACATATTTATCATCATTTTTAAAGTGTTATTTTTGGCCATATCTAGATTCTATACTCTCTAAACTTTCCAATGAGTCCAAGATCACCCAAATCGAAGTTCGGATGACAAAGTTATGGCCTTATGAAGTTGATGTTGGGCTTGTATGTCAATTATTGACCGTTGGAACCCCTTTAACAAGAGGGACTCTTCTACCACACATATGCGTGACCTCTACCCCAATCTCCTCCGAATACCGGTGGTGGCTCGTGCTGAGGAATACTCCATTCCCTTCCCCAACTACATGGACAAGAGACCCTACCAGCTTGTGGCTGAGGATGGGATGTTTATTCGCAACCACGACGATTGAGCTGGTATACCTAGACTTCTAACGTTTGAGTGTGTGTTTTATGTTGTGATTCCCTCCTAACACCTTTCTTTTTGTAGGATGTTACCGCTTATTCTAACATGGCCACAACATGTGGAGCTTCATTATAGGCCTCGATGCCGAGAATTTAAGGCTATATACCACAACTGGCTTCAAGCACTGTGCCCTAGACGATGCCTCGTTAAGGCCAAAGCAGGTCTACACTGTGGAGCCTGGAGAGACTACAAGAAAGTGAGGGGAAGACCTGGATTACGAGGGAGAGGGATGAGGACTAAAGAAGAGGCAACCCGCCTCTAGCCGCACTTGTAGATCAAGGCGCTAGCTGAGGACAAACTAGCTAGGTTCAAGATGCCCGCACCTCATGGGAGGAGGCTGCTTTAAGGTCGAGGGCCGACCACCACCTGGAAGTTGAAAGAACTTAACTCCTTCTTGAGATCGGGGCGGCTAAGGATGAAGTGTCTTCTCTTCACTCTCAGGTAGGCAAGGACAAAGAGGCCATGGAGGAGGACTACTAGAAGGCCTGGAGCCGATTCGCCTCACGGCTACTGATACAAAGGCGCGGTTCAAACACAAACATCTCGAGACCAAATGCAAAGGTTCCAAATGGCATGTCCGACCTCCCGACCCGCCCTAGAGTTTTCATAAACCTTAGGTGCCCCAAACAGCGCCATCGAGGCCACAACAATCGAGGCAGAGCAGCAAAACAACAGATAAGGCAAAGGAACTAGAGAGGAGTGCTCTTGCTGAGGACTTTGCTGGAACGTCTCAAGTTCTCCCCTCTCCCATTTTTTTTGTAATCGACTCCGTTTGGCTGCCAGAACTTATATGTATTTTTTTGACGCTATTGGTGTATTTATGAAATACAATTTTTGGTTTACTTATACTATTGATTCCTTTTATCTCATAACTTCCTTCCACGAATCTTGACTAGGATAGTTGCTTCATGGATATCAATGTTAAGTCTATAAGCTCGTAGGGTTTGCACATGGGCCAACAGGCAAGGCACCATTTCCGGGCCTTGGCTCTAGCCAACAGGCTAAGAGCCACTGTTGCGCTTAGGCACGTGCCAGCAGGCTATGAGTCACATTTGATCATTTGAAAGTGTCAGTAGGCTAAAAGCCACATTTGGTCTTTTGAAAGTGCCAGCAGGCTATGCGCCACATATGGTCTTTTGAAAGTGCTAGCAGGCTATGAACCACGTATGGTCTTTTGAAAGTGTCAGCAGGCTATGAGTCACATCTAGTTTTTTGAAAGTGCTAGAAGGCTATGAGTCACGTCTACTAAAGTGTCAAGAAAGGCGAGCCATATCCGGTTCGAAGTGCCGAATGTGCCATGAGCCACATCTAGTCTTTTGAAAGTGCCACAGTTGAGTCACTGGGTCTTTTGATACAGACTATCTCCAAGAATTAAAAGAAAATACTTCAAAAGAAATTTAATTGATAATACCTTTAAAGAAAATTATATTGATAATATTCAGAGAATTGAAAAGAAAAATGTTCTAAAGGAAACTTTATTGATAATACCTTTTAAGATGCATAGCATTCATTATCCCGCAATCGACATCCCGTCCCGATTTATCTAATTACGATCCACTATAACCCCACCTCTAACTTTTCCATTTCGACGAGATAAGAAAGTGGATAAAAAATGTATCAATGGCTTGTCAAAACTCATTATCTTGCACATACTAGGCCAAACATAGCCTATTCAATGAGTGTAACAAATTAACTTTGACCAACAATACAAGCTTGCAATGCGCTTTGACCAAGCTCACTAAGTTCACAAAATTTGACTAGGTTTGACCAACACTTAGTAGGTTGACCAAAGTTTACGTTTTCAAGGATGAATAATTTTGGGTTGACTAAGACACCATTTCGTAGGCCTCGTCGACACGAGTTCATAGACGGGTTGAACGTCAAAATCCGACTCCACGATAAAAAGTTATGACCCCAGAAGTTCAAACGGCAAAGATTTTTATTAATGTCAAAAGTCGCTTTCGCTTTTAATATCTGAAGCGACCCCGCCCTATATAAACATAACTTTGATGCCAAATGAAACTCCTAGCCCCCAAAAACACCATTCAACTCCAAACCCTAGGAAAAAGCTCTCTAAACCGGAACCTAAAAGTTTCATAGCTTTAGCCATTTGGCTGGGCCGCGGGAAGATTGGACCAAAGGAGGCACCTTCGGCCAACCACCAGCAACACGCACCGGCCAAGGAGGAAGGAGACACCCAGACGCAGTTTGCAATTTTTCACTACCAACCGCTACCGACGCTCCCGGACGGGGCCGGCACGCGCTACGCGCAACGGGTCACCGCATTTTCTTGATTTTCTACCATTTCAAGCCATTTCCGTACCACCCCATAGCTCCTTTCCGCCATTTTGACCCCGAATCTCATTTACGTGGTCCCTTTTTGCATTCTCACCGCTGAGTTACAATCTAAAACAAAGTTGGCCGGCTGATCGAGTTTTTCGCCACCACATGGATCGTTGACCAAGGTAATGGTACTGATGAGTTCCATTCTCGGGCTTCTTAATGATATGTGGTTTGTAAATTTTGACGCTTGGTTAGTTTTCCATTTTTAGGTTGTTTCTAATTACCGAGAAGCTTGAGATCGAATAGAGTACCAATTGGTCAAATTTGGCAAAATTAGTTAGATTAGTGAAACTGATAAGGTTTTTAGGAATTATTAGATTTGCCCAATTTCGAGAAATTAGCTTCCGTGAAAAGCCCCACTTCGTATCAGCCTATAGGGCGCATCACTGGACTGGGCTGAGTGTCCAACATAGATGGTTTCATATTCTGTGTTATTCCAAGGCTCCCTGCATCCTAATGTCAAGGGGTTTAGTTGGTTGTAGCCAAGTGGTGTTTCATTTATATTACTGTGCACTCACGCCGGCCGGAGACGATCCTCGGGGAGCCAGGACTCCAGCATCTATACCGTGGAGTGGCTTGTATGTTTTTAAATGATTTGGGGTATTATGTGATATATCTATTGTGATTAAATATTTACATATATACCGCTTTTGATCAAATGAGTCGTCAGACAAATGTGATCATCTGGCCTCATATAAAACAAGTTATCATTTCATGTGAATTTTGTCAACATTTTAACTATTTGGAAGTCAGACCGAGTTCGTGGGATGAATCTCGTGGTATTCGATATTCGTGGTACGTGGATTGAGGTTTAAAACCCCCTCGAGAAATTATTGTTTTATAAATGGATTTTGAAATATATGTGTTTAAAAATAATTTGGTTAAGGAATATGGTCTCGAGGTATCGAATTTTTGAATTGATGAACTAAAGATCTTTAATGTAGTTGATCGAGTCGGCACCATGTCCCAACTTAAGATACACGTGACGCTGGAAAAGAAAAGTACACGTGAGGCGACATCGTCGGAGGTTATAAGGCAGACGCACTATAATATACCTTAGGGATCGGGTTCGCATTTATATTATACAGAATCGGGATTGTCACTTGTCGTGAGGCTGGATCTCATCCAAACTAAGTATATATTACTTCCACCTAATCGTGAGGCCTGCTGCATCTCGACGGCTTATTAGCTGCCACTGTCGTGAGGTTAGTTTCATCCAATGATTATACGTTATTCACTACGTGAGGTCACATCTTACTATTGATTCGTGATTTATATTATAAAGGTAATCGGATTGCCACTTTTGTCGTGGAGGGGGTTGGTTTCATCCAACCCAGTTATATATTATTTCCATCATTGCGGAGGCTCAAGCCACCCGAATTTCGCTTAGGATGGGTACATGGTATGGTATATTGTCAAGTTCCCGTAAGTACAACCATTTATGTCGGGATCGTGGAGTGCTGTGGTCTCCCACTGCTTATGATGTGGGTACTGCACGGTGACATTGTTGGTCTCGTGACAAAGTATAAGCATTTCAATATTTTTGGTTATGGTATTTTCATGGTTATCTTTACGGCATGATGGTTACATACATTTATGTTAATTGCATGTTGTGAAACTGATTCAGGTTTTAAGGTTCTGAAAAAATGATGTCTAAATTTCGAAAGCATGATCTTCTATATCATTGGCTTCGCAAGTCGGGCTTTGTGAAATGTTTACTAAACTAGGAACACAAGCAAAAGAAGAGGACGTGAGGTCTTGAGAGAAGAAATTTTGAAAATAGAAACACTATTTTCCATATAAATTATGTCACTCATCGAGATTTATTTCTCACGCTTATTGTTTTAAATCAGTTCCTAGGTCCGGGCGGGCCAAAGGGCCTACCGCCATTCAACACCGCTCTTTCGCGATACCGCAGATTTACCCCATCCATCTGTCTTTGTTGGTTTGGACCTATTTATTTTCATTCTATAACCCTAAATTTGCAAATACTCTTAGAATGCTCTGATATTAATATTGAACTCATATGGTTCCTTATATTATGTATGTCATGGGATATGACTCCACATTTGGATAGGTCACGTGGATCTTATATATAATCGAGGCATCGTGGGAATTCATGTGTTTGATTCCCTTTTAGGTGGGTCCCTTTCAGGCATTCCTGAGGATTGCGTTGGACTCACTTTAGGCTGACCAATCTAACCCCGAGGGTTATCCTGCCTGGTCCTCACAAGAATTAGTCAATTCATGCATGATCTACAGAGGATTCGCCTATAGGCAAATTTCTACCAAGTCCTCCATTACTCAAAAGGCACATCTAGGAAAGCGGAATCTTATTCAAGAAAACATCATATACTCGCTTTAAAATATACACCGATGCAAATTTTGTAGGATTCCATCGATAAAGCAAGCCAACTATAGGCTATTTTACCTTTCTTTGGGGTAAATTTAGTATCCTTGGTGAGGGAGGCAGAAACAAATGTGGTGAGCACTCCACTGCCGAGAAGCAAAGTTTGTGAGCTATGGCAAATGTGATTTATGAGAATTGTTGTGGGTCAAGATCATTATAGAAGATCGAAGGTTCCAATGGCATAAGCCCATGAAACTCTACTCAGATAATAAATCGCACCAAGATTGCTCAATATATAAACATATATTAAGTGTGTGTGTGTAGGCAAAGAGAAAATATATTAATGTGCCTAAAGGAGGGTGCGTGAGGTATACATGATAAGAACTAATGCTTTGTTGTAAAAGATTTAAGACTTCACAAAATAATACCTTTTGTATGCATAAAAAGCATATATTATATATATATATATATTAGTCCTATCCTCTATAAAATCCATCGTTAAGATGAATTTGGTTTCAATGCACATGAAACAAATTTTAACGGTACATTTTTTATGAGTAAATGCCTGTGTTCTTGAAATATGAAAATAGGAAAATAAAGAAAAAGTAAGAACACCATAATGCATATCAATCATTAATATGGAAATGGAAGGACACATTATGTAATAATATTCCCATTACTCCTCGATCTGGGCTTTGCTATTACCCGCGTAGTCGATGGTAGATTACCGGCATTGCGCTGAGCTTTTGTTCCATTGTAAGATCTTCGCTGATATTTTCGCAAGGAGTCGGATTGAAATTTAAAAGAAATAGTTTATATGCACACACACCTATCAGTGGATATCAAGTTAAGAACTCAACTAACATACACATTCAAATATTTTGAATGGACAAAAGAAAATTTATCAAATACCAAATAATGTTCCAAGATTGATAAAGACATGAAAGGCTGAGTAAATATTTTGATAAATAAAGGATATCCAACACAATTGTTATTTTTATTGTTATTGTAGACACAATGTCATAGGGTCTCGAAAATTTAAGAAAGCAATAGAAAATAATGCAAACAAGAATTTTATTAAGATTGGCATAGGGAAACAATCTTTGTAAACAATATTTTGTAAAAGAATAGTTTCCCTTTGATTCTTCTACCCCAATCACAATTCGAGATGAAGATGATAAATATTTTTTTATACGAGAGATCAACCAAGGATTGCATGGCTTTATCTCCCATAACTTGAAATGTGAAGATCGTGATGTGTGGGCAAAAATCACAGGTGTAGTATTTCTTTCATTTCATTGACTTGTATGAGATTTTGGCAGCCTCTTCCCTTTGTAGAGTCGCTTTTGCTGATCCGAAGAAGTCCCCTTATTGAATGAAGTCACTGCTCATTTATAGGTTAAATTTTTTATAGGAAAAAACCAGCAAAAATATATTAAAGATATAGGGGTGGCGAACCCAAAGCATACATGAAGTATAACCAAGGCTCCAAACAGGCAAAAAAAATGAAAAACAGTGGGAGATGGAAACAATACCAGCTCCTGCTACACTGCACTCCAAATATACACAAAACCAAGAACAACAATAGACTCGAAAAATCAGCTATACTTCTTGACCAAGAACCAGAGAACATATAAAAAAGCATTTTTCATCCTTTGGAACCGAGGGCACCACATCTTCGAACACAAATCCCTCTATTTCTCTTCTCTCCAAACTCCGTCTGCATTAGGTAGATAGAGCAGCTATTCATTTTTTTTTTCTCTCGTGCATGAATCTTGCCACTCCAATCCAATGTGATTCACTAACCAATGATTAACCCGCAGGTAACTCCAAAAACTGAAAAGTAGTGTCCATACCTCGAGCCTTATCTACGATACATGAAATTAGGGAATAAATTTTAATCTCAAGATTTTTTTTTACATCTCTTCTGGGCCATAGAATTACATCATAGTATTTTGTTCCTCAAAATCTTTTGTCTCCACTGAGACTCGAACCCTAGACCCCTCCCTATCTCTTCACATAGAATTACATCATAGTATTTTGTTCCTCAAAATCTTTATTCCACCGAGACTCAACCCTAGACCCCTCCCTATGCCCACCCTAAATTCTTAACCACTTGGAGTTAGGACTCATTAGCGACCCTCAAGATTTAGTTATTTAATTCAAGGAAATGCAATTCTTGATTTTGGCGACCGGTTTTCTATTAAGAAATTAACAATAAGAGAATTTTGAATCACAATAAGAGAATATTTATTTAAATCCTCTTTTGACAATCTTGCAGGTTGGAATAAGATTGAAATAAGCCACATGTTAGTTCTTTTGCAAAAATATTCTTTTGCAAAAGAATATTCTCTAATTATTGCATATCGACTACAATTTAAAGACGACATGCAATAAAAAGAGATTTGGTTTTATTTGAGAGTCATCCATAGCTATTCCCAAATGAAATTCTTGAAATGCAAGATAGCATGTGTAGGCAAAATCACGTATATAGAACTTGTTTTTGTCTCATGGAGATGCAGGAAGATTTTGTGAGGCCTTTTCTTTTGTTTGAAGCCTTCTTTCCAATATAAAGTCATTTTTTTCAATCTAAAGAAGTCCCTTATTGAATGAGTCACCTCTTATTTATTATTGGTGAAATTAGATAATTAAATTTTGAAATTCTAAATAATCTAGTAGCTTAATTCGGAAGAATGAAATTTGGTTCCAAGGATTTTGACAACTTGTCGTATTCATTAAAGAAATTTGCCAACAAGAGAATAGCAATTATGTTTTTATTCTCTTTTGAATTCAGTTCAAATATTTGTTTCAATTTGGAATTTGTAATAAGAGAATATTTATTTTATTTCTGTTCTAACAAAAAATTTGATCAATTTTGAAAGACCAAATTCTGTAGTCTTTAAAGTTCACACGTTGTTACTTCTTCTGATAATTACAAGCCACTTGTCAATTTCCAAATTGACAAATGATAATGCCTAATTCAAAATTCTTTATGTCTATAATTATTTTTATAGAGATGAACCATAAAGATAACAGAAATACAAATGGTAACAGCTAAGATGACTGCAGACAACAGAGAAAAGAATCACACGAAACTTAGTAGAATAAACCGACTCATGCAGGTAACTAAATTTATAAGACTTTTGCATGATGGATATACCTGGCTTGTGGCGCCTGTATAAATCTTTTCCTCAAACCTAACAGCGATTTTCCTGAGCTCATTCCGACCCTCTTGTCCAGAAACAGGGAGATGCCTCTTCAAAGTGTCAATTCTAGAAGTAAGAAACAAAACAAATAGGTTGATGGATTATTGAAACAAGAAATGTGCAGTTCTTAATTCTCAATTAGAAAATCACAGTAGCAATGAGTAAACCATGTCTAGCAGATATGAAAACCAACACACAGCATCAAAGAACTCCAAATTTAGAACGTACAGTAAAAGAGAGACCAGCTAGAAAATGATGTTTCAAACCTTATTTCTTAAACTCGCAAACAAGAAACTTCATTCAGAATTTCTTGCTGAAACCCTATACCAGTATTTAACATTTTATGTTTCTAAGTAACTCAGAAGGATGCCTAGTTTACAGGATTTTCTGTCATCCTTTCAACCTTTGCGGCACATTTTATCACCTTTGCTGCCTCCAGCCTCTTCCCTGTTCTTGCATGTTTACGTGAGAACTCACCTATCTATAATTTATAATGTGAACCAACATTCAGACGATGGGAACCAATATTCAGTGGATAAAATGGAACCATGACCGATTAGGTCTTGCCTCCCTACCACCATTAAATCCCAACATATATTCCAATTGAACCTAGGATGCAAGCAGGTTCTTCTGGGCATTAACAGAAGAAACTGGTATGGAGGCTAGAAGCCAGGAACGTCTAGAAAGTACCTTAGCAGACTGACTAGTCTAGCCTAGATGACCATTGTTTAGACTGCCTTAAAACATGACCTCAGAAAAACAGAACTTTTAACAAGCCACTCTAGGCCAAGTTCAGCAGACAAAAACAAAAGATAAGTTAGTCCTGTTGACTAACTTATCCATGGTATCTTCTGGCTTCTGATACTAATGCAGCACCAACCCTCCTCTCTGTTCTATTGTACAGGTGTTTTACATCATCCACCAAGCAGAATATGGAAAAATACACAAAAGTATTATCATAGACAAGCTAAGTGTATACTCCCATCCTAGAACTAACTCAACATCAAAGATGATGCACCATAAACAACTCACATGAGTTCTGTAAGCCCTAGGAAATTTGCTTCTAACAATTATAGCAGGTAGCGTTGTCTCATCCATTAAAAGCTTTTTCTCAATCATCCATTCTTCAGTCGTACTGTGCAATTAGTCTTGATAGGCCATATAAAATGGATAAGTGGAGAAGCATAGGCAAATCACTGTGGATCCTTCCTTTATCCTACTAGATGTTCAATTTATTTGGAATTACTTCACCTTTCATTTATTTGCATAAGAACCGAACTATGATTGATCACGCTGCACCAGCCAACATAGATAGATAACATGTGCCACCCAACTGCTTGGTGCCAAAACTTCAAAACATAGGGACCCATGGAACAATAAGAAACTGAATCAAAATGGAAGCTGAAAATATCCATTTTAGAAAGAGCCTCAAAGGAAGCAGCATTTCTCCATAACCTCATCAACTACTCCAGCTAATAATATCTGTAATTTCATCAATTTTATCACGGGAAATAAACTCTTTGGGAATAAAAATAATAATTCAAACAGAAATATCCATCTAAATCAAGCAGCCCGACACCACACGACTCTAAAACCCTAAGCCAGGTCCAAACCAGCTGTTGGAATCATGGCACAATAATATAATACGAGCACGATAATATAATATGACAACAAAGACAAACACGGCAGATTTTAATGTAAACCATTGGGTATAAAAACCAGTGGGCTAAGGAGAGAAATTATACCGAGCAGAAAGGTATATATACCAACCCCAGGGATCACTGTGTGGGCTACGAGGGCCCCACTGCTACCACAAGATATCTCTATTTTTTTTTTTAAATTTTTCTTTACACAAAAAAGCCTAAAATCAAATTCGTGTCCCAAATCAACACCATCTTTAAATTATTTTTCTTAATTACTCAATTCTGGTCCAACTGGTAGTCCCGCACTGTGAGCTCAGGGACGCAGCTCCACAAACCAACTCTCAATTATTCACAACAAAAACAGTCGACACAACCCATTACCCACCACCAAAAACATTCTCAAAATTCACATGTGCTTGAACTGAAAACACTCCAAGATATCCCCAAAGAGGAAAAAGAAAAAAATAAAATCAGACATCGGGAAACAAACAGCACTCACATCTTGTTCACAATCCTTTGACGATAATCGAGTGGCAACTGAGTCCTCCAATCGGCCGTATCCATGGCCGGTTCAGCTTGACCAGGCCTCCAATTATTGGTATCCATCAAAATCCAACTGTCCCCAACAAATCCACTGAACAACGCACACAGAGATCAAAAATAAAAAATCTTGGCTAGCTGAGCCGAATTCAACCCTAGAAACACAAAAAACCGCTGTCCAGAATCTATGAATGGTTCAAAAAATTGTTATGAGTTTTTTTTTGTAAAAGATAATTCTTATGATTTTTTTTCCTAAAAGATAATTTTTAAGAATTTTTAAAAATTATATATTTTTATGAATTATATATTCTTTTTCCAAAAACAAGAATATAGTTGGTTTAAAAAAAGATAATTATGAATGGTTCAAATAATTATCTTTTTTTTTATGAATTATATATTATCTTTTTAGAAAAAAATTAGAAAAACATAATTTATTAATTGTTCAAAAAATTATTATGAATTCTTTTTTTTCCTAAAAGATAATTTATAAATTGTTTAAAATATTATATTTTTTTTTTATGAATTATATATTATTATCTTTTTCAAAAAAGGGGAATATATTGTTCAAAAAAGATAATTTTGAATTGTCTCAAAATTACATGAATTCTTTTTTCCTAAAAGATAATTTATGAATTAAGCTAAAATTCCCTTTTTTAATGAATTATATATTATATTTTAAATATATATATATATATATATATATATATATATATATATATATATATATATATATATATATATATATATATATATATATATATATATATATATATATATAGTATTGTTCAAAAAAAAAAATATAATTTATGAAATTGTTCAAAAAATTATCTTTTTATGAATTATATATTTTCTTTTATAGTTGAGAAACTAAGTCACTGTACTTATCTGGCCGTGGGTCAAAACAGTCGCCATTTTACTACATTTGTCTCTAGCTTAACTCACAATTTCAACCCTGCACGATGGGCTGCGTGCCAAAATGGGCCAAATTTAAAAAAAAATGCTAAAACTTGTAATTTATCTAATTTTGTTATTCTTCAAATAAAAAAAACAGCACACGAGTATTTTATAATACTTAATGCATAAATGATGGAAGCTAGACAATATAATAATATTTAAAGTCTTAAATAAACGTAAATAAGTAAATAATGTTAAACATCATTATAAATTTATAACCAACCAACTAGCTATTAAGCAACCAAGTACAACTAATGCATTAATTAGAATTAATGAAGTATCAACCACAATCAACTTCAAAGTGTCATGATAAAAAATGAAACATTAAATTGTAAGCATGTCAAAGTTTAATAAACAAGATTAAGAAACATGTTCATATTCAAAGTACTAAAAAAAAATAAAGTGACAAATAAATGATATTATAAGAACTACAAATCAAAGTTTCAAATGAAATCCACTCCATTCTTAATCATCATCTCATCGCATGGCCACTATAGGGTTTCAGAAAAATTTCAATAGGCCCTAATGAGTCCCTAAATCTCTATGCCCCAAGATGGTTACCTAGACAAATAAATTATATATATATATATATATATATATATATATATATATATATATATATGGTGGCATATATATATATATATATATATATATTTATTTATGTTATAAATATTAGATTTTGAATAACTATAATGACACACCGATTACGAGATCACTTATTATATATGCTGATTACAATATCATTTATTATGTACATCAATTAATGTATCAATTATGTAAAGGCTTTTGGCCTTTCCAATTTATAAGCCTATAAACAGGCCTAATCTACATGAAATGTAGATCACGACTTCCTCCGAATTCTCTCTTGTCTCTTTCTTATTTCTCTCTAATTCTTTTGATTTACAACACGTTATCAGCACGCCTTCAAGGCGAGAAGTTAGTTTCAACATTTGCCCAAACTCGCTTCCACTCCGTGCAGCCTACATGACTTTTCTACTAAAATTCCGTTTATCAGCATTTTCAAATTTGTGGATTCGAACAAATAACTTCCATCATACTATTGTTTACACTCTACCATTGTGCTACTTTATTTATTTATTTATTTTTTTGTTATTCTATTTCTCTATGGTATCATTTCCGTATATTTGATACCCATTTTTTCAATTTTAACATGAATTCCAAAGTAGAATTCTATCTCAAAGAATTATAACTCACCATCATACACTTTGAATTCTTGAAGAATTCCATTTTGCAATAATTTGTGATGAATTTTGCCAAACTCTTGAATTTGTAGAAGAATTTTCTTAAATTCTCAAGAATTTTTACAAAATTTTTTAATACCAAGAAAATGGTGTCATTTATTTTAGATTCCTCAAGAATCTATATTTATTTATTTATTCTTGTTCAATTTGATCATTTTTTTGCCAAATTTTCTTAATTTATTATTTCTATTATTTTTAATACGCCTAACCTCACAATTAGAATTTTACGTCTCGATATTTCCTAGCAAACAACTACTTATCCCGGGATTTTGGATGCGAAATACTCTGGGATGCTTCCAAACCCGGGAGAAACCATCAAAGAAAATAATAGTGCATCCCCTCAAGCAGATCGCTTAAAGCTTTAATTTTCCTTCGCCATCATCTTGACGAGTCTCAAGAATGAATACCCATAAGAAAAGACCCATTGGTCCTCCGTAGCTTTAAAAGGACCGATGATGACCAACAGAAAACAAAGATACTCCCCAAAGCAAGATATGATTGGTCGACGGCGCTCAAGACTTTAAGTCCAGAAGGAATACAATTCTGGGCTTATTTCGTGATTAGTTCGCAGCTAAAGCTGCGGGGAGAATATCACCGGTGAGGATATGCCCGAAAAACTTTTACCACTTTCACGTCTCTAATGTGCTCAGTGAGCACATAGAGAGCGCCATTACTAACATTCTAATTGATCGTGACAGTCTCCTCAGGGTCAAAAGAATAACGAGCTTTGCTTCCAAATCACTGAATCTCGCCCCATAGGTTTAAAGCATTCCTAAGCAAATGCTACTTTTGCCTCACCCCATAGCAATAGACAAGGGCAATGTAAACGGGTCGCCTAGGAGCCGACGAGGGACGGCTGGCTCGAGGGCGTGGCCGTGGTGATAATTCTAGAAATCGTAACAATGCCCCTTCAAAAACAAGAAAAGCAATTCCAATAAAGGGAAGCCCTAAACTAATGTGCAACCACCGACCGTGAATATCACTCAACGCCAACAAGATAATGCCGCGCTGGGGATGTGGCATGATCGTCACTGGTCACGCATTCGTCAGACGGCTAAAACATCGGTCAGATTCCTACCAAGCATCAATCAGCGCAAAAGTGCGTTGATATCAAGTCAATTTCTTTGATGGTAATGGTGATAGTGGTACGGATTTGCCCCCACTTTGACGTTTCCGATTCTTCGAACTTAACGGAAACATTTCCCATCTAATTGGTGACGGGCATGTCAATTCGATTAGTTCTTTCTTCTTTCTATGTAATTCCATTTCCAATGTGTTTTCAATGTTTCAATAATATTTATTTCTTTTCTTAATTTCTAAACCTTATTTTTTATAACTTTGAAGCAACATGGATGTCTCTCCACTTTGCCACCTCGAGTCAATACTCACCGGAGATATTTGTCGCGCATTGAGGCTACAACTCATTCATTTTAATAAAAATAAGTATTTTTCCTAATTAACATTAGCCCCTTCTAATGTTACTACTATTCTATTCGTCAATCCTAACTGACTCGCCTCCCAGAAAGCCACTATTATTCTACCAGTGAGACTCATTTCCACCTTCAAGATGCCCTTATTCCACCCAATCCAAACAATTGTTTAGTTTTAAGGATATCCGCTTGAATGGATACCATCTGTAAAACAATGAGCACAAGACTAAACGAATTTCTCCCCACACCGCCACCCGCGACGCACAAAATATATTCCGAAAAATTCGCGATCAGCCAGGAATGTGGTTTATATCTAACCACCATTACCTTATTGTTGAATCTTGGCGCCATTCCTCAACCGGGTTCAAGAATTCACCTCACTATCGTTTCCATGGCATGAACGACTGGGTCATCCGTGCACCTCTATGCTTAGCGATACTTCACCAATCTAATGGTCATTCGACCAATGGTCATATATCGAAATACAATCATTACAACCGCATTGCTGTACTCAAGGGAAGTTTATCACCCAACCTTCTTCTCTAAAGCTCCATTCCTGATCCACCTCAATTTCTCGAACGTATTCAAGGAGACATTCAGGACCTATCAATTCCACCTAGTGGACCATTTCATTATTTTATGGTTTTCGCTGATGCATCAACCTCGTTGGTCTCATGTTCGCCTTCTTCTACTCGAAACCTCGCTGGGCCGCTTACTCGCACAAATTATCAAACTCCGAGCACATTTTCCTGATCATCCTATTAAAACTATCCGTTTGGATAATGCCGATGAATTTTCTTCTAAAGCATTTCATGACTATTGCATGTCATTGGGTATAGAGATTGAATATCTTGTTGCTCATACACATACCGTAATTGACTAGCCGAATTTTCATTAAGCATTTAACGATTGCTGCATTCATTACCTAAGAACCACCACTTTATCTGCTCGAGGCATGCCTACTACATAGCTGTAACTTTGATACGCCTTTCGGTCCTATTAGTGATCATGATTTCTCTCCTTTACAAATTGCTCTCCCGGTCCCAAACTAAATATTTCATTTACGTGTATTTGGTTGTGCATTATGTCCCTATTCCTCCAAACCAACGTTCCAAAATGGGTCCTCAACGTAGATTGGGTATTTATGTAGGTTTTCGTTCTACATCGATTATACAATACCTTGAGCCTTTTTAATAGAAATCTTTACTCGCCGCTTTGGCAGATTGTCATTTTGATAATCTCGCTTTTCCCGCCATTGGGGGAGATAAAACTAATTCTATTATAAATGGCGTGAAATTGGTTTGAATACACCATCATCATGATCTTGATCTCATACTAAACAATCTTGAACTAGTTCAAAGAATCCTTCATTTACAGATTCTACGTATCAATTACTGACAGCCACCAATCCGAATAATAAAGATAAAGTCAAGCATATTCACTAAGTAATACACCAAAGACACATTGAAATCCCTAGGGATTCGAAATGCTATTGCTAGTACATCTAAACCACGCCCTAAACGCGGAAGACCTATCGGATCTAAAGATTCTTTCCAAGGAAAAGAAAATCTACAAGTCGCATCTCAGAAAGTACGCTTTGATGAAATTAATTCCCAAGAGCCTATTACGATACAAATACCAATAGCTAAATACATTACAAGGGTTAAAGGAAACAGTTACAAGAGTAGCCGTTAATTGACCAATTATCTCCTATGAATGAAGAGATCTCTATAAATTATGGCGAATCTGCGAGGAAATATGGACCGTAGAAATACTGTTAGCAATCTTTTCTTTCCAAGTGTATAAGGGCATTATGCAAAATAACGATGATCAGGAGCCATGTAATCTATAAATGAATGTCGAATCGACAAGATTGGGAAAATGGAAAGAAGCACCAGCAGTAATCGAATTGTTTAGCTAAAAGGGAGATATTCGACCGTTTCCCAACACCGAAAATGTTGTTTATTGATATGGGGACGGGTCTCAGACGAAAAGAAATGAAAATAATGAAATCGCACGATATAAAGCTCGCCTTGTTGCACAAGGTTTTTCACAAAGATCTGCAGATTTAATTATGAGGAGACATATTCACCAAAGAATGGATGCAATCACTTTTAGATATTTAATACATTTGCGCCTCGTATGACTAGAAATGCATTTGATGGATGTTATCATAAAGATATTTGTATGGATCCATGGGGAGTTAGTGATTATGTATGCATGAAAAAACTCGGCACGAGCATCAGTTCAAGCAAAATTTTTAAAACCACGTATGTATTCACAAAGTTGCAACGATCTTTGTATGACTTGGTACCAATCTGGTAGGAATGTGGTACAATCGCTTCGAGTACATACTTATTAAGAGAAGGATATGTAAATAATCTTAATCTGCCCATGTATTTATCAAGAAAATGTGTCGGGGCTTGATAATATAAAGATATGTGGGATGATTTCACTTATTGCGACTCGGCTTACCTGTAAACTGTTAATTATTTAAAGAAAGAATTTGAGATGAAAGATCTAGGTAAGACTAGATATTGCCTCGGCCTGCAAATCGAGTATTTTTCAAATGGGATTTTTGTCCATCAATCAACATACATTGAAAAGTCCTGAAGCGCTTTTACATGGACAAAAGTCATCCCCTTAACTCCCCATGATTGTAAGATCACTTGAAGCACAAAGACCCATTTCGCCCTAAAGAAGAGAATGAGAAACTCCTGGTCCAGAAGTACCATACTTAAGTGCCATCGAGCACTATGTATCTTGCAAATTGTACAAGGCCGCATAGCCTTTTCAAAGGGAACTCGTTGCAAGATATAGCTCGCCACTCTTAGCATTGAAACTAGAGTGAAACATTTGTCGAGATACCTTCTCATGGATAAGATATGGGCCTTTATTCTAAAGTACCAAACCAGAATTACTTGGTTATACCCGATGCAGATACCTCTGATCCCCATAAAGCTCGATCACAATCAAGATATGTATTTACTGCGGCAATACCGCCATCTCGCGAGATCCGTTAAGCAAACCATGGTGGCAACCTCTCCCAATCATTCATGGGAGTTATTATAAATGCTACTTATAAGCAGGAGTGCATGTGGTTAAGATACATGATTCAACATATTCGTGACTCTAGTGGTCTTCCTCCTATTTCAAACACAACAACATTATATGAAGATAATGCCGCCTGTATTGCACAACTCAAAGGCAGATACATCAAAAGAGACCGAACAAAGCATATTTCTCCAAAGTTCTTTTACACGCATGAGCTTCAAAACAATGGTAGATCGATGTAATAACAAATTAGGGTCTAGTGATAATCCCGCAGATTTATTCACTGTTAGCATTACCGCTACGACCTTCAAAAATTTCTACGCCTAAATTGAATGAGGAGACTCAGCATCTCCAGCTAATCGATATTAAGACACTGGGAGCGTTAAATACCAAAGTATACTCGTACTCTTCCTTCACTAGGTTTTTGTCCCACCTGCTCAGTAAGGTTTTTAATGAGGCAGTTATACTTTCAAAGTACATGTACTCTTTTTCCTTCACTAGGTTTTTGTCCCACTGGGTTTTTCCTAGTAAGGTTTTAATGAGGCATGTTCTTTGATGTTATGGTCATTCAAGGGGGAGTGTTATAAATATTGGATTTTGAATGACCATAATGACACACCGATTGGCGAAGATCACTTATTATATATGCCGATTATAATGTCATTCATTATGTACATCAATTACCGATCATTTATGTAAAGGCTTTTGGCCTTCTCACTATAAGCCTATAAATAGGCCTAATCAGCATGAAATGTATCATTAGAATTTCCTCTGAATTCTCTTGTCTCTTCCTTATTTCTCTCAATTCTTTTCATTTACAACAATTTAAAAATTAATAATAAAAAATACACCTGGCCGCCCAAACTAACCCGAATGAGCCGCAGCCACTCAGCCGAGCCAAGAGGGCCCGCAAGATTCCATTCCTGGATCGCACCCTTACTGTCTCGACCTCCAAATATTGTGCCAATTCAGCCGCCTCATCTGCTCGACCCATATTTTCAATCTCAATATTTTTTAAAAAAAGAATATATTGTTTAAAAAAAGATAATTTATGAATTAATTAAAATTATATATATATATATATAAGATATATATATATATATATATATATATATATATATATATATATATATATATATATATATATATATATTGGAAATGATTGGAGTTCGTTTTAAAATGGATAATATAGAAGAATATATTTTTATTTGTTTCCATAAAATTGGTGGAGGCAGATTAAATTAATAAATGTATGCCAAAAAAGAGGAAAAAACCATAGAAAATATATAATGTCAGTTGCTTAGACAATGACAATTGCTTTCAAAAAAGATAAAGTCGCTATTCAAGACACTGGCAATTGAAATTTAATGGTGAAGCTGCTGTTCAAGACAAAGGCATTTGCCAATTCAAAACTAATTTTGTAATTATTTTTTTTGAAAAAGACTATTTTAATCAAAAACTCCACTTGTTGAAGGTATGGGAACATCATGTCCCAAAATAATCTTTTTAAGAAAAAAAAATCCCAAACAAATTATTTTTATCACATCATGGGAATATGATTTTAAATTTTTTCAAAAAATTTAAATTATAGACAATAACTGCTAATGTTTTAAAAACCAAACCAATCACTAAACCGAAAAATTTGTCGGGCTCACGCTCAATGATCGACAGTGACATCATAATATAATTTATATTTATTAAAGCTTTAAATAATTCATATTACAAAACACCACTGTAAAAAAAGTCACAAGGGAATGGAAAGAAAGGGGTAGTAGTAATATGTTATTAACTTACACTTTTCAAGTTTACCCTAAAACTTTCTATTTTTTCAATGGGTCTCATTATCATAGTGTCGCTACATTTTCCTTCAAATAAATATCACATAAAAATATAAGTGTATTCATTTGCTTTAAATGCTTGGATTTATTTTAGCATTTTAAATAAGTACTATAAAAAATAGCAGGTTCATTTAGGGCTTTAAAATGCTTGGCCATTATTTAGAACTTTAAATGCTTGGATATGAGACAAAAGGTACGACTGAATGGAGGGAATTATCGATTCTTACGTCCCATGTCCAACAAGAATAGATTATGTATTTGTGACTTTAAATATTGAACTTGGTGAAAGTAGATTGTAATGAAGGTGAAAATTCGATTTTTAAGACATTAATTTTAACTTTAAGTCTAAAATCATATCAATTACAGTTTTAACTTTTTGAAAAATTTAAAATCATAGTCATCAACTAAGATTTTAATGATGTGACAAAAGAAACTAGTCTGGACGTTGTCCTGACGAAAGATGCCACACTACGACATGTATCTTTTCCAATTGGCTAATGTGGTTAAAAAACGCTGAAAGTCTACCATTTTGATTGCTACTCCTACCGTGGGTGACTTGTTTTCTCGACTGGGCCCAATTCCCACCTCCAATTTGTTGCATGGTCTTTTTTTTCTTTTTTAATTAGAGATTTTGTGGGCGACTCGATGTGGATTTTTTCAAATCTACTTATGCCATTTATATACCATCACTTTGACAATAGTTTTCAATATAAATGCTTATATAATTCAACATTTTTCTTATTTTTATCTTATATATATTTAAAAAAAAATGATGGTGTCACAGCCCTATGAAAAACTATAATAATTGGGTAATCTTTAATTGGTTTCATCGATAAAAATATCATTCGTCGCTTAATCATTTTCTTTATGATTGACTTTTCATTTCTTTTTCCTTTTAATATGTATTGACTCACTTTCTTTTGATAAATTTAAATATGTCGACATGTGTAGAATCCTTAATTTTAAATTAATACATCATTACTCTTGTTAAATATATTTATCATCTACAAGAAAATTTGTAGAAAATTTTCTTTTCCTAAGTTATTTAGAATATTTGATTTTGGGTTGATGTAATTCTTTTGACACCTTCTCATATTTAGTTATAAAAGATATATTATGCAAATGATATGATCGTACTATGCACTGGCCACATTTGCGCCGTAGCCTGGGTGTGTGTGCATGGTGTTGGTTATTCACCATTCCAGAATGTGTGAGCTCTGAATGGGATAACGTCCAAAATCGAGACTCACGGTTGTGTAAAACAATAATAATATTAAATCACGTGTGTTTGGGGTGAAGCAAGACGGGGCAGATCCCCCCCAAGGTGAAAGACCCAAATTTTATTCTAGGTTAGACATATGCATCCGGTAATATAAGTTCGCGAAAGTGTTGGAAGGCGTGCGAAACTTGTGGTGAGACTTCGGAAATTCACCACCCATGGAAACACAAGGGATTTGATAAATTAAAATTTGAGGGTCAGTCTATCGGTTTAAGTCATCAAGTGAAACACACGATCGGTTTTTCGTCACTTTATACTATGTGAGTGAGCTTCATCGGACTGGTTGTGGGTATGAGGAGTCGCCCTTCATGATGACACGAACATTCCATATGGGATTGCATTATTTATAAGGAATATGATTTGTCGTTTTATGTATGTCATTGCATGTGCATTTAGGCTGAAATAGCCCTCGAGGGAAAATTATCGGGCATTGTTCACCCTGGCCGTGGGACCTCGTGTACGTGAGGTGTACAAAGAAACGACGTCCCATGAGGCCGTGATTATGAAGGAGGCCGATGTGGCCTTGATATTACTTTGTAAAAAGTATTTTCAGAGTAAAAGAATTGTAATTAAATGCTTGTACTATTATCTAAATAGTCGGGTATGTAATTATAGTAAGAGGGTCGTGATCGGACTCTTACGGACTATAATTAAGTGTTTTACTTTCATATTTTAGAATTAAATGTGAATGAATGGATCCCGGTGAAAGGATGTATCGAGGTGGTGCTCTATAACTCGTGTCCACTAGTAGTCAGGTGGATATAGTTGTATATTGGGGATACGGACAGATGGACCTTGTGTGGTCATTATTACTTTTGTTGAGACCCTGGATAGGTTATGGTTATATAAGTTGTATGTTGGGTAGAGCTCCCCGAACAAAGGAGACGCTGCCCGATTTTTTGTGAAAATATGGATCTCGATACACGGGACACAACAGCAGATATCTGATCACCAAATCCACAAGAATTCGGTTTGACTGGGTCAACGGGACCGATTTAGGATGTCACACTGCAGCCTTGAGCCGCCAATGAAATTTAGTTTCCATTTCAACCAATGGAATCCAATCGAGATCAACCCGCTCTATAAATAGCTATGAGAAACATAATCAATGGACATTCCAAAGAAATGGGAAAGAGTTCCAAAGATCATTCTTCAATCAGAGCTGGAAATGATAGGTGTGAAGAAGTCGGGGTATCACCATGGGAGAGTAGGAGAAACACAGACTACGTAGAGAGTACCGAGAGATAAAACTAAGAGGATTGTGAGCATATCATGGGTGTGTGACATCTTGTGCAAGTTTTATCTCATAGTGGATTATTTTCTCGGATTTGCCTCGTGAAGGTTTCCCTTATTCTGAGGGTTTTACCACGTTATATCGGGTGTCATTATTATCTTACCATCTTATTTTCTGAAGATTGGTTTAGCCATCCAACTGCATTTTCATTTCTCGAAGGTTGGTACGCCACCCATTCGTCGTTTTAATTATGGATCGCCCAATCTCCCTTAAAAACCCGCTTATTTACATTTCTGGATTGGCACAACCACCCAACTGATTATAATTTTGAGGATTGACATTGCCACCAAGTGTTCATTTGATTTCATGGATTAGCGATTGCCACCAATTGTTAAGTAATAATACATGATCGTAGCTTTCACCTAAATATTACTTGTTGTAATATTCCACAGGTTGCTCATAATCCCAACACGGTGAACTCATTCCAAAACTCTTAATTCTCTATAATTTATTGGAACCATATATAGAGGAAAAGAAAAATAATAGACTTTATAATGGTCAGATTTTTACCTCTCAAGGTTGAAACAAATGTGAAAGCAGGAAGGAGACACCAAATACCAGTTGCAGCAGCACGGTATAACCGGTTTTGGTTATGCAGATCCTAGAGTTTTTCCCCACTCCCATTCTGGACAGAGACATAGTGCATTTGGCTGTTGAAAATAGGCGAACTCAACTCTACGTGGAATTAGTCCGGAAGATACATTTCTACGAAAGTGCATTTTGTAATGTTGATAATAATGGCAACAGTGTTTTGCATCTTGCTGCCACTTTAAGTGATTATCGGTTTTTTCCAATTGCTACACTGCAAATGCAATGGATCAAATGGTTCACGGTATATATATATATATATATATATATATATATAGAGATATATATATATATATATATATATATATATATATATATATGTGTGTGTGTGTGTGTGTGTGTGTGTTTTTTATTTGTTTTCCTTGGCAAAAGCATTCACGCCTTAAGGTTGTATTTGGTTGCAGAAAATACTAACAAAAGTGAAAAAAAAATTCTTATATTTATATGTCTAAATGAAAATCCCAAAGAATATAGTAAATATAATTACTAGGAAATTTACGTACAATTTAAATTATTTAATCTTTATATTTATGAGTCAACATAAATAAATTTGGTTTAAAGTAACAAATAAAAATAATATATCGAGTACAACTTTATTTTTAATTTTTTCTATTTTTCTTCTATATTTTCTTTCCCTTGCATTTTCCCTCAAATTTATCGGAACCAGATATAGTGTAAGACTATGTTTGGTTTATAATGGGAAAAGAAAAAAAAATGTTAAGAAAAATGATTTTATTGTTCTATAACATTTTTTAAAGAAAATCATATGTAATCAAATTTAGTTAGAAATTTATATATTTTGAAAATTTTTAATCTTCATATTGATGAATTAAAATAAAATAAATTCATTAAATTTCTTTCCTTCTACTTTTCATTTTTATTTTCTTTCCATTGCATTTTCCCTCAAATTTTCCAAGATTCAAACCTAAATGAAGAGTGCAGTATAGGCTTTTGTTTGGCAATTGCCTCCAGAAACAGTTTTTGAGTTATTATATAAGTTTCTTATTAAATGAAATTTAATTGACCACATGCAGTAAGTGAAGCATTCAATGCCGAGAGATTTCTTTTTGAATCGCAACAATCAAAACATGACAGCCAAGGAAGTGTTCAGGAAATCGCATGAAGAGTTAGTGAAACAATGAGGGAAATGGCTAATCAGCACCTCGAATTTGTTGATGTTTGATAAAATGCTATAGAGAAAAAAAAACATGGAGAGGAAGTTTTCTGTAGAACTTAATCTATATTGAATGAAGCACATCAGATGTACACAATAGGAATGTTTTAGAACAGATTAGGATACTGCAGATTTTGTAGCAGATTACTCGCTTAAAGCATCGACATCTCACCTGGCTAACATGTGGTGCATATACATCAACAGGCCCCCTCAAGCTTAGCATAGAATCATTCATGGTAAGCTTGTGTCACAACATCCTGAATCGTTCCATAGGTAATGCCTTGGTGAGTAAATCTGCAGGTTGAGATTCAGTGGGAACATAGCGCACCTCAAGCTTGTGATCAGAAACTAAATTTCGAATAAAATGCACATCTATCTCTATATGTTTTGTTTTGGCATGATAGACATGATTACAGGCTAAAGCTTGAGCCCCAAGATTGTCACTCCAAAGAACAGGTGTTTGAGAAAGATGAACACCAATTTCGGTCAAGATATTTTGAATCAAAACCAAGTCAGTAGCTGCACTAGATAAAGCCCTATATTCTGCCTAAGTGCTGGATTTTGCCACTACCTTTTGTTTTCTGGAACTCCATGCGTTATAAGATCGCTTCCAAGAAAATGCACACACCACTCTCGCATTTCTATCATCCAAGTTGCTTGCCCAATCCGCATCGAGTATCCTCAAGATCCAAGAAAGGAGCCGGGTTTGAAACAACAGCTTATGGACAAAGTGCCTTTACATATATGATAATACGCCATCGTTATTCAAAACCTATATCGCATGACTATGAGAACAGAACAAAATTAACGAACAAACTATAATGCAATAAAATGGAACCCGCTTGCGAAATCGAACCGATCAAGTCTTGTGTCGTATAAGCCTGTCGGCAAGGGCGGGCAGACAAATTTCATGACGCAAGGTGTGTGTGGTGAATCAAGAATGAGCCAGTCCTCCCCTTTCATTAAACTGGGTGCCCTCAGCCCAAACCTATTACAAGTTAGGTGTATATATACCCTTCAAAAGTCTTGTTCCCATTCGATGTGGGACAAGCTTTCACAAGCTTAAACCTTTGTTACCATTTCAAGTGGTGATGTTTGGAGGCAATTTCTAATTCCTTACCCTTAATGGTTTTGAGCAACTCAATATATAATCTTCATTTCCTCATGGAGGAGAACACATTCTCATGTGGACCCACTATAAGGAGTTTGTGGGACCCATTTTAATTTTAGCTCAAAGATAGCTAATTTATTATGCTCAAACCCATTTTTTTTCCAACAATCCCCCACATGAATGAAATTGATTGAAAGTAATGCAAATGACATGCTGACACTAAGAGAGAGTTCAGTTGGAAATTTTCTGTATAGAGGAAGGTAGCTTGTGGCCTTGAACCTTCCCTTGTAAAATTCTATCAGGGTTACTAATTGATCAGTGAAATGATGTCTTAAATTGTTCAATCATTTGTGTAAACTAAGTCAATAGCATTCACACAGAATCTTTCCTGGCGCTTATTCTCATCGATTGTGTTCATTTCGCCCGAGCAATTTCCTGCCCCGAGTGCTCCTGTGAGAATTTTGGGCCTTTATCATTCTCATAGAACCGACCCAGTTCTCACTCACATAGGTGACTTCTTATGAAAGGTATTCTGCTATACCCCACTTGTCTTTAACAAGATATAAGAATCATTAAAACCGTGGCTTACCCTGTTCAACACTGCAGGCATCACTATTGTGATCATAGGAACAAGTAGGAGATTTGTTCTCCGTAGTGATCTTCAATGAGTCACACAAAATTTGGTTGTCCCTTTGAACCTAGATCAGATCTCCAATAATGAAATTGGTTGCCATTTTGAAGCAATTTTTAGTGTATGTGCTTTAAACCCATTCCCCTCGAAGGATTTACTTACTTGCTCTCCTGGGTCAAAACCTTGCCATCGTATCCACGATGTTCTCTTTCACCTTATGTATTCACAATGGTCATAATACCATTAGAGATATTGTCTTACTAAGATTATGTCTTTGACTATCATGTCTGTGACTTCACTGCTATATATATGACTATGTGCTCTTCCAATTGTTGATTGACTATCGCAATGAATGCAGATAGCAGACACAGGTTGTGGCTACATTGGAATATCTTCTAAGAAATGACGAAGCCACTATGCTTCTTCACTAGCTTTATCTAGTGCAATAAACTCAAATTCCATCATGGATCTAGCAATGCATGTTTGCTTAGAAGATTTCCAAGACACCGCTCCACCACCAAGTGTAAATAGATAGCCACTTGTATTTCGAGCTTTGGTGTCTACATCCACCTATGGGCCACAAGATCCTTCAAGTAATCGCGATATTTTCAGTAATGCAATCCATAGTTTTGGGTGTATTTCAAATACCTCAAAACTCTAACTATTGCCTTCCAATGGTCCGGACCTGGATTACTTATGTATCTACTCAATTTGCTGACAGCGTAAGCTATGTCTGGACGGGTATAGTTCATGACATATATCAGGCTGCCAATTGCTTGTGCATATTCTCATTGTGATAGGCATTTGCCATTATTTTTGGATAAATGTAGATTTACATCTACAGGTGTTCTCATTGGACTGCTATCATCTTGTTTAAATTTCTTAAGAATTTTCTCAATGTAATGTGATTGAGATAATATTAGTCCATATGATGTCTTAGAGATCTTTATCCCAAGTATTACATCGACAACACCTAAGTCTTTCATGTCAAACTTATTGTTGAACAATTCCATGGTAGTTTTAATGACTTCATTATTGCTACCCATAATGAGTATATCATCAACATAGAGACAAATAATGACAAACCCATGTTCGGTGTTCTTGACATATACACATTTGTCACACTCATTGATTTTGAATCCATTTGTCATCATTACACTGTCAAATTTCTCATGCACGCATTGCGTTTCTCGCTTTAATCCATAAAGGGATTTAACAAGTTGACAAATTTTCTTGACTGGAACAATAAACCCTTCAAGTTGTTCCATGTAGATTTCTTCATCCAAGTCACCATTTAAGAAAGCTGTCTTTACATCCATTTGATGTATCTCAAGATTGTGTATAGCTGCAATAGCTATTAACATTCGAATGGATGATATTCTTGTTACTGGTGAATAGGTATCAAAATAGTCCAAGCCTTCTTTTTGCTTGTAACCTTTGATAACCAGTCTGGCTTTATATTTATCAATAGATCCATCTGCTTTCATTTTCTTCTTGAATATCCATTTATATCCTAGAGGTTTTAAACCTGGTGGAAGATCCACCAGTTCTACCGATGATTTTTCAAGATGGATTCTATCATCGCTTATAAATTCTTTTCCAATATGGAGCTTCAGGCTCGACATTGCTTCCCTTAAAGTTTTAAGGCTCATCTTCTAACAAATACACGTTTAGAAAATCCGACCAAAATATTTTGACGCTCTAGTTCTACGTGATTAGGTTCATCATCATCTTGTCGGGCCTTTAATTATCGCTCTTCAAGTAAAGATCACGAGTTCTTTTCGCTGAGTTCGACTCTGCGGTGGATTTGTAAGGAAATACATTTTCAAAGAAAGATGCATTCCTTGATTCGATAATAGTATTGGCATGCATATCGAAAATTTCTGATTTATGAATCAAAAAATGATATGCACTACTATTATGTGCATATCCAATGAAAACACAATCAAATGTTTTTGGTCATATTTTAACCTTTTTAGGTATAGGTACCGCCACTTTAGTCAAACACCCCTACACTTTTAAGTATTTGTGGGGTGAAGGTCTTCAATCTTCCACAACTCATGTTAAGGATTTATTGGTTTTCTTTCGAGGTATCTTGGCTTGACAATATAATTTATAAAGAATTGCTTCCCCACAAATTTCGAGGTAGTTCATAACTTAATAAGCAATGCATTCATCATTTCTTTTAAAGTTCTGTTTTAATGCTCTTCAAAGAACCCCATTTTGTCAGAGGTTAATAGGTGCAAGAGTTTGCGTATTATTCCATATTGTAAACAAATCACCAAAAAAGGTGCCTATATCTACCACCTCTATCACTCTTATCACCTTGATTTTTCTCTATCAAGTCAAGTTCTCCACTCCTTACTCTTGGAAAATGTTTAAACATTTCCAATGCCCCATCTTTTACTTCTCAATAAGTAAACATACAGTATCTTGTGCAATCATCAATTAATGTAAGAAAATATTTCTTAATACATCCTCATTTAATAAATTTCAAATCATGATAATGAATGGCTTATCTGAGGGTTCATCTACTAATAATAGAAGCTAGAAGCTTGATTCACAAATTACACTTATGGGATTTAATATTCATTTTTAATGAGCGTAATATTTATATTAATGACTCATGATGTAGTTGAGTTTGACATGTACCAGTCTACCATGCCATTTAAAGACTCAAGCATATAAACAAGACGCCGCTTCTATTATTAATATTCTTAATAGGAGGTATAATAGTCATTACATTCATTTTGAAGAGCCCATCGCTTCATAAAAATTCCTTCCCCACATACATCCCATTTTTGGTGGGGATGAAGTTGTTTGAGACAAACACTAACTTGAAGCCCTTCTTACTCAACAATGATCCAGACACTAGATTTTTTCGAATTTATGGCACATGCAATACATCATTGAGAGTAAGTTCCTTACCCAATGTCATCTTCAATACTACCTTCCCTTGGCCTTCAACCTTGGAAGAAGAGGAGTTGCCCATAAAGAGTTGTTCTCCACATCTATGCTAAGGATATGATGAGAAACATTCTTATTTGAGCAAACATGATGAGTAACCCCTGTGTCCACCCACCTTCCTTTCTTGGTTTTGTTCAAGCAAATTAAGTTCAATTCCTGAGACCACTACCGAGAGGTTCATGTCTCGAGACATCAGCCTACTTTAGTCACATCGCTTAAGGGCGCTTCTTCGGACTCCTTGTTCCTGCGACTATGATACCCTTAGCATGGTGCCCCTCGCTTGTTGCACACATAGCACTTCGCGCTGAACTTTTTCAGACCTTGCTTGGGACCATTGTCATTGTCCTTCCTCTTCTTGTTATTGTGGGAGAGGTCTACCATTGTTCCAAAACATTGGCCTTGGATTCCATGATGGCCTTGCTTGCCTTCTTTCAGATGTACTCATTGCTCTCTCTATTCTCAACCTCACTATCAAGTCTTCAAGTCTCATTTCCTTCTCGCTTTATGCTTTAGGTAATTCTTGAATTCTTTTCCATGGGTGGCAATTTTTCAATAATTGCCCACTTCTGGAAGGATTCACTAAGAGACATCCCTTCCGCATGTACGCCATGCAAAACACTTCAGATCTCAACTCGCTGATCAGCGCCTGAATCAAGCATCTTGTAGTCTGTGAATTTTCCCACTACAAACTTCAAGCCCTCGCATCCTCGGGCCTTGTATTTTTGTCTAAGGAGTCCCACAGTTCTCTTGCAATATTGAAGGCACAATACATATTATACAATGTGTTGTCCAAGCCATTCAGGAGGTAGTTGCGGCACAAGAAATCAGCATGCTTCCACAGCGGCAACCAACCACTTGCTTATCAGTTTCATTTTCCTTCAATACGGGAGCATCCTCTTGAAGGAAAAGGGCCAAATTTAGGAGTGGCCGCTAGAATAGCATCTTTGTTGCCACCAACTCGTCCCATTAAACTTTTCTGGCTTCTCTCCATGACTCACAATCATTGGTGCCATAACAGGCGTTGGAGGAGGCACCACAGTAGGAGTAGAATTAGTAGCCATTACTGTTTGCAGAAACAGTATATTAAATTTAAGAAATGACTTAACCAAATTCTGAGCAATAAAACAGTATTAAATCAAACCAGTGTACTAGAAGTTCTATAATGAATCAAAACGGTGTACTAGAATAGTAAAACGGAACAAGTAGTGTACTAGAAGTTCTATAATTTCGTAAAACCAAATTCTTGCATAAACCAAAATAGTAAAACGGAACGGACAAAACAGAATTGAAGTTTTGAGTTCTGTATATCAGATCTGTAGTTCTATTGGTTTTTTCCAATTCTGAACTTTAGAACAGGAAGGCAAAACCAAGAGAGTAAACTGACATATATATATATATATATATATATATATATATATATATATATATGTAAAAATAAACTATTTTGTCTTAAGATTGTTATTCGAAACCTATATCAGTATGACTATGAGAACATAACTAAAATTAAAGAACAGAACTGTAATGCAATAAAATGGAACCTGTTTGCAGAAATCAGAAACTGATCAAGTCTTGTGTTGGACACAATTTCCTTAAGACAAAATATTGTCCTCCTAGTGGTGCTTCGAGTTCTTGGCAATTCTCCCATGATAAAATGATCTCCCAACACAAAAGAAAGCACTTCCTGAGGTTGGCTGTCGAACCAGAACTTGTGCAGAGCAGAACTCGATCTCTTAAAATGTAATGAAATGAGAATGTTTCTATGTATTTATAATGTTAGATGGTGTGTCCTATTTATAGACTGGTTCATGATTGTTCTGTACAGTCATGAAGCTTGGGGATGGGTCGTGTTTGTTCTGTTCATGGCGAACATACATAGTCGCGTCTGTGTGGAGAAGACGCTTATTCAGTCAAATTCCAAAACAACAACGTTTGGACTCCCAATGGTAGCCTACGCTCGTCGTAAAATGACAGTGTTTAAGGCCAAAAAATGAACTTAAGTATATGTATATTAATGTACCAACTCGAACCCAAATTTGCTTAGGTTCTATGGTACGGCTACAAGACGCATGTGTGTGGTGAACCAAGCATGAACTAGGTCCTCCCCCTTCCACAAAACTAGGGTGCCCCTTGGGGCCCAAACCTAACTACAAGGTAGGAGAGCATAATTCTTCCAAAAGTCCCTGCCCCATTCGATGTGGGACACAAGCTTAAACCTTTTCTTACCATTTTCAAGTGGTGATGTTTCGGGAGGCAATTTCTAATTCACTCCTTAATGGTTTCGAGCAACTCAATATATAATCTCATCCTCATGAGAGAACACACATTCCCATGTGGACCCACTACAAGGAGTTTGTGGGACCCATTTTAATTTTAGCTCAAAGATAGATAATTTATTATGCTCAAACCCCATTTTTTTCAACACTTACAAGCATTCCACTGTGCAACAGTAGGAGCTTGTAAAAATTGGCTTAACTTGTTAACTGAAAATGCCAAATCTAGACGTGTCATCGTGAGGTATTGGAGAGCACCAATGGTGCTTCCATATAGAGAAGGTTGAGAGAAGAGTTCACTATCCGCTGTAGAAGTTGCTTAAACATGTGAAGACATGGATTTGCTTCAAATTATGTTGGTTTTCTATAACAAGTTTGCAGTACTTTGATTGACCTGTAAATGCAAACCAAAAGAAGTTTGAATTACCTCAAAACCAAGAAAATTCGACAGAACTAAGTAGTCTCTGGGTGCAAATTGAAACGGTAAGATCTTTAATAATTTGCTGCACATCATCTTGACTCTTACCAGTGATAAGAATATCATCAACATAAACAAGAAGCAGCAACATCCTTCCATGCTTGCGTGAATAGAACAACGAAGAATCTAAAATTGAGTAATGAAAGCCCCATTCTATTGAAGTGTTCTTAGTTTCAACCAAGCTCTAGGAGGCTTCTGCTTAAGCCATATAAGGCCTTCGTAGCTCAGACATACGTAGCTTAGTTAGATTCACAGTTTCTTCAGTTTGTTCATATAAACCTCCTCTTGAAGTTCTCCATTTAAAAAAGCATTATTGATGTCACTCTGCCAATGCCCCAACCTCTCAAATGCCAAGTAAAACAATACGAATTGTAGAGGCTTTATCACCGGACTGAAGTTTCAGAGAAACTCACCATACCAAAGCTTATTGAACCTTTGTCGTAACTAATTTGTCTTTATATACTTGTCCAAGGACCCATCAACCTTGAGTTTAGTCTCGAGTTTGACCCATTTTTATATCACTGACCTACACACGTGTAGCATCGAGTTAGAACAAGATCCCATGTATGATTACGAACAAGATCCCGATACTCACCACCCATGATTTTTTTCCAATTAGGATTAGTAAGAGCAAGAGATACATTTGTCAAGTTCCGACAAGCGGTTACTATAAGAAGCTTAGGTTTGAATATACCATACTTTTATCTTGTCTACATTCGACGTGTACATGGTAATGTGAAAGGTACAAATGTGCTGTTTCTCGCTAGAATGAGAAAAATGAAGACACGCAAGAAGTGTAATGCCAAGTAGGGAAGAAGAAGAGATGAAGTGTACCGAACCAAGGGTACATCAGAATTCGTTTCGAAAAGGAGGGAGAAGAACAACTAAAATGTCGAGCATGAGGAAGAGGATGCAAGAATTATTTAGGTGGTCACCTCAAAGTGTTTGATTAATTTGCTGATTTGGTAAGAGAGCGGTAGAGGATTCAAGTAGCGTAAGAACACTCAAGAAAGAAACATGACTGCTCTCAAGATAAAGGAGGAAACACAAAAGCCTGAGTCTGTAATTTTTAGTAGAAAAGATGTCGGGAAGTGAGTTGTTTCAAATAAACAAGGACTTGTAAGGGAATAACCATAAAAACAACACTCTTGGCAACATATATACGCCTAGTAGGACGAGGCACTTGTATCCTTATGAAAGGACTATAACCCAAGAACAAGACTGGATGTCTTAAAGGCCAACTTTATGTTTATATAAAGGTTAGAGATACCTAAAACAAGCACAACCGAATACCTTGAGAAATTTATAACTGGTTTTCTACCATAGAGAATCTCAAAAGGAGAGAGCTTTTCTCAACAACAATAGAGAAGACGATTTAATAAATTGAAACAAACGCTTTCCACCAAAACTTCAAATCCATGGAAGCTTGAGCAGTGCGCTGGCACCAAATTTCAACTATACCCTATGTT
Source organism: Tetrastigma voinierianum (assembly GCA_016808115.1). Classification (NCBI taxonomy): domain Eukaryota; kingdom Viridiplantae; phylum Streptophyta; class Magnoliopsida; order Vitales; family Vitaceae; genus Tetrastigma; species Tetrastigma voinierianum. The sequence goes on from JAEQBH010001140.1 coordinate 377,903, forward strand.
TTATTTCTTCTCGCCTTTATCGTTGATGTGTATGTGACAGGGACGTTCAAAATGACTCCTAACTCATGCACATTTGGCCAAGGTTTTCTATATTTCTCCTCAATTGCTTTGAAGACATTTGATTTTAGAATCAAATTGCCTTTCAATCATTTTGTTGAAGTAAACAAACATAGCGGTTGCCTTAGATTTTAATCAAAGAGGAAAGATCCAAGTGTATTTACTGTAGTCATCCACAAAACTAATATAATATCTATATCCATCAATGGAGAGAAAAGGAGCAAGGACTCAAACTTCTGGGAGTGAATTCATTTTGAAATGGTGCCGTAAAGGTAAAGAAGAGCAAGTGGGAAAAGAAGTTTCGATGCAGCTTACCATACCGATAAGCATCACAAACTTACCAGCTAGTCAGAAGAGGCTCATTTGATATTCAATCGAGATAATACTTTTGCTTACACCACAATATATATTTGGACGACTGCCTATCAGTACAAAGTGCCATTAGAGACTGCAATACAAGGCAATCTAAAATTGCAAAGATTTACCTGATTACAAGACATAATGGTCGACTCATCGTGGCCTTCATAGGAAGGAAAACTGTGAGAAACTAGAGCATTGTCAGAGAACAATGAAGTTGATCATGCATTATGTGGTAACTTGTAAATGGGAATTTCAATATTTGGCCTCCTCGAGGTGCGCAAATGCAGAGGCCATTCTTAAGTGCTCAGAAGGATTTTTACCATTGTCATTCCAATATAAGAGCAAGTGTGAGTCAAATTCCATAATAACATTATTTTCAAGAGAAATTTGGAGATATCGATGAGGTAAAGATTTTCGTTATTGATGGAACCAGCTATAATATTTCTCGAGACTAAGAGATCGTGAGGTAAAGGAGATGAAAATTGCTAATATGTGTTATGTGGAGATGAGAGCTATCACCAAGAGTAAAGCTTATCATTTCCGTAATATTCTGATTTAGTATTCATATAATATCATTTATAGCCTACATGATGTGTAGCTCCACTATCTAAAACCAAGAAGCATCATTCATAAGAGTATGAGAAGCAAATGTATGCTTGAGATCATTAACCGGTATCGAGGATTCTTCTTCTCGTGAACAGCGTATGAAAAGGTTCTGAAGTTGAGTCTGATTTTGATCCTAAAGATCAAATCAGATAAACATTTTAGAGTCAGATGGCCCGGCTTTTCCACAAATTCACGATAAGCTTATTCTGAGGTATTTGATATATCAGAAGTACGCTCCACCATCGAAGAGAGACTAATCTCCACCTCCTCTCGTTATATCGACCTCTTGAGAGCCTTGAAAATGGATGTTGAGAAAATTGCTTGTGAACAAATGAGTGGTTATGTGAGAGTTCTTGGCGCCTTAGTCCTAAGCTTTCTCAAGTCTCATCTCAGAGTTTGAAGCATATATTGAACTTCTTAAAGAGTAACCGATTCTGCTGAGGTTAAATCTTCACAATCACGGATTCAAATTCAGGCCCTAAGCCTCCAAGGATATATATAGAATCAATTCATCATCTCGAGATTTGTCATCTTAACAAAGAATGCAGGAGGTAGCCGAGACTTCATTTTAAGTGACATAATCCTCAATCGAACTCGTTTTCTTCGCAGTTTGCAACGAGATGCAATTGAAGTGCTCGTGCCTTTGATTTGGTGGAGAATAATTGTTCAAGCACAATCCATACTTCTGTTGCAGATTGGCAATGAACAACGTGACCTAACATTTGTTCTGAGATTGATGAGAGAAGCCAACTCATAACAAGTCTTATCCAAGATCTAAAATTAAGATTAGTAAGAAAAACATTTGAGTTTGCAGAATCAACAATAAACTCATTTGGTTTAGGTTTTGTGTCAAGAATAAACACTTCCGCATCATGTGTCAGACCGCAGGAAGAATCGTAGATTTAGAACATCATGTAGTCGGATTCCATCCACCTGATGGTGATAGATGCTAGTGGAAGGAATAGCCACGTATTATATTAATCGTGAAGAAGACGAGATGGTGCAGGAAGATCTCTCAGGTGAGACCATCACAAACCCTAGGAGATCGCCATGAATGTATCATCCATGGCTCTGATACCATGTCGATGTTTGATAAAATGCTACAGAGAAAACAAAACATGGAGAGGAAGTTTTCCAGAGAACTTCTTAATCTATTGAATGAAGCACAGCGTATTTATACACAATATGAATGTTCTAGAACATATTAGGATGTAAGACTCGTAAGGTGTTGGGCTCTGCTTTTGTCGGGGCTAATCGACATCTCAATCGGTTAACATGTAGTGCATACATTACCAGACCATGCTCTAGAGTGGCTACAACTTAGACAACTGTGGCCTTTGCGACAATACCGCCATTCCAAAGTGATGAAGGAAGGCGCAGCCACCGAACATCGAAAGTATGATCCAGTTTCATTGTGTTTTCCATTTCATCCCTAATCGCTTCATTTTCTTCTGTCACCTCCGTGATCGATTTATATATAACCATTCTTACACCTAGACACCGCCAGTGCTGATTTTGAAAAAAAAGTTTCGGAAAAGCTCTTTATGTTGTAACGTGATCTTATATCAAGTACGCCATGTTGGTTTGTTCAGGTGCTCGCCACTTCTATTTGGTGAGGGATGACTCATGTTTTTACAAGTCACAGATTTTGCGATGACGCAGCTTTCCTTTACTTTCGATTCAGATTGACATTTTACGAGGTCTCCTGACACTTGCCTAGCTAGCTAGCTAGATGATCACCATGCTTAAGGGCTCTGCCCATGTTTTAATTCCTCCTTTTTCTCTTTCCTAATTCATATTTCCGTTGGTTAATTACTTGGTGTTTTCAATTATTTATTCTGTATATATAAAGAAGAAAATGAAATTAAAAGGATTAATTATATAAATTGTGTCTCAACTTTTCAATTTTTCTTTATATTTTAGTGTCTTAATATTATTTTTGTTCAATTAAGTGTTTGAACTCTTAATTTTTGTTCAATCAAGTTATCTATTACATACTTGCCTAAACATTTCCTGTCATTTGTGTAGTTAGTCAATTCATACATAATCCCAATGAAGATTATATGGATGCTGTGGTTTGAATAATTCGCTACTTGAAAGCACCACCAATAAGAGGACGTGCTGTATGTACAAGAACGGTCATCTACTCATTCATAAGCTACACAACGCACTGGGTAGGAAGGATCGATAAAAAAATCTACTTTTAAAATTTCAATTTTTATTGTGGGTGTCGGTTACTGAGGAGTAAAAAGCAAAAAAATGGTTGCATTGAATACATCGAGGTCGAGTTTCGAGGAATGCCAAAAGGTTTGTGTGAGCCCTTTGGCTAAAGAAGTTATTTTCAAAAGTCGGATTTACTCCTAGCTTAGTGATAAACTTATACTATCACAATAAAACTGCTGAAATTTCATAATTCGTCTAACATGACTCCAAGTGCTCAAACGTGGGTATCAGATGTTAAAAGCCTTCACTTTTATGTGAAAGATGGCTTTTATTCTTCATCTTATATTGATGTAATATGGGTATGAGTGTGTGATGCTGTTGAGAGTGGAATTGAGGGAGTTCATTTTGAATTCCACTAGAAGTGAGGTTTCAAGAAAGGCCATGGGTAGAGAGGGATGTTAAATGACCAACTATCCTAAAAGCTCAAGCCTATAGAATTTTGGTTTAATATGATATCATGCCTTTAACACTCCCCCTTATGTGCAACCCCATAACTGCATGTGGAGAGTTAAACAAACCAAATAGAGTCTTTCATAGACTTTTAAATCAACAAATGGGAAATAAATTGTAATTAGATGACTTGAACCTAAGACCTCCTACCAAACAAGGCCCTGATACCATGTTAAGGAAAATAATCTCGGAACCTTTGATTCATGTATTCTTTGCCATTATCTAACCCGAGAACTTGAATTTTGGCATAAAATTGAGTCTAGACCATTATATATACGGAAAGATTGGAACACATCAAACACTTCTTCTTTATGCTTCAGAAGGTATATCCATTGTCATGTAAGTACAATCATCAACAAAAATAACAAACTAACGGATACCAAACATCGAAGTTACAGGTTAAGGGCCCCACACATTAGAGTGAATTAAAGCAAATGGAATATTACTTTTATTCATGCTTGAAGGATAAATTGTTCTATGACTCTTGGCCAAAATGCAAGTATCACATTTAAAATCAAAAGTTTTCATGTTTGCAAACAAATCTGGAAACAAATGCTTCATGTATCCAAAAGATGGATGTCCTAACCTCTGATGCCAAAGCCAAATCTGTTGTTCTTTGATGTTACTTTGTTAATGCACATGATGTGCTTAACCCACACTAAGATCATCAATGTAGTAGCCCCCTCTAGTACCACGCCACCATTTCCTTTGCGAGAATATCTTGAAGAAGACAAAAGATAGGATAGATGAGTACAACACAGTTTAAATTGGTGGAAATTTGGCTACTAGATAGTAATTTATGAGAGAGTGAGGGAACAAGCAATGTATTATGTAATGAAAGAGCTGGTGACAAAGTCACAGTGGCGTGATTGGAGATATAATCCCATTGGCATTAGCAATTGTAGTGTGTCTTGGTGATGAAATTTTTGAAAAATATGTGGCATCATAGGTCGATATGGTTTGCCCCCGAATCAAGTAACCAACCACTGTTATGATCAACACCTTTATGGGAAATGTGGTTACCTGAATCCGAGAGGAGTGCATTTCCTTGTGATAATTCATTTGATGGTGTGAATAAGAGGTGAGGGATGATGTGCGCCATAATGCGTTTCTAGTCTGTGGAGTGGTATGCCTGCCTGTTGTGTATTTTTCCATGAAGCAATTTCCCTTCTACATTGATCTTGTACATGATATTTTTTAGATGGGGCCTCGAAATTTGCCTAGCTAGCTAGATGATCATGCTTAAGGGCTCTCTACCCATGTTTTAATTACCCTTTTTCCTCTTTCCGTTGGTTAGTTGGTTAACTTGGTTCGTTCATGTATTTAATCTTTTTTCTAAATAAGCAAATGAAATTAAAAGGATTAATTATATAAATGGTGTCTCAATTTTTTTATTTTTTTTTATTTTAGTGTCTTAACATTATTTTTGTTCAATTAAGTGTTTGAACTCTTAATTTTTGTTCAATCACGTTCTCTATTATATACTCGTCTGAACATTTCCTATGTCATTAGTGTAGTTAGTCAATTCATGCAGAATCCCAATGAAGATTATATGGATGTTGTGGTTTGAACAATCCGCTACTTGAAGGCACCACTAAAGAGAGGACTTATTGTTAAATGACTAGAATTTTGTGGTGACCCGAAATATTTTGGGAGCTTGACCCAAAAGGGAATTTTTTGTGAGATCTATGGTGGTGACGGAGGGTGAGGACCACAAGGCTCGAACCCGAGCTTAATTAGGAGTTTGATCTATGGTTTATATATATATATATATATATATACAACCCGTCAACCTGTGGAATTCATGAGGATTTCGGGTAACCCAATACCACACTATTGTGTCCCATTTATTGGGATTCATATTTTCAACAAAATCGGGTAGAGTCTCATTTGTTCGAGGAGCTATACTCAACATACAACCTGTATAATAATATAATCATAACCCATCCAAGGTCTCAACAGAAGTAGTATTGACCCCACAGGGTCTATCTGTCGATATCCCCAATATATACATCCCTTTACTGGGACCCATTCATTTACATTTAAATCTAAAATATGAAAATAAAACGCTTAATTACAATTCGTAAGAGTCCGATCACGTCCCTCTTACCATAATTACATACCCGACTATTTAGACAATAGTCCCCAAAGAATTTTGTTACAATTCTTTTATACAAAAAACTTTTTTACAAAGGAAATGTCAAGGCCACACATCGGCCTCCTTCATAATCATCACGGTCTCACGTGAGCGCCATCTCCCCGTACACCCCTCGTACTCCGAAAGAGGTCCCAGCCGACCCGGTGAGCAATGCCCAAGAGAAAATTCTCCTACAAGGGCTACTCCCGCCTAAATGCACATGCAATGACATACATAAACATCAAATCATGTTCCATATAAATAATGCAATCCTATGGAGTGTTCAGGTCAGCGCATGAGATGAGACTCCTCATGCCCACAACCCAAGTCCCGACCAACTCCCTCACACTTGCAACGCCAAGTGTAAAAAACCAGTCATTGTTGTTTCACCCAATGACTTAAACCATTGGATAAATTTAATTTTAATTTATCAAATCCTGCGGTGTTTATTCGCTGCGACTTCGAGGTCTCATCACCGGGCTTCATACGCCTTCCGACACTTTTGCGAACTTTCATTGTTGGATACATATGTCTAACAAAGAAAAAAATTTTGGTCTTTCACCCTAGGGGGGGATTTGCCCCATCTTGCTTCACCCAAACACACGTGATTTATTATTATTATTGTTTTACCCAACCATGAGTCTCAATTTTGGACATTGTCTCATTTCTGAGCTCACGACACATTCACCAACAATGGTGAATAACAGTACCATGCACACACACCTGACTCGACGCGATGTGACCGTGCATGTGAAATGCAATCATGTCATTTAATGCGATGTCATGCTACATGCATAATAAGAGCTACATGCAACATTTATAAATTTTGGATAATTATATTTCCTACATATAATTTCCATTGTTCACAATGTTCATGTTAATATGTCAAAAAAGTATATATAAACATGATTTTTTTTACACTCAACATCATGTTATTTATTTCTCTAACAATAACACACAAAATGGCCCAAATCTCAGACCAACATAAACAAGGCACCTCTTGGTCCCTTCACGGCCATGAATCATATTTTTTTTTGTTCCATTCATCAACAAATTACAGTGATACCGAAAAACTCAACTAAACCCAAAGACATCAGTCCTGGGATTAAAATCAAACCTCAACCCATTGAGATCAAGCCAAAGCGCCCGAAAATCTTGTTCGAAACAAATTCGAAAATTCATCCCTTAATGTCCGAAAATAGTCCTAAAATTAGTCCAGACTGTCTGAAACGCCTTTGAAATCTGGCCAAGATCGTTGGAAAATAAATCTCCGAAAAATTCAGCCCTGACTATCCGAATACCAGACTGGCTCCAAAACAAATTCCGAAAAATTCTTAAAAATTCTTACACTTAGTCCCAAGGTTTTGGGACTTAAATTTACGGCCTCAAAGAAAATCCCAAAACATTAAATGACCTTTAGTCTATAAATATTCAAAGTAGGAAAATTCTCTACCTCGTGGAGTTTGACGAAACTCCAAGATTTTGGTACCCTACGTGTAGCTCTCGATGCGTGGACTGACTCACTCGCTGGATTTAAACCTACGTCCGATTGTAGAATCTGTAGAGAAGCTAGAGCTTTCTAAAATCTTTTCTCCCCCTTCACGCAGCACCTCCCGTTTGTTGCCAAAATGTGGCTTTTTTTTTTTTTTTGACTATCCTTTTTTTCCTTCCCTTATCTTCTTTTCCTTTTTTCTTAATTCCTTTTCTTCTTTTTTTCTTTTTTTTTTTTTAATTTGGACACATGGCTCACATTGCACCATGTGTCCATCACTCATTCGGGTCCGTTTCTACCCCGAAACAATTTATTTCTTTTCAGTTCAATTTATTTTAACTTAACTTAGCTTAAGTCATTTCCTGACTTTCGAGATTTTTGTAAAAATCTCGTCCCTAGTGTCACTGGTGACTTATCACCCAAAAAATCGTAAAAATATTCCAACTATCTCAAAATTCGACGAAACTTTTCTATGTCACTAGATTTCACGAGACGATTCCAACGGCATAGTCCTTTTCGTCATTCAAGATCTATAGAATTTTCTAGGCTTCCGTGAACCATTTTGGCAATTATTATTTTGCCATTTTTTCTGAAATTACTAATTTTCCTGTGTTTCATTCTTCCCCTTAATTGCACTTCGTCTCTAAAATTCACATACTAGCACACACAAATGCATGCATATACAGTAATATTCTAATGCCAAATATTAGACCACGCACCTTCATCCTCAAATAGGAAAGGATAGGTGGCCTGCATCGTGTCCTCGCATTCCCACGTTGCCTCCTTCACTCGTCGGTGTTGCCACAACACTTTTAATAGCCGCATGGTCTTGTGTCGCAAAACCCGTTCCCGGCTGTCCATGATATGCACCGATCCCTCCTCGAAGGTCCCATTTGTATCAACAACAATCTCTTCCTAATCCACTACATGAGTTAGATCTGGAGTATACTTCCAGAGCATGGAAACATGGAACACCTCATGGACACCTAATACACTCGGTGGTAACACCAACTGGTATGCAACTATATCACCTTCTCAAGTATCTCGAAGGGTCTAATATACCTCGGCGCTAGCTTTCCCCGTCACAACCTCGACTAATTCTCTTTAGGCATCACCTTCAAGAAGACGGATCACCCACCTCAACTCTGTAGGTCGACGCCTATCCGTCAAGGTAGCTCTCTCGCCGGCCAGCCTTAAAAGACGCTTCCATACTAAATCCACCTTCTTAGAGGTGTCTCTAATTGAATCCGGACCAGCGATGGACCTTTCTCCCACCTCTGTTCAAAAAATCGGAGATCGAGCTCCCCTATAATGCCTCATAGGGTTCCATCTGTATACTCGCCTGATAATTGTTGTTGTAGGCGAATTCCACTACGGGTAAGTGCTCCTCCCAGCTACCCTTAAGATCCAGGACACATGCTCGTAGCATGTCCTCTAAAACCTGTATGGTCATCTCTGACTGACCATCGATTTGTGGATGAAAAAGTGGTGCTCATCATCCATTGCGTCCCCATGGCCTTCTGGAAACTCTTCCAAAAGTGTGCCGTAATCTGGGATCCCTGTCCGATACTATGGACACTAGTACTCCATGTGTACCCGATACTGAATATACAACCTGTAATTCCTCCAGAATGTCACACTCCTCGATCCATCGCCTTAGGCCGACGGCAAGTAAACCGTACTGGACTCTTTACTCCGCTTTCGACATTGGTGGTCCCAAGTCTTATAACTGAATCAAAATATCATATACAAGATACAAAATAAAACTACCATCGTAAAGGGTGTTTACAATATACGTTATTACGCCCCGAAGTCCCATTTACATACATATACAAAACTCGTACATTTACATAATCGAGTGCACCTAACAAGGATGGACTCACAAGTGTGTCGACTCCAAAGAAGATGCTTTAAGATCGCGACGTCCTTCGTACCTACACGGATTGAAAACCCGTGCTAAGCTTTACGCTTAGTGGGAAACATATGACTGATATATGTACACATGCATTGATACTCTTATACAACAAGCATATGACAATAACATATATACAGTAGCAGATATCAGCATTTATCATGAATTCATATAACAACCAGACTATATGTTTATACTTATTCGCATCTCCCGTAGGGAGTTAGCGTAGCTATACTTCATACGTAGGTACCCATAGTACTACAGAACTTATACTTATACGCAGGTAACCCAGAGGTACATTCGCGCGTAACGATGTACTACTATTATTCACATTCGCACTCTTATCATATAATTGTTGGACTACCTAGACCAAGAATAAGAAATGAGTATGACACAACACAATGGCACCGGGTTGCACTGTGACAAAGACTGGTGTGTCGCAGCATAAAGCAGGAGTGTCAAGACCGGGCCGTAGACGTGCTCGCCATGTAACAAAAGTGTCGTGAAGACCAGCGTGAGGCCGGGCTAATCGATCGTGAGACGTGCCGCCCACGTAATAGAAGTGTCGAGCATTGAAGGTGGAGTGTTGAAGCACCGATAAGAGACATGCTCGAAGCCCACGTAACAGAAGCGCCGAGCATTAGTAGGAGTGCCGGCGACCGATCGAGACGTGCTCGCCCACGCACGTAAGTGTCGAACACTAGCAAGAGTGCCAAAGCACCACTAAAGACATGCCCGCCCACGTGAATGTATGTCTTAGCACCAGCAGGAGTGTCGGGCATTGATTAGAGACGGTTCGCCACGTACGGCGTCGCGAAGACGTATAGCGCCGGCACCGATCGTAGACGTACCCGCCCACGTGAGCGTAAGTGTCGCGGTCATTTAATATCTAGTCTTAGGCATTCCTACAATTATATGTGTTCAGGAACTTATTATCTTATCATAGGGGCATTAAGTTTTCCCACATCGAACTCGCCGAGGCGGCAAGGTATGGTGCATTTTTTTCACTTAGTTTCAATCTTATTTGAACCCTCGTTAATCATTTATTACAGTTCTTATACCCTCGGTGTACGAATTTGAGCTTAACAATGTAAGAATACAAAAATCAAGGGTGCAGAGGCTAGCAGGTACCCTGTGACCACTTTAACTCCACTCTGCACTACCCCCTCGTTTTATATAGCTGGGTACCCTGCATCACTTCTCGCTCGTACCCCACCACTTTCGTTCTCGCATGCTGGTACTAGTACCACTTTGTCTTGCACGGCACCATTTGGTTCTCGCTTAGTGGTTCTCGCACCCTATTCGGGGTACCCCAGACCGAATTGAGGGATTACCTAGAAATGACAGATTTCATGCCCTTTTTCCAGAAATTACACCAAAATCAAAAGGGTACATGTATACTCTCTAGAAAATATCTCTAAAATGGTTCATAACCCAAAAAAAACCAAACATATAAATTAATTAGGGTTTTAGCCAAACCCAAACTCAAATTCTTGTAAGTTAGGTTAACTTCCTAACACCCAAACATGTATCTCTACATCATAAACAAGAATTCATACTCCAAGGGTGGATTCTATACTCCCAACAAGTACTCACACTCTTTAACACCTCAAACCCTAGCTCAAGGAACTAGATCAAGAACCCAAGAATCCATAGAAAACCCTAGCATTCCATACCCAAAAACCATACTAATGATTCCACACAAAACTTAACAAGTTCCATACAAAACTATAGAAATCCATACCTTTCTTCTCTTCTTTTCTCCTTCCTTCTTCCTTCTCTTCTCTTCTTCTTCTTCTTTTCTCTCTTCTTCTCCCTTCTTAGACCAAAAATGAGATATTTTTGGTCTCATCCCCTTTTTATATTAAATTTTCCTTTTATCAGACTCCTCGTCCTCCATCTCTCCTTTATTTGCAAATCAAGTTATGCATATTTCACTTTAACCTATAATCTTCTTATCTTATGACTTCTATGTTCCATTATGACAAGTTACAAATTTGCCCTCGTATCTTGTACAAATTCCGAGTTTTCGAAATTTTCTCACTTAGCAAATTAATAATTACAAAAAATTTCCAAATGTACCTATAATATACCCTAATTATGTTTTAAAACAACTAAGGTGTATTTTGGGGTGTTATAGTGAAGGTCATCCGCATTGCTAGAAAATGTGCTGAAATAGTGAGTCGGTTCACTATCATCCATACCGCATCATGCCTCCGCGGTGTCCGTGGAAAGTGGGTCACAAGGTCCATCGTGACATGCTCCCACTTCCACTCAGCTACCTTCAATGGTTGGAGTAACCCTCCTGGCTTCTAATGCTCAGCTTTTACCTGTTAGCACGTGAGACATCGTCAAATTCTAACGGTCGTCTATCCCGCCTAGTAATACTAGGGACTAAGATCACCAGACATCTCATGCTACCTGATGCATACAACAAAACGTAGAGAGTGGAATTCTCGAGATCTCCCTCTCTCAAAGTGGTCAACTAGGGAACCACAACCCGCCCCATATACCGAAGACTACCATCTATGTGGATGGCCCAGCCTTCGACTCAATCACCCTACTTAGTACGGCCGGCATAGCCACCAAACTCCCTAACGCCCCTTGAGCCTGATCACTGTACTGCAGCCTAAACTGTCCCATAGTCTCGAGCATATGCAACTCCTAAGAAGCTACACTCAGTCTCAAAGACTCTCGCGGACTTCCGACCGAAATAGCATTAGCCATGATACTCCATCCATCTGCGTTGCCTCATGTTGAGGTCTCGGTGAAAATATACTTCAAACTATTATGGTTTGAAAAATAATTCAAACTGCTCACCATACAAATAGTGGAGCCAAATCTTTAAGGCAAACACAATGACTGCCAACTCCAGATCATGTGTAGGGTAATTCTGCTCATGATTCTTTAGCTATCTGGAACCATAAGCTACAACCCTCCCAGACTGCATCAAAATGTATCCCAGTCCGTCTTTCGAGGCATCACAATACATCGTAAATTCCTGGTCCCTTCGAGACTATCTATCAGAGTTGAAGTGTTCTTTTCAATTCCAGAATGCCTTATCACACTGTGTCATTCACTCGAATTTGACCTCTTTCCTAGTAATCAACCCAGCACTCCAAGGTGAATTGCTCAATCTAATAAAACCCCTTGTCCAACAGCTCCTGTATTTGGACCTTGAGTTATTGTAACTCAACTGGTGCCATTCTATAAGGAGTCATAGAAATAGCGGCGCATCAGGTGTAACCTACCACGTATGTCTACATCTTTCCGGCAGAGGTAATCCCTGTGAGCTCATCCGTAAAAACATCCTCATACCTGCAAACTACCCGGTAGATCCACCCCGCTTCAATTGCCCTCCGGTGGTAAGGCTTCATAAATTAACCCATCAATCGCCCGTACACCTGGAGTCGTACACTGCCTGGTGTGTGGTAAAGCATCATGCTTGTCCCCCTAAAAAGTCACATGGATACCATCCCTTGTGTAGGCAGTAATCCTCCTACTATCACAATCAATGACGACCCGGTGTGCCATTAACCAATCCATGCCAATAATGACATCAAAATCTGATGTGTCCATTACACGAAGGTCCACCGTGAACAGAATCCATGAGATCTCTAATTCACAATCCGGACATATCTAATTAATCCTCACCCTAATCCCTAGGGGAGAACTCAAATGTAACGGCTTTCCCAAGGATTTAACCTTTAAGCCCAAAACATTCACACAAGATGCAGCAATAAGCATGAATATGATGCATCTGAATTTAAACAATACTTCGCGGAGAGTGGAAACGCATCTTACATATCGATCAATCTACAAGCCTGCCACGATACCATAGCAGCGTGTGACACACCCTGTCCCCTAAGGCACCACTGATAAGACCAGAAATTCCAATTTTCTAAAAAGGGCAAAATGGTAATTTCTACTAAAACCTCGAATTTTTCTGTATCTCGGATGATGAAATGGACTTCACCATTGAATCGCCTCGCAAAATCTAGCTACCACGTAGAATTTCGCCGCAAATCCAGACAAATTCTAATTTCATGTTTTTCAAGCACTGTGCTCCAAAAGTCGGGTGAAAACGGGTTTGAGAGACATGTGATGTGACAAAAGTCACCTACTACATGTACTCTTGTGACACATGTTTCAAGTTTAGAGAGATGATGGAAATGGACGGCCTAGATTGTGCCATGTGTCAAAAATCAAGAAAAGGGACATGAAGGGAATTCTTGCAAATGTTAATGATAATAAGACAATGATGAACAATGTTCATCTTCCCCATTTGAAGAGCAAAATCGACAGGGGCTGGAACAAATGGGCAGTGAGTGAGGTTTTGTGATTTTAGAGAGAGAGAGAGAGCGCCTTCTCTCTAGATTTTCGGCCATTCGGACCGTCGGTTCTCGAGGGAGCAAGAAGCAAAGTCGATCTACGCGGCGAGGGCTACGCGTGACATCGACCTGTGGAGTTGCGACAACTCCAAGAGGTATGATCTTTCCTACTTGTGTTATTCTTCGTAAGACATGTAAATGGTTAGAAATGCTTTGGAGACTTGTTTTATCGTGAAATTCATTTCAAAAGCTTGGAACCGAGCGGAGAAAATTCCTATTCAGGTGGCCGTGAACAAAGGCTGGACCGAGGGTTTCACTGCTCACATGAATAGTGACACATGATTTTTGGTGTGATTTTTATGATGTTGAGTGATTCAAAATGAATTGCTCGTGTTTGTTAATTAGCCCATGTGAGCTAATTTTGGTGTAATTGATTGTGAATTTGCATAACATGATTTATGTGGATTAATTATGTTAGTATATATATGTTTTATATATTAGCATGAGTTTGTTGGAATTGGCATCATGCATTCCATATGCACTGGGGCACCCTAGAATATTAGGAGTGAGTGTATGACATGAAATTGAAAGAAAAACGAAAAATGTTTGTGAAAGGAATTTCAAGGAAGATTTTTCAAAGAATTGCCTCGAGAGTCATTCAACATATCACTTCCTGGATGAGGACCATGATTGTTTCGAGAAATATCCAAAGAATTCGCCCCTGAGGGTAGTCCAAATGTATTTACCAAATCTCGTGAGGTAGTTCTCGAGAACAAAAGCTTTGTTTTGAAAATTGTGATTTTACCCGCATCTCGACTTGCATATGTGAGGGAGCCTGCGAGGACTCGAGACGGCTCAGCATGTAGACATTCGAGCAGTTCATGAAATTGATCAATTGTGATTGCTCGCTTGACATGTGCACTTAGGTGGGAGTAACCCATGCAGGGAAATTATCACTATTGAGCTTTGGCTTACCCTCGTCGAGGGATCACCATTTCGGCATGTGAGTGTATAGAGGACTCGCGCCACTGTAGGTCGCGTTTAGAAGAAAGCCTGTCATGGGCTTTGGCATTTTCATTTTGTATAACACGATTAAACTCTAAATTTTAATATATGTTGAATTAAGAGTAATTTATTAACTCTTGAACTATTCTATAGTCGATGCATTTTAGAGTATCGATGTTGTGGGCCTATGGCTAATTATTTTACTCGATGTGGACCCCGTGGTCATTGTAAACTTGTCGGGGGCAGTTTGTATCAAGGTGAGCCCCGTACAAAGGAGACTCGTCATTTGTGGGTGGTGTCCACGAGTATTCTCGTGTCGACGGTCATTAACCCGACACTCCGATTGGGCGTCACAGCCAGACGTAGCTACAGAACGACAATTTCGGGAGCTCTGGGTGTAGGACTTGTGCATACGAATACCTGGGGCTCGAGGACTCGCCAGCCGGGTCATCAGGTATAAGAACATCACTGGGTATAGTCCAATGTCAGGTTTAGGTACGTGATTACCTAAGCAGCCACTGACAGATTAGAACACCGTATGCATCAGGTTATGTACGCGTTGGATGCAAACATGAATCATTGCAGATGAGATTTGCTTGCGGTATGTCAGGTGATCGTGCGGTGCTTAATGAATAGCACATAGAAAAAAAATGATAGAAGAAATTTTTCTAAGGTCTTACAAAGGTGTAAACTGAAGAAAATAAATAAAATAAATTTTAATAAATTTCGGTTTGGTTATACTGAAAATGAAAAAAAAATATAAAATATTTTATGTGGTTTTCAAGATCGGAACAATGAAAAAATGAATGAAAAAAAAAAGTAGACCTGGAACGGGCCATCACCATTTTCAAGAAGTAGGTCACGATACAATGACGATCGCGGACACGCCAAGGCTAGGCAGCCGGGAGGCCACAGGGCGTGCCACGACATGGCGAGGTCAGCCGTAGGTGCACCTAGTGCACCCAACCTAGTTTAATTTCTGGCACTATTTAAACCACCGTTCTCAATCGCTTATTTAACACTGCTCATAAACATTGCTCACAAGATTTTTGAAAAAAAATTAAAAAATCAATCAACTAAATCAAATCAAATCTTTTAAAATAAAATTCTAAAATGAAATTATTTTGTTGATTTTTGATTTAATATATGCAATTAATTGTCTTCAGACACTTATGAATGCATGGACATAAGTATGAAATATTTCAGATATGAATAGTGTCTCTGTGGTTATAATACTTAGAGATACTCAGATAGAATTTAAACTTGTCATTTGACATGTGCCTAGTGGCTGGGGTCGAGGGTGAGGACATGTGAGGCGTCCACGAGGTGCTGCCAGCCAAGATCACCGCATTCGACCGGGCCAGCCTTTGCTGAGGTTGTAGGGATCGTGGCTGCCGTTATTGCACGTGCCGGCAAAGAGGCCAGGAGGTCCGAGTAACCTGATGTTTAGGCACATCATCCTCCGACATTCACTGTGGGGGAGGATCCAATGGTGGTAAGACCATCGGGTCTACGCAGGTCGAGAAGGTGTTAGAGGCTGCGAGGTTACCCCGATACGACCAAGATTGCACTCAGTCGCTGCCCAACCTAGAGGCGAGGCCCAAGCATGGTGGAATCGGGCAAAGACCCCAGAGACCCAGAGGCACGACACGGGCAAAGTCTCCTGAGCTATTCATGGCAAGTATTTTCCTGATACCGCCGTCACGCGAAGGCTCAGAGTTCCAGAAATGGGCCAGGACTATGAATATGATGGATTATGTGGCTGTGATTCACGAGCTAGCCCTTCGCATTGATGACTACGTACACTTTATTACGGCCAAGGTCGAGATTCGAGAATAGGTCGGGGTTGTCCATTCAAAGATTATAGGACTTCGGCTTTTATTAAGACGTGGACTCTAAGGACGGATAGCCCCGAATTATAGAGAGTAGAGAGATCGAGGATGCTCAGAGCACTCCTGATTAAAGGGTGTTAGTGAGCAAGAGGAAGGAGTTAGCCCTTTCTAGTTCGGGAAAGAAGCGTAGGCTTCGTTCACGCGGTTCTGTAATACGCCATCCGCCAAGGACATATCGGGAGTTGCCGATCAGCCGGGCGCGTATGGTGTGCTACCACCGCACCCTATATGAGGCGGATCAGCCCCAAAGACGTGGATCCCGCAGTTTCAAGTGACAACAGTCCTACTCGCCAGAGGACAGAGAGAATATAGTATACTTCTCCACACCCCAAGACAAAGCAGGAGGAGCCAGCTCAGATAAGGGAGCTGCACAGCACCTCCTCATACACGTGCACGAGAGGCCAAAGTGGGCCGAGGCAGAGGGACGAGGCCCACAAAGTGTGGACGTCAAGGGTTCAGGCGTGTCTACGCCATTACCAACGCCGAGCCACCGACGCCCGCTATGTGGTACGCGGCGGATCTCGCTTATGGGCAAGAGTGTTATTTGATTCGTGCATCACATTCATTCATTGCCGTGACCGCTAGATAGAGTCGGGCTGAGGTTTGAGCCTCTTGAGGAGCCCTCGTGAGTTCTCCTTGTGGATTGTGAGCGAGATAGGATGATAGTCATGGCTCGCTACAGAGATCTCTAAATTCTACTCACAAAGGGACCTGAGGATCATGACATGTCAGAGTTTGACGTCATCCTTGGGATGGATTGGCTGGGATGTACTATGTAGTCACATCGATCATGAGTTTAGAGGTTACCGCCTACACGCCAGATCTAGCATTCGTGGTTGTATTTCGTGACAAGCATGATACTTTGCCCTATATATACGAGTCCAGTGTCAGTGGGACAGCCGCGTGTTATTAGCGAGAGCCTTTACCCTGAGGATGAGGTGAGATCGGACTTAGATCTAGCTCGAAAGTAGTCTCAAGTAGCACGAGGATGTTTTTCTGGCTGAGCACGAGATTTCCTTCGCCTAGTGGTCGTGACTCATCAAGTTACACCCTCGTACTTCACTAATTTCCATGACTCCGCATAGGATGGCACTAGTTGAGTGCCAGGAACTCGCAGTCCAAATGAAGGTGAGCTACTAGGACAGTAGGGGTTCATTAGACCGAGCACTTCACCATGGGGCACTCAGCTCTATTTCATAAGAAGTTAAGGACAAGACCTTCGAGGTGCATTGATTACGTGCTAAATGTATTACGTATCAAGAATCGCATCGGCTTCGCTAAGGATTGATGACGGTTTGATCGGGGCTTGATAGAGCGAGTCTACCTAAGGTAAACCTTCGTGATCGGGTTACCATCACCGAGAGGGTTAGTGGAGACAAACATCCCTAAGACAAATAAGTAGGACGCCGCATGGCACCCTGAGTTTACTGATGCCCTTTGATTGACGAATGCCCCAACAGAATTCATAGACCTCATGCATAGGGTATTCCAACCCTATCTAGATCGCTTTGTCATACTTCTTCGTGGATGACATTTTGATCTACCTAAGTCGAGTGGGAGCATGAGTATCATTCGTGGATCAAGCTTATAGTCATTGAGACCATCACTAGACGCTAAGTTCGCAAGTGCGGAAGTTTTGGCTTACTCGAGGTGATATTTTAGGACACGTGGTATCGCATCGTGCATGTCGTTGACCCATGTCAGCCCGTGGATGGTCGGAGAGGCCAAGTCGCCCTTTGAGATACGTAATTCTGGGATCGGGTCAGCATCAGAGGAGATTCATTAAGGATTTCTCCCGATTCGTGGCAACTATGACGAGATTGACCCGAAAGGAGGTCAAGTTTGATTGGGATGACCAATGCGAGGAGGCATTCCAGGAGTTGAAGAGGAGACTTACTTCAAGTCCCTATAGGGACAGGGTACACAAGGTATCGTGGAGGCCCTCGAGGCCGACCGGGATGTGTTTTCGATGCAATCGGAGGGTGTAGCTTGTCCCGCCAATCTGAAGAACCATGAGCAGAATTACCCCACAATAACGACATGGAGCTGACGATCGTAGTCTCGCCTGAAGATTTGGTGCCACTACTTATATATGCATGCAGGAGTTCGAGGTGTACTCATACCACAAAAGTTTGAAGTATATTTCACGCAAAGCAAGACCTCAAATGAGGCAACGTATGGACGGAGTTCCTAGAGGATTATGACTCACTTTGCATTACCATCCGTAAATGTGGCTGATGACCAATGGAAGTCACAGGGAGCATTGGTTAGTATAGCTTCCAGGAGGGCGATGCCTGACATCGCTGGGGACGCTTCAAGCACAAGATAATAGGTGAAAGGTATAGGGTACGCCGGGGAGTTTAGTACACACCATTATTGAGCAGAGTGATCGAGTTCCGTGGGGTGGACGAAAGATAGTGGGTCCATCAAGGACCGCACAATGGGCGCGCCAGTGACGAGGTCGACCGTCCACGCAGATGGTAGTCTCTGTGATGTAGAGGACTGCAAGGTTCCTCGCTGACCGACGGAGAGAGGAGATTCTCAGGGAGTTTCACTGCTCCCGATTTTCCATGCATCCAGGTATGCCTAAAATGTACTGTGATTCGGCCATCAAGACATCGAGCATAATGAAGAGACACGCAGGGACTTTGTTCGACGATGTCTCACGCAACGCCAGTGCTGCGCCGAAGCACCGTGGTTAAGCCGCAAGGCTACCGCGCTCATCGAGGTATCGAGTAGAAGTGGGAGCATCGCCACAATGGATTTTGTAACCCACTTGCCACTAACACCGCAGACATGATACCAGTATGGGTGCAGATAGTGGACTGGTCAAAGTTGGTACATTTTCTAGCCGCGCGTGCATTTAATTCTCACATCGAGTAGACCATCAGATATTCGATAGATAGTCCGACTACATGGAATACCAGTATCCATAGTGTCGGATAGGGACCCGAGGTTTACGGTGCACTTTTGGAAAAGCATCCAAAAGGCTATGGGCACACGGCTGACCATGAGTACAAATTTTCCACCCATGCATGCATGGTCGAAGAAGAGAGAGACTACATGTGTTAAAGGACATGTCGCGAGACAGTCTTTGATCATAAGGTAGCTAGGAAGAGCCTCTTACCCTTAGTGGAATTCGCCATAACAATGGGCTTATCGATGAGTATACAGACATGGCACCATATGAGGCATTGTATGGGAGGCCATGCAGATCACCGATATGTCGGGACCGACAGAGAGAGAGCTCCATCAATCGGTTCCACCATTAGAGACACCTCCGAGAAGGCTTCTCACGGCTCAGAGCCGGTAGAAGAGCTATGTTGATGTGCGATGTCGACCCTTAGAGCTCATGGGAGGTTGAGATCACGCCTTCTCAAGGTGATTTGCCATAAGAGTCGGGTCGCAAGCTTATTTAAGCTATCGCCGAGGTTTATCTGGGCCCCCGAGATACTCGAGAGGGTAGCACCGTAGCGCATCAAGTTGGTGTTAACGCTTCAAAGATGCGTCCACGAGGTACTTCACGTCTCCATGTTCGATGTACACCTGTGCATCCAAATTTCATGTAGTGGATTGTGAGAGATCGAGGTCGACATGGACGGGACCTTCGATGAGGACCGTGCACAAGTGGATAGCCGATTAGTACTCAAATAGTACTGAGCCTTGTTTATGGCGTTTTATGTGCTTTGCGTACTAATCGACTTCTAATAACTCCAATTGATACATCGGGTCTCTTGGCTTCACATTAATCACATTTTGTACTATTTTTAGTAGTTTCACAGTCAAATGCCTCAAGGCTCCTCAATCTGATTCAAACATGATGATTCCAGCCGAATTTAGAAGACTATGATCAAACTGCAGGAAATTTGGAGCATCAAGAGGAGGAGAGCCTGGAAATTCGGGGTTGCAAAATTTGGCAACTAGGGCCAAGAGCCACGAAATTTCGCACCGCGAAATTTCGCAGTTGCCACCCGTCTACTCTAGACTCACCGTGTCTCCCCGGGATACTTTTTGACCCACTTGTTGGTGGTTTAATACAAGTTTACTCTTGGTGTAATTTTGATTTCAGCAGCCACCCTTGTAATTTCCTTTTACTAAGCCTATATAAGCTCAACCACGCCAATCAAGTCAACTTTTGTCATTCAATCAATCGTACTGGCTACCTAAGCTTCCTCCTCCGCTGGTGATTTTTCTTCTTCCTTCACTTTTGCACTTTTTATCAAACACCCTCACGATGACAAATCAAGGGATGCTTCAAGCACACCCCGATCCTTGAAGGAAGGCCACTCGGGGTGTTGTTTTTAGGTTTAGTCAGGCATGTTCCTGCCTTCATGCTTGTGTTTCTAGGGTATTTGTGCCCTCGTTTCACCAATGTGTTAAAATCTCTAAGCATGCTCCTTTTAATGTGTATTTGGCAAACTTTTCGGGGTTCAAAGGGATACTTCACTAGATCCACTGAGGCTCAGTTAGTTGTCTCCTATTAGTTATCGTGGGGTAGTGTGAGATGTGTTTTCACTGCTAGGGACATTTTTGCCTAATGAAATGCCATCTTTCAAAAGGAAAGCTTTTAGGGTTTAGGTTTTAAAACTAAATGAAGATTCGGTTCGGGAAATGACTATATGTCATGACCCCAAACGTGAGGATAGAGACCCGAGTACATGTTGGTTAACCTAGAATCCTAAGCCTGGGCTGGGCCCGAGACTCCAAGGGATTTCTCTCTTAACTTTTCACTTTAGTTATTTCCGCTCAACCATTCACACACATTGTTTCCTACAAATCCTTTGAATCCAACGAAAGCACCATTTACTTAATCAGAACTCTTCTCTTCAATGGCTATAAGAAAACTCATCCCTTGTTCGACCCTAGAGCCATGTTTATACTAGAGGTATAGCTTTGTTACGCGCAGTAGGAATCTTAGGTTATAAATTGTTGATTCCAACTCACCTGAGTCAAGAACGAATCAATACCGGATCAGTTTTACCACGCAAGATTGTAAGGTTAGTATGAGGCATGGCAAAGACTGTGGGAGTGGAGGAGTCAACGTGGGAGCGCCGAGGACACGATGCACACCTATCTCTTCTGTTTAGGGATGAAGGTACGTGGTTTGGTCGCTTTTACTTAAATGACTATTATTACGCACGGTAGCGCACGTTGCATATGCATGC
This sequence comes from Tetrastigma voinierianum, assembly GCA_016808115.1. Lineage (NCBI taxonomy): Eukaryota > Viridiplantae > Streptophyta > Magnoliopsida > Vitales > Vitaceae > Tetrastigma > Tetrastigma voinierianum. The sequence continues at coordinate 399,533 of JAEQBH010001140.1, forward strand.
GAAGCCAGAAGGATTGCCTAGAATTTCAGATCGAAATTCTTTTAAGGAGGAGAATGTGGCGACCCGAAAATTCTAATTTTCGGAAAAAGGGCAAAACGGTAATTTCAATCAAAACCCAAAATTTTTCTAGATCTCGGATGATGAAAAGGACTTCACCGTTTGGAATCGCTCACAATTCCACCTACCACGCCACTTCGCCGAATCTGACGACATCCGAAATTTCACTACTGAGGCACCGGGTGTCTCGTGACGAAAACGGGTTTGAGAGACATGATGTGACAGTTACCATCATATGTAATCTTGTGACACATGTTGCAAGATTTAGAGAGAGATGATGGAAACGGATGTACCCAGATTATGCCAAGTGTCAAAAATCAAGAAAAGTGATATGAAGGGAATTCCCTTGCAAATGTTAATGACACAGACAAGGATAGAACATGTTGCACTTCCCATCTAAAGATAAATCGGCAGGGCCGAACAAATGGGTAGTGAGGAGGCTCTGGTGATTTTGGGAGAGAGAGAGCGCCTTCTTCCTGCATTTTCTGCCATTCTGGACCGGGCTTCTGCTTCGAGGAAGCAAGAAGCAAAGTCGACCACGCGGCGAGGGCTGTGATTACCTCCATTTCCAGGAGTTTATTAACCCAAGAGGTGGTAGGATCTTTTCCTACTTGTGTTATTCTTTGGCTAAGATCCATGTAAATGGTTAGGAATGTTCTGAGGCTTGTTTAGCCATAAATTCGGTCTCAAAAGCTTTGAACCGAGTCGAGAAAATTCCTATTTGTGTGGCCGTGAATAGTGCCAACCGAGGGTTTCCCTGTTCATGTGAATAGTGACATGATTTTTGGTGTGATTTTATGATGTCTTTGATCTAAAATGAATTTGTTTGTTTGTTAATTGTTCCATGCGAAGCAATTTTAGTGTAATCATCGTGAATTCCAGATAACATGATTTACGTGATTTAATTATGTTAGTATATATGTTTTATATATTAGCATGAGTTTGTTGAATTAAATACATTCCATATGCAATCTGAAAATTCTAGAATATTAGGAGGAGTGCATGACATGAAATTGAAATAAAACGAAAAATGTTTGTGAAAGGAATTTCAAGAAAGATTTTCTCCAAGAATTTCTCGAGAGTTGTCCAACAGATCACTTCGGATGAGGACCATAACTGTTTCGGAGAAATATCCAAAAATTCGCCTCGAAGGGTAGTCCAATGTATCTTACCGAAATTCGGTAGTGAGTTTTCGAGAACAAAAAGCTTTTGTTTTGAAAACTGTGATTTTACTTGCATTCGGCTTAAGCATATGTGAGAGCTCATGAGACCTCGAGACATGGCTGGGTACACATGGCATTCGTAGGACCATGAAATTGCTTGAATGTGATTGTTTGCCATGACATGTGCACTTAGGTGGGGAATACAGGAAATTATCACTACTCGGCTTTGCTCACCCTATCGAGGGACACCATTTCAGTACGTGGAGTGTACAAGGAGGACGCCAGAGGTCGCGCTTAGGAAGAGTTTGGGTTGTGGCTTTAGCATTGTCATTTTGTATAACATATATTAGAAACTCTAAATTTTAATATATGTTGAATTAAGAGTAATTTATTAACTCTTGAACTATTGTATATAGTTGATGCATTTTGTGAGTATTGATGCAGGGGCCCAAGTGGCTAATTATTTAACTCGCATGTGGACCCTGTGTGGTCATTGTAAACTTGTTGGGACAGGTTTTTACTTTGGATAGAGCTCCTCGTACCAAGGAGACTCTGCCCGATTTTTGTAAGTGGTGTCGAGTTACCCGACATCCACGAGTATTCCGCAGGTTGACGGGTTGTCAATGGACACTCCGATTTTGGGGCGTCACACTGGAAGTCTTGGCCTGGACCTCAACCCATACCCTGCCTCTCTAGCCTATTTGTGTAGTAGAAGACGCCTGTACCCTAAGATCGGGAGCACCGGGTCCTCTCGCCTCGTGACATTAGGTGAGAGAAGGAGCAAATCAGTCTCCATAATTTGGGATCCCTACTTTGCGGGCACCACGCCACATGTGCCTAGGTCGATGGCAATGGTAGCATGTGTAATCTACCCCGCTTGTTAGAAAGTCTCGACTCTTACTTTGGCCCCTCGATAGCCATGCTGGTCCCCAAATTTGTACTTGGCATAAGTCTGCTTCTTCCTAAAGCTAGAAGAAGATTGATTCTCCTTTCTCTTAGCTATGCCCTGGATGCTTCGCGGTGTCGCTTTTATTTCTCTTCAATACAAAGTCGTCTGACCATCGAGTCCTCCCTCCCATGTATGTCGGAGGACGAAGAAAAAACCCCCGGAGGTTACTCGTCTTCCTTGGCCCATCATGTAATTAGTCCATGCAAAGGGTAGCGCCACAACGCCACTCTACACACGATGTCAACTACGCCTATAGCCTCTTTGGGCCAGCCTCGCAGTCAAACATGCAAGGGTCGATCATTTTCCGTGGACAACCTCTACGCCCTTCCCACTTGCCATCCACACAAGTCACCAGAAAAACTGAGATTTATTTTCTCTTGTTCAACTAGTAGTGGTATATGCCACTACTAATAGACTCAACCTCCCCGAATCATCACGTTCATTTTGTTCTTCGAACTCTAAGGTTATATGCTTTCTAACCCTAGTGTTCATCTTTTTTCCTATATACATTCTTCTATGTACACACCACGCACCTAAACACACCACAATAACACCAGCATGTTAACACGCAACACACAATGCATGATCTAACCCTCAAGGCTCCCATCGAGTCCTGTAGTATTCGTATACCTAAGCTTCCGATACCAAGCCGTGGACACCCCAAACCTTGTGGGTTGATACAACTGGCCAACCTGCACTGTGGATTTTGCAACCTGATACTTACAATTGGTTGTGTCCCATTTATCGGATCCATATTTTCATAAAATCGGGCAAGCAGTCTCCTTTGTTCCGGGAGCCTACCTCCAACATACAACCCAGAGGGGTAACAAAGATAATCATAACTCATCCATGGTCTTAATGTATGTGATTGACCTACTGTGGTCCATCCGTCTATATCCCAAATATATACATCCCTTTACTGGACCCATTCATTCACATTTAAATCTAAATATGAAAATAAAACGCTTTACTCATAGCTTGTAAGAGTCCGATCACGTGTCCTCTATTTCACATAATTACATACCCATTATTTGGGACAATAGTCCCAAAGAATTTAGTTACAATTCTTTATACAAAATAATTTTTTACAAAGGGAGCTCATCAAGGCCATACATTGGCCTCCCTTTCATAATCACAAATTTCGTCGGAGTGCCGCTCCCGTACAATCTCCCGCACCGAAAGGGGTCCTACGACACAGAGCAATGCCTAATAGAAAATTACAAGGGCTACCCTCCTAAATGCACATGTAATGGTGTACAGGCAAACATCAAATCATATTCCATATAACAATGCAATCCTATATGAACGTTGTGTCATGCATGAGATGAGGTCTTCATGCCCATAACTCGAGAGTCCGAAATGACTCTCACACCCGCACGCCAAGTGTGAAAACCAAATTAGTCATTTGTTTCACCTAATGACTTAAACCATCGACAAATCTCCAATTTTAATTTATCAAACCCGTGTGCTTATTTAGGGGTTACAAATTTCCGGGTCTTGGCAACTGAGCACGCCTTCCGACACTTTCACGAACTTTCATTGGTGGATACATATGTCTGACCAAGAATAAAATTTAGTTCTTTCACCCTAGGAGGGATATGCCCCATCTTGCTTCACCCAAACACACGTGATTTATTATTATTATTGTTTTACCCAACATGAGTCTCATTGTCTCATTTCTGAGCTCACCACACATTCACCAACAATGATGCATAACAGAATCATGCACACACACCCGACTCGACGCGATGTGACCGTGCATATGAAATGCAATCATGCCATTTCATGCGATGTCATGCTACATGCATAATAAGAGCTACATGCAACATTTATAAATTGTGGATAATTATATTTCCTACATATAATTTTCATTTATCACAATTTTTATGTTAATACGTCAAGCAAGTATATATAAACATGATTTGTTTTATTACCACAACAAAGATGTTATTTATTTCCAACACAATACAAATGGCCCAAATCTCGCACTCCACACAAAGAAGGCACCTCTTGGTCCCTTCACAACCATGAACCTTTTTTTTTTTTTTTTTGCTTCCATTCATCAACAAATTACAGTGATACCAAAAAACTTAACTAAACCCTAAGACATCAGTCCCAAGATTAAAATCAAACATCAACCCAGTCTGGGACTGCCCGAAAATAGTTCCGAAAATCCTGTCTGAAAATAGTCAAGAAAATTGAGCCCGAACTGTCCGAAAACAGTCCCAAAAATTCAGCCTGGACTATCCGAAACAGTCCAAAAAATTTTTAAAAATTCCTACACTCAGTTCCAAGGTTTTGGGACTTAAATTTACAGCTCTCACGGCCTGAAGAAAACCCCAAGCCATTGTACGGCCTTTAGGTTAGAAATATTCAAAGTAGGAAAATTCTCTACCTCGTGGAGTTTTACGAAACTCCAAGATTTTGGTATCCACGCGTAGCTCTCGATGAGTGGACCGACTTTGCCTTTTGCTCCGACAAAAACCTATGGTCCGATTTTCGTAAATCTTAGAGAGAAGCTAGAGCTTCTCTCTTTAAAAATCTTTTTTCTCCCTCTTTTCACTAACCCTCTCATTTACTGCCAAAATGTGGCCCTCTTTTTTTTTTTTTTTGACTTTCCTTTTATCTTTTCCTTTTTTCTTAATTCCTTTTCTTTTTTTCTTCTTTTTTTTTTTAAATTTGGACACATGGCTCGCATTGTGCCAAGTGTCCATCACTCATTTGGGTATGTTTCTACCCCAAAACAATTTATTTATTTTCAATTCAATTTATTTAAACTAAACTTACCGCTTTATTTTCGACTTCCGAGATTTTTGAAAAAATCTCGGGCCCCCCTACGAGTCATTTGGTGACTTATCACCCGTAAAAACCCGTAAAAATATCCGACTGCTTCTCGTAATTCAACGAGAACTTTTTGAGTCACTAGGATTTCGAGACGATTCCAACGGCGAACTGCTTCATTATCCGAGATCTAGAGAATTTTCTACGCCTCGAACCACATGCATAATTATTATTTTGCTATTTTCCTGAAAATTACTAATTTTCCCGGGTTTCATAATAGTATTATATGTGGGTGTTTAGGGTTTTGAATTATGAACTTGGAGTTGTAATCAATAAAGTGTCTTCCCCTACCATCGATGAGGTCACATTTGGCCTAACTCACGAAATCTCTATCCTTGTTATTTTTTCTTTTATTCTCTTCCTATTTGTTGCGCTGAGGCTCTTAAGTGTTGAAGTGGTATTAGAGCCCTAGTTGTTCAAATTCTTGGCACTACTGGTGAAGATGTCATTACATAAATTTGAAATTGAGCGATTCATTTGGTTAAATGGTTTCACATTGTGGAAGGTGAAGAGGAAGGCTCTTTTGGTTTTGTTGGGATGTGTAGAAGCAGTGGAAGGAGAAAAAAAATTACCAAAGAAGATGGAGGTGGTAGAAAAGGTTGTGATTATGGCTAAGGCACATAGTTCGATTCAGCTTAGTTTTAGTGATGAAGTTTTAAAGAAGGTCGTTGATGAAACAAACGCTGGGTCATTATGGAAGAATTTTGAAGGTAAATACCAAAAGAATTCCTTAACAAATCCTTTATACCAAAAACAATGTTTGTATACCTTGAGGATGACTAAAACTACACTTGTTAAAGAACATGTTGATAATTTTAATCGAATCATCCTTGATTTACAAGAAGTTGGGGTTAAGATTGAGGAGGAGGATCAAGCCATAATTCTCCTATGTTCCTTGCCATATTCATATGAAAACTTTGTTGACACTATGTTATATGGAAGAGATACTCTCTCTGTTGGTGACGTAAAAGATGTGTTACAGTTCAAGGAATTAAAGAGGATGGTCTCGGGTTCCATTGAAAGCATTTCGACACACTTGTAAGGTACAAGGAAAGGAATGGTGGTAGTAAAATTAAGTCACATTCGAAATCGAAGTCTAAGGGACCTCAATGTTATCACTGTAAAGAACTTGGGCATATTAGACATGATTGTCCATAATGAAAGAATAGTAAAGAGAAGAAGAAATCAAATGGTAAAGTCGATGCTAGTATAATGTAGGAGAGCTTTGATGAAGGTGAGCTTGAAGGTAGTGATGTTTTGATTGTTAGTACTTATGGTTCTTTAGATACATGGGTGATCGACACTGGTGCTTCTTATTATATGTCTTTCAACAAACATTGGTTTCATTCTTTCAAAGAATGGCACAACACTATGATGTTGGGTGATGATGAGCAATTTTCCCCGTTATGGGCAATGGTTCACATGCAGATTAAATGTATAATAGAATTATCGTAATATATTGATGCCTAGTATGTTCCTAGTCTACAGAAAAATCTGATTTCCTTAAGTGCTCTTGATAAGAAAGGATACAAGTTTGTTGGTGGTGATGGGCAGGTTAAAGTCTTGAAAGGTGATGTGGTTGTGATGAAGGGTAAATGGCAGCATGGTATTTACATTATTTTTTAGGGAATACAGTAATGGTAAAAATAGTTGTCTCATCTGCTTCAAAGCAAGATAATGATTGTACAGAGTTATGGCATTGTAGATTGGGTCACAAGAGTGAATAGGGGCTAACAGTGTTGAGTAAAAGGGGATTGTTGAAAGGTGCTGAAACTGGAAAACTAAAATTCTATGAGTCTTGTGTCATGGGCAAGCAACATACGGTCAAGTTTAGTTCGGGTAAGCACACTTCTACGGGGTATCCTTGAGCATATTCATTCAAATTTGTGGGGTCATGCACGGGTTAAAAATCATAGTTGTTTTTGTTACATTCATTGATGACTACTCTAGAAATGCTTGGGTGTATTTTTTTGAAGTCAAAGGATGACGTGTTTGGGAGGTTCAAGGAGTATAAGACATTGGTTGAAAAACATACTAGAAAACAGGCCAAGACACTGAGAACAAATAATGGGTTGGAGTTTTGTAATGCATCGTTTGATGAGTTATGCAAGAAAGAAGGTATAGTGAGGCACCACAATGTATGACATACACCACAACATAACAGAGTTGCAAAACGAATTAACCAACACTTCTATAGCGTACGCGATGCATGCGATTATATGTTGGTCTCCCTTAGGAGTTTTGGGCTGAAGTAGTAAATACTGCTAGTTATCTGGTGAATAGATCTCCATCAACTACAATTAATTTTAAGACTCCTCGAGAGGTATGGTACCTGCATTCTCCACCGATTATTTTGGTTTACGATATTCGTCAGTTCGTTTATGCTCATGTTAATGATGGTAAACTAGAGCCTAAGGCAATAAAATGCATATTTATGATATGTCAAGGTGGTTAATACGGGTGAGATTGTGGTGTACTGAAAAGGATATAACCCCAAGATTTATTATTATCAGAGATGTTACTTTTGATGAGTCTGCTATGTTTGGCCAGAAAAATGAGCTTGATGAACCTGTTGGTAAAACCAATTGTGGTGCTGACTAGAAGATGGAGTTTGAAATTGAAAATTCAAACACGATGTTAGAAAAACATGAAACTCAGCCCATAGATTTATAAGATGATGATTCATGGTCTATAGTAGGAAAGAGACAAAAGAGTCAAAAAGCCTGCCAAGTATGCAAATTATTTGAGTGTTGCTAGTTCTAATCCAGTTTCTTTTTCACTAGCAATGGCTGAAAGAATAGATTCCGATGACCCTCGATCATATAAGGAGGCGATTAAGAGTAAAGAAGAAGCAGAATAGCTAATTTCCATGAATTAGGAGATGCAGTCCCTTTCTAAGAATAAGACTTGGGAGCTTGTACCATTACCAAAGGGTGTGAAGCCAGTGGGATGCAAATGAGTCTTTAAGAAGAAAGAAGGTATTCCTAGGGTTAAATATGCTAGATTCAAGGCACGGCTTGTGGCATAGAGATTCTTACAAAATGAGGGAGTTGATACTCATAAAGTATTTTCTCCAATTGTGAAACATAAGACCATTCGAGTTTTGTTAGCCATGGTAAGTGCATTTGACCTTGAGTTGGAGCAGCTTGATGTAAAAACTATTTTCTTGCATGGAAATCTAGATGAGTAGATGTCTATGTATCAACTACAAGGTTTTCTTGATTATAGAAAAGAAAATTATGTGTGTTTGTTGAAGAAATATTTTTATGGCTTGAAACAGTCACTAAGGCAGTGATATATGAAGGTTTGATGCATTTATGATTTCTCATGACTATGTTCGTAATCAATATGATAACTGCATTTACTCGAAAAAATTGTTGGATGACTCCCTTATATATTTGTTGCTATATGTTGATTGTAGCTAATAGTAAAGCTAGAATTGACAATTTGAAAACTTTGTTGAGTAGTGAGTTTAAGATGAAGGATTTAGATGCAGCCAAGAAAATTCTAGGCATGGAGATTTAGAGAGGCCAAAAAGCAAGCCTATTGTATTTGTCACAACATAAATACATTGAAAAGGTGTTGTAGTCTTTTCAAATGGAGAAGTCAAAGCCTGTTAGCAGTCCTTTGGCAGCACACTTTAAATTTGATACTAATGTTATACCAAGTACATAAAAAGACAAAGATTACATGAGTTGAGTCCCTTACTCCAGTGTAGTTGGGAATTTGATGTACGCCTGGTGTGCATTTGGATAGATTTAGTACATGAGGTTAGTGTGGTAAGCAGATTTATGAGTAATCTTGGAAAAATTCACTGGGAAGCTATTAAATGGATTATGCGATACTTGAGAACTTATGTCTAGTTTATAGTTCTAGTGGTTCTACTAGTGATATTGTTGGCTATACAGATTCTGATTATGGGGGAGATCTCTTAAGAAGAAGATCATTGACATGTTCCCTCTTTGGTTGTGCTATTAGTTGGAAAGCAACATTATAGTCTACAACTAAAGCTAAATATATGTCAATGGCAGAAGGAGTTAAAGAAGGTATTTGGTTGCATGGTCTTGTTGGTAGTTTGGGTTTAGATGTGTAGAAACCTATCATTTATTGGGATAGTCGAAGTGCATTGTGTAACACCCCAAAATATACCCTAGCGAAGCCACATGTTTAGCAGATTGTGAAGCTCTAATTTGAATGTTTCGTGAGTTAAATGCGAAACATGGAAACGAGAGACCCGGAAATTTTAAAGACACAAGGACAAATATGTAAATTGTCCAAAAAGGGACTTAAAAGTCATAAGTTAACAAGAATTGAGGCCAAAGTATAAATAATAGGAATTGTGGTGTAATTCCTAGATGATTAGAGGCCAAAATACAATAAAAGGAAATTGAAATACAAATGGCCAAGAGTTGGAGGGCTTAAAAGCAAATAAATGAAACTTAAAACAAAAATGGGTTTTATTTAAAAGCCAAACATGGCCTTAACAAACCCAAGGGATAAGTGAAGACCAAATTTGGTCTCCAAAAAGAGGGAGAACCGTAGAGAGGGAGAGAAGAGAAGGAGAGAAGAGAGAAGAAGAGGAAGAAGAAGAAGAGAAGAAGAGGAGGAGGGAGATCAAGCAAAAAGGTATGGAACTAACCTTGGGTATGGATTCTATTATGGATCATATGAATTTTGTATGGGATTCTAGAAAAGTTTATGAGTTCCAAATCTAGGGTTTGTTAGGATTTTATCCTAATCAAAGATTTATTGGAAGGTGGTTGGAAAAACTCTAAATGGCACAAGATATGTATGAAATCCTCCTCTAAGGATTGATTCATGTTAAATTGCAAAAGTAATCGAAGTTAGGCTTAGAAACAAACCCTAACAAATCTTTGTATTTGGTTTGTGTATGGGTTATAACCCATATTAGAATAGTTTTTGGAATAATTCATGGAAAAGTTGAAAGATATATAAAGAAGGATGATTTGAGTATAATTGAGGTTATAAGATGGATATGACATGGCTTGGATGTGTGTATGAAGTATAGAGTTGAATGGGGTAGAAAAATATGGAAAAAGTGCAGAAAAGCCCACATTCTGGGCAAAATTCGAACACATGTACGGCATGTAAGAGGTGTGTAAATTCTACACATGTAGTGCCCCTCGTTTTTTCTGCTTTCGACCGCTTTTGTATTTTAGCCATAACTTGCTCATTTCGTATCCGATTTGAGTGATTCAAGTTTCTAGTTAAAATAGACTTCAAGGAAAACCAAGCATCCTCAAATAGGTACCTTAAAACTCTGCCTCTAAGTGGCCTAGAAATTCACTCAAAGTGGGGCCATGTGCAAGCCAAATTTTTCTTCAGTTTTGATCATAGAGTAGTCCGGGTTGTTCTGACGAATTTGAGTTTCGTGTCCGATTTGGGTGATTCCAGTTGGAGGAGAACCCTAGCACCTAGCTTTAATGGAGAGCAAGAACCAGTGCCAAATATGGAGACTAGGCACTAGAAAATGAATATTACAAACTGTCCTCGGGTAAAATTCCAGAACCGACTAGTTGGACATGAAATGTCATAACTTTAGTTTGATGCTTCAATTGAACATTCCAATTTCTAAATAAAATAGATTCATAGAGGGACCAGAATGACGAATGATGCAGAATACATAGGCATTATACTGTGCAAGTATGTGAAATGCCATATGTAATAGTAACATGAAAAATATATGAAATGCAAAATATATAGCTGTGTTCATGAAACATAAATATGTTATGAAATATGAAAACGAACTGAAACGTGACCATGAACGTGAAATACAATATGTCATGAACATAATGTGCTAAGAATGCCCCTATTATAAGATAGTAAGTTATCGAACTCATATAATTGTAAAACCGCTTAAGACCGCTTATTGAATGACATGGCACTCTAAGAGGCGCGGGCGTGCACGATAAGATTTAAGATTCCGATATACACATTTATTCTGGTTCGCGCTTCAAAGACATTAGTACTTCTGTACTCTTATTAGTGCGATGATATTCTCTGACGTGTTTCTCGCACTTCTGATCGTGCTTCTACATTAATAGTACTTCTAGCATTTCGACAGTACTTCTATTTCGATTAGTGCGATGGCACTTCTCTCGCTTGCTTTGGCACTGCCAGCACGGCACCTCAAGATATAATTGCACTCCTGTACTTATTGTGCTATCCTACTCATTCAGACACGGCCTAGGCAATCTAACAATTATAAGGATAAGACTCGAATAATGAATAAGAATAAAGGGAATGAAGAGGTAAAGATCTGGAATGTACCACGGGTACCTCGTATATGTTCTGGTAAGCACTCCACGGTACCTCCAGATTTGCTCAGAAAATTCAGCTGCACCTCTCAGGTTTGCTCCATAGTACCTATGTGCACTTTCAGACAAGTAAAATCTCAGACCTACCGTACTTCCGTATAATGAACTGTAGTACATATGGGTACTTGTATACTAATAAACTCAGAATCCTACTCGAGTCCCACGATACGCTCGTTATAAGTATAAGTTCAGATAAGAAGAAACTCAGAATCCCGTGAGATCCGAATAAGTATAAGTCCAACAGTACCTACGGGTACTCTCGTATCGGTAAAACAAGTATAAGATCTGTAAGACAAGTATATGTTCCGTAATGAAAGTATAATTAAGATAAGTATATGCTCTGTAAGACAAGTATAAGATCGGAAATACAAGAATAAGTATAAGTCCTGTAGTACCTACGGGTACTTCTGTATAATGAACTGCTCAGAGTACCTACTTCAATTTTTTTTACCAAAGAAATATTCTCAGAGGGTACCTACGTACTTCAGATCCGAAATACAAGAATTAGCTCAGTAACGCAAGTATAAGTTCCGTAAGACCTCAAGATATGTCCGTGAATCCAAGAATAAGATCCAAATACAAGAATAAGATTCAAGTACAAGAATAAGCTTTTCTCGTGAATACCGTGATAAGAACCGTACGCCAAGATATGCTCAGAGTACAAGCACAAGATACAATGTATCTCCGTATAAATATAGTCTCCGACGCACTCCACGCACCATATCCGACACCCTCGTAGTACCTACGCACTCCGTATAAGCCCGGATAGGATAAACTTAGTACCTACGTACTTTATGAGTATAAGATAAGTTTGATATAAGCACAAGTGTGCTGCCTCTCGACATTTGAACAAGTAGTACTTTATGTCATTCGTATAAGAATAAGTTCTACAATACCAGTATACGTCCCGTAGTATCTATGTAGTACCTATGGGTACCTTCAAATAAATGTAAACTCCATAGTATAAGTATAAGCCCTATGGTATAAGCATAAGTTTTGTAAACTCCTACGGGAGGTCTGAGATAGATATAAGTACCAGTACGTGTATAAGTACCTCTGTATAAGCATAAGCTCAGAATCCAGCCTAGAGATCCGAACAAGTATAAGACAGACAAGCATGAGTACGTGATAAGTACCTCCGTCTAAGTATATGTATAAGTTCAACATCATATAAGGAATCCAGACAAGTATCGCATAGTCTGCATATCATTCGAGACTCAATAAGCATACCATACAAAATATATGTCCTACCTGAGATCGAAATAAGTATAAGCCGAGATAAGTATAAGTCCATGCATAAGTTCAAGACAAAGATTCGAGAAACAAGGATTAATAATAAGAATAAGTCCCCAAGTATAAGTAGAAAGATCCGAATGCTATAAGTATAAGATCCGAATAAGATTAAACCTGCTATGAGTATAAGATCCACATAAGAATAAGTTTGCTATAAGTGTAAGACCCAAGTAAGTATAAATTTGTTATAAGTATAAGTAAAAGTTCAGTCCCGCATACGAGAGATGTGCACAAGCATAAGTTTATTACAAGGATAATTATACATGTAATTGTGTTATATGAATTCAATGAAATTTTGATATCTCGGTTTTTGTTATATTAGTATGATTCCAAAGATGTTTCTGCTGTGTATCTCGTAGGAGGTTATAAGATTATGTTTCCCACTAAGCGTATTTAGCACGGGCCCTAATCCTGTAGGCATGGGGAGAAGACGTTAGCAAACATCTGCATACAGCTGGGCCAGCACACTAGTAGGGGTTCACTACATGTAGGTTCCATGCTCTGATTGTAAATGTAAAAGTACAAGCCAGGAATTGTAAATGGACTATGTGAAACAAATGTAGGCATATTTTGACTCATTATAAGATGTGGGCCATACCCACAAAATTCGCCTCGTCTATATAAAAAAAAAAAAAAAATCAGGTAAAGAGTCCCAGTATATGTTCTCGCACCCCGAAATCGGGGTGTGACACATTGAGCTTGGCAAAAAATCCAGTTCATCATGAAAGATCAAAGAATATTGATGTCAGGTTGAACTTCATTAGAGATATCAATGAGGGTTATGCTTTTTCCATAGAAAAGATAGTTATAACAGATAATCCCACTATATGTTGACTGAGCTATTGCCTATAGAAAGTTCAAGCATTGCTTGGACTTGGTGAATGTTCACATAGCATGAGGCCCTTTGGGGCATGGATGACAAGAAGTTGTTTTTTTATATCGATGGCTTTGGAAAATTCAAGTCAAGGTGGAGAATTGTTAAATGACTAGAATTTTGTGGCGACCCGAATTATGACCAAACTCGAAATATTTTGGGAGCTCGATTTGAAAGGAAATTTTTTGTGAGATCTGTGGTGGTGATGGAGAGTTAGGGTCGCAAGGCCTGAATAGGAACGACCCGGGTTTGGCCTTACGACCCTCACCCTCCTTCACCACCACAGATCTCACAAAAAATTCCCTTTCAAGTCGAGCTCCCAAAACATTTCAATATATATATATATATATATATTAGATGAGGTGTTCAGACAATCATACTTGAAAGCAAATGATCAATAAAAATGTCTTCATATTTGTGAAAATAGGTCACATTGGTCGAACCACGTAAATTTCTATGTAATTATTATTTTTTCTTGTTTATTCTCTTCTTATTTGTTGTTTATTTTACAACACTTATGTTGCATGTACAAGAACAATCATCTACTTGATATATATATTTTAGATGAGGGTGTCTAGGATTTTGAATCATGTACTTGAAAGCAACGATCAATAAAAATGTCTTCATATTTGTGAACATAGGTCACATTGGCTGAACCACGTAAATTTCTATGTACTTGTTATTTTTTCTTGTTTATTCTCTTCCTATTTGTTGGTTATTTTACAACACTTATGTTGCATGTACAAGAACAATCATCTACTTGTTTAGGGCTACACAGATGCTAATTGGGTAGGAAGTGTGAATAATAGAAAACCTACTTTTGGGTACTTCAATTTTATAAATGGTAACCTAGTTACTTGGAGGAGTAAAAAGCAAAAAGGTCACTAGGTCAAGTGTCGAGGCCGAGTTTTTGAGGAATGGCAAAGGCTCAGGTGGAACCCTTTCTGCCAAATAGTTACTTCAGCTTCGGCAATTGTTCAGGTCAATGATAAACTTATACTATGACAATAAAACTACTGAAATTTCTCAAAATCTTGTCCAACATGACAGCACAGAACATATAGAAGTGGATCGACATTTCATCAAACAGAACCTCGAAGGAGTTATCAAATTCCCATTTTCAAAAGACCAACTTCTTCATATACTCACAAAGGCAATTTTTAGCAAAGATTTCCACACGTCACTTGACAAGTTGGGCATTGAAGACATCTTTGCACCAACTTGAGGGGGAGTATTAGCGTGAGCCTTACAAATCATAGATTGAATGATTCTAGGAATTAATTTATTCCTTTTTGTGTTAATATCCCAATCGTTAAAATCATTTTTTGTTGACTTACCAATGTTAAGTCTAGCCTTGCTTTTGTATAAATGTTCACCATGTATATTGAAAGAAATACAGAGAAATAATTTTCTATATATTATCCCAAGTGCAAATGCATGGTCAGGTTTGTTTTTAAAGTTAGTCAGGTGAGTCGTTAGTACTAACTGATGAGTCTTAAACTCATCTATTTTTAATCCATTTTTCTGGCATGTTTTTAGTAGTTTCAGATCTATTTTTATGCCAAATTATGGAATATTCACCAACATTGTGTTTTGTAGGTTTTAATTGAAAAAAGAGATAATTACAAAAAAGTAGCAATTGTAGCATTCTCTGTTGCGACATAGTTTTTGTTTTTTGCGACAAAATTTCAAGTGCACTGTGAAGAACTATGTCACGTACTCCAGCAAACATAAGTCGCAACAAAGTTCGGGGCCGAACTCAAGGCTAAATAGAATTTCACATTACAAAGAGTTCTCTATCACAACATTGCTAAAGAAGAATGAAAAGAAGATTGTCGTGACACCCTTAACTCTGTCACGACAATGATCAAGGAAAATGGCAAAGGAACTTTGTAATCCTTCCTCTGTCGCAACATGGAAGGTTGAAGATTAATAAATGAATTCTGTTACGACAAAAGACAGCTCTGTCGTGACAGAAAATGGCAAGAATACAATATAAGTCAGCTGAGACAATTGTTTTTATGTTGCGACAAAGTTTTTAGCATGAAACCAGCTCAAGGAAGAATTTCTGTGGCAACAAAGAAAATCCTATCGTGACATTACATTCAAAATTCACAACAAAGAGCAACAAAATCTCTGTCGCGACAAAGATTATTTCTGTCGCAACAAACAAAACATGAGGGAGGTGAATTCTCTGTCGCGACAAGATATTGAAGAGCAACACAAGAGGAATAGCGACAAAGAAAATCTATGTTGCGACATAGTAAAGAATTGAAGGCAGAATCTCTGTCGCGACAAAGAAGTTTTATGTCGCGATAATAAAAGCTAGAGAATGATAGAATTCTATCGCGATAGAAGAAAATCCAGTCGTGAAAAAAATTGTATGAGAAATGAGATTAGCCAAGTCAAGATTGTCACAATAAAGATTTCTGTGTCGCAACAAATAGCTCAGCCAGCCACAAGGACCAGAGAAGAAAAGTCTGTCGTGACAAAAGAAAAGTCTGTCGCGACAGAAATTGTTAAGAAATCAAAGGAATCTTGTCATGACATAGAAAACTCTGTCGCGACAAAGTAGACAATCTGAAGAGAAAAAGGCTTGTCGAGATGAAGAAAATTATGTTGTGACAGTTTCCAGGGACAGGAGTGTATGAAGAGCTGGGTGCAATAATTTTGTGGCGCTACAAGAATAAGACTACTGGATAAAAAACACTATTGCAGCTGCATTATCAGAAAGTCTATCGCTGACGAGAATCTAGAGAAAGCAGAGAGCAAATTCTCTGCGGCAGAGAAAAGAAAGCTACAGCTTCACGGCAAAAACCTACAGCAAAGACCCGAACTTTGTAATGATAGAACTTTCTATATGCACATAATAAATGATCAATGGGCGAGAAATTTGGGATCCACAACAACGTGCGAGTGCGGCCTGACATTGGAAAATCTATAAATGACGCATCTGAGGCACTTTCTGCGAAGCTTGCGCAAATCTGGGAACTTACGGGTGATTGAAGACTCATTATATATTATTTTCTTTTATTATTTTTATTTTTCTTTTATTTTCCTTTTAGATTTAGTTTGAGCATAGTTTTTAGTTAGTTTTTCTTTTGATTTTCAGGGTTGATTAATGAGCTTGTGTAATTAGGCTTGAATTTGGAATTTCTTGTTGGCGCAGAAAAAAAGGAAAAAGAAAAAAAAAAAAGAAAAAAAAAATGAGAAAAAAGTGTTTCTCTTTTAATTCTTGTTTTGAAAAAAATGGAGTTTGAGGAAAATTTAAAGATTTAAATTTATTTCCAGTCGTTTACACTTCCGTTGGATTTTCCTAATCAATTAGTCGGAAGTATGAGTAGACTTCGGGTTTTGAAGGGTTGAGGCTCCCTACGGGAATGGGTTGATGATGATCGTCATTTTTCTGCACAAGTGGAAGAACGCCTTAGTTAGAATTCTTGAATTTATTTGATTGGTATTATTTCCAAATTTAATCATTCCCAGTACTAGTATCGTGTACCCAAGAAAGATATTGTATCTTTACTTTGATTTCAGGGAGGCCCTACATGACACGAGGAGATGGAGATCACGAGGTAGAGAGAGGCAGTAAATTCTTTATGGGTATGAGTGAGCCAGCCGCTTTGGAACTAATGAACTCTGAAAGATTACTTAGATAAATCACTAACTTACTCATGGTTTGAGGATAATTTGGTGAAATATTAGTTTAATCACTCAGGGGTTTTTCCTTTCTCTGATGAAAAGATTCTGATCCCGTGTTAGCAAGGATCTAATCAAGGAAATGGAGAATTTCATCAGTATTGAAGGATGAGGTACCATCTAAATTGGAGAAGACTTGTAATATCCTGTCTATGGGGGTAAGAATTCTCAGGTCTAAGATCACGAACAAAAATCTTGAAAAGGAAAAATATTCAAATCTTAGAAAGAGAATTATATCTTCCAAGTAGCTGATTAGATTCATTAGTTAAAAATGAACATGAATATCTAATTAGTGAAAGGTATGGTTGAGGGAGAAATCCAAACTATACCATAATGCATCTTTGACAAATTCAGCTTTCCAACTTATGGCTTAGCTAAGATTCAAAATGATGTAGAAATTGACAATTATTCATTGATCTATGTTCTAGTGTTGTCTCACTCAGTGAACTCTCAACTCTATTCTTATTAATATTTTATGTACACTAGTGAATTTACTTTAGTATTATTTTATTTGTTTTCCAATCATCTTAATATTGGAGTTCAAATAGTAAGGATCTTGAGTTGTTGGAGTAGTTGATTTTATGATTCAAACTCAATCCTCATGGGAACGATATCTGGACTTAATGAAAATTCAATTTTATTACTTATTGCAATACATTGCACTTGCGGTGATTAAGACCAATCAAAATCTTTAATGAATCCGGAGTTGCAAAAATGACAAACATATAAATTTGCACAATACATTTAGGCGCAACAGGTGCTGAATTAATAGATTTAGCAGGTTGATAGTAGCCTTGGTAAGCAATCCCATAAATTTGTTTATATATAATCTTGTTTGTTCACTGGTCAATCTATATCACATTTTAGTCGAACAAGTTTTTGGCATTGTCGTCAGAGACTTTATTTAGTCCTTGGTAGCAAAGTCATAACTTTGTTGTACAGTTTGGTTTATATACAAAAAAAGGTCAACAAGTTTTTGATGTCGTTTAGGGGACTTTATTTTAATCGCGATAGCGAGTCATGGCCTTTGTTTATACGATTTGGTCTATATATAGAAAAATGCTAATCCAGGTTTGCCTGGCATATAGACCTAGCTGTGCAAGCAAAGTTGACCTCTTACCAGGGCTTTTCAGAGAGAACGATTATTCCGCCTTTTTGGAAACTTTCACTTTTACTCTCTTGAAGAGTTATACTATTTTCATTTTCTTTTTGTTGATTTTTTTTTTTTTTTGAGATATTTAGAACGAAGATCGAGGGGACCTCAATTTATGGCCTCCTCTCACCACCAGATTTCGATACTAATATGGTTTTGATTCTAACTGTGATTATGATTATGATTTTAATTTGGATTCCTAATATAATTATTTTAGCCATTATCTATACAATATTATCTGCTAGTATATATTTATATTATTTTATTTTATTTTATTTTATTTTTGAAAACAATAACACATTAGTCGTAAATCAAACTTTTTTGAAAAACAAAATCCTTCTTTATGCATTAAAATAGAATTTTACAACAATTAACCTTTTGTTTTCAGTCATATTCAACAACATAAATATATAAAAAAATTACCAAATCGAACATAAACACCTGCAAGAGATCTGTTAGGAATTTAATCATTGAGAAGAATACATAAATATTCATGGAAAATCATACCTTCTCAAACCATGCTTTCGTAACACATAATAGAAATCCATTGTGTAAATAAAATCTAATATTTATATAAACATCGTGCCTAGATCTTGGACTATATGATTTTTGCATGCATAATAGTTTTGGAAAAAAGTGTACCTTGATCCTTTACAAAGACTTGATAAACATCATTAATGTTGATGAGGCAAATAGAGGACCGATTTCTATAATTGTTCCTTTGATATCACACAAACCATCATTAATGTGCACTATTAACATAACTTTCTGATAGAATTTTGATGTTTATTATTAAACAATTATTATTAATAATAGGGATATGACAAGTGGACCATAAAATAAAATCTCACAATTTAAAATAGTTTGAAATTTATGGATTCTTATTGCGGACTAAATATTTATATTTGATGAATTAAACTAATTAAGCATGAATTTAAAGTAGTAAATAAAAATTTATTGTTTCAATATATATTTCTTTTTCTTTTATATTTTTTTCATACATTTTCCCTCAATATTTCTTGGAACCAAAACTTTATAACAATTAAAATAACTTTGAAAAATAGGATTCTTTGCATAAACCATGGCTTGTTTAAGACGAGGGAATCTTCGCGGACATTAGTCCTTCATCGGATCCATCAAATATTCACACGCGCACACACGAGTAAAACAACCTAGGATCTCACACACTAACTTAAAGTGACCTGCTCTCATACCAATTGACAAAAAATAAGTGTGTGAACAGCTAAGCTTGTAGTTCTTGATGTTGGGGTACACGTGTGGATCGTTGAACTTTTAGTGTGGATGCCTAAACTCTCCCCTATGCCTGAGATGTAAGATGCATGCAAACATACGTAGCACACAATCTTTTTGCGTGGTTTGTATTTGCCTACGTCCACGAGGGTTATGCCTGGAATGTGGTTTCCACTAATTTACAGTTCAAGGCTTACAATTAGTCTTATGTGATCTGAAACTCCTTGTCTGGGATGAACCTTCATGAAACCTAATTACTCATAGTGGAATACAGAATGAACTCCTTCATTCCCCTCTTAAAAAGCATTGAATACCCATAACTCACATTATATTAAATATAAGATGAAGGAAATCAAGAACATCATCTAAGAGATTACATAATATTATTTTCCATAACCCACATTATATTGAATATAAGATGAAGAAAATAAAGAACATCATCTAAGAGACTAGATAATATTATTTTTTGGAAAATAAGATTACATAATGTTATTTTTTTAAAAGAAGATTAGATAATGTTTTTTTTTTTTTTTTTCAAGGGAGATTAGATATTATTAAATTTTAGTTGATTACAGATGAAAATAATATGACTATTTTAAATGGTGCCAAAGTGGAATGTGACGCCCCAAATCTGGGGTCATTTTTTATTTTTTGATTCTTGGACAAGTCTAGTGAGCGAATCTACGTCGCGAAAGAAGTCTGTGCTGCGGTTCCTGATGCGTGAAGCGAGCCCGGAACTGCCGTCGCGAGCACCGGCATTGTCAGCCATGGCTTCAAGCCACTTGTCTTGTCTTGCGCATAAGGCACTATCACCACACCTAGGCGCCTTTGTCTATGTGCCCCTGATGTCTTTGTCATTTGCGTGCCAGACCACTGTCGTGCCGGCTCCCATGTCGACACAAGCCCCGCGTAGGGCTTCCGACTTTACATCGCGACAATGTCGAATGCCAACATGGGAACCTTTGTCACTATCAAATGCGCCCTAACCGTGACGAAGAATTCTCTGTGCGACATAATTCCCTGTGCATCACGCCAACCCTATCATCGCGCGGATCAGTCGCCGCCTTTGCATTCCTATCGTGCACTTCGACTATAAGTGATAGAGCACACGTGTCATGGCCACCTTTGTCCACTGAGATCACACCTGTCTGCGGAAGAAGCTGCTACACCTACATTCTTTCATCGACATAATTTGCTATGTCACGACATAATTCTCTGTCGTGGCCAACCTCAAGCCATAACTAATCTTTCTGTCGCAATAAGAAAGAAGCTTTGACTGGCGACTATATGCAACCCTAAAAATTCCTTGTCGCTGAGACATGGGAACCTCAAGCCCCGTCTAAGTCTATCACAACAGAGAATTATCTATCGCAACAAAATTCCCTACCCGAAGCAGCGACTGCATCATTGCACATCAAAGTACATCGCGATCATTTGCTTTGTACGGCCGGGCGCACAGCTGCCTCCTCTACGTCATGGCGGCTATCGCGACCTAGAAATCCTTTATCACGATAGAAATTCTCCCGATTCTAGCCAACTTTGTCACGACATAAAAATATTCTATCGCGACACAAGAACCCTGTCGCGACATAGAACTCGGCCTTAGCCTGACCTCTGTTCGCGACCCTAAAAAATGTTTTGTCATGACACGACCTAAAAATGTTTGTCATGACACGAGGCCACGGTCTTGACGCGGCTGCAAGACATGCCCGGGCACCGCTTGCTGTTGGCTTCCGCCCGGCATTCTGTAAGAACACTTTGCAGTCTACACTTAGAACGCGCGATCTCGTGGCGCCACCGAGCCAAGCTCTATTCGACCTTGCTGTTTCTTGCCTTGGCGTCTCCGGTCGACGAAGGACCCTGCGCCGCTGAACATTGTCGCGACGAAGGCCAAAAGCATTGCCGCGGCAAGGAGGATTACAATGTGACGCAAAACTGAAAGAAAACAGCTCTATATTGACGAAAGCCCTTGGACCGATGGCGAGTCTATGAACCAATATTGACGGAGAGCTTGTATTGCGGGCGGGCTAAAAGCTTTACCTTGACGAACCGAAAATGGGGTAGCCTCTCTGTATTTTCTTGCATCTCCGCCCGCCTTTTTCCACTGCTCTACACCCCTAAATTCGATATCCACTTTCAACCTTTTATCTCAAAGATAACATGAAACTTACAAGGCTCTCACTTTGCCCAGGCTTCCTTATTAATCACACAAAATGAGTTTGGTACAGCTTTGTTCTTTTAAATAAATAGAAGCCCCGGATAAAGTACCTCGGGAACTATGAGCGCGGATAAATATCTGCATAGTACAAGTAGCCATTGAAGATTTCAATGTGACTAAACAACCCCTAACTTTAGAGGGAGGTGAATTTGGTTTCCATAAAACTTTTACGCCTGATAACAATGATCTTTAATTTAAATGCAGCCAACAATAAATTAGAATAAGGATGAAAGAACGAACCAATTTGTAGTGGTTCGACACAACCTTGCCTCGTCCACTTCTCCTCAACCTTCAACCGGTGAAGGTTCACTGATGTCAAGCTCAACAGAGCTTCTTTCTTTACACTTGGATTATGGCTCGATGAGCTTCTCTTGTGTACTTGGATTCAAGCTCAATCCCGAACAGATTACGCCAGTTTTGGCTCCAATGGGCTCCTAGCAATTTCTTCAAGCTAGCACGCGACTTTCTCATATAAACTAACACGAGATGCTCTCAAGCTTTTCAAGATCTTTCCGCCCTAGCTTTCAAAGCTTTAGTGATGAACACAAAGGTGCACTCTATAAAATATGAAAATGCTGTGAATCACGCTCCACACAAACTGGATTTGAGAACTAATACACAAGAGAAAAAAATGGTGAAACAGTGCGTTTGTTTTACAAATGATCCCACTCTATTCTAAAATTGGGATTTTATGGTTTCTTCCGCGACAGCGTTCTGGTGGTTTCCACGAGCCGACCGCTGTTTGCTAATTCGTTTGTTCACTATCAGTTTCTTGTTCATAGCCCCGTTCACTAAGTCGTTTGCATTTACTAGCCCAGTTGAATCTTATTCGTGGCATATTCACTGGTCGTTTAATGAGATTCAACTTTGTTCACATATCGAATACGTTCACCGTATCAATCAGCATTTCACTACTCTCTATTTTCTATATTATCTGATAACCAGTTTTTCTTCATCATTTTTAGATTTGTTTAATCTAAAGTTTTATCTGCCATTTTCAAAAAGATATGCAATTTTTGGATTTGAAAACTAGGTTTTATAAGTAATATGAAGATTCAGCGAAGTAATGTCTCAAAGGTACCGATAATTCCCGCTACGCCAGATTCTAGTATCAAAGTCTTCACTTCATGCCAGGCTTGGAATCTTGGTTACTTCCTGTCTTCCCGATTTCTCTTTGATTTGAGTGAACTATTTCAGTGCCGTCAACTTCATCATTGTCATCACTACAACGGCGTATCTTCATTTGATGCCGATCAATTTTTCATTATCCTCAACTCAATTTAACCCATTGTAGCTTCAGCATAACCTTGGTTTGTTATCATCAAAATCTCGCGCGAAGGTATCCTTTGAGGCTATAATCTCACTTTGATGATGATGACCTTGAACATCAGGAAGGCGAAATCCTCCCTCAAACCAATGATTAAATAATTGCATAATATAAATTTTTTAACCAATTCAAACACATGCAATTGACATTTAACATAAGACAAACATCACAGAATAAATATAAATGTGGCATTCTATTTTTACTTGATGCATATCTTTCTCCACCTTTATTTATATCATTTCTCATAATTTTCTTACTTGATGTATATCCTTGGTATATCCTTTCTGATATATCATTTCTCATTTAACTCCTAGATACATATTTTCTCCCCCTATGGCAACATAAAAGAAGCAAGGAACTTTAGACGCAAAATTATCTCCCCTTTGAAGTACAATTAAATGAGTTAAGTTTGAGCCGCAAATATTTTTCAAGCAATATTGGCTTTACTTGAGTCATTCAAACAATTTTCGCAAGGAATAACTCTAGTGTCTTCTAATATTGACAAATTGATTCTCATTTTAGAGAGGCTTGTGAAAATATCTGCCATACTTAGGGTTGATCATCGGTTAACAAAATCAAGTGTAATATCTCCATTTTGTGCATGATCTCTAAGAAATGATGTCTAATCTCTATGCTTGGATTTCTAGAGTGTTACAGGGATTCTTTGATATGCTAATAGCACCAATGATTTGTCACATTTCTTAATAGAACATGAGAATATGTCAATCTAAAATCACTAGTATTTCATCCCGAATCTTTAATGCATCCTAACCACTAGCGGCAATGTATTGTTGGCAGTTGACAAGGCTGTCAATTTTATTTCTTGCTATGCAAGACACAAGTGGTGACTTCGAAGAAAATGACAGCATTTCACTGGTGCTTTTTCTATCAATTTTGCAATACCCGAAATAGACGCATCCAAGTAACCATATCCAATTCAGTATCATTTTGGATACCGCGAGACCAACCTAAACCATTTCAAATACCTGAAACTCATTCTTTGCTGCATTCAGATGAGATTCTTTAGGACATACTTGAAATCTAGCACATAAGCATGCACACTTTATACATGTCATCACACAGGTCCCTTACAGCCGTTAAGTACAACAAAGAACCAATCATGCCTCTATATTTAGTTTGGTCAGCCGGACTTACCCTTTTCATCATGTCTAACTTGATGAATCAGCCATGGTGTGTTCTAGCATACTACTTCTTCCAAATTGAACTTTTTTGAGAGATCTCTTATGTGCTGGCGGTTATGAATGTTCCCTCACGCCAGGTTGTTTTGATTTGAAGACCAGAAAGAAGTTGAGCTCTCATCGCCACTCATCTCAATTCACTATGCATAGACTTGTGGAGATTCTTCACAAAGTGAAACATTAGTAGCATGAAATATTATATCATCAACATAGATTTAGACAATAGAATGTCATTTTCTCTTGACAATGAACAGAGTTGTATCAATTTGCCATTTTGATACTAAATCTGAAATTTTCAACCTTTCCTTCCCAAGCTGTAGGTCCTTGTTTTCCGCCCGCAAAGTGCCTTTTTGAGTTTAAAAAACATGATTAGAAGTGAAACTTCCCAAACTTGAGAGGGTTACATTCAGCATATACTTCTTCATTTGTAAACCATTTAAAAAACACACCATCCGACACACGATATAAAATAGGAAATTTTTTGTGACAAGCAAAAGCAAGTAATATTCTTGCAGCTTCTGGTAATCTAGCTACCAGAACAAAATTATATTCGTAGTCAATTCCTCATTGTTGATTATACCAGACCCACTAATCTTGCTTATTTCTAATGATTAGCCATTTCATCATTTTGTTTCTATACACCATTTTGTGCAACAGCACTTTGATCATTTAGCCTAGGTACTAACTCTCCAAAACCATTTCTTTCAAATTGATTGAGTTCTTCTTGTGATACCCAATATTCTGTCTACTATCATTTAACTTCTTGGGGTTAATTGAGAATAAAAGCAAGGTTATTACAGGCATAAACCTAGAGAGATCTAGTCCTTGATTGAAGGATTACCTATAATTTGATCTTGCATGGATGATTGTGTTAATTTCCATTCTTTTGAAGTTCTTGACTAAGATTCTCCCTTGCTCGAAGAGTTGAGCGGTGGGGGGATGAGCAAAGGGTGATTTGCTTCCTTCGCTTTGAGATAAATCTCCTCTTCTTGTTACGATGAACATCTCATCAGGTACAATCTTTCCATGGAGGGTCAAACCTACATCATCATTAACACTTTCTCTTTCTTTCGAGGCTGATTGGGTCATCAAATATATGGACCGGACTCTCTACGACCATTGTCTTTTTTATTTGAACTCTATAGGCTTATAGATGAAAATAGCTAAGAAATATCAACATTAGATTTTGCATCAATTTTCAGTTCATCTTAGTATTTAAAATAAAGTATTTAAATTTTAAAAACTTTGAAATAGCTAATGTTGGGTTTCTTGTTTTAAGTTCACTCTGGGGTTTGTCCAAAGAAGAACTAAATAAAACTCTATTCTACAATATATGACATGAAATGTCAGCAGCTTTAGCCCAAAATAATTTGGCAAATTGTTTTCATGAAGAATAGTTCTTGCCATTTCTTACAAGGTTCTATTTTCTTTAAACAACCATTTTGTTGGGAGTTCTGAGCTGAGAAAATGTATGTTCAATTTGCCTCATCACCAAAAACTCTCAATTCAACATTACAAAATTCTCTTCAGCCGAAATTCTACTCCTTATACGAAAAATGATAAAACCTTTCATTTTTGAATTTTTCTACAAAGAAGTTTTGAAAACTCATGGAAGACATCGTTTTTGTGGCCCAAAGCAAGACCCGTATGCTCTACAGAGGGAGTAATCACAATAAAAAAATGCATATGACCTCTAGGCTAGGCGATCTATAGAGATTAATGATCACCTCTCAGAAGAAGCTCAAAGGATCTTGATGTGAAATAAATTTTGTTTTTTAAAGATGTTTTTATTTGCTCCCATTTGGCCCTTCACTGAAACTTTTGTCTTTTTCAAAGATTTTGGAAGGCCTACATTTCAGATTCCATTTTTTGTTGAGTTGTGTAATGAAGTTGTAATTGCATGTCCCACGATACTCTCTATGCCACAACTAGCTCTCATCATCTGTGCAGAAAACTTATCTAATACTTGACCTTCATATTTGAAAATATCAACTTCATTATCATTGTTTTTCATTTTCTATAAGCCCCAGAAGATGATTTTATCACATTTTGAGAATCCATAAATAATACAATGAGAAGATTCAAAAATCACTTTAAAACCTTTGTCCTAAAGTTGAATAATCGTAAAGTCATGTTTCAAACCATCAACAAACAAAACATTACTAATATAAGAGATAAAGAAGTTATTATCTATAGAACCATGTCCAATGATTCTACCTTTCCCATTATCTCCCAAAATTACGTGTCCTCTTTTCTCCATGTAGGAAAGCAGAAAACTTTGACTCATCTCGGTCATTGTCTTGAGCAACCATAGCTGATGAAACCATTTCTGCATCTTTGATCCCTAAGAAATAAGAAGATTTAGGTACTAATCTTTTTGGGTCATAGTGATTAACCTTTGATTTTTCAACCTGATCTTCTTTAACAGAAGTTGATGCCTTTGGGATCGAAAGGACAAGTACTACTAATGTCTCCTCTACTCTACCACAAAAATTGCATATGGTTGATGAACTTTCCATATGGATTCTTTATGACAAAGCTTGGATTTTGAATATTTTCATTCTTTGAGTTTTGTATCCTAGCCACATCAAACACATTTTGGCTTACCTAGAAT
This sequence comes from Tetrastigma voinierianum, assembly GCA_016808115.1. Classification (NCBI taxonomy): domain Eukaryota; kingdom Viridiplantae; phylum Streptophyta; class Magnoliopsida; order Vitales; family Vitaceae; genus Tetrastigma; species Tetrastigma voinierianum. The sequence continues at coordinate 426,509 of JAEQBH010001140.1, forward strand.
CATACCACAAAAGCCTTTTGTCCACCTGCAAGAGGTGATGAGAGTGGGGAATCTACCAACAGGTAATTCTTTTGGTGGTTCCTCATTTCACCACCTTACAAAAATTTTGGAAGCTTCGGCGAAGAGTGCTGTGGTTCCATCAGGTTCAGCGCTGAGAGCAAAGATTTTCTTTCTTAAAGTGAGGTGTTGTTTCACCAAACTTACTCGAAACTATAAAGTAATTCATCATGATACAAAACTAACTTCATCATCCTTCGAATCTGAGAATCGAACTTACCTTATATTGATCTTCAAAGCCATGAAGCACATGTTAGCTTAAAATTCATTCTCATAGCACCAAATATGGGATGGAGTCTTAGGCACGACTCCATGTTTACCATCATAGCTCTTCTCTTTTTCTTTCTTGGCTTTGTGGGACGATATGACTGATATGACCGGTTTCTTGCATTTGTAGCAAGTTGCTTCTTTGGCTTCTGCCTCTATTTTATTTTTCTTTATGCTTTTGAAGGAACGCTGGCCTTTCTTGCCGAATTCGCTTCACTTTTGCCGTCCCTCAAAGTTTTCCACCGGCTTGTTTTCATCATAATTTTGCATTCTGTACATTGAGGGCGATATCATCTTCCATGTTCTTGAAACTTTGCTTCCTCAATGACTTTTTCTTCTTGAGCTTTGAGCACTTAATGCTTTTCTTTGCTTTCCTCTTGCATTTCTTCTACGTCTTGCAATCTTCATTTCATAAGTCATCAAAGAACCTCAATTCCTCAAGAGGTAGCTATTTGATTCTTCTTCCTCGATAGCTTCGATTTTGAATTCCATTTGGGGTAGGCATCTTAGAATTTTGATCTGCTTATCTTACGACCCTACTTACCCTCTCCCCAAACCTTTAAGACAAGCTCTGCAACATCTGTAAACCTAGTAAGCTATCTCTTAATAGATTCATTAGGTTTCATTTGAACCTTTTCTGTCATTTCAAGAATTCTGCTTTAGAATCTTTGACTTAGGTGGTTCATATGAGTAATTTCTAGTATTCTCCAAATCTCATGGATTTGGTATTAATTCTGTTATCTACTCAATTTCTATCCTAGCACGACCACAGGAATATAAATGATACTAAATTTAATTGAAATTTTTCTCTTTTCTTCTTACGTTACTATATTTATGAGTTTTCTTCTGTATTTTCTCCATCAACATCTTTGTGGGAAAATTAACCAAATAAGATTATTTTCATGCCAAATCCAAGAATTCATCTTCAAGTCATTTGTTTTCAAAATTGATAATCGGACCAAGCAAAGAGGGTGGTTTATTGATGGGAAAACTTTCGGCATGAAAAGAGCTTGTGCTAGTTTTGGTGCCCCAGATCATTTTGCTGAGGCAGTTGATCTTGAAATGGATCAAGAGGCCTGGCTGCGATACCAGTTGAAATTCAATATGACTAAGCAACTAACAGAGGGGGTGGTGGTTTTCTCAAAAAACTTTTTAACACAATAACAGTAAATCATAATTTAAATGCAGCATAATTGTTAAAGAGATAAGGAGATGAAAGCCAAAACCGGTATAGTGATTTCGGCTACAACCTTTCGTCCGCTTCTCACTCAACCTTCAGCCGGTGGGGTTCCACTGATGTCAGCCTGGCAGAATTTTCTTTCTTTGCTTGGTTATGGCTCCAATAGGCACCTCTTCCAAGCTATGCACACTTGAAGTTCCAGCTCCCGATCCAGAGCTTGATTACATAGATTTGGAGCCAGCCAGGCTCCTGCAATTTCTTCAGCTACACTTGAGCTTTCTCATGAGCGCAAGAGATGCTCTGGCTTTCAGATCTTTCAGTACAACTCTAGCATTAAGACCTGGTACTCTAAAACCTCCTTTGCAAATGTAATGAATGCGCACAAACTTGGTTTGAGAACTATTACACAGAAAAAAGATGGTTGAGAGCAGTGCATTTGTTTTTACCGGAATGGTCTACCCACCGCTCTATTTTATGAAGTGGGATTACTGGGCTTACTATTCTTGAACTTTTATTCATACAGTGTTTTTCTTATATTAAAAGCTCAACGGTTTTCTGCTTCAATTCCTGACATTGTTAATGATGATTTTCTTGTTATAACTTTGTTCACTAGCGGTTTAATCTGCATTCATGACCTTTGTTACTCTAAGTCGTGGTGATGCTGTTCACACTTTCATCGAATAAATATTCTAATATATCTTATTTGTATTCCACCCTCTCACGTGCACTAATGATGGGTTTTTCTCTTTAAATGTTGTTTAATTATTTAATCACGAGGTTTTTAAATACCTAAACCATGTTTTCAAAAGTCCTTATAAATTTTGGTTTAAAATCGAGGTTGAAGTGATGCAGCGGATAAATGATGATATCTGAGGTACACCCAATGCATTCACCTTATGAATTCCTAAGCTATCAAATCTTTTTATTTCATGCTGAGCTTGGAATCTTGGTTACCCAATCATCTTGGTTCAACTGGTTGGGATGAACTTCATTTTTTTCAAGTGGCGGTCAAACTTCATCATTTGTCATCTTTAACATGTTATCTTCAACGATTGGCGGTCAGTTTCAAACGCATCCACTCAACTCAATTTTAACCATTGATATTCAATAACGCGTGCGGTTTTGGTACATCGCGTGAAATCTCAGCGGTATCATGACTATGACCATTCATGGCCCGCTTTTTCACAACTTCACGAGACTCGCTGGATGCGTTTTTCATCCCCGGTGTACCTCCACTACCTAAAAATATTTTCCAGCCAGGTGAAGCGATACCAATAGATGAATTCTTCTACAAGGGCTACTCCCAACTAAATTACCTGAAACATTAGCAAACACACACATTCAAGTAAATGATGCACATTACTACTCGAATGACTACATGTCATGCCTTATGTCTCGAGTCTGTAAACTCCTCATAAATTTTGCCATGTATTGTTTTTCAAACTCAGAAAATTTTGTTTTAGCCTAAATTGATAATCTAAGTCATCATTAGGTTGTATAAGAGATGTAAAAATTTGCGGACAACCCTCCGATATAATTTATTGGACATACTCTGAAAGAAAACGATAGTGAACATACTCGATATAATTTATTTTTGGACAACCCCTCCAATAAACTTTTATTGGACCTCTTTCTGATATAATTCATTCCAAAACCCATGTCATGCACTCCACACCGTTTCACGCGATGTCCCCATGCATATGAAATGTGGAATGTCATTTCATGAATAATTATATTTTCTACATATAATTTATATCATCATAACTTTCATGTTAATACATCAAATAAGCATATATCAAACCTTGATTTTCCACTGTCATGGCATGCTATTCATATTTCTAGCAATAACACCACAAAACGACACCTGATCATAAATCAGTCCCCAAACTACCCAGCAGGTCCAAAATTCTAGTGTTTAGTCCCCAAATCTTGGGACTAAATAGCACGGCCACTCACGGCCCAAAGAAAACCCATGCCATTTAATTGGCACCAAAGTAGGAGAAAAACCCCTACCTCTCGGAGTTTGGTGAAAACCCTGGATTCTTGTACCCAAGCAAAGCTCTCGTCACGTAGATGAACTTTTCCTCTTGCTCCGACGAAAACCGACGACCCGATCTCCGGGAATCCTAGAGAGATGGTGGAGCTTCTCACTCATCTTTTCTTCTTTCTTTTCTTTTTCTTTTCCTTCTCACGAGATTGTTCGACTTGGATTCAGTGGAAATTTCCTCCACGCTTCTCCCTTGCCACATGTCTCGCTTCTCATTGGCTTTCTTTCTAAAACATCACGCCATCCAAAGACTTGGATTTCCTTTCTCTGAGGACTTGACACATAGCCTCCGTAGTCGCCTTAGACTTTATTTTGTTTTGACTTATCTCTCCAGATTTGACACATGGCTCTGGCTAAATTATTCGACCCGAATATCATGTATTGCCATTTTTATTCACCTTGAAAAAGCGTGAAATTCAAACCATCTCGAGATCAGCGAAACTTCGACTAGGTAACTAGATTTCGTGAGACGATTCCAACAGTGAAGTCCATTTCATCATCGATATCTAGAAAAATTCCAGGTTTTCAACCGAAATTACTCTGTTACCATTTTTCAGAAAAAATAAATTTTTCCCGAGGTTTTTACATTCTTCCCCCCTTAAAAGAATTTCGTCCTGAAATTCCACACACATACACATCTAATCACATGCATATCTCACGGAGGTGTACACCGCCACGTGCGTATAAGCTAATGTTTCATTTCACCAATGAATAACCATTTGTAATTATTGAACAGATGGTGTTTGCGTGGTATCTGTGCCCATGTTGCTCTCTGCTCCTCGAGTGTTGCACAACATTTTCACTAGCCTCACGGTCTTGCACCCAAAACTTTGATCAGTATCATGATGCGCAGGTCCTCCTCGAAGGTCCCATCTTTATCAGCAATAATCTCTCCCAATCCACTACATGAAATTTGGATCTGGAGTATATAGAGACATGGAGACATATTACCTCATGGACACACGTCGCTCGGTGGTAATGCCAACCAATACATAGCGCCACCTCTCGGGTATCTCAGGGCTGTTCCCGCCAGAGACGGCCTCGGCTTGCCAAACCTAACCATCTGTAGGCATCGCAGCCCGAGAAAATGCTGGAGTCACCCACCTCGAACTCAGAGGTTGGCCAGCGTCATCGACTTAGCTTTTAAATCGGCTCAGCTATAAGAGAACATTTAAGTCATCAGACCCACAAAATTCTGTGAGGTGTCTACAATTAAATGGGACTAGTGATGGACCTCTCTCCCCACCCTGCATCCAACAAATGGGGATCGAGCATTTACTCCCATATAAAGCCTCATAGGGTGCGCATGTGTATACTCGCTGATAAGCATTTGTTGTAGGCGAATTCACTTAGGAGTAAAGTCTTTCTCGGCTACCCTTAAAGATCTAGAACACATGCTTGTTGCATGTCCTCTAAAGCTGTATGGTCATCTTTCTCGATTGACCATGCATGCATGGATGAAAAGCGGTATTGATCATCAAGCTTTGTGTCCCATGGCCTTAAAAACTCTTTCAAAAGTATCCGTAAACTGGGATCCATGTGCGATGCTATGGTTATTTGGTACTCCATGTATTTGGACGTCTCCTCAGAATATACAAATTGGAAAGAATTCTCTGATGTGAAGGTCATCCTCTTTGCTAGAAAATCTTGTAGGCTTGTTGGCCAGATCCTATCACCCCAGCCACCATCCCATTACCTCAGCGGTGTCAGTAGTAAAGTAATTGCTTCAAAGTCCATCATGGCGTGCTCCTGCTTCCGCTCGACTGCACTTCGAAAATTTGAGTGCCTAACTTACGATTACTCCGGCGGCACCTGTGGCATAGCGAGGACGTGATCGTACAAATTCCCCGATGTGTCTCCTTCATTCGACTCGATGTGTGGCGCGGCGAAGATCCACGGTACATCTTCGTGCGCTTTGGATGCCTGACAAATGGAAATAATTATTTGGAACTCCTTTGGGGATCTCCTCTACAAGTTTGTCCAGTGGGCTCATAACCCATCCCATCACGAAGACTATCTGCTGTGAATAGCCCGACCTTATTAATAATGCATTGTGCTGGTCTCTAATGGATACTATCTTTTTGCATCTTGCCCCCTGGGACTCAATCCTCTGCTGTTAAAGGTGGCGTAAGCCATAAACTCTTAACATGGGCGATCAACATGTTGTAGTCTGGCGTCATGATCTAGGCATACGCCATTCCCGAGCTGTTAACTGCGTGCCCAGACATCGGAGTTGGATCGCCATTACGCGTTTGCATGCGGGGTGACGTGAAGTGATCAATCCTCCGGCACACCACGATCCGCCATTGTTGCCTCGTATTGGTCTTCTTTGTGTGAGCGCCATCGCCCCAGGACTCTTGAAGTTGAAAAATCTTCCAGCGCTACCCATATAGGTAATTGGCATGGCTTTGCGAGAAAGACTATGGGTATGACTCGTATCTTGGGGTATTATTTCGTGATTCTTGATACGAGAACCATAAGCTACTGCCCTCCCGATTTACATCAAAACATATCACTGTTTCGTCCTTTGAGGCATCAAGTGCATGGTAGTGCACCTTGTCCACTGTTCGGGACTATGAAATAAGTACGAAGTAAGCCTCCTTTTCAAATTCTGGAATGCCCTTTCACGTGGGTCATGCCACTCAGGCTTGACCTCCTTAAGGTCGGTTCTTTATCATAGGTGCTACTAATTTGGAAATCCTCGATGAACCTCTGTAGTACCATAGAATCTGGCTGTATCTAGGAGGAGCTTACTTTGACTCTCCCCAACTCACTTTTGACCTCCCGATCTTCGGGGGTCTTTGACACCACAGGAAGGCGAAGCTGCAGGCGTATCTAGAATTTCAACTCTCAGCAAGGCCAATTATCATTTGCTAAACTTGGCATACAACTTATGGCCTCTCAAAGTCTGTAGAACGACCCTCAAATGGTCCTTATGCTCCTCCTCATACTTGGAGTAGATCAAAATTTTGTCAACGAATACCACAACAAACTTATCCAAATAGGTTAGATACGCACATTGCATGAGATCCACATGGTGTTTGTTGGTGCATTCGTCAATACGAAGGCATCCTTTGTGAACTCGAAATGCCCATCTCTTAGAGTACAAATGTTGTCTTAGGGATATCTGGCTCCTAACTCTTAACCAATGATAACCAGTGTGAAGGTCTATCTTGGAGTAGACTTCGCACACTAGGTTCTGATCAAACAGTCATCAATCCTTTCATTAATGGATACGATTCTTGATCGTAACCTGTTATTTATCGATAGTGCATAATTAAGAAAAGTCTTGTCTTTCTTCTTAGTAAATAGAACTGGAGCGCTCCATGGTGAAGAGCTTGGTCTAATAAAACCCTTGTCCAATAATTCATGCAGTTGGACCTTGAGTTCACAATAACTCCACGGCGCCGTCTATGGGACCATAGAAATAGGCCCGAAGTACCATGGTGCAACTCCCGTCTGAGGAAATACATATCCCTCTGGGGAGGTAATTGATAACTCATTGGGAAAAAACATCCTCATCTCAAACTACGGGGCGGATCCCGAGTTCTATCTCACCTCGTCCTCGAGGTAAGGCTTCTTTAGCCCGACCGTATTGCCAGTTCCGTTTGGGTCGTACGGTCTGCGGGTAAACATCTTGCTTGTTCGCAGAATGTAACATGAATCTTTGAGTCTTGTGTGGCAGGCGGTAACCCTTCTACATTCACAATCAATGACGACTCGATGAGCCGTCCAACCGATCAAACCGAGGATGACATCAAACTCGGCATAGTCCGTGACCCTCAGTCTAAGGTGGGTAGAATCCAAAGATGTCTCACAACTTCGCAGCCCCGACATATCATATCCACACTCACCTAGTTCCTAGGGAGGGACTTCCATACAATGGCTTTCAAGGTCTCAACCTCTAAGCCCCGATTCTCTCACATATGATTTTATGATAAACAGATACGATGCACTAGATTAAGCAAATATCCTTGCCATAGGCGAGATAGTAAACATAACCTATATAACTAAGCCAGTCTGGCAGCTCGGTCGGGTGGTACAACTCATTTGTGATCGCCCTAGGTCCACACAGATCGACTTGTAGGCCCTATCCTCTACCTCGGCCCATACTCTGGCCTCTACAGCTGCTGTGACATAGTAGATTGCCTTTATCGCACTCGAGGGCGTGCGGCTCCACTTATTTATCTTTGGGTAAGAAGAAACATACTACGTCTGTAGCCAAATCCATTGATAATTTGGGATCTGGCATCCCAAAACCACAGGATCCTTACCTACGTAGGTAAACCCGACTTCATATGTTTAGGGTGATGCGATGAAACTATCATGGTCCTTGCTAGCTAGAACCGTGATATGGCTAACCAGCCACACGATAACCGCAACTACGCCTAAAACCCTCGTAGATGCGAAGCCTTCAGCTACTTTGCCGAACTAGAAGAAGACTAACCCTCCTTCCTTTTGTCACTAGCACCGGCATCTCAAATGCTTTGTGCATCTTCTATCTCTTTCTCTATGGCCATAACCGTCCTGACCATATAGTTCATATCTTGTAGGAGGAATCCTACAATCTTGCCCCGGATGGACAACTTCAGACCATCCTCAAACTTCCTCACCTTGGCCATTTCTATGGCCACATAATCATCGGCCAAAACGGGGCCGGCTCGTGAAGATTTAGCCACGTATTCCATCCATTGTCATCGTTCTTTGGCACCAGCTCAGGGCTCTCTAGGGCCTTTACATGTCTAGACGTTGCAGGAAAATACTTGCTCATGAAGAGATCATGTTGTAGAACCTCAATTTTGTCCCTCAACACTTGCATTTATCCTATGGGTGTCACACTCACCCATTGTTCTCATATAGCATCATTATGGCCCTTTTAGGCTTAGTCGGTCTCCGAGCCTCAGGTGGGCTTGTATGTGATCCATTGAGTGCATATGTAGTTCACTTCAGAGTGTCATCATGACTTATTTTTTTAGTTATTGGCATCATGCCATAGGAAGCAAGTGGGGGCCCCCAAGGTTTTAACTCAATCGGAGTTTATTGGAGTATGTCGAATTCGGAGCACTTGGGCTTGTTTGGTCATATTTCCCTCATCCAAACTCAAAATCATGCACCGTTTCTTTTGTTGGATTCCCTACTCGTGAAGAATTATTGAAAAAGGTAGGTACATCAGCGGGACCGACGAGTTAGGAACGGCTAAAAATTTGATTCAATGGTTTCGATTAGGAAGTTCATTTGACCGGTGAGATTCCCAAATTGAACACTCGAGCTTGTTTTGGTCATATCTCCCTCAACCGGACTTCAAATCATGCACCGTTTCTTTTTTTGGATTCCTTACTCTTCAAGAAACATTCTATCAAATTTTCAATTTTTTTCTCAACCGTCTCGACCGGTTGGGAACCGGTTCAGCCAGATTAGTGTGCCAGGTTGTATGGAGCACTGATTTCGGTGATTTTGGAGCCCAAATCATACTTGGTTATGGGCCCATAAGCTCCAGATCAGTTCTAGGCATGGTTTAGGCCCAGTTGTGGGTCATTTTGTGGGTTTCTTGCAACCCACCTTGAGTCCTTTGGATTCTTGGTGGTTAAGCAAAGGGATAAGTGTGTCTAGCTTTTGACCTCGTGAATAGAGGAGTGTTTATGGAGATGGGAAGTCTAAGGCGATTGGGGAGTTCAGGTTGCGCCCCAAATCAGGGGTCGGGTTGACAACTTTGTCAACTTGCAAAGTCTTGTAGATTTCGGGTTACAGATACCACATGGTTTGTGCCCATTGCTCCGGGATCATATTTCCACAAAAATTAGGCGAGTCTCCTTTGTTTGGGGAGCTCTACCGAACATACAACACAATATATGATATAATGCGTAACCGTCAAGGTCTCAGCGAGTAGTATTGATTCCACAGGGTCCATTTATTTATATCCCCAATATACATCCATCCCTTTACCAGGACCCATTCATTCATATTTAAATCGAAAATATTAAAATGAAACAGTTAATTACAGTCCATAAGAGTCCGATCACGGGCCTCTTACCATAATTACATACCCGACTATTTATACAATAGTAAAAAGAATTTAATTACAATTCTTTTTACATAAAATACCCCAAAAGTATTGTCTGAGTCTACGTCGGCCTTCTTCACAATCACAGCCTCGTTGGAGCGCCGTCTCCACATTACACCCACATTGCTGAAGGGTCCACAGCGGGTGAGCAATGCCAGTAGAAAATTTCTCCTACAAGGACTACTCCCCGCTTAAATGCACATGAAATGGAATACATAAAACATCAAACCATATTCCATACAAAAAATGCAATCCGATATGGAATGTTCTGTGTCATGCATGAGATAAGACTCCTCATGCCATAGCAGTCTGAGCCTACTCCCTCAAACACGCAGCGGCAAATGTGAAGCGAGTCAAAGGGCATCCCGAGTCCTGACCGCTTTTCCAAAGCAAAACGTTTATAATTGACCTGATGGATGCCCCATTTGTTGTTCCGCCACCGTCTTGTGTGATTTGCCATTTGTGGGCCATGAATTTACAACGAGTTCTCACCCGCGGGGCGTCGCACATTCATAACATTTTCTGAGCTTTCATGGCGGTTTCTTATCTATTATGTGTTTTTCCTGGGAGGTGTTTATCTCGCCCTTTACCGTTTGCTTGTGCTTTCGTATAATACAACGTGAGTCTCATTGATTGTCCATTTTGACTCTGTGGACTCAAACGGTTGGTTTGACCATTATCTCTGACATATCGAACACCAACCACGGTGGTCGATTTTGCCATGGTCAAACACGAGCACGATTAATGAAGCTGACCATGCATATTTGACTTCGTAGCGATGTGACCGTGCATATGAAATGTAATCATGTCATTTCATGTTATGTCATGATACATGCAACATTTATAAATTCCGGATAATTATATTTCCTACAGATAATTTCCATTCATCAAAATTTCCATTTTAATACATCACGCAAGCACATATTAACATGATTTGTACACACAACAGCATATTATTTATTTTTTTCCAACATTACACAACACACAAAATGGCCAAAATTTGGGACCCATATAAAACAAGGCACCTCTTGGTCCCTTCACGGTTAGATTGCAATTCTTGTGATGCAAACACACCCGCAAACTCAGAGGCATCAATCCCAAGTCAAACTAAGCCTGCTAGTCCAGGACTGCCCAAAAACAATCCCTAAAATTCAGCCCGGACTGTTTGAAAATAGTCCTAAAAATTCAGCCAGGACTGTCCGAAAATAGTCTTGAAAATTCAGACCGAATGTCTGAAAACAGTCCGAAAAATTCCTATACTCAATCCAAAAAATTTGGGACTTAAATTTACGGCCTCTAAGAAAATCTCAAACCATTAAATGGCCTTTAGAGGCTAAAATAGCAAGTAGGAAAATTCCCTACCACGTGGAGTTTGTGAAACTCAATTTTAGTACACAGCGTAGCTCTCGTCGATGGATTGACTTTGCCTCTTGTTCCAACAAAAACCTACGATCCGATTTCCATAGATCTTAGAGAGAAGTGAAGAAAAGAAAAAAAATTCCTCTCTCTTCACGCTCTCTTACTCTCCCTCCTGTCGGTTGTTGTGCCAAAGATGGCATTTTCCTTCTTTTTGTTTGACTTTTTTTTTTTTTTGTCATGTGTCCATCTCTCATTTGGGTCCATTTCTGCCTCGAAACAATTTATTTATTTTCAGTTCAATTTATTTTAAATGAACTTAGCTCAAGTCATTTCCTGACTTCTCGAGATTTTCGTAAAAATCATCCTAGGAAGTCGTGGCAGCTTATCACGAAACTCGTAAAAATTCGGTGTCTTAGAATTAGGCGAAATTTTTACGGGTCACTAGATTTCGTGAGACGAGATTTACTTGGCGCGATCCATTCGTCATCAAAGAGATCTAGAATTTTCTAGGCTTTCCTGAACCATTATACAAATTTATTATTATTAATATCATTTTGCCATTTTTTTAAAATTTCTAATTTTCCCGGGTTTTACATCCCGGGATTGAAGGTGTGTAAAATGGAGTAAGAACAAATGTTTATTAAGGAAAAAGAGAAGCAAAAAATGTGAAAAAGAAGGGGAGAAAGGAGAGGAAATAAAAGAAAAGGGATGAGGAGAAAAAAAGAGGAAATAGAAAAGGATGAGGGATTCTCTAGATCCAGGTGGGAGTGCTCTCTCTCCTTTTGAAGGGGGAATTCTTAAAGTTTTGAGGGAGTGGATACCAGGTTTTGGAGGTAGAAAAGAAGGAAGACAAAGGGGGAGTAGCCGTGAATCCTACAGTATGAACGTTGTGTGCTTCTCCCGTTTCTTTTGCACTTGTCTTTGCCTTTGATGTTTGCAGCCTAGTTTTAGGGCACTAGGCATTGTTTGGATAGGTTCTCAATCATTCGAAGTCAGAATTGTACTCCGTTTGTTTTATTGAATTCCTAACTCTATGAGGAGGATTTTGAAAAAATTTGAGAACTTATCTCAACCAGCTAGACCGATTGGGAAACCAGATCAACCGGTTCATTAAGTTCTGTAGGGTACTAGGCATCGTTTGTATCAGTTCTCAGCCATTCGGAGTTGGAATTTTACTCCGTTGGTTTTTTTGGATTCCTGACTTTTTGAGAAAGATTTTGACAAATTTTAGAATCGGCTCTCTCAACTGCATGAACCGGCTGGGAAACCGGATCAATCGTTCATTAAGCTCCCGTTTCCGCACAGCGCTAGGGTACTAGGCATCGTTTATATTAGTTCTTAGCCATTCGGAGTCGGAATTGCACTCCGTTTGTTTTGGTTGGATTCCTAACTCTTTGAGAAAGATTTGATAAATTCTTAATCGCTTTCTCTCAACCCTGGGCTTAAAACCTATTGGGAAACCATCAACCTGCTCATGAAGTTTTGTTTTTCGAACATCATTAGGTACTAGGCATTGCTTGGATCGGTTCCCAGCCATTCGTGAAAGAAATTCAGAATTTCATTTATTTTTTTGGTTTTCTTACTCTGTGAAGAATGTTTTGAAATTTTTTTAGAATTTTTCTCAACCAGCTCGAACGGTTGTGGAATTGGATCTTCCAGTTTGTCGATGTTTGTAGGGGTAGTCTGATTTAAGTTTAATTGGAGCCCATGACCTTTGTGAGTCAAGCCCATTCACTCTAGATCAGTGTAGGGCTATGTTTAGGGTCTGAATTTGGATTTAATCCAGATTAATGTGGTTCCATTTTGGATTTGTAAGAACTAGGGTCTATGCGGGTCAAAGGGTGGTTAGTTAAGCACTAGTAATCTAGTATTTTGTTGAGCCCGATTCTTTGAGATGAATAGACGTGTTTGTATAGCTTCACAACTGTTGTAGCATCAATGAGTGGCTGAGATGCAATGTATGGTTTCTCTTGGCTTCCTTTGCTTCGGATATTTAATTTTGAGAGATTGTTGTATACCTGAAATGTGCGACTAACCTTCCCCTACAGCGCTTGGCCAGGGACCACAAGTATGTGCTTTAATGTTGGATAATGAATTTCACATGGACGCTTGGTGTTTGAGTGTCATGCATGCTTGCTATGTTTGTTGGCTAACTTGATGTCACAAGGGCTAGGACCACAGGTACGCTGCCATTTGCTCTTTTGTTATATTCTTGGCATGCAAGATACCAATTAGGTGGGTGTGATCAAAGTTGTATGTTTAGCCTTTGAGGTTATCTGATCTTTGACCCATATGCTCCCACATACCCAATTCACTAGTAGGGACCGAGTTCCGGGCCTAGAGGGGTGCTTCCTCATATGAGGTACCTTCTCGATAGGTATCCTGATCCCCGAACCCAGAAATCTAGTTTTTATGGACCGCTTTTTCCTGACTGGAGTCAATGAGCGGTTTTTTGTTCTTACTTGATTTTCGCCGTAATAAATAAAAATAAAAAGTAAGTAGCGACTCCAAACACAACCGTTCCTCACTGGGGACGAATTTTTCAAAGCTCAAAAATCAACTCACTGTTTTCTATTAATAGTGAGTCGCGCCAGCCTGTGGATCAAGTAGGGTCCACAAATTGGAAACTCCACTAGGGATTGAACCCATAATCTCTAGTTTCATAAGAGGGTCAAGCTTGAAATTGAGTTGGGTATATTGGAGCACATTGTTCATTGACCAGTAGACACTTAGGCTACACAAATGATTGATGATCACTTATCTAGTTGGTATTTTGCATACACTTATGGTTTGTTTGTGCTTGTGTGTTCACCTGTTGGATTCTAGCATGCTTGCTCATGGTTGATTTGCAATTTGTTATATGTTTCGACGGTATAGATGGTTAGTTTGTGTGTATATTTTATGGTAGGCTTGCTCTTTGCGCATGACTGTTTGCTGCATGACTACCCTCTCTCTTGCATGACTGCTTGATTTGTTTGTGTTTATGGGGCGCGCTTGTATCCCCTTGTTTCCGAATCACTAGTCTTGGTCGACTATTCCTCATAGATTGCTTGAGTTGCTTGGGAGTCATTCCCAATTGTTTACCTTTGACCAAGCTAGGAGTTTTGAGTAGGGTCTAGCGTAGGGGCTATATCGATGTTTTGAAGCACTAGGGAGATGACGGATATCCGAGCAATGAAGACCTATATAGCCTTGAGCTGGATTTCATGGATACATGCTATTAGTGTGTCATTTTATTTGGCTGGGTTAAGATCTTAGGCTACGTGACGAACTGGGTGCGCCATCTAGCTTTAGGACTCACTGCTTCCCATTGTCACTTTTGAGCTACATTACCCCCGGTATCACCATGTTAGAATCTTCGTCTTACTGGTGGAAATACATATCGCTTTAGCTGACATCACATGTCACCATCTCTCTTAAAGGATTTTAGTCATACACATCGGGTTTGATTGCTGTGATTGATAGTCACGGGACTGAGACACACCCTTCCCTTTTTGGAAGGATTGTTGATTGAGACCAACCTAGGTTCCCGAGGTTGGATCCGAATCAAGGTAGACTTGTTAGAGGATCAGATTCACTACGCTAGTTAGAGTGATATCGATCATAGAGAGGACCAACCTTACTCGTGACCACCGGTTGAGATTACCGATACCATGGCATTCTGGATGCCATATTGGGACTAGACAAGAGGATTGATGGGCATCAGCCCAACCATTGCCGATTTCGAGCACCCGCATGACTCTGATCGCGACCACCACCATCATCTAGACCCACTGTACCGCATGACTATACAATTCCACCTCCACCACCACCACCTGTTCAATCAGCCCCACGGGCTGGAGCATTTGTACTGCACGATCAGACTGAGACCACGCCACATTCTGTAGTGGCCCCTACGCAAATTATTGATGACACCCAGGCCTGTATTGATAGGACTGAGCAGAGGATCAGATCTCTACATGTTTCTGATGGAGTTATAGGTTGGGATGGATATGATGACCTTCCAGTGGCAGCCTTGCTAGTTAAGTTCCGCATGCTGGACATTGAAAGATACACGGGTATAGGGTGCCCCCATATTCACTTGCAGTTATACATCGTTGTTATGGATGAGGCACAAATTATTATGTTATTCCCTCTATCACTGAGTGTTGTCGCTCAGCATTGGTTTGCCTCATTGGACCTTTAAGACGTAGGACATGGGCTGATTTGGGACAGGAGTTTATCAGACAGTATTCTTTTAATATTGTAGTGGATGTATCCCGGAGGGAGTTGGAAGCCCTCAGGCAGAGGCCGAATGAGTCAGTCACTTTATTTATCTCTCGATGGAGGGAGAAGATAGCACAAATTATAGATAGACCCTCAAAGCGCAATCAGATCAGCATGATTATACGCAGCCTTTAGCCCAGATTTGCTAAGCATCTCATGGGCTTTCCACAGATAGACTTTGGTTCATTAGTGCAAGCCCTCTATGTCATTGAGGAGGGCATATATAGAGGATTATAGTTAGACTCTTCCCCTTTAGACTCAAAGGGGAAGAAGCCGGGGTCAAGACCCAGACCATCAAATGTCAGTACCACGCAAGATGACAAAAGACACAGTCCCCGTCACCTCCATTCTCGGCTACTTCGATTAATTACTTAATGTATGATACAAACAGGATCGGGCATGTACCGCTTGCTTCCATTAGGCCAACAGGGCCTACTTATCTACATCTGCCACCACAGCCTGGGCATATCACACAGCGCCTCAAAGGCCGCCTCAGACAAAGACCATAAGCAAAAGAGATAGAGCACTGCCTCCACCGACGATGGCTAGGCAGCCATTAATACTGAGATGCCACCGAGTCGAGCATTTACAGGACTGCTGAGGGATTGATTGCCCCACTACCACCTAGACCACCACTACAGCCTACCCCATCCAGATTCAAGGCAGATCTTCACTGTGCTTACCATCAGAGAGCTGGTCATGATACGAACAGTTGTGCAGCATTAAGGCACACTATTCAGGACTTGATTGATCAAGGTTTTGTTGATTTAAGACACCCTGCTATGACTACAGACCTGCTACCCACTCATGACACTAGAGCTGTACCTCCACCCCTAGGGGGTGTACATTTGATTGAGTATTCAAAAGATGAGATATTCATGATGGGATGGGATAGAAAGGCTTTTTAGCCAATTAGTTTGTATGCAGACTCAGACTTTAGTGGATACACCTAAGGCCAGCATGTCTCCAGGCCATTTAGATTGATTCCAGATGATGTTCCCCGATTGCACAGCTGAAGATCGCTAGTATACTTGCAAGATGTCCACTATGACACCCTTCATTCCCATTCCTGAGAGGAGTACGGGCCGCATAAAGATGTTCGGGATTGTTTCAAGGAGCCGGGAGTGGTAGCTCAGCCCCACCCATAGACCTTTGGCCGGCACCGATGCTAGAGATGAGATCTCGCAGGGAAGATGATGAGATTTTGCGCGCCCACAAAGACCACTGTGCCCGCAGATTTCCATTTGGATCTTATTGGCCTCATCCAACACACATAGAGATGCGTTGATCAGGGCTCTTAATCAAATTGGAGTTGACACTGCTACTACCTCTAAGGGGCTTATTCACTTTCTGACAGCCGACAAAGCTACATGCATTGCGTTTTTTGATGATGATTTACCACCTGAGGGGTCAAATCATGTTCAACCCTTATTCATTGATGTTGCTTGTTCAAGTCGTTGGGTACCGTCTGTCCTACTGGACAACGGCTCTACCCTGAATGTGTGTCCATTAGTTACTATCGTTGCACTTAGATTTTTACCGACTAATTTTGGGCCTTCTTCACAGACCGTCAGAGCTTATGATGGGACTCAAAGAACATTTATGGACTCAGTACACATGTCATGATTAGCCACGTATACCGATACTATTTCAAGTTTTCGAGGATTCGTACATCCTTAACCCGTCATTTCCTTGGATTCATGAGGTAGGTGCTATACCATCTTCCCTTCATCAAAAGTTGAAGTTCATACACGAGGGGCACATTATAATGATACAGTCTAACAAAGATGTTGTTACTTCTTCCAAGCTCGTCTTACATATCAGACACAGTGTGGATGACCTACATTTGACTGGGTTTACTTTTGATGAGGTTCAGGTTATTAGTTTAGAGGATGACAGTAAAGACCTGGTGCCTATGTCTTTCGATCACCACAGTAGCACTTTGGTACTTAGTATGATGAGAGGCATGTCCTATATGTCTGGCTTGGGTTTGGGTCATTGCCAGTAGGGGCCGCCCAAGTTTACTTTTACAGTTGATCATGACATACCCTATGGGTTAGGTTATACTCCTACAAAGGACAATGCACGTCACATGGCGGGCCGTTTGGGACAAAGGTGAGGGCTCGCCCCGTCCGGGGTCCCATCTGATTTATCCCTCCGCCCAGATACCTTTTAGTCGCTAACTACTTTATTAGAAGATCGTGAGCATGCACCCTACAATGTGGGTATTGATCATGCTTAGAGACGATGGGATCCAAGGCATCCACCGGGCCTTGGGACGATGTTTTAGTTCTGAGACTACTGAAGCACCTGGTGCCCTGATAGTTGCACCTCCATCACCGGGCCGAGCTAGTGTGTTTCCCTAAGGAGGTCCTTGACTATGACCTATCTATGGATTTGGGGGATGATACTGATGGAGTGACTCTTCTTGATACTTGCAAAGATGAGATAGACATGATCGGCATAGGCCGTATCCTCGATGTAGCCCCACACGAGCCGCATTCTGCTTTTGACATGTTTGGAGTTTCTACTATTGATTTTTAGGAAGTGACATTTTATGATTCATGTGCTGATGCAATGGACATGATCGCAGACCGTCAGATTCTCGATGCAAATTTCACTTGGGCCCCGCCTCCGTTGATATGTTTGGGATTTCTTGGGTGTTAGAGATAAATGATGATTTATGGAATTGTTAAGTACCGATATTATTCATAATATTGTTTATGTTGAGAGAGCGTCCAACTCAATGGACCCACCTCTTTATTTTGACACTATGTCCGGTTTTGTCACCCGCTTTGGTGATATTTCTGATGGTAATAATGACATGAGTATTTTTGAGTATTTGCTCAGGTCACAACATTTTCTTCGATTACACCACCAGCACCCACAACACATATATAAGGATGTTGATGATATGGGAGACACGCAGCGACCATTGCGGCTACAATGTGATTCGATACAAAGGATGTGAAAGTTACACCCATTACTGGTAGTATAGAGTTGATAGATTTTGGGACACTGATCACTTAGGAGATTAGGATTGGCTCTTCCTTATCTCCTGATGAGAGGAGTAGATCGACGACCTACTCAAAGCCACAGCATTTCGATGTATTGGCATGGTCATATGAGGACATGCTGGGCCTTGACTCTTCTATAGTGCAGCATCACTTTCCCATTCTACCACATGCTAGGCCAATTAAGCAGAAATTGAGGAGACTACACCCAAGACGGAGCTCAGAGGTTAAGGAAGAACCAAAAGCAACTAGCCATGGCTTCTTGTCGTGGTCAGAGTGTCCTGAGTGGCTAGCTAATGTCGTCCCTATTCCCAAAAAGGATAGCAAGTTTATAGTTTGTGTAGACTTTCGTGATCTGAACAAAGCCCGTCCTAAGGATGGTTTCCCCTCCACACATTGATATGTTGGTTGACAGCACTACAGGACATTCGATGTTGTCTTTCATGGATGGATTTTTTGATTATAATCATATTATGATAGCTCTAGAGGATATGGAGAAGACTTCTTTCATTACTGAGTGGGGTACTTACGGCTATCGGGTTATGTCATTTGGGTTGAAGAATGCAGAAGCCACTTATCAAAGAGCTGTTACTACTATTTTCCACGACATGATGCATAGAGATGTTGAGGTATATGTGGATGACATGATAGTGAAGTCCCGAGACGTGGCGTGACCACTTAGCAAGCCTTGGCTGTGAGGTTCTTTGGAGAGGATCGACATGTTTCAGCCGAGGTCAACCTCAAGAAGCGCACCTCGGGGGTAACTTCGAAATCGGCCGGGACACTACTGTTAGTGAGCTGGCATGGGAGGTTGATCCTAAAAAGATCGTGAGCCATACTCTGACATGCCTACCCCGAGAGACTCCGAGAGAGAAATTAGAGGCTTTAGCAGACATCAGATATCAATCGTTGTTAAACCGACAAACATATGTGGTCTATCTTCCGCCTTATGAGAAAGAACCAAATTTTACGCTTGGAATGATGATTGCCAACGTGCTTTTGAAGATTAAGGAGTGTCTCCTTTCTCCCTCTAATTTTAGTGCCTCCTACACTGTAAGACCCTTTGCTTCTCAGATTTGTTAGTTTCAAATACGGCCTTAAGATGCATACTCCTCACCAATGATTCAGGGAAGGAGTGAGCCATCTATTATATGAGTAAGAGGATGCTAGAATATGAGTGCAGATACATTATGATTGATTGCCTCTGAGACATTATGTGACAGAGTATTCCATACTTTTGGTCTCATGATTGGATTCGTTAAGGTATCTGTTTGATAGGCCCGTTCTGACCGGTAGGCTCATGAGATGGTTAGTACTGCTGACAGAGTTTGATATTCAACATGTCACACAAAAATCAATAAAGGGAAGCGTTTTTATAGATCATCATTCGCTTTACCCTGATCCGGTTAATGCACTCATTAACGCTTGGATTTCCGGAGTGAGAAGTTTATTTCTCGTGACCAATATCACAGACGGGCAAGGCATTTTCAATGGTGGCCATTAACTCGCCAGTGGTTTGGCATCAGTATCCTATTGATATCACCCGTGGGTGATCATATTCCCCATACAACCGGTTAACATTCTCTCGATCATCACTCCACACATTATACTGAGCATGAGGTTTCAGATTACGTGCTCAGACTCCGTGACTGATTCAGAGTTAGACAATTGGAGATCCACGGGGATTCCAACTTGGTTATTCAGCATACTCAGGGTATTTGGAGGACTCGAGATGAGAAGATGAAGCCCTACCATGTTTCTACTGATTCATTGCTGATAGGTTTGATTTAGTCGAGATATATACATTCGCCCAAAGTAGAATCAGCCACGACGCTTTAGCCACCTTAGCTTCAGGATTGAAGCCTCCAAGGGGGTGACTGTATGGCTCATTGTTGATCGAGACTAGGTATGCACCACTACTATTGTTTGATTGGAGATATTGAGGATCGTAGACGAGCTACCTTGGTACCATGATATTTATCAGTCATTGCGTAACGCTTACTCCAAAAGTCATCTCGCCAAGGATAAGAGAGCGCAGACATTCCTGGGCCCCCCTGTGATTTGTCAAGCCAGGGGATGCATCAGATAGAGATCACCCAATGGCATGTTGTTATTATGTCTAGATCGTCTCTTTGCAGATCGAGTGATGAGAGAGGTTCATGCAGGAGTCTATGGCCCACACATGGGAGGTCATATGCTAACGCATAAAATCATGAGGATTTGCTACTTTTGGTTGACCATGGAGACAGATTGTTGCCAATTTGTACAGAGATGTCCTGAGGCTCGGGAGGCACAAGATTCTACTACACGTGCCACCTTCCCCGAGTTACATGCACTCACATCCCTCATTCATTTTCACAGATGGGTATCATATTATTGGGAAGATCTCGCCCAAGTCTTCCAATGGGCATGATGAGTACATTTTAGTCGCCATTGACTATTTCACCAAGTGGGTGGAAGCTGCTTCCTATGCTATGAGATGACAATCCGCTGTGTGGTGGCCAACCATCATGTCACACATTATTTTCCGATACGGGTCCTCACGAGCCGATTCGCGTAGGTGCATTTTCTGTGCGAGGTGGACACGTGATCTGGTTATGGCGCATTCAAAGATCACGCATCGCCCGCGTACAGGCCATAGACTAATGGGGGTAATTTATGTTCATAAGGTATATACACAAGTGATTTTGAGAAAGATGGTCGACTTCAGATCGACTGAGAAGCTCCTCGTGACAGGGGCTTATCGTACATCTTTTCCTACCTCTACTGGAGTTACCCCGTATTCTCTAGTGTATGGTATGGAGGCAGTGTTACCAGTTGAGATTGAGATGGGATCTTTGAGAGTGGCACTAGAGCAGCAGATATCTAAGGCCGAGTGGCCCAGTCTCGTTATGATTAGTTTAGCCTTTTTGATGAGAGGAGATTGAGGGTAGCAGATCATGTTTAGGCTTATCATAGGAAACGATATGTGATCTAGTGTATGGTTAAGCCCGTGAAGTTTATAAAAGGCTTAATCTAGTCTCAAAGTCCTAGGATTGATCGCGACACTGGGAGGCAAAGTTTAGATCGACTTCTGAGTGGCCATATGTTATCTGAGATTTAACCCAGTTGAGGGAGCAAACTTAGCCGACAGCACCCGTAGACGAATCTCTACTTCACTTGAGCTACCAACGTGGATCAGCTTGAAGAAGTTTTATGCACGAGATCATGGTCGAGGATGGGCGGTCATCACTAAGTAGCCATATTCCCTATTGCACACCCATACATCGATATATCCTATCATAAATTCTTCAGCCTCATGCTTATTATGGCCTTTTTTTCATTTAGCCTTGCATACCTTTTCCGACTGGTCAGGGACCCGCCTACGCTTGTATTTATTAATCGATATGTGAAAGATTGCGGTCATTCTTCGTTTGTTCTTTCTCGCATCATTACATGTTTCTTTTCTTCTCCATTTTGCATCTTCCCTTTCCTCGCCTCGAGTTTTGTTTCTATCATCTCGCTTTTCACTTTTATTTTCCTTGTGTGATGATGACACGCTCATGTCCCTGAGCAATAGGTTATGGCCGAATACACCCTCTGCTCCACCCTTAAGGTTTGATCCGTGAGTCTTAGTTTGAGGGGACCACGGTTTGGATTTGAGGTTCATCGTTAGATTCAGGCTAGTGTGGCACTCATCTTACTACTGCTGGTTGTCTCGGCACAAAAATAAAAAAAAATAAAAGAAAAGAGTTACGTCTCCATCTCGATATTCACTTCATTGGTATTCGGGATTAGCATGGCTCACGACCGCATCATGGCTTGATCACAGAGGTCATTTGGATCGAGGACTCATTTTCTCCGAAAGGCAGCGAGGAGATTAGATAGACTCTTTTCTCCATGGATCCCGGAGACACATCGGGAGTGAGGCTCGCTTCTTCGCACCAGGTCCCCGGGATCGTTATCCATATCGATATTCCCATCTTATGGTGACTTGCCTCGATTTGCATCCCTGATGAGTGCAAATAATTCATCATCATCACACATTGCTACACTTATATCCCACCTTGTTTCCCTACTTTCTTCTACATCCCTTTTCATTTTCTTCTATCCTCATTGATCGTCATCTCACTTCATGAACGATGTGTCTTTTGGTGTACATCACCTTTTGCTTAGCATTGTTCACTTATGTGTTGGTCGAGTCGCTTTGCTCACATGAATCTTCGACATTTGGCATTGCACACAAGCGGCTCTGCATTATCACGGGGTATTCGGGCCTTGTTTCCCATCATTTCATTCACTCTTCACCCCGGCCTACATTATGGTCCTAGTCTTGGGCACCACCCCGAGGCCATGAGATCTCATGTTTGCTTTGACGATTTTATATGGGATGTGTTTCGTTTCATCGATTGAGTAATTAATGTCAACAAATCTCCTCGTTTTTGGGAATATCGAGGGTCACTATATCGGGCTTCTTCCATTCGCTGTTTACCCGTGTCCAAGGATCGATACGATGATACAAAGAGTCAGCCGCTGATGCAGCCTTATCTTGATGCTTTAACACGTTCACACTGGGGCATACCCCCATCCTTTCATGTTGGCTTTGGCTTTTACCCATGTACATAGGTAGTTCATTTCGCCTAAAGACATTTTAGGCATTAGAGTTTGAGTAAGCCTGATATTTAGCTTGGTTTCTTCATACAATGAGCTTTTGTTTCTGCCAAGGATCAGATTCACTCAGATTCACACCCAGCCAAGGGTAGTGCTATCAAGTATTCCCTCATTCATTATTTACATACTCAAGGCAAACAATTGGGGACTTCAAAGATGTATTTCTCGTAGTTCTACTTAGATATTCGAGTTTCGATGTACACACTCAAGTATGCTCCCTACCGCTTTTTTTTGGTGGATATTAGATGTTATGGCTTTGAGTGGATGATTTTTCATGAATGAACGATTGTGATGTTTTCAATATAATTAACCACATGCTAGCTTACGGGATTCTAACATGGAATCGATACTTAGACCTGGGCGTAGCCCCCTTCTTTTCACCCGTCACATTTGTGATTTTCCCATGGGCATACCTTTATTTCCACCTGTTATTAAGTTCTTTGGTTCTCGCTTATCATTTATCGTATTTCTATTGTCATACCGCATCCCCTTCTTTCGCCATGATCGAGGTGTTTGATTTCTAGCTTATTCAGGTCATTTGTCATGCATTCTAGACGCTATACCGCATACCGCTTCGCTGACACGTTTCGATCCCTTCATTTTGTTTCTCGTTCTCTCGAATCGCATTGGACTTGGGATTTCCTTTTCATTTTGTTTCGGCCCTCCCAAGACGCCTGACTGAGATCCCTCTATTTCTAGTTCTCCGGCATCACACCCAAATTTGAGCCCCCGTTGCTTTTTGTGTTCTCCAAAGATCATACCAATTCGATCCCTTCTATTTAGAGCTTTGGGTTCTCCTAAGATCGCGCCTTGATTCGATCCTTTCATTTTAGAGCCTCGTTCTCCTAAGACGCGCCTGATTTGATCTTTTTATTTCTGCCTCCAAAGATCGCAAGGTCCTGACTTCATTATCTTTTCCGTCATTGTGTCCGGAATTTTCCTCATCTTCCTCAGCATCGTGTCCAAGCATTGCTTATCTTTTTCGGCATCGAGTCTGAGCATCGCTTATCTTTTCCGGCATCATGTCCGACTTTCATTATTCCTTTCCAAAGATCATGGACCGATTTTCTCATCTTCCTCGCATCATGTCCGAAAGCATCGCTTATCTTTTTTAGCATCAAGGCTCGCTTTCCTATCTTCACTAAGATTAGGACCTATTCACTCATCTTCCCAAGCATCGTGCTTAGGTCTCTCTTAGTCCTTCAATCGTGGCGACTTAGTTCTGTTAGCCTTCGATACTGGGTAAGGGGACAAATTTGTTGGTCATTTGGGTTCTTGACTAGAGTTCATTTCACTCTTGCATCGCTTGTACTTCAGACCTATGATTTACCTGCTCATTCAATTCTGCACGAAGAGGCATATTTATAGACCCTCAATTCCATCCCTCAACACTTGCATTTATCCTATGGGTATCACACTCACCCATCGTTCTCATATAGCACCATTATATCCTTTTGCTTAGTCACGAGCTCCTGGTGGGCTTGTATGTGGTCCATTGAGTACGTATGTAGTTCACTTCAGAGTATCATCGTGACTTCTTTTTTTAGTTATTGGCATCATGCCATAGGAAGCAAATGGGGGCCCCCCGAGATTTTAACTCAATCGGAGTTTATTGGAATATGTCGAATTCGGAGCACTTGGGCTTGTTTTGGTCATATCTCCCTTATCCAAACTCGAAATCATGCACTGTTTCATTTGTTGGATTCCCTAATCATTGAAGAATTCTCTGACAAAATTTGAGAATTTTTTATCAATCGGATCGACTGTGTCGTGTGGACCAGCCCATCCACTAAATGATTTCGCTTGAAGTTCATTACTCAGCCGCCTAAATTCGAGTACTGGTTTGTTTTGGTCATATCTCCCTCATCCGGACTCGAAATCATGTACTGTTTCTTTTTTTGAATTCCTTACTCTTCAAGAAACATTGTCTCAAATTTTAAAAATTTCAGCCGCCTCGACGGCCGGGAACCGCTCAATCCTGCATCATCGTGTCACCTTGTATGGAGCATTGATTTTGGTGATTTTTAAAGCCCAAATCCTACTTGGTTCGGGCCCATAAGCTTTAGATCAATCCTAGGCACGGTTTGGGCTTAGTTTTGTGCCATTTCAGGTTTTCGCAACCCACTCTTGAGTCCATTTACCCTGGGTGGTTAAGCAAAGGGATAAATGTGGCACTTTAACCTCGTGGAATGTAGAAGTGTTTATGGAGTCGGGAAGTTCAAGACTGATTGGGGGAGTTCCCGAGATTGAAGGTGTGCAAAATGGAGTCAGCTCATATGTTTATGAAGGAAAAAGAGAAGCAAAAAAATGTTAAAAATAAGGGGAGAAAGGAGAGGAAAGAAAAGAAAATGGAGGAGGAGAAAAAGATAGAAAAAGAAAATGATGAGGGATTCTCCATATCCGAGTGGAAGTGCTCTCTCTCATTTTGAAGGGGGATTTCCTAAAGTTTTGAGGGAGTGGATATCAAGTTTTGGAGGCAGCAAAGAAGGAAGACAAAGGGGTAGCAGCCGTGAATCCTACAGGTATGAACATTGTGTGTTTCTCTTGTTTCTTTTACGCTTGTCTTTGCCTTTGATGTTTGCAGCCTAATTTTAGGGCACTAGACATTGTTTGGATCAATTCTCAATCATTCGGAGTCGGAATTGTACTCCGTTTGTTTTTTTCAATTCCTGACTCTATGAGGAGGATTTTGAAAATTTTTGAGAACTTCTCTCAACCATTTGAACCAGTTGGGAAATCGGATCAACCGGTTCATTAAGTTCTATTTTCCGGAACAACAGCTAGGATACTAGGCATCGTTTGTATCAGTTCTCAATCATTTGGAGTCAGAATTGTACTCTATTTATTTTGTTGGATTCTTGACTCTTTGAGAAAGATTTTGAAAAATTTTGAGAACTTCTCTCAACCGGATGAACCTAATAAACTGATCATCTGGGCTTCATTGTCCCGTTTCCTAATGCCAGCTAGGTACTAGGCATCGCTTGTATCGCTCTCGCCATTCGAGTCAAAATCGCACCCGCTTTGTTTCTGCTGGATTCCTAACTCTTTGAGAAAGATTCTGACAAATTTTTGAACTGCTCTCAACTAGTTGAACCGGTTGGGAAACTGGATCAGCCAATTTATTAAGTTTTGTTTCTAATGAAGAATTAGAGTACTAGGGCATTGTTTGACTCCGCTCATAGTCATTCAAAGTCGGGAATTATACTCCGCTATTTTTTCGCTCTCTTTAATTGCGAAGAATGTTTTGAAAAAATTTTCAAAATTTTCTCAACCGCCCGAATCTATTGGGAATCGGATCAACCAAAGTTTATCGATTTTGTGGGTAGTCTAATTTCAGCTTTAATTGGTGCCCATGACTCAGGGACAAGCCCATTCTACTCCAAATTAGCCAGTAGGCTATGTTTAGGGTCTAAAATGGGATTTATTTCAGGTTAATGTGGTTCATTTTGATTCGTGAAGAATTAGTGGTCTATGGTCAAAGGGTGGTTAGTTAAGCGCCAGTAATCGAATGTTTTGTCAGCCTGATTCCTTGAGATGAATAGACGTGTTTGTATAGCCGCATTGAAGTGTCATAGCATCAATGAGTGGCCGAGATGCAATGTAATGGTTTCTCCTAAATTTTCCTTTACTTTTGATATTTAATTTTTAGAGATTGTCAGATGCCTGAAATGTGCAACTAACCTTCCCTTGCCAAAGATTTCAAGTTAGGGACCACAGTATGTGCTTTAATGTTGGGTAATGAATTTACATATTACTTCAGCTGATGTAATGCATGCTTGCTATGTGTTTTTTTTGCTAACTCTTTCATGTACTCGTGGGCTGGGTGGACCACAGTACGCCATTTGCTCTTTTGGTTGAGTGTTCTTAAGCATGCTAGATACCAATTAGGTGGGTGTGATCCAAGTTGTATGTTTAGCCTTGGAGGTTATCTGATATTTGACCCATATGCTCTCACATGCCCAATTCACTAGTAGGGACCGAGTTCCGGGCCTAGAGGGGTGCTTCCTCATAAGAGGTACCTTCCCGATAGGTAACCTGATCCCCGAACCCAGAAATCTAGTTTTCGTGGACCGCTTTTCCCCTACCGAGTCAATGAGGGTTCTTGTTCCACTGATTTTCCCATAATAAATAAAAATAAAAAGTAAGTGGCTACTCTAAAGTCTAAACACAACCATTCCTCACTAGGGACAGATTTTTCAAAGCTCGAAAATCAACTCATTGTTTTCTATTAATAGTGAGTCGCACCGGCCCGTGGATCAGGTAGGGTCCACACATGGAACTCTGCCCAAGTCATTGCCTCTAAGTCCCTCAAGGTCTTGACCTAATCCCACCATACCTGGGATTCACCCTAGCCTGGAATGCTTCTACCTAATCTTTATCGTAGATCTGGCGCTGATTTCATACCTCCAATATCTAACTGGCCGAACCAATGGTCGGGCCACCATCGATCCCCTCCTCCCGTGAATGCCTGAGGATGATGTGCCTTAAACTCCTAGGATGTTATTTGACCCTCCTCACACCCACCGCACTATCCTCGTGCAATACCGTAAATCAACTTCATAGCCTCCATAGCCTATTGGTAAAAACTGGTGATGGTCAAGTTATCACCCGTGGATCGACTTACGTCCCGTCTCAACTTGCCATCTACACATGTCAAATGAAAATAGGGTTTTCAAATTCTATCTCAGTCTAACTAGTAGTGCACAGGCCAACCACTAATAGACTTTATCATCATGAACCACACTGTTCATCCCTTTTTCCTTAGTGGTGCAAAATGCCAAACACTAATACAATTCAATTCAATTCCCGAACTATCATGTTCAATTTGTTTTTCCAAACGCCTAAGGTTATGTTTTCTAACTGTAGCACCCCAATTCCTGAGGGTCTTTTTTTTTTTTTTGTTTCCAACACACCACATATTCAAAATAATTTAGTCCTTTTACTACAAGGACTTCAAGAAACCCGGAAAACTTGCCAAATATATTTATCATGAAATAAGAGTTTAAGTACAACTCTTAAATTCATAAAATTACAAAAAATGGGCCTTTCTTCCTAAAAATTTACAATATACAAAACAAGGCATTTCTAGCCTTTTTCTTCACAACTGAGGTCATTGGTAAGCCTCATCGCTCGGAGTACCTCCAATACCTAAAAATGAGTTTTCTCCCATGAACCCGCGAAAGCAAATCAGAGAAAATCTCCTAAGTGAGGGCTACTCTCCCCACCTAAGTGCATGCAATGCCATGTTCACAATTTCGCACACATTCAAGTAAAATATGCAATTTCTGGCATGAATGTCCACATCCATGTCTCCATGCCTCGGTCCTCACCGACTCACCTCACACATGCAATTTGCCATGTATGAAAAACTATTTCCAAAACAAAATATTTTTGTTTAAGTTCTCATGGAAGTTTCATTGGACATACTCCGATAATAATGTTGGACCACCCTTCGATATTTTTCATTGGACACACTCGGAAAATGCTATGGACAACACTCCGAAAATAGCGTGGACAACACTCCAAAAATACTATGGACAACCCTCCGATATTTTCATTGGACATACTCTGAAAATACTGTGGACAACCCTCCAATATTTAAATATAATGGACAATCCTCCGAAATTTAACTATAATGGACAATCCTCTGAAATTTAATTCAAAATCCGTGTCATGCACTCACACCCGATTTACACAATGTTCCGTGCACATGCAATGCTAACACCACTGCATAAAATTTCATGTTACATACATAAATAAAAACTACATGCAATTATATATAATTCATGCTTTATCCAAGCATCGTGTTGATCATCAAACATGCTCATATCAACATGTATATTCACAAATTATGCATGTTGTTCATTCAAGCAATAACACACCAAACTGAATTTTTTATTTTTCGCCTCAGAACCCAAAAAATTCCGTGTGATGTAAGCAATTACACACCAAACCGGATTTTTCAATCTTAAACCTATGTACCTCAGATGCTTTTCATTCAAGCAATAACACACCAAACTGATTTTTTTTTGTCTTACAACCCAAAATTCTACATGTAAGTTAAGAACACACCAAACCTGGATTTTTCTACCTTAAACCTTAAAATTCCCGCATGTTTTCATTCAAGCAATAACACACCAAACTTGATTTTTTTTTCAGTCTTACAACCCAGAAAATTCTGCATGTAAGCAATAGCACACCAAACTAGATTTTTCAGTCTTAAAACCCAGAAAATTCTACATGCTTTTCATTCGAGCAATAACACACCGAACTGGATTTTTTTTTTCACTCTTACAACCCATAAAATTTTCTGGAACTTACAAGGACTCAGAAACTAGTCCTCACATCAACAGACTATGTAGAAACTGTTCTTGTATTAGCATATATATAATTCATGTACCAGCTCCAAACCAAAGAATCAATCAATTCCAGACTGCGATTCGAAAACTACAAGGACCTAAAAACTAGTTCCTACCATTAACAAATCAGAGAAACCGCTGGGAATCACCCCATTACTGTGGGCTACTTTTCACGCTGGTCAGCATGGCTCTTAAACAAGGAGTAATCAAGGTAGGAGAAGACCCCTACCTGTTGAAGCGCAAACTAGCTTCAGAGAAGCTCCACTTTATACACGAACTAGAATTTTCTACACTGGTTCTTTTTTTTTTCTTTCCTTTCCCACTTTTCGTTTTCTCCTCTCTCTTCCTCTCAGAACCGATCTCACTAAAGAACCCATTCGACTCGATTTCTCCACTACACTAGGCCAATCATGGTACTTCTGACATATGGTACCAAATGCATGGCAAGTGTCACCCATGCCAGCCATTCACCAACCACTTCCCACTAATTTGCATGCATTCTAGGAGTATGACACTTGGCCACTTAGGTGCCAAGTGTTCCCCAAGCCTGGGGCCATGTGGCATGCTCTCTTTGGCCACATGTCGCCCCGTGATTGGCCCGTTTTGCCTTGAAATACGTACAATTCCGATTGTGTCGGAATTCGATGAAATTCGAATATGTATCTAGATTTTGTGAGACGAACTCAATGGCATGATGCACGTCGTCATCCAAGATCTAGAGAATTTTCAAAGTTTGCAAACCTCGTGTCTACTCACTTACTTTATCCGAGGTCCACTCAACCCTAGTGTTCCATATGAAATCTACCATGTATAATGTTCTCACATGTCACACATATTAATTTATCAAAATGCACAATGAATGCATGATCTAAACCTGTGCCCATCAAGTCCTAGGTATTTGTATACCAAAGCTCTAATACTAAGCTATGACGCCCTAAATCCCGAGGGTTTTTTCGCCATCGACAAGTCTATCACGATGTAACTCCTCTTATCAGGCGTAAACCCAAGAAAATTCAATTTTTTGAGAAAAGGTAAAACGATAATTTCAGTGGCAAAATCTTAAATTTTTCTAGATTTCGGATGATGAAACAGACTTTACCGTTGGAATCATCTCATGAAATCTAGCTACGATGTCGAATTTCATCGAATTTTGAAACAAATAAATTTCACGTTTTTGAGGTATCGAGGGTGCACGACACTTGGCACGCAGCCGAGTGGTCGACATCCGTACAATGCGGCCGCCGTGTTGTCAAACAAACAACTCAAGTGGGACCCATAAGAGACATGTGGCAACACATGATTGGATGGAAATCCAAGGTAGATGGATAAAGTGATAAGGGTAATCCAAGGAGCTAATAGGAGAGTGACATGTGGCAAGAGAGGACATCCCACTTGATGTTAGACCAAACAATTCGGTAGGAAGAGGAATAACAGAAGAAAGGAAAAAGGGAGAGAAGAAAAAAGTAGAGAGAGAGGCTCTACCTTCTCTCTAGATTTTTCGACGATCGACCCAAGTGGTTCCCTGGATCAAGAAAGTGATTCCCCGCGCAAAGAGCTTCCAGTAGAGACTGTAAACTATTTCACGAAACTCCAAGAGGTAGGTCTTCTCCTACTTTGGTTATTTTCTACTCTAAGGCTTGTGTGGTGGTGTCTTGCCCCAAGGGAAGTGTTAGGTTGCATTTTGAACCAAGGGCAGTTACCCTATTTTGATCATACGCACTAGCTGGACTTTAGGACTGGTTTTTGGGTGGGAAATAAAGGGAATTTGGCAGTGGTTTCTTCAGGTAAATTGTAGCCACATCAGTGAACTTGATGTTAGGCTTTTAAATTTCCCAAATCGGACCTATGTAGCCCATGTTATGGTCCATTTACTCTGAACGGTCTAAGTGGAAGGGTCGAACAGCCTAACGACCAAGTCCTGTTACGGCCAGAGCCGCAGACTGGGCCGGCTAGTGGCCACGGCCAAATGTCGTGGTTGTCGGCTGCTGGATTGGGTGGCCGCCGGCCGCCCAGGGCCACCGGCCACCGCCCAGGCCAAGAGGGCCAGGATCAAATCCAAGAAGGCTAGGGGCCAAACAAGTTACCCATTAGGCTAGCCGTGCTAGAATCAGCCGGCCATGGCTAGGCTGCCAAATAGCACTGGCAGTCGGGCCGCTAAGGCCAACCTGGGCCAGTGATTGTACGCCGGCTAATCCTAGGGCCGCCGACTAGCAATCGTGGTCGTCACTAGCAACAGGATAACTAGCTAGCTGGCCGTGGCCGCCGGTTAGCGGTTAGGATAGTTGGCTAATGGTTAGGTCAGCCTGGGCCAGCTTGCCAGTGGCCGCCAATAGCGGTTGGGGTGGCGCCTTAGCCGGGGTTCATGTGAGGCCTTCAACTTCGGACAACCATAACTTCTTCGTCCGAACTCTGTTTCGGGTGTTCTTGGACTCTATGGAAAGCCCATTGAGTTAAGATTCTAGCCATATACCTGTGGATGACAGTGGGTGAGCATAACCTACTGAAATATATGTTTTCCTAGGGCTTCTGGACGGCTAGGGCTGGCCGACTAGGGCTGGATATTCATGTGTGACCTCCAACTTCGAACGACCATAACTTCTTCATCCGAACTCCGTTTTAGGTGTTCTTGGACTCTATGGAAAGCCCATTGAGTCAAGATTCTATCCATACACTTGTGGATGAAAGTGGGTGAGCATAACCTACTGAAATCTATGTTTTCCTAGGGCTGTTGGAAGGCTAGGGCATTATTGTTTAGCCTAAGGAAGGTTGTATGACATTATTGTTTAGTCATGGATTGATGAATGCTAATATGTTTGTTACGATGTATATATATATATATTGGCATGAAGTATATGGAATTTATATGTTTGTGATATATGTTGCATGGTAATTGACATGAAGTACAACTGATGAGAATGATTCATATAGTGTGCATCATACATGTAACATGAGAAATCAGAAGTGACATTAGCACGCGATATGGACAAGATCATCGCGCCGGTCGTGTGTGGGTGCATAGAAACAAAGAAGTTCACAATTCTTAGGAATGTGTGTGAGTCAAAACGGACAAATGGCCCAACGAGACTCAAAGGGTATAAAATGAATAAAACAAATGAAAATAAATTAATGTGTGTCACAGTGCATGGGGCAATTATCTCCTCAGGAAAAGCCCGGGAACATCAAGGTGTAAGAGACCCGCGGTGTGATCCGAAAAGTTCTGTTATGGGTGTAAGAGGTGTAATCTGAAAAGTTCTGTTGCCCAAAATAAGACACACGATTAACACATAGACTTCGAGTTATGTGATAGGAGTCGAGATTGACTCGGGGATTACTCGGGCTTATCAGCACTCAAGTAAAGGTACCGCGAGCTAGTAAGGGTTCGGTATATGTGGGTCATTGGTACTACCAATAACTCGATTGTCACACTTGGCATAAGCATGTGTAAGGGAGTCGGTGAGTGACTCGAGATATGGACATGATGACATCTCATGCATGACATACGACATTCATGTAGACACTTCTCACTGATGTACGGGTTGGCCTGACTACGCATGAGAACTTAGGTGGGGAGTAACCCTTGTAAAAGATTTGTTAATTCATCAAATAAGCATATATCAACATGATTTTTCACACAATCAACATGCTATTCATTTTTCCAGTAATAACACACAAAAACAGCACACATAATCCATAAATCACCCCAAACCGCCTCGAAAACAAATCTGGGGGAATTCCAAAGTGTTCATCCCAAAAATCTCGGGATCGGGAATAAAGACCCGCCACCACTCGCCAAAGAAACCCACATTTAAATGGCTCTAGATCAGACTAACCAAAGTAGGAGAGAAACCCCTACCTCCTGAGTTTGACGAACCCTGATTCTCAGACCACACGAAGCTCTCACGATGAACTTTGGCCTCGTCCGACGAACAACGCCTGGATCTCTCGTGAATCCTTATAGCGATTTCACCAAAGAAATTTTTTTTTTTTTTTTTTTTTCTTCTCTTTCTTTCTTTATTTTCTTTCTTTTTCTTTCTTTCTTTTTCCCTTTCCACCGAATTGTTCCAACTTGGTTCAAGTGGGAAGTTTCCTCCCACCTTCTCCTTGCCACATGTCTCCTTCTCATTGACTTTCTTTCTCTCACCTTATCCTCTTATCCAAAGACTTGGATTTCCTTTCTCTAGGGACTTGACACATGGCCTCCATGGGTCACCCCTCAGACTTTCTTTTTTGTTTGACTTATCTCTCCATTTGACATGATGACATTCCTAAATATCATTCAACCAAGTGTCGTGTCACTTGCTACACTCCTGCTCGAAAAACGTGAAATCTCGACCATCTCGTAATCCGACAAAATCTCGACCGGGTAACTAGGATTTCGCGAGATGATTCCAACTTGAAGTCCGTTTTGTCATCCGAGATCTAGAAACCTGTGTTTTCAACAAAATTATTGTTTTAATACGACTGTAAAAATTCACTTTTTCTCCTCGTTTTACAAGAAATGTTGAAAAAAATTAATGTTGTAATTGTGACACCCCAAAACCCGGGGGTCCTTTGACAACCCGTCAACCCGCGGAATACTCATGGATGTCAAGTAACTCGACACCACTCACGAAAATCGAGCAGAGTCTCCTTTGTACGGAGAGCTCTATTCAAGGTACAGAACCTATCCCAACAATTAACAATGACTACACAGGGTCCACATGCGAGTAAAATAATGGCCACTTGGGCTCCTACATCAATACTCACAAAATACATCAACTATATACAATAGCTCAAGAGTTAATACAACATTTACCAAACATATATACTAAAATTTAGAGTTTTAATACATGTTATACAAAAATTAATACCCAAAGCCACAACTCCTAGCTTCTTCTTCTAAATGTGCTCTAGTGAGCAAATGTCTCCCGTACACTCCCTATACCTGAAATAATGATCCCTCGACAAGGTGAGCAAAGCCTAGTAGTGAAAATTTCCTACATGGGTTACTCCCTACCTAAGTGCACATGTCATGGCAAAAAAAACACACTCAAGTAAATGCATGATCCTACTTGAATGTCTACATGCCCAATCCCATGCCTCGAGTCCTAACGGACTCCCTCACACATGCCTAAGCCAAATGCAGCCAGAAATCGCGCTTTCAAAACAAAGCTTTTTGTTTTGGAAAACTTATTACCGAGATTCAAGAAATATATTTGATCATTCTCCAAGGGGCGACCGCTGATAACCCTCCGAAACACCATGGGCCCTCCGACGGAATTGTTGGACAATCTCCCAACACAATTCTTCGGAAAATCTTCCGTCGAAATTCCTTTCACAAACATTTTTCCTTTTCTTTCATTTTCGTGTCATGCACTCACTCCTAATATTCTAGGGTGCCCCAATGCATATGGAATGCATTATGCCAATCCCAAAATATTCATGCTAATGTATAAAACATGTATATATTAACATAATTAATTCACACAATTCATGTTATTTAATTCACATCAATAACACCAAAATTAGCTCATGGGCTAATTCACCACATAAGCACCATTTTGAATCACTCAACAAATACAAAAATCACATTAACTATTCACATGAACAATGAAACCCCCGTCAAGTAATCGGTTTCACGCCTCACATAATTAGAGATTTCCACTTCTGCCTGTGCTTTGGGATCGGGAGGTCACGGCCTTCTAGGCCTCAACAAATCCCCATCCATAAAATGGCTCTTGTTAAAGAATAAAACCAAGTAGGAAAAGATCCCTACCACTTGAGTCACGCAACTCCACAAAAACTGATGCCCACGCGCAGCCTCGCCGCGCACGCCTTTACTTCTCTACCGGTTTAACCCGACAATCCGAATCTGTAGGAAATCTAAGAGAAGGCACTCTCTCTCTCTCTAAAAAACTGGATTCCAACCTTCCGCGACATTTTTGCTTTTCCTTTGAGAAGAACTATTGTGATTTTGGCTTTATTCTCATTTACATTTCCAATAATTCCATCCATGTCCCTTTGTCTTGATTTTGACACTTGCACACCCAGGTCATTCATCACATCCTCTCACTAATCATGCATCATGTGTCACATGAGTACATGTAGTAGGTGACTTTTGTCATATCGCATGTCTTTCACTAGCCGTTTTACCGCACCCGATACCCGGTGTCTCGAAAAACGTGAAATCTCGACTGCCCCAAAATTCAATAAATTTGACGCGCAATAGATTTCACGAGACGATTCCAACGTGTGAAGTCCGTCATTATCCAATTCAGAAAAATTTCGTTTTCTTAATTTAAATTAATATTTACCTTTTTCGAAAAATTTGAATTTTCTCGGGTCTTACATGTAATTAATAAAATAATTTAATATTTTTACTAATGGTGATCATTTAAAATTGAGAATCTTACTTTAATGTCAAGGTAAAGATTAAAAATAATTTTTTAAAAAATTGAAAAATTTAAAGACATCAATCATTGATATTAGTTCCACTATGATAAATCTATATATATATATATATATATATATATATATATATATATATAATTTTTGTACAATTTTGATTTTTTCATATAATTTTAATTTAAAAACTTTAACTATATTTATATTTTAAAAAATCTATAAATTATATGATTTTTTAATAAATTATATTATTTACACATTAAAAATGTTAACTATATCAAGGGTACTCATTCTATTATAACTAATCATTCTAATTAGTTAAATAATAGTTTTTAATCTATTAGATAATGTTCTTAAAAATTAGTTTTTGAACTAAAATAAAATGTTATCTTAAATGTTTTAAAACTTATATATATATATATATATATAGTTGATTATAAACTTATATATTTAAAACCTTAATGTTTGAATTGATAAGACAATTTTAATTTTTTACTAAATAGATGATCTTTTTAAATGAAGAATCTTATCTACTGTCAAGGTAAAATTAAAAAGTTATTTTTTTTCATTTTAAAAATATGAATATATCATTGATATTTAGTAAGAATATAACTATTTTTTTTGAACATTAAATAATTAACTCAACTAAAAATAAACTACTTTATTTTGATTAGTAATTAGTGTACAAATAGAAAACAATATATTTATAAAATATAATACCGATTAACAAGAAAAATATATGTATGATTTTTTTTTTTAAATTTGATGTTTTTAATTTAATTTTGATTTAAAAATCTTTAATATTAATTTTTATTCATTTAAAACTATTAATTTATCTATTTGTTTGAAAGTAACCATTAAAAATTGATAAAATAATTTTATTTTTTTATTAATGATGACCATTTAAAATTGATAATCTTATCTTACTCAACCTAAAGGTGATTAAAAGATATTTTTTAATCAAAAATGTTAAGATATCATTCATATTTAGTTCCAATAAGATAAATATATTTTTGTATATTAAATAATTGATTCAATCTTAATATATAGATTAATGATTAGTATACCAAATAAGAAAACAATATATATAAAAGAATAATGTTAAATAACAAACAAAATATAAAGGTATAATTTGTTTTTTCAATCATTTTGATTTTTGTCCATTTAATTTTGATTTAAAAATTTTTGATATTATTTTTTATTTATTTTAAAACTATTAATTTATATATTATTTATACATTAAAGATGTTAACTAGTTGTGTGATATTTCATATTATCATCATAACTTATTATCATAAAGATGTTAATTGTGTAATTAGTTTTTTTGGAAGGAATCATTCTAATTAGTTAAATTATTTTTTTATAGTTTAGATAATGTTATTAAAATATTAGTTTGTTTAATGAAAATAATATGATAAGTGAGATCACGTTATATTATGTTACTATCATAAGTACATAAATAATACTACTAACTCTTTTAATAACATTATATAAAATTTATTGAATTTAAATAATTTTTTATAATGATAATTTTGTTTATCTTTTAATTATTTTTTATTATTTATAAAAGATAAATAACCTATCACACTACAAATATTAATTTTCTAAATAATATATGTCTTTGTCGTTTCATAACAATTTAATAACACTATTATTAATAAAATTACTCAATTTGTGAGGGACTAATTCATTCACCAATAAAAATTATTTCGTTAGAAAATATAGATAAAAGTTATAACTTTTGGTGATGAATATATTTTTGTTACAAAAAAAATCAAATTTAGGGATAAAAAAATTTGTTGGCAAACCTTTTATTTTTGTTACAAAAATATTGGCACTAGAAAAAATGCGCTAACTTTTCCCTCCATATGTTATGGTGACGAAAATATTCGATTTTTCAAAACATTTTTTTTCAAAAAAGTTGTATTACTAACGAAAATTCAAATTTTGACAAGAAAAGCTATTTTTAAGGACGAACTTATAATTCATCACTAAATTTTCGTTAGGAAAAGCATGTTTTGTTGTAGTGAGTATCCTCTTCAAAAAAGAAATTTAATTTATTTTTTATTCTGATTTGATAGCTTAGAAGTCCGGATCTTCTATGATTTAATATTTATCCTCTTGCCAAATTGATCCCAAGCTCATCGATACCTTGCTCCCTAAAGCACCTGGCTCAAGATCAGAGACTCGTGTGTCTCACGCCGACTCTACTCTAGTCCACTTCCTAAATCCCAAGACGTCTCATACTCGGTGGAAACCCCGAGAAAATCCTAATTTTCTGAAAAATGGAAAAATGGTAATTTTGATCAAAATCTAAAATTTTCTAGATCCTGACATGACTCCAAACCCGACTTCACCGTTGAATCGTCTCATGAAATCTAGCTACGACTTCACCCTTCGACCCACGTCGCTCGACTTCATAGCCGCAGACCCAGCAAGCCTGGTGCCGATGACGTCTTGTGAAAGACATGTGATATGACAAAAGTCACCTACTATATGTACTCATGATATATGTTACATGATTAGCGACGATGGAGATGAATGGTTTAGATTAAGTCACGTGTCAAAATAAAAACTAAAGGATAAATGGGTATTAAGTGAAAGAGTAAGTGAATAAGACAAAAGAAGACATTCTCTTCTTCACCATTTTGGCAAAAACGCAAGTGCGAAATGGTGTTTCAGATTTGGGTATATATAAAGGAGTGACTTCTCTCTTATTTCCCAAATGCTCTGACCGGCTTGCCACCTGGAGCAAGAAGTTGCTTGTTCTACGCTGGCAGCGGCCACGCACAAGACTAATTTTGTGGAGTTTCAACAACTCCAAGAGGTAGGAATCTTTGCCTACTTGGTTTATTCTTTGGCTAAGAGTCATTTTAATGGATGGGGATTTGTTAGGGCCTACATGGTTGTGTTTTTGGTCTCAAAATCTTTGAACCGAGTGGAGAAATTCTATTGTAGTGGTCGTGGAACAAAGGTCGGTGCCTAGGGTTTCACCGTTCATGTGATATGTTGTGTGATTTTTCTGTTGTTGGGTGATTCTAAATGAATTGCTTGGATTGTTATTAGCCCATGTGAGCTAATTTTGATGTTATTGATTGTGAATTTAATAACATGAATTGTGTGAATTAATTTTTGTTAATATATACATGTAAAATATATTAGCATGAATATTTTGGAAATTGTATAATGCATTCCATATGTACCGAGGCACCCTAGATGATAGGTGTGAGTGCATGACATGAAAGAAAATAAAAGAAAAATGAAAACGATTTCGAAAGGAATTTCAAGGAAGATTTTCCGAAGAATTGCCTTGGAAAGTGGTCCAACAGTTTATCTCGGAGGCAGACCCATGACTGTTTGAAAAATTATCCATCAATTCGCCTCGAAGGGTAGTCCAATATATTTACCGAAACTCGGTAGTGTGTTTTCAAGAACAAAAAGCTTTTGTTTTGAAACTCGTAATTTTGCCTCAGATCCGCTTGTGCATGTGTGAGGAGTCTAGTACCGAGACATGAGATTGTGGCATGTAGATATTCGGCAGATCATGCATTTTCTTGAATACACTTGGTTGCCATTACATGTGCACTTAGGTGGGGAGTAACCCATGTAGGAGATTATCGCTACTAGGCATTGCTCACCCTGTCAAGGGATCATTATTTAAGGTACAGGGAGTGTACGGGAGGACAACGCTCACTAGAGGCCGCGGTTTAGAAGAAAGCCGGATTGTGGCTTTGACATTTTCTTTGTAAAACATGTATTAGAACTCTAAATTTTGATATATGCTTTGGTTAAGAGTAATATAATAACTCTTGAACTATTGTAATATAGTTTGTTAGATTTTTGGTGAGTATTGATGTATGGGCCCAAGTGCCCATTTTTACTCATGTATGAGTCTCATGATATGAGACATAGGTTTTCCGCGGTCGACGGTTATCAATCGACACCTCGACTTCAGGTTGTACACCCGGACACCCCGGATCAGTCGCCAGCTGGTATCGCAGCCGAGGTTTATAAATACCTAGAGCTTAATGTCAGATGCTAAAGTGTGACTTAGTATCAATAAGTTAGGTATACGATTACCTAGGACTTGATGGGCACGGGTTAGATCATGCATTCATTGTGCATTTTGATGAATGGTGTGTACAACATGATATGTTGTGTATGATGTGTGGTTGTATGAATTGTGTGCTTAGTGAATAACACATAGGAAAAAAAAACAATGTATTGAAGAAATTTTTTCTAAGGTTTTATAGTGTGTAAAACTGGAAAAATAAAATAAAATAAAATCAATTAATATGAATTTATCGTTCTATCAAGACAAATATATATATATATATATATATATATATATATATATATATATATATATATATATATATATATATATATATATATATATATATATATATATTTTTTTTTTTTTTTTTTTTTTATTTTTTTTTTTTTTTGGTGGTCTAATAGGTGGAACAAAATGAAAAAAATTATGAGTGAAAAAAAGAAAGAAAAAGGTTTATATACCGGGTGGGCTACTCGTCCATTTCTGCCTGGGTCACGATACAAGACATTGTATCATGACACGCTAGGCACCAGACCACGATACGGCCTGTGCTTGCACACAACACTCGACACCAGCCGCGATATCAAGGCTCGGGCCGCCCACGACACAAATACAAGTAGAGCGCCGCAACACTCACGTGGCGTACCGAAAGTGCGACACCTGGGCTACGGCGTGGGCTGGTCGCATATTTCAATTTTGTATCGCGGACCAGGCTCGCGACACGACAAGATGCGCATGCGACACGGCCCGCGACATGGGCCGCTAAGCGTCGCCGCGACACGCCCGTGCGACACTACCAGGTCACCACGACACGGCCAGGCCGGCGTGCCACGACAAGGCCGGCGGCGGCCGCGACAGTACGCTTATGTGCACGACCGGTGCACCACGACAACGGCCACTGCGGCGCACAAACCGGGCGGCACGCGGCCTGGCGCGCAGCCTAGGCCATGGGTGTGCACCGCGGCACTCGACCGCTTTTGACTCAATAATCGCTTTTCGGGCCACCGTTGGGTTAATTGCTCACGAGGTTTTCAAAAAAATAAAATAAAATTTTTATTGTGTATGATTTAAAGTATGGAAATTTTTTTGGTATGCGAATAGTGTCTCAAGGATGTGTTTAGACCCTTAGAGATACCTCATTAAAACTTAACTTGCCATTTGACATGTGTAGATGGCTAGTCGCGGGAGAGGACGTAGTGGGTCGTCCATTTAGGTGCCAGCCAAGACCACCGCAGACTGGTCAGCCAGGCCTTTAATGGCGCTGTAGTGGATCAAGTGGGCTGCTACCATCGCACGTGCTAGTGCAACAGTAGCCATGGAGATCCGAAAATTTCAGAGGTTCAAGGCACATCATCTCGATATTCACATGGGGAGGAGATCCGATGGTGGCGCACTATCGGGTTAATGTAGTCGAAGGTATTGGGGAGGCGCGAGACACTCGATACAACCAAGATCATCAATTATTCCGCCAGAGGCACAGGCCCAAGTGTGGTGGAATTTGGGCAAAGATTCGACTGATCTAGAGGCAATGACACGGGGGCAGAGTCTCCAGAGCCGTCTACATGCAAGTATTTTCCGAACACCGCCGACATGCGAAGGCTCAAGAGTTCCCTGTAGCCAAGCAAGTGGACTATGATCTGCATTGGAGTATGTGGCCAGGTTCACGGAGTTAGCTCGCTTTGCTGACAATTATGTGGCCACAGACTTGGCTAAGGTCAGGAGGTTTGAGAATGGACTGAGATTGTCCATTCAGGCGTGATCGTAGACTTTGCCTACAAGACACGGACTCCCATGGTCGGACCGGCCATGACCATAAAGAGAAAGAGACGACATGCACAAGACCTGGGATGCTGGGTGTTAAGTGGCAAGAAGAAGGAGAGTCAGTCTTCTTCTAGTTCGAGAAAGAGGCAGAAGGCTTTTGCTTCACAAGGATTTTAGGAACAGGGCCAAGGTTATCAGGGTCAAGGCCAAGATGTGGCATTCTGGCCACAGACATGATATGTTATTTCTACCCCACAAAATGACATACGAGACGAGATCGTCTCGTAGACAAGTGATCCCAGGATTGGGACAAAGACATCCCAATTAGTCAGAAGACAAGAGAGGATACAATTCATTCCTCTACACCCTAGTATGGGTCAGAGGAACCGATTTCAGTCGCAAGGTGATATACAAGCACCTTCTAAACACGCACGGGCCAAAAGGGGCCGCAGTGTGGGTCGAAGTCAAGACAGAGCTCGGCAGCCAAGACTTCTGGACTGCCTATGTCATGTGCCGAGGCTGAGTATGTAGACTTCACCGACATGCAGTATGAGCCGATACCGCATTTGTTTTCTCCGATGCATCCCGTTTATTAATGCATCTTCAGGTGATAAGCCTCAAGGTTGAGGTCGAGGCCTCTAGAAGAGCCGCCAGATGGATGTTCTCCCTAGAACCTGTGGTGGGATTTAACCCGACAGTCGATCAGAGTTAGAGATCTCCGAGACTCGCTTCATGGTGGACCTTCTGCAGACATATTCAAGTTTTGATGTCATTCATGACATGGATTAGGTTGGACGGCCCATTGATCGCCGCGAGTGTGACCTCGAAGGCCATTGCCAGACACCAAGTAAGATCGTAGTACATATGCACGTGGTTGGATGCGTTTGTGCGTGGAATTTCGGGACAAAATTCTTTTAATAAGGGGGGGAGGGGGGGAGAATGTGAAACCTCGAGAAAATCATAATTTCGAAAATGGCAAATGTACTTTGGCCAAAATTCGAAATTTTTTCTGTGATCCTGATGACTCAAACGGACTTCATCAAGCTGGAATTTTCTCTGCCAAATCTAGCTACCACGCCTAATTTCATCAAATTCAAATAGTCTTAATTTCACATTTTTCGAGGCACCGAGTGTTCGTGCTTTATTACTACAAAGACATAGGATGTGAAAAAGTCACCTTACACATGTACCCATGTGACACATGTTGCATGATTAGTGAGATTTATGGAGATGAACGGCTTAGATTAGTTTTCACATGTGTCAAAAAAAAAACTAAAGGACAAAATGGGGATTAAGTGAAAAGAGTAAGTGAATAAGACAAAAGAAGAATAGTCTTCTTCTTCACCATTTTGGCAAAAACGTGCAGTGAAGGGAGGTTTCAGATTTTAGAGAGAGAAATAGTGACTTCTCTCTAGATTTCCTACGTTCTAATCGCTTCGCTCTCACCTGAGCAAGAAGCAAAAGTTGTTCTATCGCAAAGAAGGGCTACGCTGCGGCATTGATTTTGTGGAGTTCCGACAACTCCAAGAGGTGTGGATCTTTCCTACTGGTTTATTCTTTGCCAAGCAGCTTCTCATTTTAATGAACGGGGATTTGTCGGGCCCGATGGCCGTATTCGGGCCCCCAAAATCTTTGAACCGAGCGGTAGTAACCTT
Organism: Tetrastigma voinierianum; assembly: GCA_016808115.1. Classification (NCBI taxonomy): domain Eukaryota; kingdom Viridiplantae; phylum Streptophyta; class Magnoliopsida; order Vitales; family Vitaceae; genus Tetrastigma; species Tetrastigma voinierianum. Next base: position 469,626 of record JAEQBH010001140.1, read on the forward strand.
ATTGTGTGGCCGTGAACACCAGTCAGGGTTTCACCGTTCACGTGGATATGTCAGGTGATTTTGTGTTGTTATGATTCAAAATGAATTGTTGATTTTTATTAGCCCACGTGAGCTAATTCTAGTGTTATCGACAGAATCAATACATGAATTTCAGGTGAATTAATCTTGTTAATATATACATGTAAAATATATTAGCATGAATATTTTGGAAATGTCATAATGCATTCCATATAAATCGGCACCCTAGATGGTGTGTGTGAGTGCATCATATGAAAGAAAACAAAGAAAAATGGAAAACGACAAAGGGAAGGAATTTCAAGGGGAAGATTTTAGACGCCCCAAAACCGGGTCCTCATGACAAACCGTCAACCGACCTGACACTCGTGGATGCTCCAACCCGACTCCAGGACCCCACCCGATCCACCTGCCTAAGACGACTCGCTTTAAATGAAAAGAGAATGGGTTGATTTTTCAAATTTTAGAAAAATCCGTCCTCAAGGAGGAACGCTTTTCTTGGAGTCGCCACTTACTTTTGTTGTTACTTTTTATAAAGGTGAAACCAGTAAGAACAAAAACCCAATGACTCTAGTATGGAAAAAGCGGGGTCTCGCGAAAAACTAGATTTCCGGGTTCGGGATCGCATTGCTCATCTGGGAAGGTACCCCATGAGGTAGCACCCCCAGCCCGTAACTGGGTTCTCACTAAAGCACTGGCATGTGGGAGCATACGGGTCAAAGATCAACAATTTCCGGCTAAACATACAACTTGATCAGATCAACCTAATTGGTATCTAACATGCTTAAGAACACTCAAAAACAACGTGGTTACTCATGGTCCCTAGCTGCGCCGCAAGGGAAAGTTAGTCGCATTTTGAGTATACAATAATCTCTCAAAATTAGATATCAAAAGCAAAGGAAGCCAGAGAAACCATACATAGCACTTCAACCACTCATTGATGCTACCACTTCAGGTAACCATATCTATTCATCCCGAAGAAACGAGCTCAACAAAACACTAGATTATTGGTGCTTAACTAATCACCCTTAGACCCGCATAGACCCCGATTCTTAAGAATCCAAAATGGAACCACATTAACCAAAACTAAACCCCATTTCAGACCCTAAACATAGCCCTACACTGATCTGGAGCAAATGGGTCGGAATCACAAAGGTCACGGCCTTCAATTAAACTGAAATCGGACGACCCTTACAAAACCCGACAAACTGGCTGATCCAGTTCCCCAACCGGTCGATCCGGTTGAGAACAATTCTGAAAAATTTTTTAACATTCCCTACGTAGTAAGGAAACTAGAAAATGTAAACAAACAAATGTATAATTCGACACCAATGACTAAGAACCGACACAAACAAAACAAAGTACCTTAAACTCGCTGCTCCAAGAAATCAACCTAATGAACTCATTGATCCGTTTCCCAACCGCCTTAGTAATGATTGAGAGAGGTTTCAAAATTCCGTACAACCTTCAAAGAGTCAGGAATCCAAAACAAACCAAGTAGAAACCAACTCTAAATGACGAGAACCAACACACTATCGTTCAAAGAACCGACCAATGAATCTGGCCGATCGCACTTCCCAACCAGTTTAGCTGGTTGAGAGGCTCTCAAATTTTCAGAACCTTCCTCAAAGAGTCAAGAACCAAAACAAACGGAGTAGAAAAACCCTCAATGACTGAACCGACACAACCGGTACAAGACTCAAACTGGCCGTTTCAAAGAATCATCTAAGGAACGGTCGATCTGGTTTCAACCAGCTTTAACCGGTTGAGAGAGGTCAAAAATTTTAGAACTCTCAAAGAGTCAAGAATCCAATGAAACAAACGGAGTAATAACCAACTCCGACGATCGAGAACTGACATAACAAGGCTAAAGACCCAAACCTGTTGTTCCAAGAAACCCTGAATTCATGAACCGGCCGATTCGGTTTCCAACCAGCCCAACCCGCTGAGAGAGTTTGGCACTTGTCAAAACCTTCATCAAAGATTCAAGAATCCAAAAAAATAAACGGAGTACAAATCTGACATCGAATGATTGAGAACCAACATAAACGGTGCCTCATGCCCCAACACAAGTCCTCAAACAACAAAGGCAAAGAAAAGCATAAAAGAAATCGGAAGCATATAAATTGCACTGCAAGATTCCATGGCTATTCCCCCCTTTTTCTTCTTTCTTTCTACTTCTAAAAACAGGTATCCACTCCTTCAAATCCGTCAGAACTCCTCTTCAAAAAAAAAAGAGAGACCACGCCTCTCCGGATTTAGATAAACTCTCATTTCCTCCTTTTCTCCCTTTTTTTTTTCTCTTCTTCCTCCCTTCCCCTTTTTTTTCACCTCTCCACGTTTTTTCTTCTATTTCTCTCTCCCTTTCTCTCTAAGCCCACTCCATTTTGCACACCTTCAGTCCCGGGAACTCCCCCCTTCAGTCTCGAACTTCCCTAGCTTCATAAACACTCCTCTATTCCCAATGTCCATAGCTGGCCACATTTACTCTTGCTTAACCACCAAGATCCAAGTGACTCCAAGGTGGGTCGCAAGCAACCCATAACATGGTCCAAACCCGATCCAACCCATGCCTAGGACTGATCCGGGGCTTCATGGCCCATCCATAGGATTCGGGGCACCAAATCACAAAAAATTAGCACCCACTTGCTACCAATGTACCACCGTGACAGCCCCAAATGGTCCATCTGACAGAAAATCTGAAATTTCAGAGAATATTCCTTGAAGAATAAGGAGTCCGCGGAAAAAAACGATGCTCGATTCGAATCCCAGCGAGGGAGATATGACTAAAACAAGCCTTAGTGTTCGAATCAACCGGCTTAGTAATGAACTTCAATTGAAAACAATTGAGTCAAGGATTCTAAGCATTAAAATTTCAAATTTTAGTACTCTCAATGAGGCAAGGAATAAAAAAAAAAAAAAAGAAACCAAGACTTAATTCTAGGCATCAGGAGCTATGATCGAAACAAGCCCCAAGTGTCTCGAATTCAACATACTCCAATAAACCCGATTGAAGCAACTGGGGCCCCACTGCTTCCTATGGCACGAGATGCCAATAACTAAAAAGGAAGCTTCACAGACACTCAAAGTGAACTACACGCACTCAATGGATCATATACAAAAGCCCACCCGAGGTTCAGAGACGACTACCTAAAAGGGCCCTAATGGTTATATGAGAACGATGGGTGAGTGTGACACCCAAAGGATAAATGCCAAAGCACGAGGGACAAAATCGAGGTTCTACAAATACGCCCCTTTAGTGAGTGAATGAACAGCATCAACCAAGTGCAAGCTTTATGCAAAGAGTGAAATGAATCCTAGTGAAGAACCCGTGATGACCAACAATTTTGTCCCTTACCTAGCATCAAGGTTAACTAACAGAAGTCGTCTGACAAGGACATAAAGGTTCGTACGGCGTCTGAAGACGAGTGATCCGAGCACAATGCCGGAAAAGATAATGAAATCCGAGGGCGATGCAAGAGAAGGTGAGGAAATCCGGCAGCCCGAGTAGGGTCCAGCAAGTACCTAAAAGGTTGATCCGTGGAGTAACGAAAGGTAGGATCCTAGCGAGTAATCGAAAATGTGGGATCCGCGAGCACCAAAGGCGGGATTTGGGGCAAGTACCGGAATGTGGATCCAAGAGTACCGGAAGGCAGATTCGCGGCACGAGAATGGTCCCGGAGAGTACCGGGAAAGGTGGACCCCGGCAAGTACCGTAAAGGTGGGATTCGAGCAGTACCGTAGCGGGATCCCGGCAAGTACTAGAAAGGTGGATCCCGGCGAGCAACGGAATGTGGATCCCAAGTACCGAAGGTGGATTCAAGGAAAATTCAAAAAGGCAGGATCCGGCGCAGTGCCTGAGAAGGGTCCTGTGAGTACCGGAAAGGTGGGATCCCGGCGAAAGGCCTGAGAAGTAAAAATTCCGGCGAGTACAAAGGTGGATCCTGGACGAAAATTTAAATGATACGCGCGGCACGGAAGGTGGAATCCCGGCGAGTACCTAAATGTGGATCCAAGCAGTAATCGAAAAGGTGGACGGCTAGCACCAGAAAGGTGGATCCAAGAGTACTGGGAAGGTGGGATCCAGCAAGTACCGTAAATGTGGGATCCTAAGAGTACCAAGCAGCGGGATCTCGCACGAGTGCGAAACCGGCGAGTACCTAAATGGCATCCGGTGAGATGTCGGAGAACCCGAAATCCGCCTAAACGAAGTAACAAACGGCGGAAAAGGGTAGGCCTTGGTACGCCCAGTAGGCGCCAACAAATGACTCGAATAAGCCATAAATCAAACACAATCATGACAGTTAAGGAGGGACCGCCTCTAATATGACAATATAAAATGCCATAAATGATAAGCGAAACCAAGAACTTAATAACAAGACTTAAATAAAGGTATGTCTCAGAGACAATCTCACAAATGTGACCAAGGGTGAAAGAAAGGGTTATGCCCACGCATAAAGGGTATCAACGCCAGCGTCAAAATCCCAGTAATGCACATGTGGTCAAAGTCGAGACTGAAAATATCACAATCATTCATTCATGAAAATCATCCATTTTATTCCATAAACCGATATGTGGTATGCCCCGCTGCGCACATCTGATATGCCTCGATGAAAAACTCAAATAAATTTCAAGACCCACCGCCTCAACAAGCAACAAGGCAGAACATAGTGTGCGCCACGCGCACCCTACCGAAAGTTAACGAATATGCATGAATCTAACCCTAGGCTAGACCTTAGAAGCACGTTGTTGTATGAAGAAACCTAGCTGCATGTGGAGCATACTTAAACTTTGATGCCAAAACATCTTTAGGCGAATGGCTGCCAAAGTACATGCTGGCCGAGCCAATGCCAACATGAAAGGATGGGGGTATGCCCTAGTGTGAACGTGTCAAAGCATCAAGCTAATGGGCAACAACCGCCTCGACTCTCTCAGACATCTATATCCGATCATGGACCCGAGGGCAAGCAAACTAAATGGAGAAGCAATATGTGAACCTCTCGACATTCTAAGAATGTAGACCTATCGACATCCCGTGACTTCAATCAAGAGACAGAACTCCGCTCCATATAAAAATGCTTCGGCTAAACACTAGATCTCATGGTCTCGTGGCAATTCACGATCGACCATACTGGGAGGCTGTGTGAAAGGTGAATGACATGATGGGAAACAAAGGTCCAATACCCAATAACACCGCCAAACCCCGTACGCAAGAATGTCAACAACATCAAAGAATCGCGTGGAGCAAGGTGACTCAACTAACATCCGAATGAACAATGTCAAATGACAAGTGAAGTGCACTGCGACACGCCGCTTAAGAAGCGACGACGATCAATAAGAGTAAGAAGACCGAAGCGATAAGAAAAACGGCGAAATGGATAAAGCAAAAAACGGAGAAACAAGCCGATACAAATGTGGCAATGTGTGACAACGATTTAAATAACCCATCCCTGAACGCCAAGTCGAAGCAAGTCACTATAAGATGGGAGTGGTGATGCAAGTAATGATCCAAGGACCTAGTGCAAAGCAATCCAAACCTCATTCCCAATGTGTTACCCATATCCATGGAGAAAGATCGTACAATGCTCTCACCCAACTTTTAGAGGAATAATAAATCTCTCGAACCCAAATGACCTTTGATAACCCCAAGTATATTAAAGAATACCAAAAAAAAAAAAAAAAAAAATTTGTTTTGTTTTTTGTTTTGCTTTTGCTTTTTTCGTCGAACCACCAAAGTAAGTCACGTTGCTACTAACACAATCCAACCAAAGAACCTCAAACCAATCCTAAATGGTCCCTCAACCTAAGAATCCTGCATCAAAACCTATAGGCGAATCGAAGGGTGGACAAACTTGACTGGTAGCTCAGGATGAGAGTGCCATCATCATACAAAGGAGTATAAAAAGTGAATGAAGGAGAGAGATGATTGAAACTAGACTCAAAGGCGCACTGCAGAAGATGTAAAATGAGAAGAAAAGAAACATGTAATGATGCGAGAGCAACAAACTAAGAATGACACAATGCTCATAATGCCTCATAAGATCCAATTAATAATAAAGCGCACAGGGCAGCCCCCAACCTGTCGAAAAAGTATGCAAGGTTGAATGAAAGAATAGGCCATAAATAAACCGCGAGGCCCAGCGGCTAGCACAGATGGGCCGGGTGCAAGAGGGAATATGGATACTCAAAGTGATGGCCACCCATCCTCTGACCATGATCTCACGCATAAAACTTCTTTAGCTGATCCACACTGACTGGCTCCGTGAACTAATTTCCGTCCAAGTCTATCAACCAAGCTGCTCCCTCTCAGTCGACCGATGACATAAGGCTCCGCCTCCACCAGCTTCCAACTTACCTCTGTGTGGTCGTTGATCAATCCCCTAAGGACCTTCAAGACTAGGTTGCCTTTGAAACTTCTTCGCTCGACCCTTTCTAAATGTACGGCCATTTTCCTCTCGATAAATCTCGAACATGATCCGTCGCTCAATCTCTCATCCAAAACAGTCATCATAACTGGATCGAGCTCCTCTCTGGCCTCTGCATATCCATACCACGCCACCTCAAGGATCCCATCCAATTTCAATAGGCGCGATCGCTCCATGCCATATGCTACCAAGAGTAAGGTGTGAAATTTCACTTGAGGTACGGAAGATGTACGATAAGCCCACAATACTGAGAAAAGGGAGATTCTCTACCAATCCCCTTTGTGGGAAGTCTCAACCATCTTTCTCAAAATCCTCTTGATATTCTTATTTGCGGCCTCAACTGCCCCATTAGTCTGTGGCCTATATGCAGATGATTGATGATGCTAAATACCATACTCTTAGACCAATGTATCCACTTTGCCTCTTAAATGCACTCCTCTATCTGAGATCAACTCATGAGGGACCCCATATCCAGAGATACCGTGGCGATCGAATGATCACTCCGTCACAATCTTAAAGATGGGTAGCGAAGCTCCACCCACTTAGTGAAATAATCAATAGCCATCAGGATGTACTCATGCCCACTGGAAGACTTAGGTGAGATCTCCCCAATAATATCAATACCCCATACTGAAAACGACCAAGGGGATGTAAGTGCATGCAACGCAGAAGGTGGCACGAGTATCAAGTCTCCATGCATTTGACACTTCGCACATCTTCAGACAACCGCAACAATCGTCTATAGTCAACCAAAGTAAACTAAATTCATGATTCATTACTACGAAGATGTGGGCCTCCACAAAGGCCACACCCAAAGATGAACCTCTCTCTCATCACTCGACGGTAAGAGGCGCCGTCCGTACATAATAATGAATAGGCCATCGTGATCTCTATAAAGGGCATCCCCATAAATAACAACCGTGGCCAACTCCGTTTCAATGCTCTCCTCGATCCTCGGGTCGGGTCAGCTTCGTAAGCGCCCACATTATAGAAACCGGTAAATATCATGACACCATGGTACCATCCCGATTCTCAATATCTCCAATTAAACAACGTAGTTAGCGCGTGATCTTGATCTCAACGCAGTGGTGGCACAATCACTCCCACAGAATCAACCATGGGTTAAGGTGGCTAACGATCAAGAACCGATTCTCCGCCCTGTAGATGTGGTATATATCTCAACTCGCCAACCTGCAACCAAGAGGTCTGGCGTAAGCATGGTAGGGCTTAACCCTCATCCTGAGTCCTCTGTGATACCCTAGTTCTGTCAGAGCAACTAAGCTTGAATCCCCATGGGATCTCCAATTGTTTAATGCCAAGATCCAAAGATGCCTCTAGCCCGTAATGCAAGCCTCATACTCTCAACTATATTATTCACAACCGATGATGACCAGAAAAGCAACTTAATCCATCTAGAATGTGATCACCTATGAGATCAATGAAGATACCAATACTCAAACTCCAATGGACATGCACATCAAAGTACAACCGCGAACCTGCACGCTAGGCCATTGGAAACAAATCGCTTCATCAAAAATAATCACAATTGGTCTATCATCTGATACTCGCAAAGAAGCCAAATGATCCGCAACAATGCTTCCTTACCGATTTACGTGTCACATACCAATATCAAACTCGCCAATAGAACTAAATCCATCTCATGAGCCTACCAAATAACAGTTTAATCGAACAAATATCTCAATGGGATCCAATCGAGAGACTAAAGTATGAATACTGGTCACATGTTGCCTAAGTCTCCCTGGCCCAAACCAATGCTGCATAAGAGGCACCTTCAATCATGGGCTGCATTTGCACTTGTATTCCAAAGATGCCTCATCAGAGCAGAATAATGGCCTCACTTTCCGAATCATCGATCGAGCCAACACGCATCCCAAAGCCATGTCCAAACTAACAAATATATAGGCCGCCCCAGCCAAAGGAGGCACTAAAACTGGGGGAGAAAGTAAACATTCCTTAATCTTTTCAAAAGCACATTGACAATCATTATTCCAAACCAGTTGGTTCTTCCTCAAAAGACAAGATAGGCTCAGATATGTCCTAAGTATTCAGCAATGAAACGATTGGCATGATTAAATCGCTCTAAAAGCCCTCTCGATCTCTTCTCATTCCTGAGCGCATGTTGGCATGGCCTGATCTTCTCCGGATCAACCTCTATACCGTGCTCACTAACAATGTGACCTAATTTCCTAGAAGCCACCCCAAGTACTTCAGGATTCAATCTCAATATGAACCGGCCTGATCCTCTCAAAGAATCTCCGTAATGTCGCTTATGATCCGCCCCGCCCTGACTTCACCATCAAGGTGTCATCCACATATACCTCAACATCTCTATGCATCATATCATGGAATAAAGAGGAAAGTGCTCCTTCCCGATAAGTGGCTCCCCAGATTCTTCAACCTAAATGGCATGACCCGATACAAATATAGGCACCCCACTCAGTGATGAAAGAAGTCTTCTCCATATCCTCTAGAGCCATCAAAATATAATTATAATTTAAACCCATCCATGAAGGACAACATGTGTGCCTCGCAAGGTCACTAACTAACATATCGATGTGTGGGAGGGAAAATCATCCTTGGGTCAGCCTTATTCAAATCTCGAAAGTCAACACAAACTCTAACTTTGCCATCCTTTGTGAATAGGACGACATTAGCCAACCACTCGTGATACTCAACCACCGACAAGAAGCCAACACCGAAGCTGCTTCGAATCTCCTCCTTAACTCAAACTCCATCGAGATGTAGTCTCCCACTTCTCGCTTTAACCGCCCAGTACGTGGCGCACCGGAAAGTGATGTTGAACCATAGTGGGTCAAGGCCTCGCGTGTCCTCATACGACCATGCAAATACATCCAAGTATGACCTCGAGTAGGCCTCAATCAATCCACTTCTCTCATCGTGAGATAAGGAAGAGCCAATCCCACTTCCTAGCCGACCGTACACCAAACTACCAACTCGTACTGTGAACGGTGTAACTTTCCGTCTCTATATCATACTGGGATTCGACTTACCACCTGCTAATATCCAGGCTCCACATCATTAACATCGCATACGTGTTGTGGAAGCCTGCGGTGCACTCAAAGGGAAATGTCATGACATTGGGCAACAATTCAAAATACTCATGTCATTATTAATGATCGAATTCATCAAAGCGGTGACAAACCCGACATAGTGTCAAAGAAAGAGGTGGGTCCACGTGAGTCTACGCCCTCACCGTAAACAAAGATCATGAGTAATATCGCAGCAACAAGTCCATCACCATCAAACTCGCTACAGAAATCCCAAACACATCAAAGCTGACGGCTCAGTGCAGGAAGCATCCGCACGCGCTGCATGATCATGTCCATCGTGATCGCGCAAGTGTCGGGCAAAGTGTCACATTATCGCATTAATCATAGAAAACTCCAAACATGTCAAAAAGCATAACGGGGCCTTATGCGAGGTCAGGTCAAGGATAATGGGCCAATGCCTATCATGTCCATTGCATCCATAAGTATCGTACAAAATCACACACCATCTGATCACCCCAAATCCAAAAGATCATGGGCCTCGGGACCTCCTCAGAGCACATGTGGAAAACACACTTGCTTGATCCAAGGATTCGGGCAACCATCATGGCCTCGGGTGGTTCGCTGTCTTAGAACTCAACACATCTGTCTTGGGGCCCGTTGAATGCCTCGACCTCAAACTATCTTCAAACATGGTCAACTCCTTCTCAGGCGGGCGACTTAATCCTTCGTAAAATAGTCAACTAACCGGAAGTGTACGGGCGGGCGGGGTAATCGAATGGAACCCCTGACAAGTGAGTTTACTTATCTCGCCAAGAAGATCGCCATGTGTCGTGGCATCATCTTCAAAAGGAGGTAACCTAACTATATGGCATGTCAGGATCAATCGTATTAGTGAACCTGCGCGCCGCTCAAGCAAGGGACTCATCCTAAACTGCATATAAGACATGCCTCTCATCATGCTAAGCACCAAAGTGATGTTGTGCTGATCAAAAGACATAGGTACCATGTCTCTATTGTCATCCTCTAAACTGACAACCTGGACCTCGTCAAAAACAAACCTAGTCAAGTGCAAGTCGTCCTCATTGTGACTGATTTGTAACATTGGCTCAAAAGAGGTAACAACATCTTTGTCAGATTGTATTGTGATAATGCGCCCCTCATGTGTAGACACCTTCGATGAAGTGAAGATGGTACTCTTTCCGCCTGTGAATCAAGGAATTGGCTAACGAGGTTAAAGGATGACTAGATCCTCAAAACTTTGAAAAGAGTATGGTATCGTGGACGATCATGACATGTGTAGTGAGAGTACCCATAAGCTGTCCTCGAGTCTATCATAAGCTTTGACGTCTGTATGGATGGCTGAATCGGATGGTGAGAAAATCCAAAGCAATAGCGGTAACCGGTGGACAAACGTTAAGGCGGAAGCCGATTGTCGACGGGACGGACTGACACCTACGACCTAAACAAGCATGCTATCCGATGAACAAAGAGACGAGGAACATGGTCGATCCCTCCAGTGGTAATCATTGTCGGAAAACACTATGCATGTAGCCACATCATTTTGTCGGAAAGTGGAACGGTCCTTGGAGTGGTAGTAGTATCAACTCAATATGGTGAGCTGATGTGTCTCTATGTGTGCTAGATGGGGCGATAAGTTCCGAATGGAAATGCGGGCTTTGAGTGGTGTCTTGGTGGCGCAAAATCCTCTCATCTTCCCTGCGAGATCTCATCTCAGCATCAGTACCGACCAAAAGGTCTATCAATAGGTGGGGGCTGAGCTACCCTCCTGTGAAACCCCGAGAAAATCTAATTTCTCGAAAAAGGGCAAAATCGTAACTTTGGTAAAAATCCGAAATTTTCTAGATCTCGGATGAAAAAACGGATTTCACCGTTGGAATCGTCTCACGAAATCTAGCTAACACGTCGAATTCCGAGACTATCAAAATTTGCACGTTTTTTGAGACACCGAGTATAGGGTGCCGTAAAACGAAATTTGATGTGAAAAAAGTCACATATAACATGTACTCATGTGACATAAGTTGCATGAGTAGAGAGATGATGGAAACGGACGGCCGAGATTGTGCCACGTGTCAAAATCCAAGCAAATGGGACATGGATGGCATTTTGGAATTTCTTAATGATAATAGGACAAAAGTCCAAATAGTGTCGTCTCACCTGATTAAAGGGAGAGAAAAAAAATGAAAGAGGAAGGACTTCCAGTAGCAAGTTTCATTTTTAGAGTAAAGCCCACTTCTCTTTAGATTCCAGCTGGCTAATCCGGCCAGTCAGTTCTTCGGGCGAGAAGGAAGGCATTCTGAGGAGCAAGCGCGTGAGCACTGTTCCTGGGAGTTTCGAAAAACTCCATGAGGTAGGGGATTTATCCTACTTGTTTTACTTTTGATTTAAGTACTTTGTTGATGTTTCGGTTGGTTGAGGCCTTGAACGGCGGTTTGATCGGTCCCAAAACTTGGGACCGAAGTGTTAGAATTTATGGAGCCCATTTGGGCAGTCCGTGACAGTTCACGGACTGTTTGGGCATGTTGAGTGATGATTTATTCAATTAATTCATCTTTTGGTGTGTATGAGGCCGAAAATGGCCATGGAATTCGGGTTCACAAAGTGGAACCGATGTTGGGTAGTGGCCGTGAACAGTAACCCGAGGGTTTTACTGTTCACATGAATAGTGACATGAAATATTTTTGTGAAAAAATGTGTTTGATTGAGTGACTCAAATTGAATTGCTCATGTTCGTTAATTAGCCCACGTGAGCTAATTTTTGTATAATGGATTGATTGTGTGGAAATGAATAGGTTAATGCATGAACTTTGTGTATTAGCATGAGGTCACAATTATATGGAATATAATTGACGTGTTGGAATCGTGGAGATGAGTTTGTGATTAGCTCACGTGAGTTAATTTGGGTGATGGTTATTGAAATTTGTAAATTGTGTGTGAAATTACATAACATGTTATATGTTATTTAAATATGTTAATATATATACGTATGTGAATATATTAGCATGGATAACATAGAGGCATAATGCATTTTCATATGCCTTTGGGTAACCAAGTTAGAACAACGGAGTGCATGACACGGGTTTTCTGAAAAATGAACATGGTTGCGAAAGGAATTTCATAGGATGATTTTCCGGAGAATGGTGTTGGGGAGATGGTCCACTACAATTACACGTCGGAGGAGCCCATGTGTTGGAAGGTTCTCAACACATTCGCCTCGGAGGGTAGTTCCATATTTTCTGGAGCACTTCGTAGTTTATTTTCAAAAAACAACAAGTTTTGTTTTGAAGCGATGTTTTCACATACGCCTGGCCCAGGCAAGTGTGAAATTCGGTGAGGACTCGAGACATGGGAACGGGCATTTAGACATTCAAGTAGGATCACGAATTTGCTTGAATGTGTGTTTACATAGGATCATTACATATGCACATAGATAGGGAGTAACCCATTTAGGGTGATTCCCTTCTTGGGCGATAGCTCACCTGCAATCAAGGGAATATATTATTTCGGTACGGGGCGTGCGAGAGGCAGCTCATCTTAGAGGCCGATTTGAAGAAAGTGGTCGTGAAGCTTTGATGGTTTTATGATGTATGATATGGATTAGAATTCTAGAATTTTAATATATGTTTGAAATAAGAGTGAATTACTAACTCTTGAGCTATGGTATATAATTAGTGTATATTTTGATGAGTATTGTTTATTAGGCCCAGAGGCTATTTTTACTTATTTTAATTGTATGTGGACCCTATGTGGCCATATTGAGGCCCATTTGGGACAAGTTTTGTGCTTGGGTAGAGCTCCAAGTAAAGGAGACTGCTTGGAGTTTTCGTGGTGGAGTCGGGTTGCAGACATTTACAAGTATATTCCGCGGGTTGACGGGTTGTCAACGAACACCCTAGAATTGGGGCGTCACACCTCCCACTCCTCGTAACAATCTGGACATCTCTATGCACTAGCCCATAGTCCTCCGGGAATAGAATGAAGGGTGCCATGGGATGAACATGTTGCAAGTATACTAGCGATACTATTGTCTGTCAGGGAACATCATCTGGAATCAATCTAAATGGCCTTGAGACCTGCTGACCATGGGTGTATCAACTAAAGTCTGAGTTTGCATACAAGCAGTTGGTACGAGGAACCTCTCCCGTCGTCCATCATGAATATCTCATCTCCCAAAACTGTCGAATGTATACCACCCGGGGGTGGAGGTAAAGCTCTAGTGTCATGGTGGGTAGTGAATTACGCCACAGTCACTCGAGGGCGTCATATTGGCTTAACCCTAATCAATCAAGTCTGAATAGCGCACCGATACTTTCTGTGACTATATATCATGACCCGCTCTCTGATGATAGGCACAGTGAAGATCGGTCTTGAATCCGGGTGGGGTAGGCTGTGGTGGTGGTCTAGGTGGTAGTGGAACAATCAAACCCCCTTCAACCAATCTCTGAAATGCTCAGCTCAGTGGCATCCCGAGTTGTGTAAACTTCCTGGCCGACCTCGGTGGAGGTGGTGCTCTATACTGCTGATGGTATTGTACATGTGGACTTTGAGGCGCCTGTGTAGCATATATTGGCTGTGGTGGCGGATGTGGATAAGTAGGCCCAGCCGACTTGAAAGGAGTAGCAGTGCATCTTGATCCATTTGTATCATCACAGTAAGGAGTGTGCAGCTGCCTTTGAAATGGAAGGTGACGTGTGGACCTGTGTCTTATCATGCCAATGGCACCAACATCTGATGGTTTGGGTCTCGACCCTGGCTTCTTTCCCTTAGAGTGTGAAGGGGAAGAGTTTGCCCATAATCCCTCTGGGCCTTTTCCCTCCTCAATGCCATAGGGGCTGAGCCCAATATGATCAGTACGTATGTGGGAAGCCCATGAGATGCTAGCAAAGCGGGGTTGAAGACTGTGCATAATCATGCTAATCTGATCGCGCTCTAAGGGTCTATCTATAATCTGTTCAATCTTCTCTCTCCAGCGGGAGATAAATGAAGTGACCAACTCATCTGGCCTCTGCCTGAGGGCCTCTAACTCTCTCCGGGATATGTCCACTACAGTATTAAAGAATGCGTAAGATAAAAACTCTGTCCCCAGTCGTATGTCCTCGCCTCGGGGTTTAATGATGCAAACCAGCGAGCGGCTTCACTCGCGATAGAGAAAAAGCATGATCATCGTACCTCGTCCAATCCCATGCCGTGCGCCGCGGTGTTGTACAAGCGTAAGTGAATACGGGGCACCCTATCCCGATGTACCTCTTGTGTCGGAGCATCGCGAGGAGACTTTCAGTAGCAGAAATTTGCCCTTTGGAAGGTCATCATATCCGTCAACCTATAACTCCATTAGGAGACATGCAAGACACGATGCTGCTCAATCCTATCGATACGGACTCGTGTCATCAATAATTTGTGTGAGCCCTGACATAATGTGGCGTGGTCATGATCGACCATCTGTTTGTCACTCCGGCCGTGGTGATTGAATCGTGGTGGTGGTGGAGGTGGGCCCATATAGTCTGTTTGTATAGTGTCCGGATGATAGTGGTGGTGGTGGAGGTGTAGTGGAGTCATACAGGGTGCTCCCCGAAATTGGCAATGGTTGGAGCTTTGATGCCCGTCAATCTTACATCCCAATCGATATAGCATCCAGGAGATGCCATGGTATCGATGTCTCGACCAGGTCTCTGTTAGCGTCTTGAGGGGTCCATATCTCTATGATTTGATGTCTGCTCTAACTGACTGTGTGGATCTGAATTTCTAACAAGTCTACCTCCGATCCGGATCCAAGCCTGGGAACCCAGGTCGCTCTTAATCAACAATCCTACAAAAGGAAAGGGGTAATTAAATCCTGCGACTACTCCAATCTGAAATCAATCCGGTAATGCAATCCTATAATGAAATCCTCTAAGGGAATGAGCTGACATGTGACATCAACAGCTAATCGATATGTGGCTCCACATGCAGGAGCAAGATTCTAACATGGTAATACCTTAGGGGTAAGGTGGCTCAAAGCTTACAAGAGAAAGGCAAGTCTAAAGGCTGAATGGCCAGGTACCCACAAGGATACACAACCTAAGATCCTAATCAACAATCAATCAACAATCAAAGTGACATACTGGCCATGTAATTATCCATGAAATCTAGCTCAGGGCTATACAGGTCTTCATTGCTCGGACATCCGTCATCTCCATAGTGCTCCCATACATCGATATAGCCGCATCTTCCAGACACCCCATTCGAACCAGCGATGTCAAGCAGACGATTAGATGTTTCAAGTGCTAAATGCAATCACCAGATATCAAGTGGGCTAGATTCGAGGAGTAAGGGGATACACACATGCCCCACAAACACAAGGGGCAAGCAGTCATGCAAGGGAAGGAGGCTTGATCCATCTGACAAACAATCATGCCTGAAAAGCCTATCACAAAATCTACACACATTCTGATCCTCTAAGCCTAATCTTAAATGTTATAGCTAGATACCAATCAATAATTAGAAAGCATGCTATAATCCAATAGGTGAACACACAAGTATCAACAAATCACAAATGCAAGCCAAATACAAATCAAGTGTATGATCATCAGTCATCTATGTAGCCCAAGAGCCTCCTGATCAGAGAACCATGTGCTTCAATATACACAACTCAAGTTCAAGCTTGATCCTCTTATGAAACCATATTTAGGGTTCGATCCCCAGCGAAGTCGCCAATTTGTGGACCCTACCAAATCCACAGGCCGGCACGACTCGCTTTTAAATGAAAAGAGAATGTGGGTTGATTTTCGAATTTTAGAAAATTCGTCCCTGAGGAGGAACAGTTTTTCTTTGGAGTCGCCACTTACTTTTTGTTGTTATTTTATAAAGGGGAAAACCAAGTAAGAACAAAAAACCCCAATGACTCCAGTATGGAAAAGCGATCTGCTTGAAAACTAGATTTTAGATGCAGGGATCGGATTACCTACTCCGGAAGGTACCTCGTATGAGTGTAACACCCCTCTAGGCCCGGAACTCTGTCTCTACTAGTGAATTGGGTATGTGGGAGCATATGGGTCAAAGATCAGATAGTCTCCTAGGCTAAACATACAACTTGGATCAGACCAACCTAATTGGTATCTAACATGCTTAAGAACACTCAACAAAAAAAAAAACAAATGGCGTGTACACAATGGTCCCTAATGAGACTACGAGGAAAGTTAGTTGCACATTTTGAGCATACAATAATCTCTCAAAATTAGATATCAAAGCTTAAAGGAAGCCGGGAGAAACCATACATGGCATCTCAACCACTCGTGATGCTATCACTCTTGTGCAACCATATCTATTCATCCCGGACAAATGGGCTCAACAAAACACTAGATTATTAGTGCTTAACTAATCACCCTTGGACCATAGACTACGATTCTTAAGAATCCAAAATGGAACCACATTAACTTTGAGACTAAGCCCCATTTCGGACCCTAAACATGGCCCTACAGCGATGCGGGCGGCGGGCCGGACTGCAAGGTCATGGGCTTCAGTTAAAGCGAATCGAGACTGACCATACAAAGGCAGGTCAAGTGGGCGATCCGGGTTCCCCAGCGGTCGATGGGTTGAGAACAGTCCCGAAAATTTTTCAGAACATTCCTTACGAGTAAGGAAACCAAAAAAAAAACAAATGATGTCTGATTAAGACAGAATGACTAGGCAGGCAAACAAAAACAAAGTACCCCATTGCCGTTCGATAAAGTGGAACCTCGTAGGCAAGCGATATGGTTTCCCAACCAGTTCAGCCCGATTGAAGAGGCTCTCAAGACTGGTAGAACCTTCCTCGAAGTCAGAATCCAAAAACAAACCAAGAAGAAAACCAACTCCCGGACGGCGAGAGCGGCCTGCTTGCTATTCCGAAGCGGGTCGGTGAAAAGGCAGAAATTTTGATACGGTTTCCCGACAGTTCGAGCGGTTAAGAGAGACTCTCAAAATTTGTCAGAACCTTCCTCAAAGATTTAGGAATCCAAAAAAACAAACGGAGTAGAAAAAAAACTCCGAATGACTGAGAATCGACACAAACGGTGCCAAAGACTCAAACTCTTTATTCAATGAGCTAAATTCGAGTGAAATGGCGATATGGTTTGACAGTTCCAGCCCGATTGAAGAAGGCTCTCAAAAATTTTCAGAACCTTCCTCAAAGAGTCAGGAATCCAACAAAACAAACGAATTATAAATCCAACTCCAAATTGCGAGCAGAGCACAAATGGTGCAGACCAAGGCGTGTTCGTGGCGGTCGATGAAGCCGGGTGTCGGTTCCCAACCAGCTTAGCCCCGGTTGAAGAAGACTCTCAAAATTTGTCAAAACCTTCCTCAAAGATTTAGGAATGTAACAAAACAAACGGAATACAAATCCAACTACGAATAGTGAGAGCCCGGGAGCACAAGCGGTGCAAAGACTAATACTATTCCGGCAAAGTAAAGATTCAATGAACCGGCTGATCTGGTTTCCCAACCAGTTCAACCGATTGAGAGAGGCTCTCAAAATTTGTCAAAACCTTCATCAAAGAGTCAGGAATCCAAAAAATAAACGAATTACCGTCGACTCGAATGATGGAAGCGACACAAGCGGTGCCTAGTGCCCTACGCGAGAATCCATGAACAACAAGGCAAGAAAAGCATAAAAGAAATGGGAGAAGCATATAAATTTCATACCTATAAGATTCACGGCTATTCCCCCATTTTTCTTCTTTCTTTCTGCTTCCAAAACCAGGTATCCACTCCTTCAAATCCATCGTAACTCCTCTTCAAAACAAGAGCGACTACGCCCCTCCGGATTTAGATAAACTCTCCTTTCCTCTTTTTCTCCCTTTTTTTTTCTCTTCTTCCTCTCTTCCCCTTTTTTTTCACCTCTCCACATTTTTTCTTCTATTTCTCTCTCCCTTTCTCTCTGAGCCCACTCCATTTTGCACACCTTCAGTCCCAGGACCATGATCAAAAACTAGATCCAACCATGCACGGGTGATCACGAAACCATGGGCTAATCCATATAGGATTTGGAGCTTTTAATCTAAAAATTAGCGCCCCACGCAAGCTAGCCCGATGCACTGGCTGTACGGTTCCCAACTAGTTCATTCGATTGAGAAAAAATCTGAACTTTTAAGAGAATATTCCTTGAAGAATAAGGAGTCCATGAAAAAAAATGGTGCTTGATTCGAATCGGTGGGGGGAGATATGACAAAAAATATTTAGTGCTCAAATTCGAACTGCTCGGTAATGAACTGTGGAAATCAGTGAAATTTGCGGCTGATCCACGATTACTAAAAATTCTCAAATTTTTTAAGTTACTTCCTCAATAAGTAAGGAATCCAAAAAAAAAGAGGCCGGCACTCAATTTCGGGGTTCGGAAGGGAGATATGATGAAACAAGCCCAAGTGCTCGAATTCAACATACTCCGATAAACTCAGGTGAGGCTAAACCCTTGGGGGGGGGGCACTTGCTTCCTGTAGTACGATGCCAACAACTAAAAAAAGGAAGCCACAATAACACTCTAAAGTGAACTACATACGCACTCAATGGACCATATACAAGCCGCTAGAGACTCGGAGGCAATTTAAGCTTTAAAAGAGATTTTAATGGTGTTATATGAGAACGATGGGCGTGTGTGACACCCAAAGGATAAATGCAAGTGCTGAGGGACAAAATTGAGGGTCTACACCGACACCACTCATGAAAATCGGGCAGAGTCTCCTTTGTATGAGGAGCTCTACCCAAGATACAAAACCTGTCCCAACAAGTTTACAATGACCACACAAGGTCCACATGCGAGTAAAATAATGGCCACTTGGGCCCCTGTATCAATACTCACAAAATACATCAACTATATACAATAGTTCAAGAGTTAATAAATTACTCTTTACTCAACATATATTAAAATGTTCAATTTCTATGCATGTTATACAAAAGTCTCTATCAAAGCCACAACTTGGAAACTCTTCTAAACACGACCTCTAGTGAGCGTCGTCTCCACATACACTCACATTACTGAAATAGTGATCCCTCGATGAGGTGAGCAAAGCCCGGTAGTGATAATTTCCTACATGGAGTTACTCCCCACCCTAAAGTGCACATGCCATGATAAACAATCACATCCAAAAGCAATTCACATGAACCTCTCGAATGTCTACATGACCAATCCGTATCCAGAGTTCTCAGACTCCTACGCATATACCTAAGTAGAATCTGCGAGTAAAATATCCAATTTTCAAAACAAAAATTTTTTGTTCTCGAAAACTCACTACCGATTACGTAAATACATTTGGACTACCCTTCGAGGCGGGTGGCGGATATTTCTCGAAACAATCATGGTCCTCATCCAGTGACATGTTGGACAACTCTCAGGCAATTCTTCGGAGAAAATCTTCCTTGAAATTCCTTTCCATGAGCATTTTGTTTTCTTTCAATTTCATGTCATGCACTCACTCCTAATATTCCTAGGGTGCTGATGCATATGGAATGCATGATGTCAATCTGACAAACTCATGCTAATATATAGAATATGTATATATTAACATAATTATTAATTCACCTGATTCATATTTATTAAATTCACATCAATAACACCAAAATTAGCTCACATAGGCTAATTAACAAGCACAAACAATTTATTTTGAATTACTCAAAATCATAAAAATTCACACCAAAATCACGTAACTATTCACGTGAACAGTGAAACCTCGGGTGCTTGTTCACGACCCGCAACTAATGGGTTTTCTTAGAAACCGGTTCCAGTACTTTTTAGGCCAGAAACCGCAGTAATCAAATACCGAACATCCCCAACCATTTACATGGCTCATGTAAAGAATAACACAAGTAGGAAAAGATCCCTACCTCTTGGAGTTGTTGGAACTCCACCAAATCAGTATCCACGCGTAGCCCTCGCCGCGTAGATCGACTTTGCTTCTTGCTCAGTCGAGAACCGACGATCTGAACGACCGAAAATCTAGAGAGAAGAAGCTCTCTCTCTCTCTCAAACTCAAAAACCTCACCTCCTACACCTCACTGCCCGTTTGTGTCTCAAAAAGGAAGAAGAATACTATTTGCTTTTTGTTTTTATTCTCATTTAACATTTCAAAAATTCCTTTCATGTCCCTTCATCTTGATTTTTGACACTTGGCACAATCTCAGCCATTCATTCTCATCATCTCTCTAATCATGCAACATGTGTCACATGAGTACATGTAATAGGTGACTTTTGTCACATCACATGTCTTTTACGAGCCTTTTTACGACACCCGGCTCCCAGTACCTAGAAAAACATAAAATTCCTACTGTCTTGGAATTCGATGAAATTCGACGTGGTAGCTATATTTCATGAGACGATTCCAACGGTGAAATCCGTTTCATCATTCGAGATCTAGAAAAATTTCGGGTTTTTACCAAAATTACTATTTTACCCTTTTTCATAAAATTTGAATTTTCTCGGGTTTTACATATTTTTTGAAGAATTGGCTCGGAGAGTGGTCCAACAATTAATCTCAGAGGCGGACCCATGATTGTTCGAAAAAATTATCCAGTAATTCGCCTCGGAGGGTAGTCCAATATATTTACCAAAACACAGTAGTGTGTTTTCAAGAATAAAAAGCTTTTGTTTTGAGAAAGCGTAGTGCAGCTCTGTTTGGCAGGCATCTGTGAGAGTCGGTGAGGACTCGAGACATGGGATTGGGCATGTAGATATTCAAGTAGGATCATGCATTTGCTTGAATATGCTTGGTTGCCATTATATGTGCACTTAGGTGGGGAGTAACCCATGTAGGAGATTATCGCTACTGGACATTGCTCACCCTGTCGATGGATCATTATTTGATCGGGAGTGTACGGAGGGCAGCTCACTAGAGGCGATTTTAGAGAAAGAAAGCGGTTGTGACTTTGGAATTTTTCTTTTGTAAAACTGTATTAGAACTCTAAATTTTGATATATGTTTTGGTTAAGAGTAATGTAATAACTCTTGAACTATTGTAATATAGTTAGTTAGATTTTTGGTGAGTATTGATGTATGGGCCCAAGTGGCCATTTTTACTCATGTATGAGTTTCACGATATGAGACACAGGTATTCCGTAGGTTGACGGTGGTCAACGAGACACCCGGGATTTGGGGCGTCACATATGCCATAAGATTGCCTTAGTTCTAACTACTTCCTGATCCTACTAGGGACTTCACACATATTTCATCAAATCTTCATCAAATTGGGATTATGAGGTAGACATCTTCTTGTAGAACCCGTGAGACAAAGATATAGAAGAATCACCAGACAACATTAAACATGACTTATAAAATAATTTATAGTAAAAAAAACAACTTCAAGTAATACTTGAAAACAGGTTTGCTTATTTTAACCAATTCCGCCTATCTTTGTCTCAACTTGTTTTACTTACCTCCATAACCTCTTTTCTTACCCCATGAAAGTCAGTATTACTCCTTATTAATCTTACTTATTATGTATGAGGATAAATATACAAATTTATTGATTTAGAATAAAATTATAAGTTAATTTTATCAAATAATCTTAATTAACACTTAAACTAAAAATTAAGCGATAAACTTTAAATCCAACTACTTAAATATCATTTTAATTTTAAGATTTAATTAGGTGATTAAGGAAATATGTGTAAGATTAAAGATTATCAAACACTTTGTGTACATCATACAAAATTAAGCTTTAATTTTAATTGTAAAAATAAATTCAAAATTACCTTGTATAAAATAATTTATTTTAAAACTTTTTACTTTTTCTTGTGTTTTTTTATTTGTTAGGCATGCATTCAAAAATTACACATGAGTTCAAAAGAGAAGAGAAAGATTATGAGAGTAAAGGCATAATGTTTCCAATTGGTATGTGACCTTTTAGTAGAGGCAAAAGACCATGATGCTCTCGGTTCAAAGTGGACAGCAATATTATATCAATATGGAGAAAGTGAGTCTCTTGGGTTTCCTGAAATAAGGTATCAAAGTCGGGTTAGAGACAGTCATGTGGGTGAAGTCACTTGTTTGGCAAACTGAAGTGCATGTTGGAGCCCCCAAATCATGGTTGTGCTCTATCAGTTAAGCGAAATGACCTATAGATAAAATGCTTTCGAGGTAGATAGTCATACAAGGTATAGAGAGTGGATGAGATATTGTTTGATTGAGCTTACTTGGTACTTTATTTGAGGAAGAAGTTTGTAGGTAAAAGTGTCCAAAGTCTCACATGGTTAAAATAAGGAGGATACTTGAAGTTAATAAGTATGGATAATATTCAATTGATATGAAGTCTTTAGGGTGGAGCCCAAAAATATACAAAACTGTGAGACATTAGGCTAAGCAAACATTATCATACCAGCGTGGAGGAAAATGGGTACCCGTGGGCTTCCTACATTATTTTTTCACTATTTTCTTTTCCTTAAATCTTTACAAGTTCCAAACATACTTATAGTTCCTCTCAATTCAACAAGTTGCTATCATCAGAGCAAAAGCTTAAATTTTCATTAGGGTTAATTAGTTGCACCATAAATAAAGTACTAAACAATGCCATTTTTATTTTTTAATAATTGGATTACAAAAGATATTTTTATAAAGAATTTTCTTTTAAAATTTTATTTGCTTTAAATTAAACCAAGAAAATACATGTGTGAAAAAGAAACACGAAGCAACCAGGACAGAGAAACAGAAAAGAAAACATATAGTCAGCCGGGCCCTTTTTAAAAGGGTTGCCCAGTAACTTGGTAAAAAACTTTGGATTATAAGAGCATAGTAGAGGAAAGTGCATGATAACAAAGTATGCAGGCAGACATGCTGTGCATATATGACGAGATATGCAGTATGTTTCAGATGATTCATCATAACCAGGAAGAAGTGGCCCGCACAGAAACATACCATCCATGGCTGCTAAGGACATAAAAAGCGTTGTCAAAGCCACCACTTCAGCTTTTGTGAACCAGATCTCTCCGAAAATCCTCCCTGGTCATATCTAGATGTAAGTATCGACAGAAACGCAATGACGGAGGTGATACGGAACAGAGAGCGACTAGAATGCATTGTAAAGGCACAAAGCCTGGATGGCGCTCGAGGTTTGGTATCCCGCTGTCACCCTTCATGCCGCCCGGCACGGTTGCTGTTGTAGCGAAGGCCATTTTCCTGGTTGTTTTACTAACTCTTCGTGTGACTCCCTGAACACCTCCTTGGGTGTTTTGTTTTGGTCGTTTCGATTCAGAAAGAAATCTCGTGGTACAGAAAGCTTGACGTGCTGCATGCCATGTACGTGGGTGGTCAATTAATAATTCCCAAGTAAGTAATTATACCATTAATTTATATTTAAGCTAATTTATATTTAGCTTGCCTCGTTTAATTACACCCCTAATAGTGACCGGAAAAACTGTTTTCAGAAGCAATTAATTGCAAACAAATCCTAAAGTACTCATTCATTTACGCAAGTAATTATTAATAATATGTGTATATACATGCCTGGTACCACGTGTCCTCCCATTGCATTTGGGGTGCTGCAAATGGAAAAAGCCTATGATCATCACCTAATCTGGCGGCAAGATGCAAAACACTGTTGCCATTATTATCAAAATCACTAAATGCACTTTCGTAGAACCTCAGGTTCCGGACCAGGTTTAAATAATTCAAGAAAAGAATATTATAATTATTTTAAATAGTTAATGACCCTCAATACTAATTAAACTATCATTTGACTTCATCTTTACTTGATTTTATTAAAAAAATCCTTTATCATACTAATTTTTGTTTAAAATTTGAATGTAAGTGATGATTCTTTTAACAGGGTAGAGTGGAGGCGTATTAGAGTCGTCGAGCTAGAAAGATGGGGCTGGCTACTAAAATTTGAGAGTCACACGGAGCTGCGGATGTGGCACTCCTTTGCAAAAAACAAGAAAGAAAGTGGGTGGCGGGGCTTCGCCGGGAGCCAGCCTCCGATACCTAAAGTCGGTTCCTCGTGAGAGAAAAGATAGGCCCATTTAGAGGGCCGAATGTTTTTGCATACCTTTCTCCGATGGGATGGCCTGGTATTTATAGTACATATTATTCCCAATTGGAGGGTAGTTAGGATTCTTTCCCATTGGATTGGATATTTCCTGCCTTTATCGGATTTAATAAGGGATATTGAAGGAGTAATTTATTGAAATTATCCTCACTTCTCTTATTAGTGAATCACAGTTTGATTTTGATAAAGCATTTATCGTGAATTATCCTGTTTTCCTTGCTGATGAGATTTAGTTGGAGATTCAGTTAGATTTACAGAATAAGATGTTATTGGGGATTATCCTACTTTCCTTATTGGCGAGATTTAATCTGATTTGTAGAATGTGGGCCTTTCAAATTATCCATAACCGGCCTTTGGGATGAGCGGACTGGGCCTTCGTTTTGGTGGAGCGAGGGCTGGGTGTTTCGTGGGCGCCTCTTCTTTGGAGTTTGAATGGGCTGCGAGCACATTTTCCAAACCCCATCGGCGGTTGCCCCGACCCTTGTGTACGGTTTCTGCGTGGGCAAGGGTTATAACGCTCTCTCGTCATCGGAATGCAATCTCCACGTGTACGTAATTTTGGAGTTCAGATGGGAGCTTTATCGCCGATCATGTTTTGTGATAATGATGACTCTTCGGTTTTCGCTCCTTTCTCCGCTTCCTTCGGTTTCCATGCAGCTGTACGCGGGCAATCTCGGCCAGTTAAGCCTTGTGTGCCCTTGATCTTGAAGCTTTTTCTTTGCTCTTTAGTGAGTTCGGACTTCCCTTTTCCTTTGTGTCCGAACCCTCTGAGTAGAGTCCTTTTCTGGCGTCTCTATTGAGATAGATTTTTCCGTTTTATTCCTAGGACAGCTGCGTCTTTTTCTCTTTGGTGCCTTTTAAAATTGTCTGACGAGGCACTAGGGTTGGAGTTAATTTGAAGTTTTGTTCTTACTACGCTATCGACATGGAGTGCAGGTGCGCTCTTCTTCTGCATATTGGAGGTGACTCTTATTTTGTTGTCGGCTCTGGCCCAATTTGGCGGCGCCTCCGGCTGGTCGACCGGGTTGATGCGGGATGCCCAAGGGAGCCCCCTTTTCCCTTGAACAAGGATAAGGGGAGAATAGACCAGATTAAGTACCCTAGGGGATCGAAGTATCTGAGGTCCGCCATGCAGAATGTTATGGCGGTGGGACCTAGCAAAGTCGGACCATTGTATGGGGCCACTTTTGCTAGGCGTTATAGGCCTCCTTTTGGTGTCCAGGTCTGGTCCCCCAACATTTTGACCTCTTATGTGGTTCCAGTACCTAAGATGGTATGCTTCTTTGAAGTGGCCTTGATAGCAGGTCTTAAGCTTCCCTCACCCCTTTATAAAAGGGGTTTTACATCATTTCAATGTCTACCCTTCTCAACTCTCGCTCAATTGCTGGGGTAGTTTGGTTGGGCTATTGGTTTTCTTTAGGGACAGGGGCCTCGGTGTTCCCAGTATTGCCCTGTTCCTTGATCTGTTTAGCGCGAAGGAAACCGCCGAGGGCTTCATTTATTTTTCGGGCGTTCTGGCGCCCCGATAATCTCCGATCTTCCCACGTCTTCTACAGGCTTTGGAAGGGCGTTACTTCTTACGTGTTGTGGCCGCGGTGGGAGTATGACCCTCTTGACAAGGATGACACCCTAGGCGTTCCGGTTGCTCGAACCACCCCCGAGAATCTACTTGAGTATTGCTTTGTTTTCGGTATAGTCTTTGTGAGGTAATTGGGTATCTCTAATTCTGCTTTGTTCGCATGCCTCTCAAGTGCACGACCCGATCTCAGCCCCGAAGATAACGTCTCATTCTTGTGAGGAATTGGTGAGTGTTCATGATGCCCCTCCTTCTTCATCGGTCGGATATTCCTTTGGCCTCGAGCTGAGGTCTATCTTACAGCCTATCTTCTTTTTGAGGCCTTAGCCTCCTTGCGTATGAGAGAATTTCTCCCATCGGGACCTTCATTTGCCAAACCCGCCCAGAGGCTTTTGGCTCGAGTGGACGTCTCGGAAGTCTCGAAAAGCGAAACGAAAACTTTGGACTCAGTTGAGAAGACCATCGACGGAGGTGAGGTTAGAAATTGGGGCGTCGCCCTCTTGCTCCCTTCTACCCATATTCAAATCTAGGCGGGTGTTGTCGTAACCTCGTGCAGCTCTCTTTGTAAAGGCAAAGACTCCTCGGGAAGAAGTTGATGATAGTTGGGAGGTTATGTTCACATCAACATTTGGAATCCTCCCATGCGAGTGCTTCAGCCACCTTGCCGAGGGTGGAAGAGTTGAAGGAAGGGCTCACGAACTAAGGAGATGGCGATTCTTTGCTCATATCTAGGAACTACGTGACCTTGATCTCATTGCATCCTTGGGTCGAGCCTCGGGGTGGGGGCTCACCCGTTGAGGAAGCTTGGCTCTATCCCTCGGGGGATCCACCTACGTAAGTTCTCATATCTTGTCGTGTCGATTTCAACTTTGAGTTGGGTGTTGATCTTGTGTTAGTGCGATCTTGCGTTGGATATGACGGTGGCTACTGAAGAGTTTAGCCAAAAGGCCAATCCTAAGCGAGAGGTCGTGCCCAGAGCCGCCCGAGTTTACAATACGGTGAAGCTGCTACCACGAGGGCGGGCTAAGTTACAGGACTGGGTGCAAAGTTTGATCGAGGAGGCATTGAAGCTTAAGTCTGATTTGAAGCATACCACGTCGGCGCGTGCTCGGGTCAAGGGTAGAGAAGATGAGACTAGAAACAGCTTGAGAGCGGCGAGTCGAGGCGGAGGTTCGGGATGAAATTTGCGAAATTTTGTACAAAATGACTTCTTTGGAGGCCCGGGGACGGGCTGCGATGCCTTGATCGGACTTTCGGATGGTCGAGGATGGGCTTCTTCACGTCCTGGGGCGGTGGGGGTCTCAAGAAGATTTGCGTGCGGCTAGAGACGGCTCGCGCGATAGAGCAGCCGGCTGTAGGCAGACTCGTCGTGAGGCTTCCGAGGCCAAGCTCTGTGAAATGCTGGGTGAGGGAATTAATGGGTGGGCTGCGTGGGGACCTTCATTAACAAGTAACTCTGGTTGCTCATAGGGACGAAGTTATAGGAAGATTGAGGGACGAGGCACATGATGATAGGCTTCTATGTGGCTTGCACTCGGGAGGAAGGCTACTAATGTCTATCGGGCTGGACTTGACTTGACATCCTGGCGGCGGAGCGGAGGAGTCCCTCTCGTAAACTATTACGGAGAGCCCAGGATGCTCAAGATTAAGGCCCACTCCCCTTCTTCATCCTCCACTCCTTCCTCTGAAGCCTGATTTCCCGCACATATCTTAGCTTGCTAGTTGATTTTTTTTTTCTTTTTTTTTTCTGGGCTTGGGACCCAGGACTTGTGTAGCCTCTTCCTTAATGAATATTCATTTTTTATTTCATCGCTTTTGCCTCTACTTGTGCACTCTATTGTGCATAGGCAGAATCAACTTCTTGAGCATCGAGTTGGGCGGTCGAGAGGCTCTTCAAGGCGGGCTGGGCTCAGTGGATTGGATGCACAGTGGAACTAACTCCCCAGGCTACGTGCTTTGTGAGGCGAGTGGTTGAGCTCGTCAAAGCGAGCTACTAGGCTCTTAGCTAAGGCCTTATGGGTTGAATCTTTGAAATTTGGGCTGAGCTCTTGGGCTGCATGGCCTGAGTAGAGTAGTCGAGCTCTTCAGACTGAGCTGCTAGGCTCTTGGGCGCAGAGGCCTTGTGGGCTGGAAATAAGCAGAGCTAAGCGACTCTTAGGCTATGGCTGAGTACGATGGTCGAGGCTCGTCAAGGCGAAACTCTTGGGCTCCACAGCGAGGCCTTATGGGCTGAATAGCCTGAGCTGGACAGCTCTTGAAGGGCATGGCACAGTGGGTCATCGAGCTCGTCAAAGTATTCTTGGGCTCCAGGCTTGTGACCTTATCATTTGAGAAATACTGGCGATCTGACTCTTGTTTGCATGGCCCCGATACGATAGTCGAGCTCGTCAAGCGAGCTCTTGGGCTCTGGCGTTGAGGCCTTATGGGGTGAATAGCTAATTGGACTGACTCTTGAGGTACGTGCTTTGAGTAGAGTAGTCGAGCTCTTGTGAAATTCATAGGCTCCGGGCCTGAAGGCCTTGTGGGATTTGGTCTTTGGTGATCGACTCTTGGTTGCATGGCTGAGTGGAGTGGTCGAGCTCGTCAAAGGCGAGTTGTTGGTTCCCGGTACGAGAGGCGCACGTAGGGTTTGAATAGCTGAGGCGTCGACTCTTGGTGCATAGCTGAGTAAGTGGTGAGCTCTTCAAAGCGGCGTGGGCTCCGGTATAGTGTGTGGGCTAAATAGCACGAGGCTGGGCCCGACTCTTGGGATGCATAGCACGAGTAGAGTAGTGAAGGCTGATCAGAAAGCTAATTCTTCCTTTGGGCTCCACAGCGGCTGAGGCTTTATGGGCTAAATAAACAGAGTCAATGACTCGCTACATGGCCCCGAGTTGAGTAGTTAAGCCTGGCCAACCGAGATACCTGGGCCCCGGAGCAGAGGCCTCAGGGTCGACAACCGAGCCGGGTCTGACTCTCGCCGCATGGCCTCGAGTGCAGTAGTCGAGCTCGTCAAACCGAGTCGGCGGCTCCCGGCACCGAGGCCTTATGGGCCGAATACCTGCCGGATCGACTCTCGGGCTGCATCGGCCCGAGTGCAGTAGTCAAGCTCACAAACCGAAATGCCAGCTCCCGCGAGGCCTCAGGATCGGTCATTCGAGCCGGATCACTCGTCATACCGAAAGGCAGTAGCTCAGCTTGTAAAACTGAGTCATTGATCCCGGGCGCAGAGGCCTTACGGGTCAAGAGCTCTACAACCGAAAGTCGCTGAGGTTCAGGTGCTGAGCCTTCGAGTCAAGAGTTTCACAACCGAGTCGCATTTCATACCGCTCGACTTCCAATTCGAAAGACGCGAGTATCTTTATCATTTGCCTGAGAATCTATGATCGGGCTCGAAGTTTCGAAAAGTTAGCCTTCTTATAAATGACTGCTTCGTTGTTATGGAGCCCATACTTCGAATCTTTTGTCTTTTCTGATATGCAACTGGAATATGTACGGGCCGAAGCTGCCAAGCTCGTCATCTTCGCAGGATCCGCCCCTGTGGATCCCTTGCTCGCTCATAGCCTCGGGTCATTGAGTTGTGTTTTTCCCTTAGTCTCCCCTTTACTGAGTTTGTTATCCCCTACTTCGTGCTGTGGATGTGTTCAGAGAGGGCAGACATTTCTTGTATCGCTTTCTATTTTTCTCCTCTTTCTTGCCTTCCTCTCTTCTTCTCCTTCACCTTCTCTTTCATTCTCTCTTCTTTTCTTTTTCCTTTTCTTCCTCATCTCATTCTCCCTTTTTCCTTTCCTTTCACCCTTCTCTTCCTCTCTTTCTGACGCACAAACTCTTTCCTTTCCTTTTTTCTTCTTCTCCTCTTTTCCATCTCGTTTTCCTTTCCTCTTTCTTTCTGTAGGGTTTTTTTTTTTTTAGGGAAATGCTCAGGATCAAGCTGGTTTCCGAGATGTAAGGGAATGACGCTTACCGGGGGATTGTAATCGACCTTATTATAATAAAGAGATGTTTTATTTTTTAATCTTGAATTTTGCGCATTCCGATGTGTGTAACCCCTCCCTATATCTCCTCGACTCGTGACGCACGTACCAACCGATAATACTTTATTTATGATTGGCAACCCAGGCCTACTGAGATAAAAACGCTTTAAGGTGCTCAAGATTCCAAGTACGAGGCGTAATTTTCCTCTTCCGTCCTGGAGCTTGTAATTGCTAGGTCTGATTACACGAGTCACGATATAGGGGCCTTCCCAACTGGGTCCCACTTTCCATGCGCCTCGGATTCTTCCTCACGTGGAGCTTTAAGACTAGATCACCAAGTTTATAACTTATGGCTCGAATTTTCGATTGTAATACCATTGCCTTCCTTGGTAATCTTCCGCGCTGACTCGCTCTCTGCTTTTCATCTAGAGGTCTTAGATTCAGCAGAGAGCCTCGGGTCATTGTTCCACGTCGCTGATCCTCGGGATTTAATTTGACCTCGACTGCAAGCACGCTTAACGCCGAAGGCTGCATAAAGGGGTTTCTAGGTTGTCGACCGCGCTGTAGCTTCAGATGCCCATAACACCCTGGGAGGTATTCTGCCCATTGCCTTTAAGATCTTCCAATTTGGTCCCTCAATGCCGCCTTTATGGTTCCTCACGGTGACTCGCCGACCATTAGATCGCGATGTGTCGGGGGACGAGTAATACCCTCGATCCCGAGCTCGCATAAAAATCCCCCAACTCGCGCTATCAAATCGCTTCCATTGTCTAATACCAGAGCCCCGGATACCAAACCCGCATATTATGTTATGCCACACGAAATTGCGTATCTTTATTCCTCAGATCAGAGTTGTCTTGGCCACTCATTCCGTGAAGTAGCGTCAACTCGCAATGATGATAATTTGCATCGTCCTTCCCAATGGGCGTAGGTCCCAATATATCCAAGCCCCATCATTGAAAGGCCAGGGCTCGTGGACTGATCAGGCCAGGGCCTGGGATGGGAGGCGAGAGATTCAGCGTGCCCCTGGGCAAATCTTACATTTGACCAAAGCCTGCCAAGGCCTCGAGCATCAGGAAAGCCAATAATATCCCCCGGCCTTTAACACTTTCCCCGTAATGCCCGAGTCTCGACATGATTTCCGTGATACGCCTTCGTGTACTTCCCGAGTACGTAGTCCGTGTCTCTTCCTCGCGATGCACTTAAGGATGGGTGTGGAAAAAACCTCGGCCAGGAAGGCTTCCCCCATGATTATGAACTCAGCCGATCTCGCTCTAATCTTGGGAGGCCCCTTTCGTCGCCTGGAAGCTGTCCGTCTATTGGCAATCCCAACGGGTCTCATCCAAACTTCTGGCCCTGACTGATCAGCGACTCCCCGAGCAGAGATCTATAGGAAGGTTCCTGTAAGGCACTGACGGTGCGCTAGTCTCCGCCGAGGTCTCTACGAGGTCGTTTCGCACTCGCCAAGGCACTACCTGTGAGTTCCCAGCTCCGGCTATGTGTCCCGACTCAGACCAAAGACAAATTCTTTAGTAACCCACCTTTTGAGGTACAGGATCATTTTTTTCACTCGTCTCGTAGTGTCCCTCTATTAGTCTTACTACCAACCCGAGTCAGCCAGACCCTGCTCGGTCAACTCCACAGTCGGGCGAGATCAGGCCGCCCATGACGACCCTGTATACTCTACCCTCGCGAGCTGGGAGGCTCGAACCAATCCGAGCACGCACTAATATCTATTCCTTATGGGGAGGCTCTCCTTGTGCATTTGTGGCCCCGTCTACAGAGAGTCTCCAAATGGGGATGTCAGTCGGCGTTTGAGCGTTCTTGGCAGGCTCTGTTGAGGTGAATTCCATGACGAAGTCCGCTAAGACCTGCCCTTTTATCGCAGTTTTCGGCTTGTTTCTTATGTCGAACTCGCTCAGTTCTATGGCCCACTTCATCAACCTTCGAGGGTCTCCGTTTATGCCTTTTTGCTTCATCGAGGATGTGTTGGAACTTGATGGTATGAGCACAGAAGTAGGGCGGAGCTTTTCGAGCAAGTTTACTAATGCCCCGAGATTAATTTCTCATCCTTGGGTACCTCTCTTCCTACTCCTCGGTCTTTCGGCTGCAATAGTACTTGGATCTTTGTCTCGGTCTTTGTCACGATAGGAGACAATGAGTCGAGTCCCAGCTAGCGAAAAAGTATAGGTGAGGCTCCCCCTTGAGAATGGCTCTCACGGGGTGGGGGGGGGGGTGGGTGGGGGGTTGGTGTGTGTGATCTTTGGGAAGTAGCTAGCCACTTCATATCCCATTGAAAAACAACTGGGCTGGGAGAGGAGTGACATTTATCACTATCCTGGATCTGAATCGGCTTAAAGCGTGATCTTCTATCGAGACTATTTGGACCTCACTTTTATGCTTGATGGCGGCGTGAAACCTGACCTTTATTTTATGCGGATTTGCCTCGATTCCTCGGTTGTTGGCTATGAAACCTAAGAATTTTAATTGACACTCACGAAGGCGCACACTTGGCTGGTTAGCTTCATGTTGGCGCTATGGGATGCGGGCGCCTCAGACGGATGGTATGTGGAGTTCGGTGGACTTCACGACATGTCATGCATATACACCTCCGTATACGTTCTATTTGTACGGAACATCCTGTTTACCCGACCTCGATAAGTAGTTCAGCGTTTCTTGAGCACAAGTGCATCCCACCACGATGCTTGATAGGTTCCACCTTTTTATAGCGAGCGAGGTCTTTTCTTGATCACGGATCCATGCTGATCGCGGTTTGTAGCGGAGAAAGCATCCGTAGAGCGGGGAGTTCATGGCGGCGTGGCATCATGATGGTCGGTCGCGGAAGAGCTATCCTTTGGGCATGCTTTGTTTCGTCCGGTGAAAGTCGATCACGGTCGCGGCTAGTTTCACTTTTTGGCGAGTCTGACGTTGGCGGCCGTTCGGGATATTCCACCTGCGATTACCCTGCTGGAGGTTTCTTAGGCCTCCTGGTTGTTCGGCTTTTTGCCTTTACGGTGAGAAGCTCCTTGCTTTCTTGGTGGCGGGGGATGGGTTGACATTTAACACATGAGTAATTGTGTAAAATTCGATTGCTCCCATATGCGCTTGCTTCCATGCGAGGGCGTCTTTGTTCTATCTCGAAATGTGTAAGGGCTTACGAGGTCTTAGCGAAGCTTGGCCGATGTAGGTAAGGTGTTCGGTGCGTCTTCGATAGTACGGGTTCGAGCTCTTGGGGTTCGGTCGGGTGTTCCCGCCGTCCGCGCGTATCGACTTGTCGGGTATACGTTGTCAACCGTTTTTTGCTTCATGGATGCTGAGTAACACTCTCTGGCCACACGTTGATCTCCTCGAACCTTTCCTACTCCACTTGTGGTAGGAAACTTGATCATCATGTGGTACGCGGAGGGAATAGCCTTTATTGCGTTGAGAGAAGGTCTCACGACCCAACATATTATATGGCGGAGTCGGCTCTGCGGCGGAATCTCATTGTGGTGGATTGCACGGCAGGGGGTCTCCCAAAGTGAGCGCGGATTGTATTGAGCCCGAGGTAACACTTTCTCTCGAAAGAATCTCGCTGAGTGGGTCTTGGCCCGGTTCGACTTAACCGCCGTGTCGTCTTGTCGGCCAGGCGAAGATGATGTCGGCTAAACTCGGATTGTCAGCCCAGGACCCAGATGGACCAGTTTGTTAGCCCTGGCCTTTCGTATTACCAAAGGGTCGTCGTAGAGTGCGGCATCCCTCGGATCTAAGTCGGGGAGAGATGTTATGGATGTCGAGGCGAGGCGGTTTGGACACGGCTTGTAGCTCCATTACCTTTCACGGGCGATCACTGTAGCGAGATGGGCCTTCCTAGTTGAGTTGGACTCCCTCCTCCTACTTGAATCCTCCAGAGATCCACATGGGTTCCACAAGAGGCATTTGGTGTTGAGTTGTTGTCCATGAGGTGGTGACGGTGGCTCACTAAACTGAGCGACTTTGAGCACAGTTACAGGCGACCCTCAGTCAGCATGGAAGCGTGGAGATACTACGTCGAATTAAGTGATACTATTTCTTTCTGGTGTCTGATCATCAGGTACGATGCAGTAATCCCTATGGAACTCACAATGGTGTTATCTCTTGTAGCGGTCTGTCTTCATCAGGGATGGCCACCTCGGGGTATTCGTTTTGTACTTGCGAGACTGTGATCGTGTTTGTCGGAGGATGTGTGAGTGAATAATGTTATCGTCGTTCTGTTGTGGCGAGGTCGGACCTAGGCGGTCTGCGAGGCTTCCCATCTCTTGGGGGCCAGTTCTCCATCTTCTTTGGAGACCTTTCCGGTCATTTGTCTTCTTGGGCTCAGTCTACATGGCTTATCGGTCATTTTCTCTTTATAGGTTGAGGGCTTCCTTTCTTGGATATGAGGCTTCTTCACCATTAATGTACTTTAAAGCTTTAGCGAGCACCTGACCATGCTTGCTTGAGGTTTTTGAGATGGAAAACATGTCGAATCTTTAGGCTTTGCACTCCTAGCCCAGCGATAAATGCGGTGATCGCGAACTTCTCATCAGGTATATCTACCTTCGGAGACTCGGCATTGAACCTCTGAACATAGGACCTCAAGCTCTCTTGCGAGCTCTGCTTGATGGTCAGCAGATGATAACTTGGCTTTCTGTACGTTCTGGCTCTAATGAAGTGGGTGACAAATGCCATGGATAGCTCTCTGAATGAGGAGATTGATGAGGGCAGAAGCCTGTTGAACTAAGCCAAGGCTGGGCCTTTTAATGTGATAGCGAAGGCTACGCATCGTGCGAGTCTGATGCCCGTGTAGCTCCATTTGATTCTTGTAAGTGTTGAGATGATCGGCGGGATCTGCAGCGCCATCAGGCGGCACCCGCTTGCGGCATTAGACCCGGTCGGAAGGAGAGTGGAGCACCTCATGAATGGGACTCGGTTTGTTGCACCGGGGTGTCCGTAGAATCGAGCTCGTCCTTCTGACTTCGCTTCAATTTGAGTTCTTGTTGGAGCCCTTGAGACCTCTGCTCCACGTGATCGTTCTCACATTCCCTTCTTGAGGGGTTTAGTCACGATTTTCGGCGTGCCCAGAGTGCCGTTGCCTTCCTCTCCGAGGTTAGGTGTAGTCCGTACCCCTTAGCTCGGCGGATCTGCCAGTTTCAGCGCCTCGGGGAGCGCTAATGTGGGGTTGCCCTTCATGAGGGGTGATGTTGTGGCCTTCCCGAGTTTGTCGCGCCTCCTGCGGGCGTTGCATCTGCCTGGTGAGTTGCTCTAACTCTCCTATCAGGCGTTGGTTGGTGAGGCGGAGTGCCTCACCTCCTCCGTGTTAGTTTGCATTGTTTACAATCTTGGCAGGTCTGTGTGCACGCGCTTGGCGGGTCCTACATCCTTGGTGGATTGGCATTGCTCCTGCTTGTATTCCGGGTTGATACCATTAGTAACTGAGAGATCAGTCTTTATTTGTAAAGGAATTGTCGTTCTCACAGACGGCACCAATTGATGATGCTTTTTTTAACCGGACTGGGCTAGAGCATATTAGGGTCGTCGGTAGAATGGGATTCTTCTTTGGGGAATTTGGTCTCTGAGCTCTGAGATCGTTGAATGGGAGATGGGACTCTTGTTGTTGGTGAAATTCACAGGAGCTCACGGATGTGGCACTCCTCTGCGAAAAAACAAAGAAAGAAGTGGGTCGACGAGACTACTCGAGTGGCGCTTTCGATACTAAGTCGGTTCCTATTTGAGAAAGATGGGCCTTAGGCGAATGTTTTTCACGTACCTTTCTCAGATGGGGATGACACATTATTTATAGTACATATTATTCCCAATTGGAGGGTAGTTAGGATTCTTTCCCATTTGATGAGATATTTCCTGCCTTTATCGGATTTTAATAAGGGAGATTGAAGGAGTAGTTTATTGAGAATTATCCTCCTTCCTTATTGGTGAGATCTGGTTTGATTTGCACGATAAATTGTTTATCGTGAATTATCTTGTTTCCTTGCGGTGAAGTTTAGTTGGAGATTGGTTCTACGAATAGATGTTGTTAGTTATCTTTCTCATTTATGATTTAATGATTGATGGATAATCGACCTTTCAAATTATCCATAGCAGGCCTTTGGGGTGGTGATTTGGACCTTAGTTTTCCGGCCCCGGGTAGGGGCTGGGTGTTTCATTAGGCGCGCCTCTTCTTTGGGTTTGGCGAATGGGCCTGCGAGCCCATTTTTCAAACCCCATCAGTAAGGAATATTGAAGAATATGAGATATTTTAGGCTTTATTATAATAAATAAAATTTATTAATTTTATTATTAACTAAAATCTTAATGCAAGTATTTTTATTTTATCATAAATGAATTCTTTACTATTTTATCTTAATAGATGAAATAAAATAAATATTATTTTAATAAATTTGATATTAATATAAATATCATGTCTAAATATTTATTAATGTAATAAATATTAATTACTATTTCATCTACAATTAATCATGTCTTATAAACTAAATTAATCACTTGAAATTTCTCTAAAAAGAAATCAATAGCTAGAAATAAAACTCAATTTAGAACCTAAGGTAATGTTTGATCTTTGAAGAGAGAGAGGACAAAGGAGCATGTGGGTCCCATATAAAGGTCAAACATGAGAGGTATTTTTGGGTTTAAATGTGATATCTTGTTCCACCACATATTTTAATAATTTAAGTGTCTTCATTTCATTTCCATTTCATGTGTAGCTTGTTTGATAAGGTTAGTTTCTATTTTCATAAATTTGGTATCACCTAAACATGATTCCCCATAAATATATTATAAAAATAAATTTTAGTTATTTTTACTTGATATTCTAGCATGAGGTAATAAATAAAATTCAAAATTTATTCCAACTTCCATCAATGTATAAATAATATTTGTATTAATTTTTTAATTTATGTGATTATATTTATACTCCTTAAAGTTTAAAAAAAAAATTAAGTTTCTAATCTAATACATTCTGCAGCCTTAATTTCATATAAAGATCGAATTATTTGTATAATATTGATGAGAGGATTCATTTGTTTATTCCAAGTTAAAACTAATGATGAAGATGTGGATTAAAAGCAATTAAAAAAACACTATGAATGAAAATGATTTTTTTTCCTTCTATTTTTCTTTTACTTTTCCATATAGTTAACCAAAGAAGGGAAAATGAATTCCCTATATCTTCGATGAATTTTCCATGAATTTTTCTTGTCTTATTTTATAATTTGGTCTTATCCATTTAAGATGAGTCGTAATTATAGTTTAGAAATAGTCCTTCAAGTAGTAAAGAGGTGAGATGGACATAGGAGAAAAAAAAAGACAGCCAAATTTATGAAAAGATGTAAAAACAAAAAGAAGAAAATTACTGCTTAGGAATAAGATACAATAATGAGCTTCACATACCTTGATTTCTCGCAAAGTAATCTTTTTGATCTTTTTGCCTTTGTGAAAGCAATGACGTCATGTTTTCTTTCTCTTCCAACCAGCTGATGATAAAGGAATACATGTCAACATACTTTTTTAGATTTTCTTAATTATTGAATGCTTAGAATTAAGAGTTAGAATTAAATAAGAGAATAAGAATTAAAGAGGAAGAGAGGTTTACATACTTTGCTCTGTCTCCCACAGTTCCGGCAAACAATTATGAAAATCATCTGTTCAATCAGGCATTGATGAAATTGGGCCTGGATTTTCTATCATTCACACTTCCTATCCAATTAGCATGTGTAACCCTGAACAATTATATGGCTGTTCTTGTACATGCAATATAAGTCCTCTCATTGGTGGTGCCTTCAAGTAGCGGATTATTCAAACCACAGCATCCATATAATCTTCATTGGGATTATGTATAAATTGACTAACTAACTAATGGCGTAGGAAATGTTCATGTGAGTTTGTAATAGATAACTTTATTGAACAAAAATTAAGAGTTCAGACATTTATTTAAACAAAAATTAATAGTTCATACCCTAAAATATAAAAAAAAATATAAAAGATGAGACACAATTTATATAATTAATCCTTTTAATTTCATTTGCTTATTTATACAGAAGAAATAATAGAAAACACAAGTAATTAACCAACGGAAATATGAATTAGGAAAGAGAAAAAGAAGGAATTAAAACATGGGCAGAGCCCTTAAGCATGATCATCTAGCTAGCTAGGCAAATGTCGAGGCGACTTCGAAAAGATATCATGTACAAGATCAAAGTAAAAGGGAAACTGCTTCATCGCAAAATACACAACCGGCAGGCATACTACTCCATAGACCAGAAACGCATGATGGCGCAAGTTATCCCTCACCAAATAGAAGTGTCCAGCACAGAAACAAACCAACATGGCCGCTAACGATATAAATAGATATGTTAGAGCATACAAGAGCTTTTCTGGAAGCCTTTTTTCGAAATCCTTTAGGCCGTGTCTAGGGGTGATAATGGTTAGAAATCCAATGACGGAGGTGAGAGAAAATGAGAGAGCGATTAGGGATGAAATGGCAAACACAATGAAGCCCGGATCATGCTCGAGGTTCGGTGCACTGCTGCCTTCCTTAATCCCGCCGGGAATGGCGGCTGTTGTCGCAAAGGCCACCGTTGTAACGACTGTCGCCACTACCGAGCACGAATTCGAGGTGCTGATTATCCATTTCCCTCCTTGTTTTACTAACTCTTCATGCGACTTCTTAAACACTTCCTCGGCTGTCATGTTTTGATCGTTGCGATTCAAAAAGAAATCTCTTGTCACTGAATTCTTCACGTACTGTAAGGGTTAATTCATTCCATTCCAAGTAATTAATGCTGCTATCGTAAAAAAAAAAAGCCTAAACTACTTCATTAAGGTTGTGTTTGGTTCTGTCCATATGCATAGCTCGATTGGTAGAATGTCAAAGTTTAAAAAAGCAGGACTGGAAGGATCTGGAGTTCGACTTTGGGGACAGTTTACTACATTTTTTCTTCCATTCCCTTGCATTTCCTTAGGAACCAAAATAACCAGGTATTAAATGCTTTCAAAAACAAATAAGGAAAAGGAAAGAAACACTGTTGTGTAGTATATACCTTGAACCACTTGATCTCCCATTGCATTTGCAGTGTAGCAATTGGAAAAAGGCGATAATCACCAAAAGTGGCAGCAAGATGCAAAACAGTGTTGCCATTATTATCAACATCACGAAATAACCTTTCGTAGAAATGTTTCTTCCGGACCATTTCGTCGTACAGTCGGGTTTGCCTATTTTCAACAGCCAAATGCACTATATTCTTGTTTGCTGAGTCCTTGTCCAGAATGGCAGTGGGGAATACCTCTAGGATCTCCATAACCATTTCGGTTATTCCATTCTTGGCTGCAAGAAGTATTGGTGTCTCCCTTCCTGCTGTCACATTTGTTTTCAAGCCAACAAAGAGTAAAAAACTGATCATTAGAAAATTGGTTGGTAACACATTTGTTTTATATGTTTCTAGTCCTGATTGGTTGAGCTGATCGGAGAAGCTAATGGCTCATCCATCTCAATCAACTCTATTATGGTGCTTGGTAAAGGCTCCTAATGAGCTACTGACAACTGATTAGAGCTAAACACCTCATGATTGGAAAAAGCTATACATCAAAATCCTCTTTTTTATCTTTCTTTCCATATTTATGTAAAAGACAGTTTAGTGTCTTAAATAATTCAAGAAAAGAATATTATAATTATTTTAAATAGTTAATGACTCTCAATACTTATTAAACTATCATTTGACTTCATCTTTACTTGATTTTATTAAAAAAAAATCCTTTATCATATTAATTTTTGTTTAAAATTTGAATTTAAGGAATATTGAAGAATATGAAATATTTTAGGCTTTATTATAATAAATAAAATTTATTAATTTTATTATTAACTAAAATCTTAATGCAAGTATTTTTATTTTATTATAAATGAATTCTTTTATGAAATAAAATAAATAGTATTTTAATAAATTTGATATTAATATAAATATCCTGTCTAAATATTTATTAATGTAATAAATATTAATTACTATTTCATCTACAATTAATCATGTCGTATAAACTAAATTAATCACTTGAAATTTCTTTAAAAAAAATCAATAACTAGAAATAAAACTTAATTTAGAACCTAAGGTAATGTTTGGTCTTTGAGGGGAGAGAAGAGAGAGGAGAGATGAGCATATGGGTCCTATATAAGGTCCAACATGAGAGGTAAACATGATTCCCCATAAATATATTATAAAAATAAATTTTAGTTATTTTTACCTGATACACGAGGTAATAAAAAATAAAATTCAAAATTTATTCCAACTTCCATCAATGTATAAATAATTTTTTTTAATTTTTTAATTTATGTGATTATATTTATACTCCTTATAGTTTTTAAAAAAATTTAAGTTTCTAATATAATACATTTTGCAGCCTTAATTTCATATAAAGATCAAATTATTTGTATAATATTGGTGAGAGGATTCATTTGTTTATTCAAAGTTAAAACTGATGATGAAACTGTGGATTAAAAGCAATTAAAAAAAAACACTATGAATAAATATGATTTTTTTTCCATCTATTTTTCTTTTACTTTTCCATATAGTTAACCAAAGAAGGGAAAATGAATTCTCTATATTTTCGTTGAATTTTCAATGAATATTTCTTGTCTTATTTTATTATTCGGTTTGATCTATTTTAGATGATCGTAATTATAGTTTAAGAATAGTCCTTGAGGCTAACTCAAATAGTAAAGAAGTGAGATGGATATACGATAAACAGAGTACTGTAATATATGAAGTAATCGAATAGATGTAAAAAAAAATTATTCCTTAAAGATAAGATACAAGAATGAGCTTCACATACCTTGATTTATCGCAAAGAAATCTTTTTGATATTTTTGCCTTTGTGAAAGCAATGACATCATGTTTTGTTTCTCTTCCACCCAGATGATAAAGGAATCCGTGTCAACATACTTTTGATCTTTTTGCCTCTTTGAAAGGGATGTCATGTTTTCTTTCTCTTCCAACCAGATTAATACATGTCAACATACTTTTTTAGATTTTCTTAATTATTGCATGCTTATAATTAAGAGTTATAATTAAATAAGAGAATAAGAATTAAAGAGGAAGAGGTTTACATACTTTGCTCTGTCTCCCACAGTTCAGGCAAACAATTAGGAAAATCATCTGTTCGATCAGGCATTGATGAAATTGGGCCTGGATTATATCCGCCAGAACTATCATACTTCTGATCAAAAGAGCATTGTATCAGCAGTTTCATGATCTCTAATGACCATATGTTCTTTTCCTTCCGTGCTCGCAGCTTCTTGAAGAACTTTTTCAATCCGAACAACCACACTATAAAATAGAAGTACGTTAACATACTTCCAAAATATAAATATATATATGGTAATTAGACAGTTGGGATGGCAAGTGGGATTTAAATTTGATGATCATCACCTTCTCATTACTTGATCCTTTGCCTACATTTGGAAACCAATTCATTTGCCTATAGAATAGATGTTTAGACGTAATAGTTGTACTATCAAGTAGTACTTAATTTTAAATGTTTTTAGAACTAAGTATCAAGACTAAAATATATAAATAAATAAATAAAATAAAAACAATGGCACCTAAGAAATAACATTAAGGAAAATTTAGTATTATTAAAAATTAGTTAAAAATTTATATAATTTTTAACATTAGAATTTATATTGATGAGTTAAGAAAAATTAAATTATCTTAATTTTCCAGTTTTATAATAGTATTTTTAATCCTTTAGGGATAAAATAGTAACAAGTTTGTCATGTTTTTTTTTAACTATTTAAATTTTTGCACATCACCTCAAGTAACAAATTAATATCCATGTCTTGTACAAGGATCCTATCCAAGTATATAGATATTATCCTCATCGTTCTTACTACTTTAAAACATATTTACTTGGTTAAAAGGTATTCATACTCATATAGTACCAGAACTTTCAACAATATTTTAATGGGATATGATACCTTGGTTTGAGTAATTTTGAAATTGAAATACCATTTTAAACTCAATGAATATTTAAAAGAATTTATGGCTATAAAGATAAATATAACTTAATATAAAGTCAGAAAATATTACTTTTTGTAGGAGTTTATTTTCTTTTATTCAAAAAGTCATTTTGTATGTGTGATAGGCTTTTCACTTCTTTTGTTATTTGAAAATATTAGGGAAGTTAAAATACTCTTAA
Organism: Tetrastigma voinierianum; assembly: GCA_016808115.1. Lineage (NCBI taxonomy): Eukaryota > Viridiplantae > Streptophyta > Magnoliopsida > Vitales > Vitaceae > Tetrastigma > Tetrastigma voinierianum. The sequence goes on from JAEQBH010001140.1 coordinate 511,827, forward strand.
ATTCATTTTCTTTAGATGACATACCATATATATATATATATATATATATATATATATATATATATATATATATGTATATTTAAAAATGTCATCAGCTGTATTTTATCACCTAGGTTTTTATGGTAAAAATATAAATAAAATGAAAAAAAATATTAAAAAAATATTTTCATGTTTAATAAAAAAAAAAAAATCAGATTTAATTTTTCTAAAACTTGTTGGTTTTCTTTTCTTTTAATAAAATAATATTTTTGACTTCTACTCTCTTTGCATATTTTTAATATATTTTTTTTACTTTTATTTACTTTGCAAACTACATTGTAGTACTTTGTTCTTATAAAAATTTAAGTATGGAATTTGCCATAATCCGATCCCACTTTGAGCTAGACCTTAAGGGAATAAAAAAAATTAATTAATTTTATACTATAACTAGAATTAGGTCTTTAAGAAAAAAGGGAAAAAAGCCAATACTTAAGTAGCATTATGGTTGTATTTGATTCTCAAGGTATGAAAAATGTTTAAAAGTTACTTTTAATTTCATGTTTGGTTGTCATACCAAAAATTTCAAGAATATCAAATATTATTAAAATTAGTAGAAATTTATAAATGTTTTACTAATTTAATCTTTATACTAGTTCATTAAAATAAATAAAATGATTAGTTTTAATGTAATAAATAAAAATAATTCGTCAATTTTATCTTTATCTTTCTTTATTCAATTTTTCTTTCTATTTCTTCTCTCAATTTTCTTTCCTAGTAATTTCTCTAATTTTTTTTTTTTAACAACCAAACATATCCTACATAAAATGTATTTTAATCTTCTAGTGTTTGTCATAATTTTTAAAATATTTCAATTCTGTTGCACGTTATCTCAAGTTTTCATAAAAAATTTTATAATGAATATTGAAGAACTATTCAAGAATATTGAAGAACTATTCAGAACAAAGTAATATCCATGCCTTGTTTGGAGTAACTTTTGAGATCTGAAAAAAAAAAAACTATTTTAAACCCAATTCTTTGATAGAGTTTATGGCCATAAGTTTAATGCATAAGTTAAAGAAGATATTAGATTTACATATTAGCTCATTTTAATTTATATAAGAAGTTATTTTCTATTTGATGGAATTTTATAATATCAATAGTATATATTTTATAGTTTATAACTTTGATTTTTATTATAAATTCATATATATTATGAAATTTGCTCATAAGCTTTTCAATTTCATGCTTTTGTAGAACAATTAATTACCTTGATTTGGAGTATGATGGTCTCTTTCTTCGTGGTCCTCTACGTCAGGCGTTAGTAAATCATTTTTATATATTCCTGAAACTGTAGAATGAATTGGTCTTGGCAACATTCATGATCATTAGCAAAGAGATCGATAAAAATATGGGACATGCAACATGACATGGTAATAATAGCGCTAAATGTAAATAAATGTAATTTTTGTTATATATAGCAATGTAAATAACTCGGATCTTATAGTCTTATGTTTAAATGATGATAATTTTGAAAATTATTAAATAATCCATGTATTAAATAATTTATCACTGAAATCTAGTATAATGTTTTGTATGTGTAAGTATCATATTATCATTAGTAGTGCTTTTGTTTTGTTTTTTCGCGAAAAGCTCTATTTAAAAAATATAATATGTCGAAGTTGGGTTTGTCATATAAAAAAAAAATTATTTAATCCTTGCTGTTGTTAGTTAAGATAAATCTGAAATAGGAAATAAAAATAAAGTATGAGCATTTCCTTCCGATCCTTGAAAGAAAATATAGTCTAAATTTGGGTACAAAAATATAGTCTAAATTATGGCATCTAAATTATTGTTGTTAATCAAGGGAGTCTTACAGTAGTAAATAAATCTGTCGAATGGGCCGAGGTCAAGGGAGTCTTACAGAAGTAAATAAATCTGTTGAATAGGCCGAGGTGAAGACTAGTTCTGAATAAAGCTGGTTTACTGGCCAAGACATGGAGAGGAGTGTAGCCATTCTCGTTGACACAATAGATAAGATCGGGATGCTTACAAATAATATCATATGCCAAATCTGTAAAGCCAAACACTTCAGCATTATACAATACAAAACAAGGATATATATATATAGTATGCAAACAAACATTAATTAATTAAGTAGTGTAGTAGTACTAACGAAAGTACTCTCCGGAGATGGCAACATGAAGAACGGTTTCACCGTCGGCCCTTCGAGCATACTCATTGGTTGTTCTGATGGGGCCGCACTTCTCATCGAGGTAATGGAAAGCATTTTTCTGACCATGGAGAGCAGCCAAGAAGAGAGGCGTCTCCCCTGCAGTGTTACGATGGCCTAGCAGTTGTTCAAGCTCCCTTGGAGAGAGGTGTTTGGCCATGCACATGTACATGCACTCACACATGGCAGTATTCCCAATTGATGCAGCTAGATGGAGTGGGGTATTCCCTCGCTCGTTCGTTGCCATCAGAGGGCTGATTTCTGCTTCAGATGCATCAACTAGTCTTTTAACTATACCCTCTTTCTTTTCTATTACAGCTATATGCAATGCTGTCTCGCCTGATCTAGTCAGCTTCGTCTTCAGTGACTCCGCATCCTGTTCCACCATCTCCAGATATTGTTCCACTATCTCCTCGGATGCCATTAATTAACTCCTCCTTCTCCTCCTACCTTCAACAACTGAACAACAATATATTAAACATATGAAAACATAATTTTGCTTTAACATTAATAATAATAATAATAATATTCAAACATATCAATTAGCAAACAAAAATAAAGGAAACTGTTGTAGAGTGAAAAAAAAAAAGGAGCAGAGGCTGTTATAAAATGAATAGTTTTTTTTTTTTTTTTTGACAATTTTACAATGAATTTGTATGCAAAGTTGCTCAAGCTTAATTAACCCTTCCTTCTGCTCCTACCTTCAACAACTGAACAACAATATATTAAACACACGAAAACATAATTTTGCTTTAACATTAAAAATAATAATAATATTCAAACATATCAATTAACAAACAAACAGAAAGGAAACTGTTGTAAAGTGAAAAAAAAAAAAAAAAACAGACCGGGGACAATTTTACAATGAATTTGTATGCAAAGTTATCCAAGCTTAAAGTCTCTCAAACTCTAAAAAGTGTTACCTGCCAGGAAATTGGTATTTTCTTTTCTCAGCAAATTAAAACTGATTAATACTTTGATAAGCAATTACCTAGCTCGATTTCCAGCTATATATAAAGACCTATGCAACAACAAACTTAAAAGTGATACCTTGCTTCAGCAAATATATTGTAACTTAGAATAAAGTTCAAAGATAAAAATGCATAATCTTTATTTCATGAACTCGATCAAGCAAAGTTTGATATTGTGAGAATGGAATAAAGAAAATAACATAAAAAAGCTGCAGTGTTTATTATCTTTTGTTATATATTCATATTTACATTTCAAAATAAGAATCAAGATGATCTAGACCTTGTAAGCAATGTAAATGCTGTTTCAACGTTCATGTTTCACGTGATGCTCGGTATAGTAAAAGGTTCCATTCATTCAAATTCTCCAATCGTGCTAGAAACATCACTTAGCTTGAACCTAGTTATTATACTAAGGCTGTTGTTTTTTTGGCTTAAAGCAATTTGCTTTCAGACTTTAGATTTTTTTTTAAGACTTAATTTAGACAAGGGAAGCAACACCCAACTTTGATGATAACAACAACACCTTCCAGCCCAATCTCTAGACTTTACAAGATATAAATCCTACAAATCATTGAGTTAAAGCATGATTTTACACCTATCTCCTACATAAATATTAACATTAAAACCAAAATTTAGATATTCTCCAACAACTATAATCAATAAAATATCAAAATTTAATGAAGCTTAAAGTGAACATGTTTAGGGTCTGGTGACCATTCATGCTTGCAATTAACATAGAGTTTGACATACTAGAAATATCTGTGTTAATTTAGTGTTTATATATATATATATATATATATATAAAATATAAAAAGAACAATCAATTAGGCTTCTTTAATTTTTCCTTTATATATATGACTTTTTTCTTTATTCCATTGTCAGAATAATGGCTTTGGCTTTTACTATTTTTTTCTTTATATATTTCTTCATTCTATTGTCACAGTACGATGCTTTTCTTCATGTAGTTGAACTAGAAAAAAGTCAAGATTTCCAAATTTTTGAACTTTATTCCAAGGAACAATATCTGTGTGTTAATTTAGTGCTCAAGTTATATATATATATATATATATATATTTATTTATTTATTTATTTATGCACATATCTATTTTTTTCTTTTACAAATTAAAAATACTAATAATTTTATAAAAAACATAAAAAGTCTCATACATTTTTTATTATTAATAAACGTTTTTATAAATTTCAAAATATGAGGAAACAAAATTTTGTTTATGTCTTGAATGCTTAATTCTTTTTTTCTTTTTTTTCTTTTTTGACAAATGAATGCTTAATTCTTAAAACTAACATTTTGTATTTTTGTATTTTATTATTATTATTATTATTATTACTATTTCTAAAAATAAAATAAATAAGAAATCTATGCAAATAATACCTTATTTAAAAATCATGTATGCATTTTTTTTCTTTACTAAATTTATATATTACAATACTTTCCTTGATTTGGTAAAAAAAATAGAATTTTGGATGCTTACTGCTCTTTGATATTTTGAGAAACATGGGCTTCACGAAAGTTAATTAAATTTAAAATCTTAACCAAAAAATCAATTTGCATTAACCTTTCCCAAATAATTTATCTTCAGTTGATTATTGTTAATGTTTTGAAAATAGGACAACTAAACCGGTCGGTTCTCAGCGAACCGAGAGATTCGCTCCTACAATTTTTTATTTTATTTTATTTTTTTCAAGTTAAAACGACGTGATTTTGCTTATAGGCCCATTGATTCGAACATGAGAGGGAGAAGTTACAAGGGAATCACTCTACCATTGTGTCAATTTTGATTATTTTAGATGTTAACAAAATTATATATTACTATAAATTAAATATATATTTATATAAATAATTTTCTTCCATTTTTAATATGTTTCATATTTAAACATTATACATATTTTGAAAATAAGTTTTAAAATATTTTATTTATATAAAAATTAATAAATAATATCTTAAATATTATTAATTGTTTATTTTAAAATTTAAATAAAATATAAATAATATTTATTACGTCACCGGTTCACAAGCGAGTTCAGCAGATTGGTCAGGCCGGTGAGCAGAATGCTTTTCGAATTAGTCACCGGTCCGGGTTTTAAACCATTGATTATTGCTTTTAAAATAATTTATTTTATTTATCCAAAGAATTTTGGAGACTTTTAAGCTTAAGGAAGCTTTTAACTTTAAATCATGTTGTTAGAATATGTCTCAAATTCCTATTTAGTATTAATTCTTTTTTTAAATCATATTTTATAAGATAATTTCTATTTGTTATATTATTATAATATTAGGTTTCTTTATAGAATAAGGAAAACTTTTATGAATATTTTGAGTCATGAGAGGAAAAATATATGAGAGAGATGTAAGAGTTTGAGAGATTTGAAGTTTTATCGGAGTGACCCTCTCGATATTGTAAGCATCCTAAGGTTTCCTGATTTTGTGATTTTTCTTAGTCGTTGCAATACTTTGATACTCCAATCTTGTTTTTTGTGTTTTTAAAAATAGTGGAAATATTCGTGAATGTAGGCATAATTAGCCGAACCACGTTTAAACCTTTCATACATTTTCATGATGATTTATTTATTTTTATGTTATTTAATTCATTTTATTGTTCATCCAAGCTTCCGTGATTAGAACACATGTTATAAACTTATTCATTTGATACTTGACCTTCATTATGTTTTTCTTATTTTTCATTTTATGTAATTTTCTTTTAAGTTAATAGTTGAGAGTTTGGTGTGTGACGAAGAAAGTCATAAATATATAATTTATATATTATTAAAATCTAAAATTATATATGTATATATAATCTAATATTATTTTTTGCTTTTCTATCGTAAGATTCTAATATATAAATATAAATATATTCATATTTTAATTTTTATTAAAATATATCATATTTAAGTTTAAATATATTCATAATAAAAGGAAGTTAATTTATGTTTGCTTTTTTACTTAATAAGTTATGTAAAATTTTTAAAAAAAAGACAACAAATAGTCTAAAGCCCATCCCTAGATGATTTATTGTCTATTGTTGGTTTAGACGATTTCACTCTGGTTTAATATACATCCGTTCTAAGAATAGAATCGGATCAGAAAATTGGCTGATCAATGCACGAGTTCAGTCCGATTTTTTAAAATATTGTTTAATACAATTATAGTTATTAAAAAACTTATACAAAATTTAAATTACTTACTATTTTGTGTTTAAAATAATTCATTATTTGTTATTTTCTTTTCTTTTTACTTTTCCAATGTTTTCTTTTTCCTTCAAACATAAAGTGCTTTATATCCAAAGCACGGTATCAAATTGTCAATCTCTCTTAACAGTAACAATTCATCTATCAGCTCCTGTAGCTCGAGAATTCAGAATCAAATCAATGAGCTCGAGAAACAATTCAAGCCTGTCGCCGTCACGTCGGAAGGATCCCCACCTACAGAAGCGCCGCCGCCGTCGCTTATTGAAGCCAAAATCCAACAACTCACTGAGATAGGCTCAAAACCCCCAAATGAATAAAGTGGTTAAGCTTGATTTTTCCCCAAATTACATCTCAATCCTAACAAAACTGGAAATTACGGCGTGTTTGGATTCTGTATTCTATTTCTCTTTTTTTACTTGTGCAAATGGGGGTGATTACAGAGGAGTCTTGTGATGTATTGTTGTTGATTTTGGTTTTGTTGTTACCCGACTTGTGAAGATGAAGTACAAGTCTTCATGTTAAGACTTTTTTCCCCTTTACATAAGAATTTTGATGGATCACCCAATCATGCTCTAATATGTAATTTTTCAATAACTAGGGAAATGACTTTGTTTCTTAATCATGATTTTAATTCTCGGTGTTTTTATTTTTAATTTTAAAACCTGAAATTGGTTTAATTTTTTATTAAAGAAATGGGTGCAGAAGTTTGTGGAGGTCATCTGCAAAAGTTTAGGAAGAACAAGGCGATTTGCAGCAGGTATAGAGGCAGGATTTGCTATATATTTGATCAATAAGAAGCTGGATAATGGGGTTCCTCTTGCTTTGCCTATTGAAGCAGTCAAAGAAGGGGAGGAACCTGTCAGTTTTGGCGCAAATGCAGTTCTTGTGGACTATGGAGATGGATGGAAGTTAGAGACAGTCACTGAAGTAGAATTTGCAGGTAGTTGGGTTTAGTCAGTTTGAAACATGTTTATTTTCAATATTTACTGATTAAGGAGTAAGTTGCATCTGAATTACTTTTTTTTATTTTCTTTTATTTAGGTGTTTTGAAAGAGAAAAGAGTTCAACCAACAAAAGTGAAAACCCCAAAGGTAACATATTTTAATACATATTTTGGTTTTGATCTGATCTGATCTTATTCTAATTTTTCGGTCTGACGAAATCACTGGATTACTATGAATAACATGTTGGTATATTGCCATTAGATCTTGTTGCAAGCTTGGTGAGTTGAAAAATCATGACAACTAAAAATTGTTGTTCTGCTTGTGAAATTGAAAGGGGAGCTAAATTATCCAGTGAGTACTTTCAAAAACTTACACAATACATGCCATAAAAAATACAAGATCTTGACTACAGAAAATGTGGATGGGGGGTAAGTCATATCCCTTAAGTTTGTGGTTAACTGACAATATTCCTAAGGCTAATTAGAAAGTGAAAATCAAATTAGCAGATTATGAGTTCTATCATGAATGTGGTGTGAAACCATTCTCTTAAAGCGCCCGACTAAAGTGGAGACAAAGTAAAGTAAAAACCCAGTGTTTTTGTTTCTCTTAAACACCCCCTAGACATTAAAGCCAGCAAAAAAATAAAAAAAATAAAAAATCCTTGATTGCAGTCTCAAAGCATGGGTTTCCAAGGATTTATCAAGGAGGTGGCAATGATATTGGTTCGCCTGGATACTCAGAGCCTATTTAAGTTTCATATTTCTTTTTTGGCTCATTGCAGAATTTTTTAACCATATCCTTGGAGTGTAATTGAGTTGAGTTGGTTTTCAATGGGCACACTACAGGGTTGGGTCTATAGGGTCTAGAGTTGTTACATTTGTGTAGACATTTTGTTTTTTTTGTATTGTGTAAACAATTGAGTTGGTTTTCCTAGACTCGATTTCACGCTCATGACTAGTGGGTTTCCAATAGGCAATCCCTGTTTTCCTATTGAATTGACTACCATTTGAATATTTATACTTAACAGGATTGAAAAAGAACCAATCTCAAAGAATAAAAACATAAATATTCGGTTGTCAATATTCTGTTTGCCTTTTTCTTTGTTCTATATTTTTTTGGTTGTAGTTAACATTTGTGCTTCTTTGCACCCAGTGCTATAGTTGTTAATGCTCTAGGAGCAGTCCTAATGCCTACTTTATCATCTTTCTAATTTCTGTTAGGGTTTGCTTTGATGTTGTTTTTAAAGAAATATTAGTTTATGTTGTATGTTTTATAGTTTTCTTTTTTCTGGAATTATTTCAGGATTGTGTGCTTTTATATCTCATTTATGACTTAATTCTACATAATTACTTATTTATTACATATTTCTGCTTGGCCTTTTAGGTTTGATCTTGCATGTTACTCATATACTTTGGGCTTGTTCAGATAGGGAGCTCCCTTGGTTATATTGTGGACAATTGAGGAATGAATCCTCTTCCCCCTTTCTTTCATCATCCACGGGTCACTCTCTCCATCTATTTAAATTAATGCTTAATTAGCCAAAAAGAAACAAAACCCATGTTCTCTTTTTTGATCTCTCTGTTTTTTTTTCTTGTTTTGGATCTACAGATCGAAGAGACCTCCTCTGAATTTCTCTCTCTGCAAATTCTTCCTCCTGAGCCTGGCTGGGTCTAGATGTTTTTATTATTAATCATTTGTTTTAATCTCTATTTTCGAACTTCTAGTTCTATTCAAAGTTAGAGGAAAAGCATCATGCTTTGGAATTAGAGAGAAGCCAGTGTGAAGCAAGGCACAAGGTACTTCATTGGTTTCTCTGAGAAGTGTTTTACATGGTCTTTATCATCCCCCATTTGAATGTTTTCTAACTTATGTGGTGGTTTTTCCCAGTATTCCTTGCAAATTTGTATACAGTTTTTTTCAGAGACAATACTCCTTATCGTCATTTCTTTTATCCATTGTAAATTTCTAGGAAGAGCAAGAAGCAGCTATCAAGCAACTTCGAAAAAGTATGATGTTCAAAGCAAATCCTGTTCCTAGTTTCTACAGCGAGGGCCCCCCACGCAAAGGTTGAACTGAAGCAATAACAGTATTTTGCACTATGAGAATATGTTCTTTTGTAGACATGAATATTGTGCTTTCTATCATTTTCATTTGGAATACCCCAAACATTTCATGTTCAGCTCTCATTCATAAATGAACTTTAACTAATGCAGTTAGTGGCTTCCATAGATTGGCCTGAAATTACCAAGTACAGGGGGCCTGATTTCTTTCTACCCAGCACCACCATGAAGAAATCATACAGGATCTGTATAAAACATACATGATTAGGTAGGGTAGTTAACATGTCTCCTTTTCCTGGTGGATGTTGTTTCTTGAGTTTTTTTTTTTGGTTTTATCATCTTTTTTTCTCTCATATCATTGCACATTTTCTTTTCTGCAGGGAATTGTTAATTGTCTTTAGAACCACTGGCTATAAGGCTCATAGAATCATATTCTACAGGTGAAATTGGTGCTTTGTAGAATGCAAATTGTCACGAGACTAATGTATATTTGTTAAGCTGTTCATTATATTGTTTGTTTGATAAGAAAAAGTATTTCAAGTGACTGAAATATCAAAATTTTCCAAGACAAGTGAAGAGCAGTGCATATTCAGAAAGAAAAATAAGAATATTTTAGCATTGTAGGGAATGATTTTGAAATTACATAACCATGAGGGAAATCATAACGTAAGAAAAATAATGGAGTTGCTCTCCTATGGTCGGGGTTAATCTCAAACCGCGGCTATAAATCATACCTATGGTCGGGGTCAACCACAAACCGCGACTATAAACCATCCTTATGGTCGGGGTCAACCACAAACTGTGGTTATAAATCATCCCTATGGTCGGGGTCAACCATAAACCATGACTATAAACCATCCCTATGCTCGGGGGTCAACCACAAACTGCGGTTATAAACCACCCTATGGTCGGGGCCAACCATAAACTACGGCTATAAACCATCTCAATGGTCGGGGTGTGACGCTTCAAAACCTAAGGGTCCTGTTGACCACCGTCAACCTAAGGAAACCTGTGTGTCTCATATCATGAGACCCATACATGAGTAAAAATGGTCATGTCCGGCCCCTACATCCATACTCACCAAAAACACTAACCAACTATATTACAATAGTTTCAGAGTTAATTACACTCTTATACAAACATGTTCAATCGAGAATGTTTCAATCGAAATGTTTCATACATGTTTTACAAAAAATATAAAGTCAAGCTACATATCGAAACTTTCTTCTCAAACGGCCTTTAGTGGCGTCGTCTTCTGAATACTCCACATTACTGAAGGGGATCCCACGATGGGGTGAGCAATGCCCATTAGATGAATTCTCCTACAAGGGCTACTCCCCACCTAAAATGAAAATGTAATGGCATAATACAAACATCCACACTCCATACTATTTATAATTCGTACATGGAATGATTTATATCATGGATGAAATGTTTTCATACCCATACCCTGAGTCACTCACCAACGCCTTCACACGTGCCTATGCCAAGTGTGGCAATTGTCATTGGTGATACTGATGACACCTATATGTCGAGCTTTTGTCGGCTCACCAACACCCAATGCAATTTGCCAATGGGTAACCAATCCCGACTCATATCACTCAACTCTAAGTCTAAGTGATAAACATGACCGTGTGTTTTCTTTTGGGCAACAGACTTTTAGAGCTTACGTAGGTCTTACACCCACATCTGAAATTTTTGGCTCATCTGTGGGTCTCTTACATCCACGTTCCAGGCTTTTCACCTGAGGGGATTAACGACCTCCTTCTTGCTTCGCCCAACACACATTAATTTCTTTTCATTTTATGATTTGAACTATGAGTCTTTATTGGACGTAGTCTCAAAGACAAACTCAACCCACATTCACCAAGAGTGGTGAACTACCATACCGTGCACCCACTGAGCTAAACCACAGTGCCATTTGTTCACATAAAATGCAATGTCAATTCATATATCAATTCTAATGGCTCCTTTTGTTATATTTCATATAATTCAACAATCATGTTAATACATCAATTTAGCATGCGTTAACATATCTTTTTCTACACACATTTCAAGCCATTCATTTTAAGCAATATCATGCTATCTAATTCAAGCAAATTCACATGGACAATTTCGGTCCAACAAGCAATCTAGACTATTTTTGACAGTCCTAAAACAGTACGTGGGCTGTCCATGGACGACCCCCTCATCAAGCATCGGTTCCACTTCTTTGGAAAAATCCATGGCCATTTCCGGCCTCACAACACCCAAAACCATTTCATGGATTTTTAGACAAGAAATAACCAAGTAGGAGAAGACCCCTACCTCTCGGAGTTGTCGAAACTCCACAATACTAGTACCCACGCGTAGCCCTTGTAGTGAGAATCAACTTTGTCTCTTGCCTCGTCGGGATTCGACGGACCGATCGTTGGAAAATCTAAAGAGAAGGTAGACTCTCTCTCTCTAAAACTCTCTCCTTCTTTTCCTCTCTCTTCTTCTCGGTTTGCTCTCCCCCTCCCAACAGGTTGGTCAAGCATGGGTCAAGAATGGGGTCAAGTGGGATGTCCTCTCACTTGCCACATGTCAACCCCTTATTTGTTGACTTGGATTTCACCTTATTCCTTATCCATCTAACATAGATTTCCACCAAATCACATGTTGCCATGTGTCTCTCATGGGTCCCATTTGAGTTCATGTTTGACTCATTCTACACATGACACATGACACCTCTTGAACCACTCACAATGTGCCAAGTGTCCCGCACCACTCCCGGTGCCTCGAAAAACGTGAAATTCCATTTGTCTGGGGTCGATGAAGTCGATGTGGTAGCTAGTTTCGACGATTCCAACGGTGAAGTCCGTTTCGTCATCCGAGATCTATAAAAATTCAATTTTGACGATTACCATTTTATCATTTTTGAGAAAATTAGAATTTTACGGTCTTACATTCTCCCAGCTAAAGAATTTGATGCCGAAATTCCCGCAGCAAATCACAACAAATCACATGCGTATGCAACGTGCTATGTCATGCATGTAAACTAGTCATTTTAATTGATAGCGACTAAACTACGATACCTTCATTCCTAAACAAGAAGGATCGGTGGCCCGCATCGTGTCCTCGTGCTCCCCACGTTGCCTCCTCCACTCACGGTCTTTGCCACGGCCACCCTCACTAACCTTACAGGTCTTGCGTTGCAAACGATCCAGTATCCATAATGCACAACGGTCCTCACCGATGGTTATCGATTGTCAACCGATATCTCCCAAATCAATACGTATGCTGGATCGAGTGTACCTCAGACATGGAGACGTGGAATACCTCATGGACACCTGACATGCTAGGCGGTAAAGGTAATCGATAAGCTACTGTGCCCACCCTCTCGAGTATTTCGAAAGGCCTAATGAACCTCGGAGATAGCTTCCCTTGCTTGTCGAACCTGACCACTCCTCTCTTAGGCATCACCTTCAAGAAGACATGATCGCCAACCCAGGGACAAAGAGATTCGAGCGTCGCTTGTCGTGTAACTCTTATGTCGACTCAATTGTGAGAAGGCATTTGTCGTGCAAGCTCACCTTTTTTTGGAGGTGTCTCTAATCAAATCAGAACCAGTGATGGAGCTCTCTCCCACCTCGATCCAGAATATCGGTGATCTGCATGACCTCCCATATAACGCCTCATAGGGTGCCATCTGTATACTCGCCTGATAACTGTTGTTGTAGGCGAGTTCCACTAAAGGCAAGTGCTCTTCCCAGCTACCCTTATAATCCAGTACTTTTTTTATTAAGCTTCTTTTTGACACCTTTTGTGAAGAGATCCGTTAGGCTCCACCTACATGTAAGTGCCTCTCCCCCTTCATTTAACATACCTTCTTCTTCGAGATCTCTCACTCTCGAAGCTCTCATCTCCCTCTTGTTCAAGTGCTTCCAACCACTCCTCTCTCTCAAGTGTTCCCATGCACTCTCTCTAATTTTTAAGTGCTTTCATACTAAGCACATTTCATTGGAGGAACATCATTGTTTGAGTTGTACTTTATCTTACCAAGAGAGTGCACCTGAAGTAAGATATGGTTGTTGAATCCTAGAGGTAGAGCGTCGGTTCCCTACTGCACTAAGGTTACAAATCGGAGGAGGGCGAATATAATTCCCAGGGCGGTGTTATTGCAGCAGGCCATCAATCTATAAGTCCTCTTACCTCAATTGTTCATGGTTTGGTTTGTTTTGGGCTAAGTAAAATTTCTTAATCTTTTTCTAAAAGACCTTCTATTAGTGGTATCAGAGCTCAAAGTAGTAGATGGTAACTTGTTAGTATATGTCTAGGAAAGGTTTGTCAACAACGTGATAAGAGCTTAAGGCAAGTGGGGTATAATGGACCATTGTGACCCTTCCACTTACCTGGGAACTTTCCTGATGTACTTAACACATCTCTCATTATTGTCAAGAGTTCTGTTCACCCAAAAGACCTAGTTCAACCAACATGTTTCCCTTCTACGTTGATCTTCTCCTTGATACCTTCTCAAAGCTGCCGCGGCATAAGCCTAGTATGTATTTAAGCAAATGAAATCGAAATTACCAACTCAAAATTATTTTCGTTTCTTCCTTTGTAGCTATTTTTTTTATATACAAATATGGCATGACTTAGAGATTTCAAGTAGATTAGAATTTATCTAGCTCACTCGAATTGTAAGAGAAAAAAAAAGTTATCTGCTTGTTAATTTCTTTTTTTCGTTTGCATCAAGAGCGAAAAAATGGTTATGGGGAAGTAAAAAAAAACTGAAAGGTGTCTGATCATTGAAAAATACTGAGAAAAAGAAAAGAAATATCAAGAAATTGTTTATGGACCACTTTGGTTAATAACCATCCCATGGTCCCATGAAACAAATCAAGGACCAACTAAAGAATTGTATCACAGGTTCAGGATGATCTTTGAGTGTATGCACACTACAAGAAGTGGATAAACTATAGCAGTGGATAAACTAAAGGTAACATATATTGCAGCTATAAACTATAGCAGTGGATAAACTAAACCGTGGCCAACCTCAGTATAGATGGTGAGGATAAATGTTATAGAAGGCGGGAATGTGAATGTGTGCCCAAAATGCTCAAGATCTATGATCGATGGACGTTTATTATGGGCAACTAAATAGACTTTACAATCGTGGTTAGCGGTGACCCCGACTATAGATCACCTTCAGGCACAGTAAGTGGCAACCTTGGCTATATTATGAAAGAAACTTTATATTATTGAGAGAGTTGAGGTGTATATATATACCAATACATGGGTAAGACAGTAATAACATAGGGTATATAAAAGGAATCCTAAATATACTAAGAATCCTAAATATACTCTAATAACCTAAATATACTAAGAATCCTAAATATACTCTAATACACCCCCTCAAGATGGTGTGCTAGAAATAACACAAATCTTGTTACATAGAGAAAAAAGGGGAGGTCGAGAGAGATATTTGGTAAGTGCATCAGCAAGCTGGGGGTGCTCGAGATCCATGACTGTGTGAGATCGGGCATGGTTCCTTCAACGAAGAATGGAGAGAAGGAGCAGGTCGGGATTGCTAGGGGTGCCCGAGGTCCATGATTGTTGAGATCGGGCATGTTTTCTAGCGAAGACTAGAGAGGAGGCGGTCGGGATTCTTTGGGGCGCAGGAGTCACTAGAGTGCCCGAGGTTCATGACTGTTGAGGAGAAGGAGATAAAGGGTAAGGTTCAAACTTTTTTTTTTTTTCAAATACAAATATCAAAAGTTTGGAGAAGAAGGGAGAGTAAGAGATAGAAAGAGAGAGAAAGAGAAAGACGGTCGTGCAAAGGCACAATCTTTGCACATGCACAGATCAACGGATCATAAAGAGTAGTGGTGGTGGCGGCGGGGGGCTGGGGTTAGGGTTTGTGTCTTTAAGATCGGGCATGGAAGGGAAGTCTCACGGATGCATAGGAAGAAAAACAAGAAAGAGGTGTAGATGTGTAGAGATGTGGAGGGGTGATTTTGGGTCAAGAATGACCACAAAACCACCCCTCCTTCCTTAAAGAAAAAAGGCTAATAGAGAAAAAGTTGAGAGAAGGGGAGGCTAGGGTTTCGGGTTTACTGTTAAGCTTATGGCTCTGATACCATATTATGAAAGAGAGTTTATATTATTGAGAGAGTTGAGGTGTATATATACACACCAATACAAGGACAAGACAATAATAGCATAGAGTATATAAAAGGAATCTAAATATCACCCAGAATCTAAATATACTCTAATGTGCCTTGAGATGGTGTCTTTAGAAATAACACCAATCTTGTTACATAGAGAGAAAGAGGGAGGGTTTGAGAGATATTTGGTAAGTGCATCAGCAAGATGGGGGTGCTCGCTGGGGGTGCCCGAGGTCCATGACTATGTGAGATTAGGCATGGTTCCTACAATGAAGACTGGAGAGGAGGAGCAGGCCGAGATTGCAAGGGGTGCCTAAGGTCCATTATCGTTGAGATCGGGCATGGTTTATGCAGCGAAGACTAGAGAGAGCCCGGTCGGGTTCTTGTGGGTGCAGGAGTCACTAGAGTGGCGGAGTCATGGCGGTGAAGGGAAGGAGATAAAGGGTAGGACTCAAGCTGATTTTTTTTTTTTTAAATACAAATATCAAAAGTTTGGAGAAGAAGGGAGAGGAAGAGATAGAAAGAGAAAGAGAAAGACGATCGTGCAAAGGTAGGGTTAAGGTTTGTGTGCTGTTAAGATCGGGCATGAGGAAGGAGATCTCCTCGGATGCATGAGGAAGAGAAAAACAAGAAAAGAGGTGTAGAAGTGTAGAGATGTGGAGGGGTGATTTCAAGTCAAGAATGACCACAAAACCACCCCTCATTCCTTAAAGAAAAGAGGCTAACATAGACAAAGTTGAGAGAAGGGGAGGCTAGGGTTTCAAGTTTATTGTTAAGCTTATGGCTCTGATACCATATTATGAAAGAGATTTTATATTATTGAGAGAGTTGAGGTGTATTCATACACCAATACAAGCGCAAGAGAGTAATAGCATAGAGTATATAAAAAGAATCTTAAATATTCTAAGAATCCTAAATATACTCTAAGATCCTAAATATACTAAGAATCCTAAATATCTCTAATAGGCTATCGTTACCTTTAGGCGTCAGTTGTGACCCTGGCTATAGGTTTTGTGGCAACTGTGGCCTTTAGGCATTTTATATAAATTTTCTCATGTGGTGATTGCATTCCAAATCACCCCCATAAAAAGTGATTCCCTGGTCAAACCCTAATTTCAAAGGGCAATGATCCTTTAAATATCAGAAATGTTTGAACTCATCAAAGCTCAAACTTCAAAAACCCATGAACCCAACAAAAAACTGTCGGTGGGCTCATTCACCTGAATCTATTTATATATATCAATATTAGATGAGGTATAAACAAATGTATTCTTGTTGTATATTGACTTCTAGGTCATCTACAATTTCAAAACTTTTATCCATCTATAAGGAAACCAGAATATGCATTGACCCGTTCCATTTTTAAGCTTTCCCTCACTGCTAATATTAAATGGATGTTCTGTGCTCCTTCTCCAATTGCCACTCCAAACTTCTCCTCCAAAGCCATCGTAATCTCAACCTGTTTTTTTCATACTCACATGTCAGTATCATATACACTACCTAAACAAACAAAGCCCAAAACTTGGTTCAGAAAAGTAAGCAGTAACCAAAGATGAAGTAACCAAAAATGAATAGAGCAGTTTCAAGTTGACACCTCAGCTAAATCCCCCACGAGAAACATTGTTTTCCTACGTAGTCTGGTATCACTGCTCCAGTTGCTCAGTATCCCCTAAAAGACAAACCATTGATTGCAAATGTCAGCCCCAAAAAAAAAGAAAAAACTTTTTAACAGCTCTATTCATTTGTGGTTCCTTCACCTCAAGCAAGAATGTATGCATTAGGCCCTGCACTAGATTAGGAGGGAACATTCAACACCATCTCTAAAAGCTGGTAGGAGGTGGGAACATGTACCTGTAGACCCATATTCTGAGTCCTAAAATAAGCTTCTCGTATATGGGAAGAACGGAGGGATGTGATTGTGACCAATTAGTAAATATCGTCATACTGCATCCAGACAACAAGTCGATTAATTATAAGCAAACTCCTTAGCTACTACCACAGAAACCATATATGTCTATGCAGTTTTTCACAATATTCTTAAAATCCAAGTCGATTAATTGAATTCCCTATCTACTGATTCTACTCTTGTGGATGCTGCTACATGGTTAAATGATATGAAGACAATTCAAAAGAGGCAGAAATAAAACTTCATTACTTGTAGATGAAATTCTTGACTGAGTGACTATCATGACATGGAGGGCCTTCTGTACATCTGCTCTATTGTGAAAGTTTTGCATAGTCATTGAGGCATAGGTCATAACCACCCATGATCTTGGCAGCTAGAAAACAAATCCATCACCAAAATTAAATTAAATTTGTATACATCATCAAGAAAAAAAGTATCAACCAACATGTAGAGAAGGACAAGGAAAATTTTGACTTACTTCAAGAAGAATGTAAGACCCAACTCTCCAGAATTCTTCATCATTGAATTCCATGACTTCACCACCAGAGCTTCTTGCTCCTCTGTGAAGCCTATTAAATTGAATAGGAGTTTTTCAATAGAAGGAAGACAGTCATTTTGAATTTCTCTTGGAGTTATATATCTAGGCTGGGTGGATTGAATCTGGTACTTCAAAAATGTGAAAATTCAGAGTTAGTTAACTACTAATTTATTTGTTTACTAATTTAGAAATCAACCATTGTGACTGTGGGTCTATTTTTTAATATTCTGAAGCAATGAAGGGTCTCTCTTTTGGGCTTTTAGGCATTTTTCTCTATTCTTGATAAAGAGTCCTTGTGATACTACCCTACACTCACCCAAATTCAACTTAAAAGGTTGCCAGTTTTTCTCCATATTTTGCTTTCGAGAATTTTCACTTCATCCTGCAAGCTAGTGAACGGTAATGTGCACATTTCTAACTTTAATAAAAAATACTAAAAAAACAGCTGGAGAAATGATCTTGTGTACACATCCACAATTTGCAGTAGTGAAGAAGGAAGAAACCTAGTAATTAACAAGGTCTTTGATACAATTTTCTCCTATACAAAACGATAATCAAGTTCAATGAGTTTGGAGCGTGCATGAAAAACAGGATTTACTTTCATATGAAATGCATTTCAACTATCACATAGCAATTTGGGAGGTTCTTATAGTGGTGTGGTATAACAATATCACGTAGGAGAAAAGAGATCATGTTAATTCCTCAAACTTGAAAAGAAGAGATTAATACTTAGCTTCTACATTTGACTTATAGACTATTGTCATTTGTATGACTATATATGATATTATGAAAGAGACTTGATTATTATTAAGAGAGTTGATGTATATATGCCAATACAAGGGCAAAGTAGTAAAACATAAGGTCAATAAAAGGAAACCCTAAATATACTCTAATATGCTCACCAAGATATTTGCTAGAAATAATACCAATCTTGTTACAGGGAAAAAGAGGTGGCCTGATAGAGATTTAGTAAGTGTATCAGCAAGTTGGTCACCAACGGAGACATAAACAACACGCAGCTCAGATGATTGAACCAGGTCACGAACAAATTGACAATCAATCGCAAGATGTTTCATGCGAAAATGAAATACAGGATTAGCGGAGAGACATGTTTTATCTAAATTCTCCAATATACGCTTCAAGCATATTTTAGCTTGTGTGTTACCAAGCGTAGTAGGTTAACTTCTCAGCAAGGTTCAAGCTAAGAGACATGTTTCTAGCACAATATTGGAGAATATGAATGAGTGGAAACCTTTTATTGTACCAAGCATGATATATAAGGTGCATGAGAAGCTTTAAACATGAACGTTGAATAGAAAGCATTGCTTACAAAGACTAGATGCCCAGATAAAAACGAAAGACACCTTGACTCATGTTTGAAATGTAAACATGAATATAACAAAGAGAATAAACACTTCAGCTTTTCTATGTTTTTTTCTTTAATCCATTCTAACAATATAATACTTTTCTTGATCTAGTTGATGAAATGAAAATTATTCATTTTCATATTTTGAACTTCGTTCCAAGTTACAATATTTGCCAAAGCAAGGAATAACTTTTCAGTTTGTAGTTGCATAAGCAGTGATAATTACTATTGAAAGTATTAGTTAATTTATTTTGCCGAGAAAAGAAAATGTTATTTTCTTGGAAGGTAACACTTTTTTTTAGAGTGTAAAATTATGAAAAATAATTATATTTTTTCTTATTTTTCACTCTACAATAGTTTCCTTTATTTTTGTTCGCTATGATCGGGTTTTTTTTCCAAAATTTTTTTAAACAAAATTATCTAATTTTCATGTGTTTAATTTTAGTTTGAAAAAAAACCTAAAACAAACTAAAACAAAATAAAGAAATAATTTTCTCTAAATTTTTCCTTCTCTTATTCTGTTTTACAAATAAAAAAACTATGATATATAGGAAAAATTACAAAATATTTAGGAGATACCATTTTAACTTAATGATTTAGGAAATATTTAAATACATAAATATATATAATAATTTTAAAAGTTATTATCATTTTAACTTGAAACTCTAGGAATTATGAAGTTCCTACATGAAAAGTACATTTATTTATACTTGGAAAATGCATTCTCAACCTCATACACTCTCACATATTTTGACATTTACTCCATGCACTTTGAAACGTTCAACAAACCCTTACACTATCCAAAACATGAAAAGTAAGCTATGTTTTGACGGTTTTGGAAGGATAGCCATATCACAATAGTAACAAAATGACTTCCTTTTCATGTTTTGGATAGTATAGGGAATTACTTGATTTGGATAGTATTGGGAGTTAGTTTGAACATTTTAAAGTGCATGGGATAAAAGTGTGAAAGTGTAGGAGCCATTTTTCCTTTATACTTTTCAAAAAGAAGTGTATCCTAATAAT
This sequence comes from Tetrastigma voinierianum, assembly GCA_016808115.1. NCBI lineage: Eukaryota > Viridiplantae > Streptophyta > Magnoliopsida > Vitales > Vitaceae > Tetrastigma > Tetrastigma voinierianum. The sequence goes on from JAEQBH010001140.1 coordinate 532,179, forward strand.
ATGATAGGTGTACGCTTGATTGTATATATAATGGTGGATTATTTATAGGGACAAACAATGTATTATTATTATTATTATTATAATAATAATTTTTTGAGCTATAATAATAATAATAATAATTATTATTATATGCTTTTTTTAAATTACTTAATTTATTGTTTCTTTTGACAATAAAAAATTCTCAACAATGATATCTACTCTTCTTATTCTTCTCCCCCCAAAGGCCAATATACATGGCTATGAAAATAATACAATGACAAGGAAAATATGACAAAAGATATAAAGAAAATATTAAGGAAAAAACTTGTAATATGTTTCTTTAATATTTTCCTTAAAAATTAATGAGAGGAAAAAGGAAAATTTTTGAAAATTATATATATTAAGTATAAAATAAGATAGTTAAATTTGTGATTATAGAAAACTATAAAATAAATTCCTCATTTCTTTTCCTAACATTTTTTGGGATTATATATAGCCTTATAGGGATAAGACACACAAATGCTCCCTGATGTTTGACCATATATCTAACTTGGTCCTTAAACTATTTTTGGGTTCAATGTCGCCCATAGCATTTGTTTTATAACTTAAATATGTTCTCAGCCCATGCAAGGTCAATTCATTCCATTCCACTAATTAATGTTCATTTAATAACCAACTTATATAATGACGACAAAAAAAAAACTGTTTCTCAAGGCTATTGCCAAAAAAAGGCCTAAACTACTTCATTAAGGTTGTGTTTGTTTCTGTCCACATGCATAGTTTGGTTGGTAGAACATTCAAAGTTTTAAAGGCAGGGCATCTAAGGAGGGGAGGAAGGGTCACAGGTTCAACTTCTGACTACAATTTATTACATTGTAACAAAGTGCTTAGTTGTAAAAAAAAATGTTGTGTTTAGTTCTTGGACTAATTAAAATAAATGGTAAGAAAATAATTTCTCATATTTAGTCGTTTAATGAAAAAATTTAAAGCAAATCAAATATAAATAAAATTACTTAGACATGTATAAATATTTCATAAATTATTTAATCTTCATATTGATGACTTAAAATAAATAAAATTTAGGGAAAATTAGTAGTAAAATCTTGAATTTTCATGACATTTGCATTTAAATCTTGAACAAAAAGTTTACTTTTTAAATATAGCAAATTTCATGATTTATTTTATATCCTAACAAGACGTCACGACAAAACGATCTCGTTTTGATGCTAGCACTACAATTAAAATGAAAGTTAGGGATATAAAAACAAAATTTATGAAAGTTGCTATATTTAAAAGGTAAACTTTCCCGTTTGGGATTTAAATGTAAAAGTCCCTAAAGTTCGTGGATTTTACTAATTTTCCTTAAAATTATAGTGCAGTAAGTAAAAAAATAATATGTGAGATTTAATTTTATTTTTATTTTCCCACATTTTTTCTTTCTATTTTCTTTCCCTTGCATTTTCCTAAGTATTTTCCAAGAACCAAATAGCCTAAAAATATTGAATGATTTTTCCAAAAGGAAATAAATAAAGAAAAGAAAAGAATATATATAAAAGCAATTAGTATGTGTATATACATACCTTGAACCACGTGTCCTTCCATTGCATTTGCAGTGTAGCAATTGGAAAAAGGCAATAAACACCTAAAGTGGCGGTAAGATGCAAAACACTGTTGCATATTCCCTTTTTATGCAACCAAATAGGAATTCAACCGTATGAATCCCAATCTAAGCAGAAAATAATTTAGGCAATAATAGAAAAACTCAAGACATCAAATTTTAACGTGGAAAACCCCTAATGTGAAAGGAAAAACCATGGGCTTATGAGACACCAAAAACTTCCACTAATAAAATTAATGGGTACACACTTGCAAGCACTAAGATTCGAACCCTTCCCCAACTATATGCCCATAAAATGGTGGAGTAATGAACCGATTGGGCTATCACCCATTATCTGTTAATCTATGCCCCCCGACCATAAATTCTAGCTTTATCAATCAACCATATTCACCCAAAAAGTAATTTTGAACTCAATAAATCAAACCTGAAAACATAGTTTTAAAAGGCCTAAGGCAAACCAAGGCACAAAGGCCTCTTGGAGCCTTGAGTTACAAGATATGGGCTTTTATGAAATGAAATGTGACCTTGGATTCACATCAATTTTATAAAATATGATTCAAATGATGATTATATTAATAAAAAATTAAGGATTCCTTACATTGACAGAAAAATTCAATGAAAAAAATAGTGCAAGTATATAAATTTCAATATATAATTAGAAATTTCGAGAATCAAAGTATTTTAAAAAGCAGTCATAGTTTATAAAATGCGCCATTTTAGTAAGGTGCATGTGTTGGAAGACAAAGCGCTATAAAGATAGAGTTATTATGCCTTGAGCCTAGGCGCGCTTTAAGCGCACCTTTTAAAATATGCTTGAAAGGTTTAGGTCTCACCAAGAAAATGTGGTAGGGAGCAAGAACGACGATCCAAACTAGTAGATAAATAGCTTAGGCCGTGGCGAACAATATACTAAAGCTTGAGAGAAGAAACGGAGGGATTTGTAGTAAAGGAATACATCTCAACATACTTTTTAGATTTTCTTAGTAATTGCTTAGATTTAAGAGCTATAATTTTCAATTAATAAAAGAATAAGAATTAAAAGAGGAAGAGAGGTTTGCATACTTCGACCGTCCCACTGAGAAAATAATTTCATATTTCATCCTGGATTTCAGTAAAATTATCTATCTCGATCGTGCATTGATGAAATTGGGCCTGATTATAACCGTTTAACTATCATACTTAGAAGAAGAAGAGAGTACTATAATATGCAAAGTGATATTTTGATATTTTTGCCTTTGTGAAAGCAATGACGCTATGTTTTCTTTCTCTCTTCCGACCGTATGATAATGTAATACATGTCAACATTTCTTTGATCTCTTTAAAAGGATGTCATTTTTCTTTTATCTTCCAAATCCGCATTAATACATGTCAACATCCTTTTTTAGATTTTCTTAATTATTGTATGCTTAGAATTAAGAGTTAGAATTAAATAAGAGAATAAGAATTAAAGAGGAAGAGAGGTTTACATACTTTGTCACAGCCCCCCATGGGGCCTGCATAAATGATTATGAAAACTCATCCGCTCGATCAGATCAAGCATCGATGAATGGGCCGGATTATAACCGCTTTAACTATCATACTAATGAGAAGAAGAGAGTTGTAGCAAAGCAGCCATGATCTCTAATGACCATATGTTCTTTTCCTTCCGTGCTCGGCAGCCTTTCGAAGAACTTTTCAATTCGAACAACCACACTATATATAGAATAGAAGTATCGCTAACATACTTCCAATATATATATATATATATATGTATATATGCTAACGTAAGTTGGGATGGCAAGTGGGTTGCTGACATACTCAATCCACCACCGAGCGACATTGCTGATCTAGATATAAATTTGATGATCATCACCTTCTCATTACGTGATCCTTTGCCTACATTTGGAAACAACATATATATGCTAACGTAAGTTGGGATGGCAAGTGGGTAGCTGACATACTCAATCCACCACCGAGCGACATTGCTGATCTATATATAAATTTGATAATCATCACCTTCTCATTATGTGATCCTTTGCCTACATTTGGAACCAATTCATTTGCCTATAGAATAGATGTTTAGAAGTAATAGTTGTACTATCAAGTAGTACTTAATTTTAAATGTGATAACAGTAGTCATTCTCAGCTCAAGGAGGTTACTCATAATAGATCACTCTAACAGAAAGTTGTTGCTAATCGTAATTAGTTAAGGCTCCTGGTTTTTCTTTTGTCTCTATAAATTCTGTATCTCTTGTATCTTCACTCATTCAGTCAATGATGATTTTTCAGTTCATTGCATCTCCAGTCTTCTTTACATGGTATCGTGAGCCTTGACATGTCTGTTCTTGTTTTTTTCTTTTCTCTCCATTTTTTTCTTGGTTCTTTTACAAACATCTATGAATGCGTCAACAGAAGCCCACACCAAACTCCTGCCCAACATCCTTCCGTTAATCCACCCTCTTCTTCCTCAGCTACATTCTTTCAATCATTCTCTCCTATCAACCTCAATCATACCACCTATCTCTGCTTGCGTCAGCAAAGGGAGAATGTAATTTGCTCCAATGCTTTTGAAGGTTACATTGAAGGTACTGTTGTTTGTCTTGAGAGAGAAGTCAGTCCTAGGATACTTAACTCAGAGTTTGTTCAATGGCAAAGATTGGATCGACTGATATAGAGTTGGATCTACTCAATCCTCACACCAGAGGTCATGGCACAAATCGTTGGGTACCAAACTTCACACTCTGCATGGGTTGCCCTAGAGAAGTTGTTCTCATCTTCTCCTAGAGCTCGTCTTATGCAACTTCGATTGGAATTTCAGACCACCAAGAAGAACTCCCTATCCATGATGGATTACTTTCTCAAGCTGAAAACTCTCTCTGATAATCTTGCGGCGGCAGGAGACCTTGTTTCTAAGAGAGATCATATCTTGCAAATTCTTGACGGGTTAGGAGTTGACTATAATCTGACTGTTGCTTTGACAGCAAGAGAGGATGACTTACCTCTTCAGTCCAGCAGAGCATCCTCCTGACAGGAACAACGTCTTCTGCTCAAGAAACGATCTTTGAAGGAGATCTTATTACTGTTGATGCAGCTACTCGTTCGTGGTCCTCTCAAGAACGTAAGTCTCAGTCAAGATCCTTCTCTCAACCTTCTAGCACTAGCAGAGGTCGGTTTCATGTCAAGAATCAGTCAAGATCCAATTCTTCTCCCCTACAATGTCAACTCTAGTTTGGCCATATGGTTGCTACTTGTTATCAGCGATTTGACATTAATATTCATGGACCCCTTATTATTCCACTCTGTCTCGGTCCTCTATGAATAATAATAACACTGGTATATGCCGTGCTGGCTTCAAGTTCTTTCAGCTCCTTCGAATGAATGGATTTTAGATTCAGGTGCTACGCATCATTCACCAGCACCTCTCATAATCTGCAAAATTCATGCCCTTATGTGACAATAGGAAATGGTAAGCAGCTTCCCATTTCTGTAGTTGGTTCCAAAGCTTTATGTTCCAATTCAACTTCCTTTCATTTGCCTACTGTATATCATGTTCCTCAACTCACTACAAACTTGATAAGTGTTGCTCAATTTTGCAAAGATACCTCTTTATATAATGAGTTTCATCTTTCTCATTTTTTTTTGTTAAGGATCAATGTTCCAGGAAGACTATTCTTCAAGGACCCAATGACCGTGGCCTTTACAGATTTTGCCTTAACTATGTTTCCTCGTGGTTCCAACACTGTTCTTCATACTCAACTTGACTCTGATTCTCTTTTATGGCATCAAAGGCTTGGTCATCCAGCCAAATCTGTACTAGCTAAGATGCTTTCTGCTTGTAACATTGCTTTACTCATTTAATAAAAGTGACCTGTTTGTTCAGAAGCGTGTCACATTTCTAAGAGTCACAAATTGCCATCTTCTTTGTCCCAATCTAGGCTTTACCCCTTGAATTTATTCATGCAGATTTATGGGGTCCAGCATCTCAACCTTCCACAAATGGTGCAAGGTATTTTCTTCTTTTTCTAGATAATCATTCTCGGTTTACCTGGCTCTATATTTTACATTCCAAAGACCAGGTTTTCTCTAATTTTGTTAGGTTTAAAAGTCTTGTTGAGAAACAGTTTGGCCTCCCAATCAAGGCACTTCAAACTGATAATGGAACTGAATTTAAAGTTCTTACTCCTTTTCTTAGTACTCATGGCATTTCTCATCGCCTCTCATGCCCATATACCCTAGAACAAAATGGTAGGGCTGAGAGGAAGATTCGCCACATCACAGAAACCGGTCTCACCTTTTGAATAATGCCTCTATGCCCTTAAAATACTGGTCGTTTGCTTTTCAAACAGCAACTCTTCTAATAAACATCATGCCTATTCCAATTCTTTCCTACTTATCTCCTTATCAAATGCTATTTCACAAAATTCCTCTCTACTCATCATTTAAAGTGTTTGGTTGCCTTTGATTTCCTTATCTTAGACCATATGTGGAAAATAAACTCTTCCTCACTCATCTCCTTGTGTTTTCTTGGGTATAGTAGTTCTAAAGGCTACCTTTGCCTTCATGTTGATACAGGGCGTGTATACACTATAAGACATGTCAGGATTTGTTGAATCAGTTTTTCCTTTTCTTCTCCCCTCTCCTCTCATGTGTCTCCCTTCTTCCTCCTCTTATTCCACTCTACTCCAGCCTTTCCATTTACTCAACCCTTCCCGCCATCTTCCCATTCCTTTTTATCTAATGTCCCTTCCTCTCAGTCTTCTTTCTCCACTCTCCTGTCTCTTTACCAAATGGTTCTACTTTATCATTCCACCTATTATTCCAATTCCCTTCACCCAATCTTCTTCCAATTCCTCTACTTCTGCTGCACCTACTAATGTTCATCCCATAGTAACTTGCTCTGAATCTGGTGCCCTAAATGAGGGCTTTTCTTTTCTTCTTTATCAATTGAGCCACAACAAATTGGGTTACTCAGGCTCTCCAGGATCCTGGCTGCTATAGTGCTATGCAATTAGAGCTTCATGCCTTACAGAAAAACTGCACTTGGACTTGTGCCACCACCCTCTAGTGGTACTTTTATCGGGTGTAGGTGGGTGTTCAAACTCAAGTATAAACTTGATGGCAGTATTGACAGACAAAAGGCACGACTTGTAGCTAAGGGCTACAATCAAACACATGGCTTTGATTATTTTAGACCTTCAGTCCTGCGGAATCCAGCTACCATTCGCATTATCCTCACCTTGGCTCTCCCATAAAATGAACTATTAGACAACTTGATGTTCAGAATGCATTTCTGATGGTGATTTACAGGAAAGTGTCTATATGCATTAGTCTCTTGGTTTTATTGATCCCCACTTTCCTCATCATATGTGCAGCTTAAATAAAGCTCTCTATGGCCTTAAGCAAGCACTCCGAGCTTGGTATAACAAGTTGAAGAGTTCGCACTTAGTGGGGGTTTAATCGTCAAGGTCGGATATCTCTTTGTTCTTTCAACACAGCCTCTGATAATTTCATCCTTCTGGTCTATGTAGACGACATTATAGTCACTGGCAGTTCCTCTTCACAAGTGCAAGGCTTCATTGATCGCCTTTACTCCGTTTACTCTGTAGAGATCTGGGCACTCTTAATTTTTCATAGGCTGAAGTGCAACATCAGGCTAGTGCCCTTCATTTAAGCCAACATAAATATATTTTGATCTCCTCACATGGACTGGTATGCTGGACTCAAAACCCGTTGCTACCTCAGGTTCTCAAGGCCCTCCTCTACAACTGATGGGGATCCTCTTCAAGATGTCACTATATCGTAGTACAATGGGTGCTCTTCAATATGCTACACTTACCAGGCCTAACATCACATTTGCTGTATATAAGGCATGTTAGTTCATGTTTGCCCCTACCACATCTCATTGGGTTTTTGTGAAACGTATTCTTCGTTATCTCTAGGGCACCTTGAGCCATGGTATTCTTCTTCAACCTTCCTCCTCCCTAGCTCTTCAAGGTTACAATGATACTGATTGGGCCTCATGTCCAAATGACCATCGTAGCACTCCAGGATATTGTGTTTATCTTGGCTCCAGTTTGGTTTCTTGGTCGTCTTCTAAGCAGATTGTGGTCTCAAGGAGCAGTGCTGAATCGGAGTACAGGGCACTTGCCTCCTTAACTGCTGAAATTGTCTAGATTCAAGGCCTCCTTCGTGAGCTTGGCATCTCTCGGCTCACTCCTCCTTTGATTTGGTGTGATAACAGAAGTGCAGCTGCTCTGGCTGCTAATCCAGTCTTCCACGCTCGCTCCAAACATCTTAAAATTGACCTGCATTTTGTTCATGATAAAGTCTTGCAAGGTGATCTCCAAATTCAGTACATACCTACTGCTCAACAAGTTGTTGATGTTTTCACCAAACATTTGTCAAGTGCTCGGTTCCTTCTCTTCGAAGACAGCTCTCTGTCATCCCAAGGCCTGTGCACTTGTGGGAGGGATGATAACAGTAGTCATTCTCAGCTCAAGGAGGTTACTCTATAACAGATCACTCAAAAGAAAGTTGTTGCTAACTGTAATTAGTTAAGGCCCTCTGGTTTATTTGTCTCTATAAATTTGTATCTGTTGTATCTTCTTCATTTATTTCACTCAATGAGATGATTTCTTCTTCAGTTCATTATATCTCCAGACTTTACACTGAGTCCTTGTCTAGAATGGCAGTGGGAATAGCTCTAGGATCTCCATAACCATTTCCTTTATCCTGTTCTTTACCCAAGAAGTATTGGTGTCTCCTTCCAAGTTGTCACATTTGTTTTCGGTCAACAGAGAGTAAAAAACTGATCATTATAAAAAATTGCTTTTTTTTTTCTCTATGGTTCCTTGTAAATTATAGAATTAAGAGTTTGGGATTAGTTCGTTCATCCCACGGTACTCTGTGTTACCATTTTGTTGGGAAAAAATGCCTGCTAAAATAAATAAAAACATTTTCCCTTTTTATGCAATCAAATAGGAATTCAACCCTATCAATCGCAATCAACTATGTAAGCAGAAAATAATTTAGGCAATAATAGTAAAACTCAAGACATCAAATTTTAACATGGAAAACCCCTAATGTGAAAGGAAAAACCACGGGCTTATGAGCCACCAAAAACTTCCACTAATAAAATTAATGGGTACACACAATTGCAAGCACTAAGATTCGAACCATTCCCCAACTATATGCCCATAAAATGGTGGAGTAATGAACTGATTGGGCTATCACCCATTATCTGTTAATCTATGCCCCTTTTCACCATAAATTCTAGCTTCGTCACTAGGTACACCAAGGTTGTTCTCTAGAATAATCTAGAGGATATCAATCAACCAGATTCACCCAAAAGGTAATTTTGAACTCAATAAATCAAACCTAAAAGCATAGTTTTAAAAGGTTTAAGACAAACCAAAGCGCGAAGGCCTCTTGGAGCCTTAAGTTGCAAGGTATGAGCTTTTTTGAAGTGAATGTGACCTTGATTCGCATCAATTTTATAAATTATGATTCAAAGTATGATTATATTAATAAAAATTAATGATTCCTTATATTTATAGAAAATTCAATGAAAAGAGTGCAATTATATAAATTTTAATATATAATTAGAAATTTTAAGAATCAAAGTATTTTAAAAAGAAGTCGTAGTTTATAAAATGCGCCTTTTTAGTAAGGTGCATGTGTTGAAAGGCAAAACGCTATAACGAGGGAGTGGTTATGCCTTGAGCCTAAAAATTTGCTTGAAAGGTTTAGGTCTCACCAAGAAAATGAGGTAGAGAGCGAGAACAATGATCCAAACTAGTAGATAAATAGCTAGGCCTCATGAAAGAATATACTAAAGCCTTCGAGAGAAGAAAACAAGAGGAATTTGTAGTAAAGAAATACATTTCAAAATACTTTTATATTTTCTAGTAATTGCTTAGATTTAAGCTTATAGTTTTTAATTAATAAGAGAATAAGAATTAAAGAGGAAGAGAGTTTCATATACTTTGACTGTCCCCACGCTGAGAAAACAACTGCTTCTATCCGATTAGCAAAATCATCTATTCGATCAGCCATTGAAATTGTTTTATGGTATTTTCTATGAATTTTCCAGAATTTGGTTGTCTTTTTATAATTTGGTTTTATCCATTTTAGATGCTCTTAATTATTGTTTAGGAATAGCTCCTGAGGTTTACAGCTAGTGACACGCCGTCACGCTTCTCAAGACATATTCGCGTATCTGGCCGCTTCATATCACTATGCTATTCACACTCCATCAGATTGTACCTCCTCCTCCAGAATATCGTGCAGTTCACGTTTGTCTCAAGTCACACAATGCATGCTCTTCTCACCAGATGTCAACCTAATGGTTCTTATGGTGCACCTCAAAGCACTCTCTTTTATCACCAATTCAAGCTATAGCAAAAGTGTTCGGGTCCTTGTCTTTTTTTGTAAGAGAATATTTTTCAAAAAGTTTCAGATATGGTTTCTCTCTCTTCAGTGCTCTCTTTGCTTGATTCTCAACATGGTATCAGAGCAGGTCTTATATTATCCATGGCTACCGTTCCTCCTTCCCCTTCCTGCATCATTTCTCCTGCACCAGCATCTACCACAACAATGGCGATGCCATCCGTTCTACCTTCTGTCTCAATTAAATTGATCGTACAAATTACTTTGTTCCGAAGTCACGATACTTCCGACGCTGAGAGCTCATGATCTTGAGTCTTTCTTCAATACAAAATCAAACCGCATGAGAACATCGCGATTCCACTCGATGCCGATCAATCTCTCAAATCAATCCTGTACTGATGCCTTCCGGAGAAGGACTGATCAGTTTGTGCCGAGTTGGTTGCTCTCTTCTATATCCGAGCAGATGTTAGGCCATGTTCTACATCAGAACCGCCCGTGAGATGTGGATTGTTCTTGAGCAAAACTTTTTCCCGCAAGTCCAAGGCTCGAGCTCTTCGCCATTCTCTCTGCACTATGAAGCATGGAACAGCTCGCTGAGGATTACATTCTCAAAATGAAACTTTAGCAATGTCTCTCATGGTCTGGTCAAACAAATCATAGATGATAACCTATTGTGACGCCTAAATCGGGGTCCGTGACTAACCGCCAACCCGCGGAACATTTGTGAAACGTCAGACCCGACATTTCAATTAAAATCGAAAGCGTAGTCCTTTTGTACGGGAGAGCGCACCCGATACATAACTTGTACATAACCTGTCCCAACAATCCAATATAACAATCCATGAGTAAAACGGCCACTTGGGCCCACAAACCAATACTCATCCTAATAATTCCCAACTATATACAATAGTTTCAAGAGTCAAAAGTTTACTCTTATACAACACATATTAAAATTCTAAAATTCTAATACATGAATACATAATGATAACAAAGCCACAACCCGGCTTTCTTCTCAAACTCGGCCTCTATGATGAGCCGTCTCCTCGTGCGCTCCCTGTACTTGAAAATATGTTCTCGATTGTGGCAGCTATATCGCTCGCAGTGGAATCACCCTAACCCGGCTACTCTCCACCTAAGTGCATATGCAATGCTCCAAAGTAAACACACATTCAAGCAAATGCATGATCCTACTTGAATGTCTAATTGATCAACTCATACCCCGAGTCCTCACCGACTCCCTCACATTTGCCTAAGCCACGTATGAGAATCATTATTTTTCAAAACAAAGATGTTGTTTTTAATAGTGGACTACCCTCCGATATTAGTAGTGGATCGACTTCGATGTTATATTTAGTGGACTACCCTCCGATGTATATCAATTGGGCCGACTCCGAGGATTGATATTTTGTATGGACTACCCTCCGATATAAGTAATGGACCAACTCCGATATATTTGTTATTATTAGTCAACCCTCCGATATAAGTAATGGACCAACTCCGATATATTTGTTATTATTAGTCAACCCTCCGAAACCACTCTCTCAATGAACCATCTCATGTACTCACTCCTATCGCTCTAGGGTGCCCCAGTGCATATGGAATGCATGATGCCAATTCCAATATAATTATATACCATGCGAATTTATAATCATGAATATATTCACATAATTTAAATCACACAAACATGTCATGTAATTTCACACCATTACACCAAAAATTAGCTCACTGGGCTAATTATCAAACACGAAAGGCAATCCAACTTGAATTACTCAACCAACACATTATTTCACAAAATAATTTTGTGAACACTATTCCTATGAACAATGAAACCCCAAGTTACTATTCTCGCAAATTACTTCATTTACCTGCTCACTGCGGAACCTCGACCAACGCGCCATTTCGCCCTATACCACAACACAACTTATAGCATAAATTACGAATTAGCCACCCAAACAGTCAGAGCAATAATGATCAGAATTTGTTCCATAAATTAATCTTGGCCCTAAGTTTGGATCGATCAAACGGCTGCTCAAGGGCCTCATACCAACCTAAACATCGTATAACACTTAAATAAAAGTGTAAACCCAAGTAGGATAAATCCCCAGCTCTCGAGCTTGACGAAATTTCAAAACCGGAGTCCACGCGTAGGCCTCCGCAGAAGCAGCCTTCTTCTCGCCCGGCGATTTCGACGAATCGATCGCCAGAATCTAGAGAGTAAGTGGCTCTCTCTCTAGAAATAAAAATCCTGACCTCACTGCATCCTCTCCATTCCCTTCACGTTTTTGTCTTCACTTGAGGAAGAAGATATATATTCATCATTTTTCAATATTTTTCTCATTTACAATTCCAAAATGACATTCACAACCTTTCTTTTCCCAGCTTTGACACTTGGTACTATTCCCGTCTATTTCTCATTTCTTCTACCATGCCACTTATAAATATGAGTGCTTGTTATAATGTGACTTTTGTCATATCAGATATTGTTTTATCAAGACCGAAACGCGATGCCTCAAAAAATGTGTAGATCTGATCATCTAAATCTTATTTAAATTCGACAAGAGTTAGATTTCGCGAGACGATTCCAATGGTGAACTGTTTCACATCATCCGGGAGATGAGAATAAATTTCAGATTTTTGAACAAAATTACGATTACTTCTTTTTCCGACCAACTTCCTGGTTTTGGCATTCTCCTCTTAAAAGGAATTTCGTCTCGAAATTTGACAATCACAATCACCACATGCATATGCAACGGCACCTACCATGCATGCAACCAGTCATTTAAATATTAACGATCAAACCACGCACTTCATCCCTTAAGTAGCGATGCTGCCCACACAGGTCTCGCCTCACGCTACCCCAGTAGCAATCATTATATAATCTTCACTAGCCTCACGGTCTCGCTGGTCACAAAACTCGATCACGGCCATCCAAATGCACATCGTCCCCTCCTCAAAGGTCCCATCGTTGTCAATTAATTTGTCCTCAATCCACCATGAGCCGGATTCGAGTATACTTTCTGAGCATGAGACGCGAAACACCTCATGGACACCGATACGCCGGGCGCAGTCAACCGGGCACGCCAGCAAGGCCTTGTCCTCTCGAGTATCTCAAGGCTCCAATAATCTTAAGATAGCTTCCCACGTCACGAACCCGACCACTCCTCCCAGGGGCATCACCTCAAGAAGATCTGATCCCCAACCCTCGAACCCCACGGCCGACGCCATACCGCATAAATTCTGGTTTAATTAGTCACAGGAAGACGCTAGTCGGGATTAAGCTCACCTTCAAGAGGTGCTCGATTCAGATTAGACCGATGGAACCTCTCCCATCTCGGTCCATCATAATCTGATCTACATGGCCTCCCATACAATGCCTCATATGGCTTATCTCAGATACTCGCTGATAACTATCATATAGCCCACCAAGGGCAAATGCTCCTCATACCTTGCACTCGTGATCGATGCTCTTCAGCTGCGGTCCTCTAACACCAGATATAATCCACACAACGTGTAACCCTACACAACCTCTTACTTTGTGTGTAAACGCTGACCTTCCCAAGGTCACAATCGTTGACAATCCAATGGACTGTCAACCTAGTCCATGTCATGTATGACATCCATATACCGAGTCCTTGCCGGCTCAACAACACCCAATGCAATTCCCAAAGGGGTATCCAAATCTCAGTCACTCGACTCCATCACCTCAACTCTGCCCACGTGATAACCTCGACCGCGGTGGTTTCATCTCGAAAGCAACATAACTCTACTTACACTCGAGTCTCTTACATTCATACAAAAATTTCGATATCTCCACGGGTCTCTTTTACACCCTAACTCCCTGGTTTCACCAGGATTAACTAATTTCTTTTGCTTCATTTCACACACTTTACTTCTTCATTTCAATCGAACTATGAGTTCATTGGACGAGTCCCGAAGACAACTCAACCCACTCACCAAGAGTGGTGAATGATCGCATCAGCACCCACACCTCGACGACGCGATATTACCGTGCACATGAACGCAATGATGCCATCGTGACACCCAATTCCTGGGTCCACTCAGAGTAGAATCTCAGACTACCATAATCCCACTCTATCAAGTCAACTTCACCCTAAGCATCTTGGTGGGAAGAACATCTATACTGCTTTCTCAAAGGCCTTAACCTTAAGCCAACTCAAGGTCGGTTGGTATGACAACTGGCTAAGGTCCTACCATCGACAACCCGATGGTCGCTAACTCATCCATGTCAAACATGACATCAATGAACTAATATGTTTAACACTTAAGGTCCACCACTGCGCCTGGTCGCGCAACTCCGATTCAGCCCTCGAATTTCGACCACACTCGTCATCGCGTGATTCGTCGCCGAAGTGCTGTATAAAGACCCGAATCCAACGTTCCTCCGACCAGCATTCAGCGGAGTAACGACCGTATACTCGTTTCTAACTAACCGGGATCAGGCTGCCCAAACCCGGGACCCCGTCTCTGGGCAACTGCTCACATGCCCAATCCCGGGTCTTCGGTCCCGAAACTGCGTGAAGCAGAAGTCTTATGCCTCTTCTCAAGTAGAAGAAGGCCGATCTTCCTCTTGCTACCACGCCAACACCGCGATCCCGAGTGCTCGGCACTCACCTTCTATGGTCGGTCGTCCCACTATGGAGTCCATGTCCCGAGGCAACTTACATCCATCAACGGACAATCTTCAGCCTTCATTCTCGAATCTCCTAATACCCAATTCAATCCTAAGAAACCACGATCTCGGCGACTGATTCGTCTTCCCAACTCATCACCGCTCAACCTCTTCGGTCGATCGACACTTCCTGATGCCTCGGAACGACGCGGTCCCAAAAAATCTCACCTCAATAAGCCAAAATCAGACTTTCATCAACTTAGCTATTTACCATGGTCTCTTAACAACTATAAACAATCCTCAAGTGATACCTATGCTCACTGACTAGAGTAGATCAAGAGGCCATCCAAGAAGAATACAACCGATCGATGGTGTCGGGAACACTCTGGCGCATGAGGTCCATGGAATACAATACGTGATTCATTAACCAAAGGCATCACCAGAACTCAGCGCCCATAACGCGTCTCAAACGCCTTAGGGATATCTCGCTTCCCCAACTCACCGATGGTACCAACAAGGTCTATCTGTGAAGTAGACTCGCATCCTCCCAATCGATCAACAAATCATCAATCCGCACCGGAAACGACTTTACTCGTGAACTGCTTCAATCGCTCGGTACACGCATACATGGTCTCGCCTTCTTCTTCGCAGAATAGAACCGGAGCGCCCATGGTGAAGTGCTCCTGTCTGATGAACCCTGTCCACAGTTCAGAATCGACTTCGAAGCCCTCGCACTCAACCGCCATCTTACTGAGTCATAGATAGGTGGCACCGTGTGTAACTCGGGATACCAAGTCTATAACCTCGGGAGCCCAAGTAGCCTTATCCGAAAACATCCACATACTGCAAATTACTCGAGGCAGACCTATCCGGTTCCTCTCGTCCTCAGTGGCTTGCCAGCCAACCTTGGTTCACTGGTCTCGACACCGACTCAGATAACGTCTGGCAAATGTCAAGCTTGTCTCTCAAACACAACACTCAGACTATCCAAGGTGTGTAGGCTAACTTACACGCCAATCGATAACGACTGTAAGCCGTCACCAATCCATCCCGGATGACATCGAACTCGACATGTCCATGATCCTCGTGTCCACCGTGAGAGTCCCAGATCTCCAACTTGCAACTCGACATATCATCCCTATTCCTCGCTCTTATCCCTGGGGGAGAACTCACACAAAGGCCCTCTAAGGTCTCTAGAGGTCCTTGCCCATTTCCATATTTGGGCTCTCACTTTCTAGCTGAAACACGCCTAGTTCATCCTGTAGTGTCGTAGGCACTTACAGCCTCTAACACCTTTCTCGATCCACTTAACTAATTGGTTCACCATCTGACTTCCTATGAATGCCTGAGGATGATATGCCCTAAACTCGGGAGGTTACTAGGACCCTCCATGACTACTACGCTTAGTCTGTATGATAGCAATCACGCACACTACAAATGCCTTCTCAACAAAGGCCTCGTTTATCAAAGGTCGCGGTAACTGACTAGTACCGTGGACGCCCTCTACGGGTCCTCAAGCTCTTCTACTAGCCATCTACAATTTCAAACGGCAATTTAAATACAATACAAGATTCAAGGCATAGCACGTACTGAGACACTATTCATACACGTAATCACAGAGGACATTTAAGTCCTCAGATTCAGAAGTAAGGTAAAGACCATTTATCCAATATATTAAATCATATTTATCAACAAATTTTTTTTCTTTTCGAAAATTTCATTTTTTCAAAATTTTGTCCTATTTTGTTTGATTTTAATTTAATTTAATTTAATTTAATTTAATTAAAAAAAATCGAATTTTTTTTTATGATGAACAGTTGTTCATGAACTGAAACCATGAATCAAGGTTCAAAATTGACTCAGAAACATCAGTCAAACTAGTCAAAGAAATAATTTCTGACCAAGATACAATTACTGGCTCAAGAAGACACCCAGCTGATAAATGCTCAACAGGTCAGATATGGCTTTTATCATCAGGCCCATTGACATCAAATAGTTTCACTGGTCAAGGTCATTACATGCTGCCCCAGACACTGTAGAGCCAGCAGAATGTGGTCATGCTCTGCTTCAAGGCCCTACTCATCACACAGGTCGCTGGCCACTTCAACACTACCAGAACAGAGCCTGTCACAGACACAGAATGTAAATATAAATGCCCAGCTTCCAAAACAGTTTTTCTGGCTTACATTAACGGGTGTATCATGAGAATCCCAAATTCAACCAATGTTTCTACCACGATAATAAATTAGATTGCGGACACACCGCCTTCCCCAACAAATTTTCCTTCTATTGCAACAACAAACTCAATTCTAATACCAATCAAACTATATTGCACAATCTCCAGTACTCTACTTGCAACAGCACTGCCCTGTACCACTAAGTCACAATACAAGGTCTCTCAGATTAGTAATACACCAAGAAGAGCCCAACCAACTTTGCACCCATTTTTCGTTCATTATTTTTATATATATATTTTCAATTCCTTTTTCTCACAAACACTGAAAAACAATTCCAAAATATATACATGTATATTTTTTTCTCCAATATCAAATAAATTTAAAAAATATATTTTCTTCATTTTCTTCGCTTTTCAAACTACCAAACACCTTAGAAAAAATGATTTCTCTCACTTCAATTTTTTTTTTTTATTTATTTGTTATCGAGACACAAAAAATACTTATCCATTTTTTTTTTTCCAAGACAACCTAAATAAATTTATTAAATATTTTATCCTAGTTTTCAGCTTGTACAATCAGAAACTAAACCAAAATTCTTTCTCTCTCATTTTTTTTTCTCCATCAAGAGTCTTCATAATTTCTGGCATGGCGTGAACTTAAATACCGCATCCACACAACTCAAAACTTTATGAGTTCACCATAAAAATTTGATTAAATTTTATTTCCTTTCCCAAATAAATTTATTATAATTTATTTCATTTATTTTCCTTTCCAGCTTACTACTAAAGAAATTCACACTTTTCTCACACACTATGTGCTAATCACAAGCACACAAACTACACACAAACCAATCATAATAAGATAACCATTCATGTTATATATTTGTTTGCACTACCATTCATCAAATCATTAATAAAACACACAAACACATGCATGCAAGGTCCTGCTTTGTCCCGGTGATTTAGGTAATCTATACCTAAACTTAACATCGAATCCACCAAGTGGTGATGATACTCAACCCGACCTCCTAGGTATTCAGATACCTAAGCTTCCGATAACAAGTCAGTGACTTCCAAATCTGGGTCCGTTGACTAACCGCCAACCCATTTTAAACACCAGGAATGCTCAAGACCACATTTCTCACTTAAAATCGAGAGCAAAGTCTCCTTTGTACTGGGGAGCTCTACCCGATACATAACTCTGCAGTGGTTAACCTGTCCTAACAATCCTATAACAATCCATGAGTAAAACGCCACTGGGCCCACAAAACCACTCATCCTAATAATTCTAACTATATACACAGTTTCAAGAGTAAAGTTTACCTTATACACACATATTAAAATCTCTAATACATGAATACATAATGATAACAAAGTTAATAAACCCTGCTTTAATCTCAAACTAGCTCTATGATGAGCCGCCTCAGGCGTCCCAGACTTGAAAATATGTTCCTCACAGGCGAAGCATCGCTCAAGAGGGAATTACCTCAAATGGCTACTTCCACCGCAGGCGCATATGCAATGTCTAAAGTAAACACACATCTGCCAAATGCATGATCCTACTTGAATGGGTCTAATGATCAACTCATACCCAGTCCTCACCTGACTCCCTCACATTTGACTAAGCCAAAGCGATGAATTCACGATGCCAAAACATGTTGTTTTTACAGCGACTACCTCCGAATGGGGTAGTGGATCCACTGATGTTATATTTAGTGACTGTCCCTCCATGTATATCAATTCAAATTTAATCGAGATCAGATATTTGTATGGACTACCTCCAGCATAAGTAATGGACCAACTCCGAGTATTTGTTACACAGTCAACCCTCCAAACCACTTTCAATAGAACCATTCATGCACTCACCCGGTCGCTTCAGTAGCCCTGAAGGCATGCGGAATGGCGATGCCAATTCCAATATACTATATATGTCGCAGCGCGACTTATACTCATGAATATATTCAATGAATCACAAACATGCCGCGTACTTCACACCATTACACCAAAAAATCACGATCAACCGCAGATCAATCTTCGAATCGTCCTCCGCCAATGTCAGATGTCGCAGTAGCGACTTCCATGAAGTCTCCGCACGGCGATTGATCGCTCTGGAATCGGATCGCACTAAATATCGGGTCGATCCTTCAAGCCGGGGACAACGGAGGTGATGGAAGTTCGAAAGCAATTGGAGGAGGGTGGTGTCAACAGACCGCTGGGTTATTCTCCCCAGTTTACGTCCTGCCTCGCTTGAAGGCGGTTCTCCCCGGGTGGTCTCGATTGCAGCGTGAGAAAGGGTCCAAGGTCCTACCCGGTTCGTATCGCTTCGACGGGGCTCGGCCAGCCTCGGGCCATAGGGCGTGACCTCAGATTGCAGCTGGTAGGCTAATGCAGGAGGTGTTCGCACTTGAGCCGAGAGGAAAACAGAATTCCCGATGCTAGTACCTCTTCTAGGGGTCAGCATCGGGACTCGGCTCAGAACACGGCTCACGATACGCAACTATGATGGTGCCAGCGCGCAGTATGCCGTGTTGCGGTGAGTGAGTAGGTCTCGACGACAGCCGCTGCAAGAGGGCGGAATCAGTTTGCAAGTAGGGATACCAGTGCAAGATCGCAGGGTTTCAGAGGTAGATGCCGGCGACGGTGGGCGCATTTTAATGAGAGGCAAGTGGTAGCTGTAGACCGGGTAGCCAATGTGATCGGCTTGTGGTTGCTCAGAGAAGGTCCAAAGGAATTTGAATGAAATGAGGGCTTTCATAAAGTTGTTGGCACAGGTCTCTCTAGTCAAGAGCCAGGCAAAATTGCACTATATCGAATTGTATGCCTCGCATCATATATCCCGCAAAATAAAAACAAAATCAATTAAATAAATTAAAATAAAATAAATTATTAAACTCGGACATATATATATAAAAGGTTTTAAACAACCAAAATAAAATAAAAAATACTCAAAACCGAATCACTAAAATTGACCAAAATAAACTAAAACCAAATTTAGTTTAGTTTGGGTTTCATGAGATCAAACCATCAAGGTGGACCGCTTATCGCGGAGGATCAAGGACGAGGAGTCTCTTCTCACGCCCGCAAAGGAGGTGTCAGCTTCATGCTCACCCTTGAAGTTGAGCATTTATCATTCCAGGCTGGGAATCTGAGTCGGACGAGCACCACGCCAATTTCATCAACCGCCTAATTGTTTTCATCAATTCCCTTCCTATAGTTTGTGAGCACCGCTTTCCCGCACTGGGCCAACTGGGCATTCTCATCCGATTCCCTGCTCCCGCTCCTCTCCCATCAGGCTTTCTGCTACTCAGTGGAAAATATTAAGCCCAAATGTCATATTGCCAAAGGTAGCCAGATGACTCATTCGACAATTGATTATGTAGATTAGATGTGGCCAAAATGGCCTTCTATATGATGTGGCACTTGTTAGGTTTTCTGTTACACGTCTTATCGAGAACTACGAAGTCCAATTTGAGGATAAATTTATCACTTCACCAAACATCCTCAACTATACTTTAGGAATTTTAACATCAATGTTGGTGAGAGTGATGTTGCAGGCTTTAGCTCCCCAAACCTAGTTTACTATACATCAGTATGGTGAGGTTGGACATTATTCCAACCAGAGGTTTATCTATACAAGTCCTCCACACACCTTTAAATGGGCGGGGGATCCAGGATCTCTTATATTTACCAATGTTTTGTGATCGATAATGGAGTCTACTTGTTCGTCAAGAAGGTTTTCTTTGTCAATGCCTAACCCTTGATTGTGCAATGTGTCCTTAGGAATTTTGCATAGGCAAGGACTCGTTGATCATGCTGGTAGGAGGAATGCCGACTTCACTACTTTAGCACCTCCAGATGCCCGTCAAATGCCTTCGCTTCTTAGTGTCTGGGGAATGGAGGAGGCATACTTTCTTTCATTGAATCTTCTTAATGAATATGTGCTCGCCCACTTCTCTTCTTTCTCCGGTCTTTAAAGAAAGCCAGCATCGTCGATCAACCCGTTTGGCCACTTCTCAAAGTGACCACTCGCTTACTTCATCCATCCAAAGGTGGCTGTCGTAATCAGATTCATGGACTCCCAGATTGGCCGAGCTTTGGGAAGGTGGAATCTTCCTTGTCATGTACTCAAATATACATTGGTATTCCAGTGATGGAACGCTACAGACATTCATTTTTATGATCGGTGACTAATTTCGGGAGCCCATCTATCTTCTCGCTCAGGTGCTTTCCACAAAGATCAATTCTTCAGGCCAATTGCACATTGATTCCTTGCTCTTCACAAACTCATCTACCACCTTGCTCAGACGACAAAATAGTTTGTTCTATAGTAGACATGAGGCTGGTGGTCAGCCGCCACAGAGGCGGGACCCACACTGTTGTTAAGCCGCCGTTCGGGGAACATATGTCGGAGGCCGAGGCTTAAGAGAGATTTGGGTGGTTCCTCTAGTCAAGCCATATATGTCACATGAGTGTTTGTTTGTGGCTTACTTTGGACCGAAGACATGGGCATACTGGGCATTGTCCCCATCGAAGAAACTAACCCCCACCTTGTAGATGGCCGCTAACCTATACAAATTAAAACAGGCTAGGGGAGATGCGTAATCTCATTCCATCGCCAGACCATGTCGATTTCATTTCAAGCTCCAACTCGGGTCAAAGTGGCCGCTTCTTTCATTTCAGATCTTCTAAAGGTGATAAATGCCTCCCTCAGGGTCAAGGTCTCACTTTCCTCGCCTCGATTTGTCTTGTCCTGGCCTCAAAGTCACCACATGAACTAAAAGTCCATGGCCTCATCCGTGTTTGCTCAAAAGTCACCCACACATGGTTTCGCAGCTGCTTTCATGGTTGTAGACATAACATCACAGAAAGGATCAATAAGATCCATGCATCAAACCATGGTGGACATGCAATCGATGGTCTCATGAACCTTCCAACAATGATAAAACTTTCATTGTCATAGGTCAGTATGTAGATTTGCTCTTCAAACTGCTGGTCTTAGTTTGTGCTGGAAAAATTCTCTTCAAAATCGAAGCTGAAGTTCACCCAATTTCTAATTCGTCTTTGCCTTAGTGGATTTAAGCTACCAGTTTTGTCTTTCAAATAATGGAATGTTTTACCTTAAGCAAATCCATGTCGTACTCCTTCCTAAAAGTATATGGATTCTCACTCTCCATCCCATGAAATGGGAATAGTGGGAATCAGATAGGTCTTACAACCACATCATCGCATAAGTGGTATGATGCAGGTGAAGGTGCACCACTCTCTCTCTGTAGAGGTGTAAGGGTCCTCATTGATTCAGATATTGATTCATTGGGGCTCATTTGACTTTATTGTTTGTGGAGGGTCCATTTGTTCATCAGGTACACTAACTCACAACCTTGTTCACTGTGTACCACTGGTGAACTTCATATAGATATATCTCTATCCCAATGATGCATAAACACTTCATGACACAAAAGAGACAAAGCAAAGAACAACAAAAGACTTTCCAAAAAGGATCAAGAGTAGCTAAAAATATATATACAATGACTGGCAGTAAAAGATACCTCAAGAAGACTAATGAGTAAAAAACTTTAAATGTAAACAAAGAAATCCAAAAGGTTTAAAAGGTCACCAATACTATAGTAATGAGGATTACAAGTACTCACTCAACTCATCATTCAGAGTTTGGCACCATCCCCAAGCAATTTAATAATTCATTTGATTCTGCATGGCACAAGCAGTGTTTTGAATCAACAAATTTATACTCTGATCATCGACATCACAGAAGATGATCATCAAAGATAGTGGCTCTAGATCGAACACATCGGGATGGGCTTTCGTTTACAAAATGGTCGGTATAATGGTTCAAAATGTGAGGCTTTTTGTTGATTTGATCAAACAAGGGTGGCTTGGTTACCATGTTAACTAAAAGCACCAAAAATAGAATAAAAGAAGACCTTGAAGTCTCAATAATTAGTTTATATGATAGTATCGCAAAGGTGTCTGGGTTATTTCTCGTATTGTAAGTAAATGACATATAGTCATTTCCAAAACCTGATATTGTTTAGTCTTTAAAAACCAACCCTTAGTAATATTCCTTGAAACATAGCATTTAATGAGCATTAAATGTTCCTCATGAAATCCAAAGATTTAACCTACTCTCAATGGTCTATAAATGATTCGACGGATGTCATGTATCTACCATTAAGAATACACTGAATCAAAAGCGCATGCCAAGTATTGACTAAGGAAAATACATCAACAGCTTTTAAAACCTAGCTTGGAAAGCCTGAACAAATAAATATCGCAAGATCGCTACTTTGAAAACAGAGGAACACCAAGAAACCACATCGAACCTAGCTTGTGCAACCCTCCTTCAAGGTTCGAGGCCTGGGTTTCAAACATCCTTGAGTTGTCATCCTCAAAGGGTGTTTGGCTGCCCAGAAAGTGAGAGAAAAAGAGAGAAAAAGAGGCAGGAGCGAGAACAAGGGTCAGAATGAAAATGCGCTTGAACAAAATTGTGTTACAAATATTTGCTGATCTCACACACCTACGGGTACGAATCAATGAGCACAAATTTCGCTATATAGCAAAATTTCAAACATATAGCTTAAAATTTCTATGATTATGATTAGAATCATAGCAATTCTGCACATTAAGTAAAATTTCACATGTTCCGAATTCATATTCTCCTCCCGCTTGCTTCTCGGTTCTAGGCTCGTGACATGATTCAACCTCGCTATTTCCTTCATCCCAGTTTGATGAAATTGATACCAAACCATATTAAACTCAGATATAATGTACTCTCACTTCAATGCCAAGCTGAAATGATGGTAAAGGCTTTACGAAACCTCGCAAACTACCAAACCACCTCAAAACAAAATCGAGTACAAAAGGACCTATATTAAGAAACACCTACTTTAAATAATATGATTAAGACGCAAAGCACTCAAAACCTATCTTAAATAGAACTCAAAATAGCACTTTTGGTACTAATCACAAGGAAACATGACTCCATCTACCTTAGTGTAAGGACAGGCGCCCTAACGCGACACGGCCGGTTAAGGGGATTTTGAGTCTCTGGTCACGACAGACTCTTTGTTGCGACAGGGTTCTCAGGAAGGAGAGAAACCTCTATCGCGACAGACCAAGCCTAAAATGTGAATATAAATAAAAATTTTATCCTTGTTTGTTGCGTGTTTGAATGTTGAGGCCGAATGATGCCTGTTGGATTGAGTCCCAATTCATGACCTTTTGTATGTTATGCTTGATAATCAATAACATGTGGAAGCGTATGGGCACTTTGTTATGTCGATGTATGTTTCGCTGAGAGATTGCATGATGAATGAAAATTATTCGCATAATTGAAATAATGAATGTAATTTTAACATGGCATACTTGGGCATCTCATATGCACAAGAACATTGCATCGAGTCGGGTGGGTATAGTAATGATTGATTCACCATTCTTGGTGACAACGTGTAAGAAGCTAAAACTGAAGTGTAGTCCAATTGAGACTACTTATATTATAAGACGAGAAACGAAGAAAAGAGCACGATGTTGGTCCAACAAGATATATCTCTCCCTCTGCAGTGAAAGACCCAAATTCATTTCATGTCGTATTATATGGATCCAAAGGATGAAAGTTCGCAAAAGTGTCAAGTACTGTGAAGTCACGGTGAGAATCTCTAGAAATTGCAAACCTGTACAAACACTCAGATTGTTGATAAATAAAATTGAGGGTTGTCCAATACGGTTTGAGTCATCGGTGAAACACCAATGACCGCTTGCACATCATAATAGCCGTGAGGGAGTTGGACTGACTCAAAGCTAAGTGGGTCGAGGAATCACATCTTCATGCATATCATGAAATATTCCAGGACCGCATTTTTGCATGGGAATGTTTCATCATGCGTGCTACCATTGCATATGAATTTTAGGCGGGCAGTAGCCCTTGTAGGAAAATTTCTCTACTGGGCGTTGCTCACCCCATCATGGCAAATAAGTTTCAGTACTAGAAAAATATCAAGGACGGACGCATCAAGACCGTAGAGCTAGTCAAGAAAGCTAGGATTCGCCTTGCTCATTTTAGAATTTCAGTGGAAACCCAACAGAAAAGGAGTGGGAAAAGAACCGAGTTGTAATTAAACTTACTGACATTTTGGGTTAGTTTTCCGTGGTTTGTAGTCTTTGTAATAAAAGGCTAATCTATATTGAATTTAAGTTGTAAAGAAAAATAAAAGAGAAAACCTAAAAGTGAGGGACCGTAGGCTACCGCCTCAATTTGGGTTCTGTCACACAGGTTTCATTAGCCTTAGGTCAAGATAGGGTCCCCTGTGCTGGCGCACATCGCACACGGATTGGCCAGCCTACGCATGCAGCGCACTGACGCGCGATTACGAGCTTCTGCCCCGATAGTGCTCAAAAAGTATATTTAAACTTATTTATTTAAGGTTTGAGCACTTTGTGTACTAATCAACGACTAACCTGCACTTGCAATATTTTCTCATGTCCTTTACATCTGTAACACTGATCAAGATTGTGGCTAATGCAGTTATTTTGCAAGCTATTTATACAAAATTGTTGAGTTTGATCCAAGCACAAAGAGTCTGGTCAAATCCAAGATTGTGAGATCGAGAACGTGGCTGAAAGAAGAGCAGAAAATACAAAGAAAATGGAGCACAGCAAAAATTTCAGATGCTAAATTTCAAGAAGATCCCGCCAAATTGCTTCCTCCTCGCTAACTGCTCACAACTCTTGCCATCACATCCCCACTCGCTCCTTCCTACCCCATATTCGCTTGCTTTTCGTTTTCCCATTTTATCCCTTGTAATAGCTTTTTGATTTTAGTTCTTTGTACTTGCTTGGTCAGCGTGATATAAGTCTATGCATCAGAACCAAAGAAAAAGAAAAACTTTTCATTAATGACAGTAGAACCTTTCAAATGGGCCTCCCGCTTCTTTCTTTTCATCCTTCTCGATTTTCTTCCTTTGGTTGCCAAACACCGAGGATGACAACTCGAAGGATGAGCGACTAAAACCCTTTCCTCCTTGAAGTGGAAGGTCATTGTGCAGGATTCGAAGGCAGTGATGAGGTTCCATGGAGCCACGTTAGTCACTACCGCAATTGAGGTTTCTTTAACAGGTTTAAACCTTTTAGATTCCACTCTTTGAATGGTTACTTTTGGTACTTGCCTATTGGATGCTTAATGTTAGATCCATGATGTTTGTTAGTTATCATTTATGACTTTTGTAAGGTGAGTCAAGAGAGCAGCCTGAACAATGTGAGACCACCGATGCTCAATGAAAACTACTTTCTAAAGGATAATTATTTATGGTTGAAGTTTTAGAAGTAAATGAAGATCTGATCTGTGAGGATGACTATAGGTCATCCTCCCCAATGCAAGGAAATGACCTTGGAAACCCTCGGGCTGCCTGTAGGATCCAAGCCCAGCTGAATTATACTGCGAGTCTCATTTTACATTTTAACCATATTATTTCGCCAAATCCTCAACCTCAATGCTTTTTAACAAACTCAAAACCAAATTGGAATTCACCCAGCTTTAAGTTCTTTGTAAGTCATTTGTACGAAGAAAACTCATCCTGTTCTAATCTCTAGAAAGATTTACATCACAAGAGCTTTGTTACCGCAAGAGGGAACCCCAGGACAAATTTGTTAATTCGATCACCTCATTACTACACTAATGTGCCCGCGGTCGTGAATCACTAATGTGCCGCAACAAGGTGGTCAAGGCCGGAGACCTTGTGTCATGGTGACAGCAATTGTGTCGCGGAGGTACGTGGAAGGTACGCCAAAGGTGCGAACAGCGCCCACGGTTGTTAACGGCGGGGGCGCGCTGACGATCCCGCCGATCAGATCCCCACGCGACGACCGAGATCCTACTTGAAGGACGGACTCGCGTGATCGAGATCCCGCCACAAGGATTGCTGACGCTGTGGCGTGACGAGTAGAGCTTGTCGCTGGCTGAGAATCTCTCGTTTACATTGCATCGCTTCACGCCTCTGTCATGCGCAGATTGTTCGCCTTATGTCGCGATAGAAATTTGTCGCGGCTATGGGCCTCATTTTGTCGTGATGCATTGCGGTTTTAGTTGGAACGCCAGTTTGGCCGCTAATAAGGGCTTCCTGTGTCACGGTCAGAGTTTCAAGGTCGCCATTCCAATCACGTAGCTTCTATGTTGTGATAGTGCACTACGAACGCCACGACAAAGCTGATCATTTCACATGGCATAAAAACAACGCGTTGCAACTATGCACACGTAGCACTTTAAGCAGTAAAGGCCAGAACCGGTTATGATCGCTTAGAGATACCGTTTCGCGGACACCGCTCAAAAAAAAAGACTTTTAGAATTAGCGCAAGGTGTTTTGTGGCTATTTAAGAGTCGGTTCAATGCTTGCAGAGATTTTTTTTCGCATTATATATGCCACAATCGTCTTGAGGTTAAGATAAGATATTACTTGATTGGGATAACATGCTTGATAATTGTTGTTTGATGAATGTTGATATGAGTATGCTTATATATTGACATTGAAATGAATGCTTGTTTTGGAAATTATATGCATATAATATAATTGTCCATGATACATGACAACAAAGTGGTTGAAGGTCCATATGGCATCTACATTGTATATGACATGAATATATGCAATGGTGCATGACATTGCATATGCATTGGGAACATCGACTCATGGGTGTGAGTATGGTTAGAATCAACATTGGCATTTGGTGACTTGATGGGTGGCTTCATATCATTGGACTTAAGTTCATTAATGTAGTCAGACAATCGCATGAAACATAAAACTGTGTCGGTAACAGCAAGAAGGCTAGACACTCCTGTGTGAAAGACCCAAAGCATCGGTTTATTACACCTAATAGTGGGAAAGTCCAAAAAAGTGCAAAGACAGCACGGAGCTCATGGTGAAACTCCAATATCCGCCGCCACAAAGACATTGGTCGAATACGAAATGACTACTGAGGTAACATCCAACAAGTTTTGTTTGTAAACAAATTAATTTTGTTCTTAAAATGATAATTTGATGTAATTCACTAATGATATTATGATTACTGGCATTGCATTGTGAGACGGAGCCAGAAACTCTGTTATGGTGCAAAGAGAGTCTCATCTCATTTCATAGCATGACATGTGGTAATTCTGTTAGAATTGGTATTCTATTTTTGAATGTTGATGGAATTGTTTATGGTAACATTGCAATGTGCAATTAGGAGGGGAGTAACCTCTGTAGGAATTACTTTACTGATCGTGGCTTATCCTATACGGGAAAACATTTCTGTATGGGACTTGCGCCAGGGTGGACGATTCTCATCCTGGGACGGATTTCCCCCACCCTGTGCGGAATATACTCGAGACATTATCTGAGCCAGAGCCTAAATCACTTTACTTTTATTTGCTCAAAATAAAACTAAAACGGTCCAAGTCATAGAATCATGGTAAATTAAACGTGTTTGATTTTTGAATTAAATTCTAACAATTTATTTTGTATTTAATTCATAACACTTTTTCATCTCCACCTGTAATCTCATAATAACTATTCATCTTTTTTTCTATCTCCACCTGCAACTTATGATCTGTTCATCATGTTGTTCCTGCCTCTAGAGCCTGCAAGCCTATGCACCACCTCAGTTACATTCTTTTTCTCCAAATTGTTCGCTTATTATGGTACAATTGCACCTTCCTCCCAAAGACAGTGTTTTATATATCAAAAGATCAATCACATTCTTTATCCAAATTTGCCCTCCGTTTTAAGGTACATTGCACTCTTCTCCGTTTGTTGATTACCGTTTTCGTT
Organism: Tetrastigma voinierianum; assembly: GCA_016808115.1. NCBI lineage: Eukaryota > Viridiplantae > Streptophyta > Magnoliopsida > Vitales > Vitaceae > Tetrastigma > Tetrastigma voinierianum. The sequence goes on from JAEQBH010001140.1 coordinate 560,759, forward strand.
GGTTTCTGTCCTTCTGCTGCCTGGTTTTATAATACATCTTGGCTTACGCCAGCAGTTTGAGAAGGTATCAAGGGAGAAGATCAACGAGAAGGGAAACTGCTTCATAGTAAAATACGCAACCGAAGACATGCTATTCCATACAATCATAAACGTATGATGTTCCAAGTCATCCCTCATCAGAAAGAAGTGGCTCAAACAGAGAAACAAACCACCATGGCCACTAACGATGTATAAGATACAGCAGAGCGTAATAACATCTTTCAAAAGTGTTTCAAATCCTTTTAGGCCGTATCCGGGGTAATTATGGAAGAAATGCAATGACGGAGGTAGACTGAAAACGAGAGAGCAACAGAGATGGAAATTATAAACATAAGAAAAGTTTGGATGCTTCAAGCTTGTCTGCTGTTGCTTCCCTTTAGGCCGCCTGGTATGCTGGCTGTTGTCGCGAAGGTTACGGCTGCCACAACTGTCAGTTACCAATGAGAATAACTTGATAGTGATTAGCCAAATCTCCCTCCTTCTTTATCAAATTTTCATAAACCCATGAACATCTTTCATCAAGAAGTTATTATTAACTGACTATAAAGAAATTTTCTTGTGGTATGAGATTTCTTTCACAAATGAGAGCACACAGAAGATTTATTAAATAAGGAGTTTCGTAATAACGAAGGTGGGGAAACTTGAAGCTTAAACATCGTAGAGAACAATTGCAAAATACTAAAGAGAATAAGTGCAAAGAATATGTGTAAATGCAAAAGAGATGATTTTATACAATTTCAGGTTAGTAATTGTCTGGCAGACAGAATATTATTTTAGAAGAACACCTTATAAACCATAGATTATTCAGAAGAACCCAGTTACACACAATTCAACGAATAGATAAGAAGATTTCACAGCCTTATTAATGGCTACCAAAATACTATATCTAAAAAACAGTTAATGTTTTCTCGTAACTGATTAATCGTGTGACATTTTGCATAGCCTAATTTTTATGTACGACTCACATAACCATCTTTTATCGACTAGAACCAACTCCTCCCATGCCCTCTTATATGATGTTTAATATGAAAATCATGCTTCCTTGCAACTGGGACTTTTTTTCAAAATCAAACCATACAGAAAAAGAAGAATATACTTAAACCAACTGATTTAAGGCTGCATCTCTGAGTGAGGTCAGCGAAAAGCATGAATTTATTTAACCTGTGAACATGCAACACAATTGTCCTTTAATTGTTAAAGCGAAATGTATCAGTACAGAGGCAATGATCATAGTCATATCTGGTTTATTTGATGATCAGATGCATGAACTATATTATTTTCCAGTCTAATCAGAATGCATTATGGGGAACCTGTAGATTCATTTTAATACTAGTTAGTCCATTTTTGCTGCAACATTAGGTCTCCTTTTGAAAACCCCTCTCCATAATGAAAGACATTTGATCTCCAACACCGCCATTGAGCAAAAAATGTAACTGGGTTATCACAAACCCATTTGTTGATCTTCTCAGATAGTACTTATAAAACAAATATGCCAGAGAAATAGTTTATGATCCCTCTGAGAAAGTTTATTTAGTTATTTCAAGTCATGAAAAGCTATCAAAAAAGCTCAAAACAAATTATACTATATATTAAAATTGATCACTTAACATAAGATGTCCTTCCTGTGCCAATGAAAAAGAGAAAAAGACTAAAACTATAAAAATAGGTATTTGAACTTATATAAAAAATAGAAATTAACATAGTAAATAACAAATAACCTAAAAATTATAAATAAAATTTTTTGAAAATTCCTAAAAAAGATAAACAACTATGAATATATTTATAAAATACAAATTTTTAAAAATTATTAATGGGGTCATGAAAAATTCAATATATAATTAAAAGAAAAATTATTAAAGAAGATGAGAAGAATATTAGTTGATAGATGATTTTCTTTATTTAGAATTTGATACATCCATATGTTATTTTATTTTCTAAACTTAGAATTCCTTTTGTAATGATAGAGCACATTTGTAATGTTATTTGTTTTTTATTTATTAAAAATGCTCTTGTGATGATAAACACTAATGATTTTTCATATCTTTATATTTGATGTTCTTCCGTTTGGTTGGTTTGTTATTAGATTAAAACCATAGAGACAAGATTTGAGTAGATAGACACTCATTTATATCATAAAGTATGTATCACTAAAAGCCCAGGCCAAGTGTACTTCGCTCTGCACACCTGCAGCCTCACCCGGGCTACAGCCTCGCCTATGCCTCAGAGGCTGTCACGTATCAAATCTTAAGGTGAGGTAAGGTGTATAAGACTCAACAGAATATCCAACAAAGATTTACAAAGAAAAACAAAGAAATAGCTGAAGGAGACCATTTTGATGACATGAAACAGCTCAGCAGAGGCAGAGAGGTGATATCTAGCAGCTTTGCACTGATTGGCAGTTAGTCGAGGAGAAGAAGGTTTGCAGTAGCATAATGAACTGTACTTTATTTAATTTTTATCAGAGCCATGGAGGCAGTATAGATAGTATGTATATATATATATAGTCTTGTTTAATTTTTTAAACCATACAGATAAGCACTATCATCAAAACACTCAACCTTATAGTCGGTAGGTATTTGGTACTAGAACTATTGTATGCTTCATATAATAATCCAAACACTCTAAAACAGATTTAATAAAACGCTTTCTTAAAGAGATGTGATCCAAACACAAGAATAGCTTATTTGAAGAAAGTACTTGGTGACAGTGTCTCATCTACAAGTCTTTAAAATAAAGACTCCATCATGAGCTATTAGTACTAAAAAGAATGATTGTTATTCATTATTTGTGTTATAGTTTGAATTCAATCCTAAAATGTATGATTGTATCACCTTATTCCTAAAATGCATAATTATTAAATTATTCCCAACACAAAAGAATGACATTTCTAAATGATGAGCACGTTAAAATCCACAAAGACTCTAATGAATCCAAAATAGTTCCAAATTAGAAGCAAACGAAATTAATAAATTCTGAACAATAAAACAGAAGAACGAGAAGCAAAGAGATAATAAATGATTAGTAAGATTAACAATATATATTCACTCTGTAATAAACCTAATAAAAGAAGAATGTATTAAAGTAGTAAACCCAAATTACAATCAAAACTATTAAATAGAAGAACCTTGAAGCTTCATGAAATTTAGAGGTCTAGAGAACACATTATAGTTTCATACTTCTAAAATGGTCATTCTCCACTAATAGTTCTCATTATTTATTTTCGTAGAACATTGCTTACTACAGTGAAATGCTCTATCAATTCATTAAATTTTTCATTATAACCCTTTTATATTTCCTAATTAGGTAGAAAGAGGGACAGCACTTATACTCCAACCTTTGTCAATGGGACGTGATTTGACTGACGCTCGATGACATAATTAAATTATATCACATGATTAGAACATATCTTAAGAAGTGGTTAGGTATGAGTAAGAAATATAATATATGTTCTTCTTATAGTTTAATATTTTAACCCATAAATTCAGTAAACAAGAAGATTAAAGATACAGAACCAAATACATCCCAAACTAATTCCCATGGAAAATAATCATTTATCTCATGTCAGCATTAAGTTATAAATGATCCAAACACTTTCAGACTGAAAATATACTACACTCATTAAATTTCTGTTACGAGAAAGATGCAAATCCATGTCCAAATTTCAAATGAAGCAAAACACAACTAAAATGTTAGTTATTAGCAAATTTACATTGAATAATTCAAAATGGGGATTTATAATTTAAAACCCCATTAAGTATATGTTTAGTCTATTATAAAAATAAATGAGAAGAATTTATTCTTGTTTTCTCACTAAACATCATTCCATCTCTCTATATTCTTTATACTTTATATGCCCCATAATCTAACCTTTTCTATTATTCTACTCTTTTTCACTGCATTCTGTAAATCTGGTGGAAGATAAGAGGAGGAGTTTCATGCACCTCAACCCATTTGTCAACATCACAGCAAATTAAAATTAGCTTCAGATTTCCAATAGAACAATAATTGAGGTCATGGTGAAGATTTTCAGAGAAGAGGTCCAGGTCCGAAATAGACCAACAGTCTTCTTTCTTTCTTCACCCTTCTTTCTCTCGTCTGAACCAAACAACAACACTTAGAGCATGCAACTCAAAGAACAACTAGATATACAGATAGATTCATATCATGCAGCGTTGATGTGCGGGATGGGGAGGCACCAGTTAGTCCAACATAAAAATGAGATCATATGCTACGACAATTTGGGGGAAAATCGTATCTTCTTTAGTGTCGCTGTCTCTAAACATAAGAAATGCACAGTTAATATTGTGTGAGCAAAATTTTAGAGTGAATTGTAAAACAATGTCATTCACTGATCTTGATGGATCATGATTCCTCTTCTAGCTCCTGCAGCTTCCTTGCTATCACTCCAGTGATCAGCTGAGCCAGAATCCATCCTATATCTCAGCACTAGTTCCAAGATACAAAATTCATTAGTCCTTTTCTGAAAGATTATTTCATTGTTATCCATGACCATGAACAAGAGCACCGTACTAAGGTTAGATACTTGATAATAATAATTTTATAAATGTAACATTCAATTAGAATAATAAATGACTATATTCTTCAACACCATTTCACAGTGTTACCCAAAACACGAACGTCTGACCTGGTTTTCACACATTTATATCATTCAGAAGCCCCCGATACCTCAGCCCTGAGCCCCTGAAAATTGCCAGTAGGCTGGCCCAAGACTACTTCGCCACACTGTTTATTTTCTATAAACTAGCAGAGAGAGAAAAGAGAGAGGTAATGTCTGGTCCTGATTTCCTGATTAGGATTGATAACACAGGTACTCAGTGATAAATAATTTAGTATGAGAATCCACTAAAGTAGAACCATTTGAGGTAGTCATGTTGATTGTTACTGCTTAGATGTGCAGTGTACTTCTTTATTAGTCTATTGCAGATAAGCCTCACACTGGACTTATAAGGGAAGTATCAAGAGCACTGGTAAAGACAATTTAGCTGAATTATCCATAGGCCATACACAAATATCCAAAAGAAGAATGGTAATGAGCACGCAATTAACTAAAACACTGATCAAAATATTAATACACTAGTTTATGTACAGCACGGCTCAATACTACCTTCTTCAGTTTCTTTCCAGCCTCCCTCATAATATCTGATCGATATAGCTGAGGTATTTTACTCACGCAGTATGTCGTTAAAGAGAAATTCTCAGTTTGATTGGCCCATATTTCCTTGTATTCTTTTAATGCACTCTGCAAATGCCAACATTTCAATCCACGCTGCTAATGCATGGCATCTCTTCCATCACCTTCATTGATAGAGGGTCAGTAAAATCCAACTGCTCACAAAGCTCCTTTTCACATCTCTTGCTCCAGCAACATGCAACAGCTCCTGATGCAAAGAATTTAGTGCTCAGCCATGACATGTATGCCTTAACAAAAGAAACTCATCCTTTCCAGTAATATCTGCACAACTTGTTTTTTCTTCAATCTTCCACCTTCCAAACCAAGATCCCACCAGAGCTACATTTCAACTGACCCACTCCTCTCCCACTAAAATTCAATTTCAAGAAATGAACAAATCCATCCTGAGCAGTATGTATACTTAGTAAATAGACACCACACAGATGTGATAGATGCAAATAGTTTATGAGATTACATAAACTTATCGTTTGTAGCTTGGGAAAGAATATAATATTGAATCTGTCGTACATGAAAATAAAAATACCTGAAAATATATTAATAGGATATGAAACAATGGAAAGGTAGAAAGAAATAAATTAAGAATCCATTTGAAACTAAAGATGTATAATCTTCAAATTGTATGTTTTATAACTATAATCTGGTATTAAATGTTTACTTTAAAAACGAGACTGAACTCAACCATTGATCTTACTATGATCTTAATCCAGTTCACCCTAATATAGTGAGAGATATTTAAACCAGAGTGAACCAGCCTTCCAGTCCACTGGGGCAGATTGCAAACGCGTGGATTTGACACGATTTGCCTGAACTGGTACCCAAACCAGGATGGCTTACACCATTGTTTTCTTTTGGGCAACTAAGGAATCTGCAAAGCCATCAAAACTGTAGCCTAGAACTCCACAACATAAAAACCCTTAAACTCACTATAAACATTCAAAGACACAACAAGCATGAAACATGCAGGCAATCTTAGTTCATCAACTATTAATTTTGGTCGAACAGGCAAAGAAGCATCTGAAAAGAATAAATATAACATTTACACTGATAATTAATAAATTATTTAATTATAATACTCTGACTATTATTTTGATTTTTTTTAGAAATATATTAATTTTTTTTTTTAGTTGTAAATTATAGACAATGGTAAAATATTGAACCAAAGCATTTAGTTATAAACAAAGACATATTATATAGCATGATACAAATATTTTTTACTAATCAAAATAATGTGTTAGCATTATCTACACAAATTGAATAAAAATTATTTAATTAATATTTTTTTAATATATAAATGGATTTGAACCTTATAAAAATATTTGTCACCTAATATAAAACAATATTACAAAATAAAACAATCGAATAGATAGAACATCATTGGGTTCATTCAGATTCACTGAATAAAAATGATGTTATAAACATAAACAACTAAACAGAACCAATCTTTCATTTATAGGCTGAATTTAGTATAGACAGATCTAATAAAAATTGAAAAGAAGAATATATTTCATATTTGATATTGAATCTGACAATACAAAATAAAATACACATATTAAGATACACTCATTGAATAGACATATAATTAGGTATTACACTACAACTATCACAATACCCAAACTCTAAACCAATGAACTAAGTAAAAACACATAAAGAAAAAATACAAAAAGAATGAAGTACATATCAAATAGCTGTTTAAGAGTCAGAACTTAAAGTTTCTCAGTTTAAAGTCCTAAATTTCTTGAGTAAATAAACTAAATAGATTTAAAAATAAGAATCAATAAATAGAATAAACCACTGAATTTGATAGAAACACATTAGAATAGTTAATGCAAAAGTCATTTTCAGTTAAGATTTTAAATTAATCTTACAGTCTATGCCTTCAAAATATCAGAGGTAAGGTTGTAGTGAACCAAAACTCACTATAAACAAGAAAGAATAATATATAAATTAAGGTTATACCACATGATTTTAATACAATGATCATAGATTTCCATTCTTATACTTTGTAAATAAAAAGACAGTTCTTTCTTCTTCCCATATTTAGCACTTTTTCATTATTAAGAGGATTTTTTGCTGTTTTTCCAACTTAAACTAATTACATCCAAAAGTATATTCTATTACATATTATATTTTATTATTTTTCAGATTTGAATATCATATCAGTTTTGTGACCATTGCCAAAGAGTGGTGGCTTGCACGCCCCATGCTGGTAGAGAATGCGACAGCTACAACTATATGTGTTATATAAACATCGATCAGAAACCAACGTAGTCCTGGTGTCAACATGAGACTGAATTGAAGTCAATGACATAGTCGGCAGAAGGACAAACTGAAATGAATCAAAACTGGAGGGGCTTTACTCGTAACACACACACGCCATTAACCTGAAGATTAGGTTTGTTCTTAGCTGTTTGAAGATTGATCAGCTTCACTGAAATGTATAATTGAATAAATCAAGAACCATTTTTTCTCTGTGAAGACACTACACAATGGCAGAATACAAAAGTAAATATAAATATGGGATGTCTGGTTTCAGAATGAGGATCCATTTGTCAAAAGAACTGTGCAGCTCGCATAAACAAATTTTTGACTTTTGATTAAATAATATAGAAGTGAGATCTCAGAAGACATCACAACATTTTCTCATCTATCCCCATGAAAAGTCCAGCTGAGCCTTGTTTCATTCTCATGACAATCAGAACAACAGAAGAAAATGATGTAACCCAACCCTTCCTCTCCCATAACAAATAAATGAACAGATATAGAATAGAATATTAATAGTTTTTTCAAAGCCACCACATAAATAGAATGATATTAAATCGAGATGCCACAGTTTGATTTGGGAAAAGCACACATTATGCCTAACATCTACAAGAAGAATATGGAAAAGATCAACCAAGAGAACAAGAAAGAAAAACAGAACAAAGAAATGCAGAGCACACAAAGAGTGAAGATTTAGAATAAAGAAAATAATTAGCTTTGAAACCAGTGGCAGATCTAACTACTACTGAGGCAACCACAGAGAAGATAGATGGCGTGCTTCGAATACATTTTCATTATATTTCAAAAGGTACGAGAAAATAGTATCTCCATGAATATAAAACAAAGACATTGATCTCGAAAATCATTCTTAAATTTAACATATGTGGTATGAATAGTAATTTCTAGAGGCAAAGATTTATTTTCATCAATAGACAAGTTTTATTTTTTTAAAGAAGAAAACAATTAATACACATGTATTGAGATAATATGGTAAGTATTATATTGAACTGGTTCAAAGTACAGAAACTAGTGAATTCTCACTGAACCACATCAGAAAGAACTGTACACATAGAGCACTCTGAGAAGAAAATAAAAAGACAAAGATCAAATTAGTCTAAAGAAGTTAAAATCACAATTACTTCACCATCACAAAAGAACTATACTTAGAGTAATGACAGCAGATACAAATAAAATTATTAGAGTGTTAAAGGCTGATCTATTAAATGAACGAACAAAAAATAACACAAAGAAAACAATTAGTGAATCCAAAGCAAATGATCTGGTGATGACTTAATAATAAACTAAGCTTCAAAGTAGATTGCTGCCTTATGATTGATACTAACTTTCAGAGCTAGCATTCCTTCACACCAGGATCAACTCGGTGTTTATATTCACATGTAGCCAGAGTCAAAGTTCTACAATGTCCCACATCTGTTCAGGGGAATGAGGCATATGAGGGAGGCGTTCAGACAACAACTAATTGAGGCAGTTCGGGAGACTTCATGTCGTTAAAGAAAAAGATACATACTAAGGATAATAAGACATGTGATAGATCTTGTCCATATTAATTAACCACAAACAGAAAATAAGAATATAAAGTTTACATGACTTCCTAGGTCTATTAGGGTGTAGTGATCACTGATATAGAGCAACAAGAACATAGAACGTGTTCTATCGCATATAATAGTTGTCAGTTTCGAACCCAGTATACAAAACAATAAAGAAGAAGAATAATGTATATGTTGAGAACAGATCAAGGCACGACTTCCATTTTCTTCTTGAAGTGGGGAGCATCGAGGGGGGGAGCAGAGAGAGATCCTCGATCCATCTCCTGACAGACTAAGTCTGACTCGCGAAAGTCTGATGATCAAAGTTCCAGCTTCACCACAAGTAGAGACCAATCATTTGAGATCAAGACCCGCTTTTTGAGGTGATTAGCTTAACCGTCTTCACCTTGGCATCATTCAATTGAGAGCTGCACAATGATCATCCAGTTCAATATACGAGAGCGCTGGGACATCGGTAGCTCTGATCACTTCGATCCCTCACTTAACGGTATGTGCGACTTGATCGCTAACTTCATCGCAGAAACGATCCCGTGCAGTAGATCCGGGGCGATGTTTAAATCACCTTTCCACAGATTAACACAAGATGAAGCGAGTTTCAATGTGAGTTCGAATTATCGTTCTCGTAGAGACTCCTCCGACGGTAAAGGAACGGTTCGCTTAATCTTCCTTTAACGGAAGAGAACTTACTCCTTAGACAAATTATTTCACGGCTGACACCTTTCGAAATAAGATACTGAAACCGAAACCCGCCAACATTCCTTGTGATTTTCCGCTAATGCTTATCCATAACGAACTTCTTCATAATAATTCAGACGGCCAATCAGACTTGAAACCTAGATCGGGTCGCCATGAGGCGTAGTCTTTAACAAAACACCTCGCCTTTCTCCTCCGTATGGCCTTACACTCCTGCTTGTTAGTTCCGCCGCTTAATACTGTGCGGGCTTGGGTTATTTCATGATAGGGCCAAGCGAGTCTTGGGTCTGCTTTGAAATGTGGGTCAGGTCTAAACCACGCATCACACGCCCTCTTTCCTCAAATTAAGGTTCAGGCTACTCAATCGAAGCGGGAAAATACAATACTCCTAAACCTTGAGTGTGGAAAGTTGAAAGACTAGAGAATTAATGCGCATTGAATGCGCTGTAAGGTGAAGTATTTAGATATAAGTGAGGGCGCTTTGCTTGAAGATATTCATGTTATGATGTCCTTAACGTACATTTAACGCTAGCCATTGATGTTTCTTTGCCTCATATAAGGGTTGCTCGAGGTTTTCCTTTTACAATTTCTCGAAAGCTTCAACATTTATTGCAAATTCTTTTTTTCTTTCTTTGTTTTTGCAACCGTTTTTTTTGAAAGGAATTATCGAGGTCCCTTCACAACTTTCACCTTTCAGTGAGTTTTCCGCTTTTTTTTTAAACTAGTTTGTAAAAAGGACTCTTCTGTACGCTTTTTTGTGGTCATTTCCTAGGCATTCTTAGAAAGCTTGTTTCTTTTCTAAGATTAAGTAACATCACCACAAATGGGGGGTCTTGAGTGATGATGTCGCAGTCATATAGGTTGTTCCCAAAGTTTAGTCATCACATTAGGTCCCGTTAAGGTTCCGGTTCGAGGTTCTTAGGTTCTATCATAGCGCATCACTAAATCTCTAGAGGGAGGTTTTTTGTTTTTGAGGGTTTTAAGATGATCCCCTTTCTCTGCTTGTTTTCCCTATAGAAATGGCAAGAGGTCACGGAAAGGTTTCTACCAAATAAATGGTTATTAAAAGCTGGGACTCCCGAAACGCCACAAGCAAAAATTAGTTGTTGCTGGGCGTTCATAGAGGAGTTGAGATCCTTCTACGTTCCTCACGCCATCGATTAGGAGGTGTCAAACGGCACGCTGTCTCAACTATAGAGGGCACAATCTATTTATTTTACCCGGGAGTAGTTTGTCGGACCCTGCTTCCCCATCCCTCTTTGGTAGCTAGCCTAAGACTTGACCTGCACCTCTCCACTATTCATCCCCGAATCGCCTTTCGATTCCGATGGGTTGTAGTAAAGCAAATTTTCTACCAAGCTGAGGTTTCATGATTTGTTTTATTTACACTTTAAGCTAAGGATTAGGGGTCGCTTATCGGTGTTTCAAACACAATCCCTCTGCTGGTACTTGTAATCTGCTCTTATACTCCCAAGACCAAGAAAAGGGGCTGTTTTTAATAAAGGTCTGCAGAGAAGACGCCAGGCCTCCAGAGCTTTCCATTTTATATGAACTAATCTCTCTGCCCTAGGTTTGTTTTCGCCAGGCTTGTATTCCCTAGATCAGTTCCTCGTGGTTTTGATATGCCCATCTTTTCAAAATTTTTACGTAGATTAGTTACGCCCTTCTTCTCGAAATTAGCAGACAAAGCAGTAAGGCCGATGTGTTAGCTGGTTTACAAGATGAAGAGGCTTAGAAGAAGCCCTGCATTAGTTTATTGACCCTCTCCAGACTGTACCTTCCTCGATGCCCCGGCCACTGAGGGCTGCCTTAGATCCTTCCACGAGGCTTCAGCACTATCAGGAGGATTGGCCTCAGCCGAGGACCTCTGATGAGTGCAAACATATCTATGTTTTGAGTCTATTTCAATGCTATTTTTGCTCTGTTTATATCTATATTCATAAAACCTATAAAATTTCTAAACTTGTTTTGTAGATATCATGGAATCATGACTGCGTTAAATGAGTACATATTTTAAAGAAGAGTCAACCTATCTCATAGCACGCTACTCAGGAAGATAATTTTTCTGTACCATCTGAACATCGGGATGGTTCAAATCTATCATGGTTGCATTCTACATTCAAAGAGCTTCAACAACACTCACACGCCCAACCGAGTCAAAACGGCATACACCCGAAGTCGAGAATAAAACAAGTAATCGCTCAGAGAACTGTGTCGCCACTCAAGCAAAGTCGTGGCACACCAAGAAACTGTGAAAATAAAACAAAAAGGCCGAAAAATTGATATTTTAGCCTGTTTTCAAGCCCATTTCAATTCTAGGAATATATATATACTGCTTTTTTAGGTAAGAGGGCAACGTGAAGGGGGAGAACACTCTCATGGTTCTCTCTCTAAACCCATTTTTCGCTTTTTTCTGTTATTTGATTTTTTAGTAGATCTTTAGAGTACTTTTTAGCAAGATTTTTCTTGTATCAAGGGATTTCACAAGAAACACGAGATTAGATTTACATTATTCACAAAGATTGAAGCAAATCGATTTTTTTCTCACCTTGCCTCTTTGATTTCTTCATTTTCTTACTTTTGTTGATTTGGGTGATGAGATTGAACTTAATGAACATTAAACACCTCTAGGGTTGGGATTAATTTGTTGAACATTCGGGATTGGAAAATTCTCTGTTATTTTGTGGGTTTGAATATCAATTTATATATTCGGTAATCGCTCATATAATAACTATCTAATATTAGCAATTTTTATACCAAGAAAGAGTCAGATCTTTACGTTGATTTTCAAAGAGGCTCTGAAAGATTGATGGAGAGACAGAGATCCCTTAGAGTAAAGAGCAGTAACCCTGGGGCATAGACTATTATTATGGAACTAATGAACTTTAAAAATTACTTTGATCATCACTAATTTACTAATGGTGAGGATTAATTAGATGATGTATCAATTTAATGTTTAGAGTGTTTCACCTTCAGTCTGATACAGAAAGATCTGATCCCATGTTAGCAAAGATTCAATCAAGGAGATAAGAAATTTTATTAGATTCATGACTAGATAGTCAATGATTAGAGAAGGTCATATAAACTCAAGCCTACGTGGGGTAATAATTCTTTGGCATTCTAAGAATGATTGTGAAGTATTGGAAAAGAAAAACAAATCTTAAAGAGGGCTGATTTTACAGTAGTTATTTAGACCCATTTGTCCGAAAGGAACATGAATCTCTAATTAATGAAATGTAAGGGTGTATGGAGAAATCTGCTATACTACATTGCTTCTCGGGACAAATCCAACATTCAACTCACAATGTTGGGACCTCATGAAAAGAAACCGCTTGTAAATACTTCGTCCCCATCCCTAGCGCCCTCTTTCATACATCATAGAATTGCAGTTGTGTGTTTGGCAGATTTGACATTAGTTTAAATCGCTTTTATTTGTTAAATTGATTTATCTTACATCCTATTTGGTCGCCTTAAGCATGTAAGAAAGCCTCTTGTAATCAAGTGATCAAATTCCACCAGAGAGAACTCCAACCCTCTGGTAATGACATCCCACTTAGAGTCCACTTTATTACTTGTATGACCATGCACTTGCAAAGGGGTCAGGTTGCACACTTTCATCACAGCTTTTTAAAGATACTACTTTTTGTTTCAATTCATGTTGTATTTACCTCTATTCACTCCCTTTTGGCCATATTTTTCATATCATTCGGCTCATAAGTTTTTAAGGCCATGGTCGAGGATTGGCACTATTTACTTTCTGTTGAAGTTTACATTTTTAAGAACTGTGATTTATTAATTTAGGCACTTTATTTTTATTTTGGTTGTGAGTTGTTTCTAGGTACTTTATTTTATTTTTTTATTTTTACTATTAGTATTTTTGTACTTATTTTCTTTGTTTTTTCTTATTTGTAGGTACTGTGGAGGAATATTCAAGTGAAGATGGAATTACCATAGAAGCCAAGTTGACTTTTCTATTCATCATTTGGAATCAAAGAATTTGTAATGATTCAACTCATGGAACAAAAGAGTATTGTCTATCAAGGAGTCTAACCCCACATTTCAAAAGAAGAGCTGCCCCTCGAAGGAAAGCATAATTTTTACCGATGTAGGATGAGAACAAGAAGAATAGTAGTCTTCATGAGCAGAATTCTTTGCATTTAGATACTCAAGTCAACATCTGAAGGCTATATTGAAAAATAGAAGCTTAAATTGACACTTAGTCCAGTAAGATTCAAGGATCAATTTTCTAGGACCTCTAGTAATACTTCAAAAACTTACTGAATGCAATGATGCCCTTTGAATAATGTAATAACTTTCCTATCATCAAGTCTCCAGGGGAAGAAGGCAAAAATGAGTATCGAAATTGAAAAACAAGGCACTCCTAAAACAATTAGATGATGAAGAGTCATTATTGATAAACTCGAATTTGAAGAAGTGTCAAGTAATGGCTATTGAAAACATTTTGTGAAGATTGACACATTTAATTTCCCATGGATTTTGTGACTAGTACTGAAGGATCTACAAAATTCTCATACTAAGAAGACCACTTCTTCTCCTCGCTGCTAATGGATTGACATCAACAACGGGAGCTCACCTTGCTTATGGGCGAGGAGAAAGTAAAGTTCAATCTTCACCAACCACTCTCGAAGGAAAGAAGAAAGAGCCTTGTGCAAAACTCGCAAATTGGCTCAATCAAATGGCATATATGCTGAACAGTCCTCCTGTTTAAATGTGTTTACATCTACATCACATAGAGGGACTGCTTAGAAGAATTGTGGCTAAAAACCAGATCAACATACTAGCGCATTTGAGTTTCTTTCTCTTCAAAATCTAGAAGAAATCATCCTGGATTCAATGGTTATGAAAAGAAATTGTTGTCCAAGACGAACGACAATAATCGGAAGCACTAAGATTTCTTCAATGTAGTCTAGCCGACTCAAAACGAAACAACTTTTCGGGAGGCAAACCTGAGCTAAGAAATAAAGATTCTATCCTATTTTCTTTATTTTGTCTATTTTCACATTTGATTTGTTGTTATTTTTTTTATCATTTGATGAAAATTCCAGTGGTTTTAACTTTGTTTGTTAATGTTTAACAGCAGGTTTGAAGTCAACAGTGTTGTCATGACAAGTTTGTAAGAACAAAGGCAACGAGTTGGAAAGGGTTAGAGATACCAGGCAGTGCTTGGAAGTGTGAAAATTATGGGAGTCTAGATGTCAGAGCAAATTGATGTTTGGGAGGATGGAATGAACCAAATTGATTTGAAATATATTTTGAAGGTTCATGATCATGCTTTACAAGAATTGAAGACAAGAAGTGAGTTTAAGCATGAATGAAAACATTAAGGTTGCTATTGAGGAATTTTTGAGAGAATACATAAGCATGAAGGACTTCATGAAGTGATAGCAAGTGACATGGGCAAGAGAAAAAGCAAGGAGAACCTAATGAGTCAAGAAATCATCACACTGGACAGCATTGGAAATTATGATTTTTCTGCATTGATTAAGTCTCCAAATGGTTCACTTCAGCACATGAGCACATTCTACATTGGAAAGAACTTTCCAAAGAGTCCCACACATCCAACCCTGAGCTAAATGAAGGAGATATGAGTATAACAAGTTGGTGAAGATCAGGTGTCGAGCAGAATTGTCAAGTGACCAAAGACTGTTGTAGCCACGAAAACAGAGGCTCCAAAACCCTTAAACCCATTTTTCTTCTTCCTACTTTACACTCTTATCCTTCCTTCAACTATTGCAACTTTAACCACTTTAAATGCATCTCTATCCATTCAAATCCTCAATCACATCATCACCCCTAAATCCATCTCCATCATCTCTAAGCTCAAACCCATCAACAAACCCAATAAACTTACTCTTTGTTGGAACCTCAATTTTCTATCCATTGTTCCACATCAAAGAAGAGTTACAAATGAAAAAAAAAATTTGTGCTTATGTTTGTTTTTGGGTTCTTTGTGGATCATTATTGGGATTGTGGAGGATTTGTATGTATTGAAGGAGGTTTTGAAGAATCAAAACTCACTCATTTGAGGTGAAGGAAGTTGGTGCACACCAAGTGTTTGAGAAAATGCCAAAGCAACTTTCATGGTTCCAAAGAAGCAAAAGAGTGTAGAAAGGGGTAGTACACCAATGTCAAGGTTAAAATTTCAAGTTTCCCTGTATCTCAAAGTGGCTCAGACCAAAAGGGAGTTCACTTTCCCAATCCTCTATCGCCTTTTACTTTATTGTTTCCGCTTCATTGCTGACGCTAGACAATGTCTATCCTAAAGTTTGGGGTGCTTGATTTGGTTGGTTTATCATGTCACACCCCACATGTTGCACATGAAGAACTGAGGATGAAATTTTCCTGTGTTTTATGGATAATGACTTGTTTGATGCTTCTAACTACATCTTACTGGCTTCTATTTCTGTTAGTTGCAGGTTTTTTTTTGTTAATTAACTTTTGTCTGGGAGAAGTAGTGGATGTCAATGAAGATCTAATTGAACCTTAGAGATGTGGACAATATTCAATACACAAGATCGATGAATGAGTTATCTCTAATAGGTTATTTAGTCATCAAGCTAAAAATCCATACACTCGTCACTAAGTACCTTTGAAAATGCTTTGTCAGTTAGAGAAGGTTTATGAGAATCCATCTAATTTTTGATCATAGGTTATAGAACTTGTTCTATTATCGCTGAGGTGAAACTTAAATAATAAACAATTGAGAAATGATAGCTACATTCTGGAAAGATTGTGCCTTCAGTTAGTCCTCTGCACATATGCATATGCATATTCCTCTTAGTACCAAAATGTTGAGCCTAAAGAGCCAAAATTCTGTTTATAAGAACTAAGTTTGAAGTTAAGAACCTTCTTATACATCACTATCCTCAAGAAGAACCAACCTACCTTAGCACATGAGGATTTGAACATAATTGAGAAATGTATAGAACAGCTCAGGAGTTATTTTTCATAGGAAAATAACCCAAATTGGTTGAATGAGTTGCTTGAAAATCAAAAGAGGTTGGTAAAAAGGAAGAGAAAAATAAAAGAAAAAAACAGAAAATATCAAGTGTGGGGGTAAGGCAAAAATACAATAAAAAGTCAAGGAGGAGTTAGTCTTAGCTCGTCGCTTTCCTTCCCTAGAGCAAGTAAACTTAAGGTGTCTCAACACCTAGCATCCTAAGGTCAATTGGTCTGGGAGTTATTGATTTAAAGCTCGCTAAGGGTTGGTAGAAAGTTTAAGGGGGTTTTGACATTGCAATAATTATAATAACCTCACTCAAAGATAAAGGCTTGTGTTTGAAGAAAGAATGGTAATTTTTCTGTAAAGGTGATACGAGAGTATGGAAACGATGCACCTAAACAGATTGGGTGCTTGAGGAGTGTCACCAGTTGATGGTGGGGAACCCATGATGAGCAGAGCTGTCAATGCAGAAAATACGTATGCTCGGGTGTTTTAGCTCAAATGATCACTCAACCAATTCCTCATCTAAGCCTTACATTACAAGCTTATAAAGCACTCACTGATCTCTGGAGTCAGATGTGCCTACACATTAGTGAGAGTGATAAGAAATCAACAAGCTCATGTAACCTAAATAAATTATCTTAGAAGATCCATGCATTTATCTCAATTCATAAAACACATCTAGCTTCTAAATTGCTCGATAAGGAAGACCACACACACACACACTAGTGAGAACTAAGGGATTCAAATTTGCCTAATTATGAGATTATTCACTATTAAAATGAATAAATTATCTGACTATATTCTATATTCCTTGTAAGGGTACTCTAAGACACAGTATCACATAAATTCTTGGAAAGTTGATTACTCGCTTTATAACAAAAGGTGAAATGAACTTTCTTTCATTTGCTCGGGGGAAAGTAACTTCTTTCTTTTCTTTGCTTGAGATTGGGCAAAACTTTTAAGTTTGGGGTTGTTTGATGAGTAATAAAACTTATCCATGTTTTATTCATTTCACATGCTATTTTTGCATTTATATCAATATTCATAAACTCATAACATTTCCTCCAAACTTGTTTGGGATATTTGATGAAAAGCAAGGGATTGGCAAGAAATGAACAATATTTCCAAAGAAGAGTCAACCGAGTCCTACAGCGCCTGCCTGAAGATAAATTTTTATGTACCATTCAGAACATCAAATGGTTCAAACTCTCATCACATGGTTGCATTCTACATTCAAAGATCTTTCCAACGACACCTCACACGCCCAAATCCGAGTCAAAACAAAGAAGTTATGACCCCGACAAGTTGGAGAACAAAAACAAGCAGCTGTCCAGAAACTGTCTCGCGACCAAGCAAGCTGTGTCACGACCAAGAAATCAGGAAAATATGAAATAAAATTGATATTTCTACTGTTTCGTCACATTTCACCTAGACTATATATATATACTGCTTTTAGGTAAGATAAGTAATCGGTGAGAGAACACCTTCATAGGGTTTCCTCTAAATGCCCATTTTTTTTACGGTGATTTTGATTTTTTAGTAGATCTTATACTAAGCGCATTTTCAGATTAAGGTCAAGAGATTTCAATGTCGACATTGGGAGATTTAGATTTACTATCAATGACAAAGATTAGAAGCTAAAACTGGATTTTTTTCTCTCAATTTGTCTCGATTTTCTTCATTTTCTACTTTTGTTGATTGGTGATGATTGGAACTAAGAATGGAAACATTAAACACCTCTAAAGGTCGGGGATTAATATTGAATATTCGATTTTGCAAATTTTCTATTATTTGTGGCCTAGCCACTAATTACATAATTGGTAATGTCTATAATTAACTGCTCAAAATATTAGTACTTTATACCCCAAAAAGAGCTTCAGATTTTGCGGATTTTTAGGGAGTGCCTTTGAGTATGACACAGCATGGAGATTCCCAGAGTAAAGAGCAGAACAATGGGGTATGTTAGACTTACATAGAAACCATGAACTTTACAAATAATTACTTTTGATCGATCACCAATTTACCATGAAAAGTGGATAATTGATGCTGATGATCACTTTAATGTTTAGAGGTTTCACCTTAGTCCGATGAAAGATCTTGGATCCTATGTTAGCAAAGACCCAATCAATAGGGTGATAGAAAATTTTATTAGATTTGAAGGACGATACCAATTAGATTGAGAAGGCTTATAAACTTGCTCATGGGGCAAGAATTTTCGTCCTATGAAATGGTTGTGAAGTATTGAAAGAAAACAAATTCAAAGAGGGTAAGATTTATAAGTGGGCTATTAGACCCATTTGCTCTGGAAAGGAACATGGATTCTGACTAGTGAAATGCAAGGTATGGAGAAATCCAAGCATACCATACTGTTGTCTTGGACAAACTAACATTCAACTCTCACAAATGTCAGACTTTCTTAAGGAAATGCAAACTGTTTATAAATAATTATCCCCATCCCTAGTGCTCTCTTCACATTTAGAATTAAGTAGTTGTGTGTTTGGTAGATTTTGTGGATTAGTTTTAATTAAGTTTCATTTCAATGCGAATTGATTTTTATTCGGACATCCTATTTGTCACCTAAATAGTAAAGAGTCCTTAACTGGTGATCAATCAAATGGGAGAAACCTCTAATCCTGTATACACATCCCACTTTTAGAGTCCACTTTATTATTTGTATGACTCAGGCACTCATGAAAGTGGGGCTATGTTGCACATTTTCATTTCAAAGTAGTATACTACTTGTTTCAATCCGCTTTTTTTTTTAGTATTTACTACATTCATTCCCTCGTCATTTTCTACATATATCATTCGGTCTTTACACCTCTCAACGTTGATTAAGTTGTGGTGGGCGAGGTTCTATTGCAAAGACAACCATTGTCCATTGCCAGACTAGACAACCTAGTATTGCAATTCGGGCACCACAAGAGCAAGGCTATCGACTATCGATGTCAGCTTGCAGTGTCGAGCCAATGGAACGGGTCAGCCCTTCAGCGGACATGCCCGATTCCTTGTCCAAATGAAGCCCGGTCAATTATTAATCGTTGGAACCCCTTGAACAAGAGGGACACTTTTGTCGCATATATGCGCGGGACTCTCACCCCAATCTCCTTCGACAATGGTGGTCAGGCGAGGAGTGCTCCACTCCCTTCCCCAACCACATGGATAGAAAGCCTACCAATGGTATCAGGACTGGATGTTTATTCACACAACCACGACGGCCGAGTTATGTATGACTAGACCCTAACGCTTGAGCATGTGTTTTATGTTGTGATCTCCTCCTAACACTTTTCCCTTATAGGTTGTTACACATTCTAACATGATGACTGTAATAAGGAGCTTCACCATAGGCCTGGGATGCCGAGAATTTACTGAGAGTATGCTCAATCGTCTACACCAAGCTCAGACGACAGGGCCTGTCAAGGCCAAAGTTAGTTTAAGCATTAGACAGAGGCTAAGGTCGATGGAAAACCTCCGTGAGTGCGAAGAGGGAGAGGGACAGGCCAAAGAAGAGGTACCTTGTCCTCATATCAGAGTTTGCAGCAGTGACGCGGCAAGGCCATGGAGGACAAACTAGCTAGTTCAAGATGCCTTCATGATTGCGGAGGAGGCCAAGCTGTTGTTATAAATGATTGCCCACCCGGAGGTCAAAGAACTTCACTCCATCGGGAGATTGGGCTGTATGGATGAAGTGTCTTCCACTTTCAAAGGCAGGACAAATTAAGAGGCCATGAGGAGGACTACTGTGAAGGCCTTTGAGTTGATCGCCACTGGCATGGTGTTGTGTTCAAACTAACATCTTTGAGACCACTAAGAGGAACCCAGATGGCATGTCCTGTGATTCCTCCGACCCAGCCCTCCAGGTGAGTTTTCATTAACCCTGTGTGCCTCTCACCGAGCTTTAATGAGTCCATAGCAATCGAGGCGTAATATGTGAGGTAATTAATCGAGTGTTGTTACCATCATTTATATAAGATCTTGTAAGAATTTCATGCACTTTCTACCAAAGCTAATCTTTCGGTGAGACTATTTCATACAAAGTACTGAATTTGGAATGGGTTCAAGATCTTTAATTAAACTTTCTTTAATGGTAACCCAACTCAGTACCATTTTTAAATAGTTTTAAGTTTGGGAATGGGTAACAAATGTTATTAGTGTTGGAAGGCATTGAGTTTGTACTTTATTAGTCCTACAAAGATTATGCTAATTTTAAGTGTCTAAGATGAGTTATGATACTCCTAATGAAGTTTGAACTTCAGATCTTCACCTATATTAACATTAGAGTATACGCTTCTAGCAAAAGTTTTTGAATATTTTTGTACATGTTCATGAATAATGTGATGTAGCACAAGGCCATATAGTGTTATTAATTGATTTCATGATGAAATTCTAACAAAATTAGAGTTTTATGTGTATGTCCGCTTTGTAATAAATAAAATAAAACCAAGGTTTAAGGTTAGGCCACCTTTGTTTGATCAAAGTTTGATACTAACACCAATAGATTAGTCGCAATTAAAAATACCTTCTATATGCACTGCCAAACCAACATATAACCTAAGGGGGACATATGTGGTGGTGTTATGTGTTAAAGAGCTGAAGTCCCACATTGGAAGTGCCACGCTTTCCCAGTTTATTAGTGTGATAGACCTTTTCTCTTAGATTTGGAGAGAGGGAAAATATGGAGGGGAACCAATTTGTTTCAAAATTTGGTGAATAGGAACCAAATTTATATTACAGGTTCAATGGATGGCACTTTACACTTAGCACGCACGCGCATGGATAATAATCAAAATACCAATATTATTTTTTTTATTTTCGAACATATATATATATATATATATATTCAACAATTTAGAATTATTCATGTTTGAGACATGTCTTGTTCCTAGTAGCCTAAGTGAAAAACTATATATACAAGAAAATGAAGTAGACATTGAAATTACTTCTCCAACCTCCTATTCTCGCACTTTAAAACAACTTTTCTTATTGAAGAATATCTCAAAGAGAGATTCTTCGTGATTGCTGTTCTGGTAGTCTCTAGTTTTGTCAGATTCAGAAGGAATTCACATAACTCTTCAAAGAATATAGTTTATATGGTAAGTATTAATTCCTTAAAGAGGCGGATCTTCACACCTCAAAGCCTTGGTTCATATATTTGTATCCATATTCGGCAACAACATTAAATGGATGTTCGTGTCTTCTCCACCGCACTCCAAACTTCTCCTCCAAAGCCATCAGAATCTCAACTGCTTTTTTCATACTCATGTCGTTGTCATATACACTACCTAAACAAACAAAGCCCAAACCTGTTCGTAAAAGGGCAAGAACTAAAGAGAAGTAACCAAAAAATGAATAGAGCAGTTTCAAGTTGACACCTCAGCTAAATCCCCACGAAACATTGTTTTCCTACATAGTCCCGGTATCAACGTCGAGTTGTCAGCATCCCTAAAGACAAACCATTGATTGCAACAACAGCCCCAAAAAAAGAAATTTTTTTTAACAGCTCTATTCACGGTTACTACCTCAAGAATGAATGCATTAGCCCTGCACTAGATTAGAGGGAATATTTCAACACCATCTCTAAAAGGTGAGGAGGGAAAACAAAATCTGCAGACCCACATTCTGAGTCCTACTGCAATAAGCTTCTCGTATATGGAAGAAAGGAGGGATGTGATTGCACTCAGTTAGTAACATCATCATATCAAAAGATCCAGACAACAAGTCGATTAATTATAAGCAAACTCCTTAGCTACTACCACAGAAACTATATATGTCCACAGTTTTCACAATATTCTTAAAATCCAAAATGATTTCAATTGAATTCCCATCTACTGATTCACTTGTGGATGCTACATTTGTTAAATGATGATAGAAAGACAATTCAAAAGAGGCAGGGAAAAGGAAACTTCACATTTGTAGATGCAGTTCTGACTAGGTGACCTTTCATCGACCATGGTGGCCTTCTTGTACATCTGCCTCAGAAAGTTTACACTATCCACAATTTGCAGGAAGCATAAGAAACCTAGCACTAATAAGGTCTTGACAGCAATTTTCTCCTATACAAAACTTATAATCAAGTTCAATGAGTTTGAGCGTGCATGAAAACAGGATTTACTTTCATGAAAATGCATTTCTCAACTATCAGATAGCAATTTGGGGTTCTTATAGTGGTGTGGTATAAATAACATCAATGTAGATAGTAAGAGACCATGTTAATTCCTCAAACTTGAAAAGAAGATATTAATACTTAGCTTCTAAATTTGACTTATAGACTATTAAGCTGTCATTTGTAAGGACTATATGATATTATGAAAGAGACTTGATTATTATTGAGAGTTGATGTATTATATGGTGCCTGGCTAAGGGCAAAGTAGTAAAAACATAAGGTCAAGAAAAGGAAACTCAACATACTCTATCATCACTGACTGAGATGGTGTGTTGTGAAATAACACTCAATCTTGTTATTAGAAAATAGGTAAGGCTTAGATAGAGATTTGGTGGTATCAGCGAAGTTGGTCAATGAACTGAGACATAAACAACACGCAGCCCTGATGATCAACCAGTCACAAACAAATTGATAATCAATCACAAGGCGCTTTGCGCGAAAAATGAAATACAGATTAGCTTAAAGAGACATGTTTTATCTAAATTCTCCAAAATTCGCCTGCCATATTTTAGCCAAAGGTCACAGGTTAACTTTGCAGCAAGGTCTGCCAAGAGACATGTTTCTAGTACAATATTGGAGAATATGAATGAGTGAAACCTTTTATTGTACCAAGTATGACATATAAGGTGCATGAGAAGTTTAAATACGAACGTTGAATAGAAAGCATTGCTTACAAAGACTAGATGCCCATTAAAAACGAAAGACTCTAATTGATTCATGTTTTGAATGTAAACATGATTATAACAAAGAGAATAAAAGTTACAGCTTCTTTCTTTCATGTTTTTCTTTACGTTACATTCAATATAATACTTTTCTTGATCTAGTTGATGAATGAAAATTTATTCATTATCATATTTTTAAACTGTTCCACTACTATTTGTCAAAGCAAGGTATAACTTTCAGTTTGTAGTTGCATAGTTAGTGATAATTATTGAGTATTAATTAATTTATTTTGCCAAGAAAAGAAAAAATGTTATTTTCTTACAAAATAATTTTTTTAGAGTGTAAAATTACAAAAATACTATATTTTTCTTATTTTTTTTTACTCTAATAGTTTCCTTTATTTAGTTCACTATGATCTGCTTTTTTTTTTCAAAAAACAAAACAAAAATACTCATCTAATTTTCATGTGTTTAATTTTGCCTGAAAATAAAAACAAACTAAAACAAATAAAATAAATTTGTAATTTTTTTCTTCTTATTCTTTTTTACTTAACAAAAAACCAGATATATATGGAAAACATAAAATATTTAGAGATACCCTTTTAACTTAATGATTTAGGAAATATTTAAATACTACAAATATATATACACTTAAAAGTTAACATGCCTTAACGTAAACTTCTAGAATTGTTGTTATACATTAGTGCTACACTTATTTACACTTCGAAAACAATTTCAGCTCATACACTTTCACATATTTTATTTCAACACACACTTTGGAACGTTCAACAAATCCCTGCACTATCCAAAATACAGAAAAGTAAGCTATGATGGATTTGTTTTAAGGATCACTATACCACAATAGTAACAAATTATTTATTTTTTGGTGAAGTTTGACAGTATAGGGAATTAACTGATTTGAGAGTATCGAGCATTTAACATCTTATGTTGTGGATAAAAGTGTGAAAGTGTAGGATGTTTTTCTCCTTTATACTTTCAAAAAAGAAGTGTATCCTCAATTAGGTTGATAGGTATGCTTGATTGTATATATAATGGTGATTTTTATAGGGACAAACAATGTAATAAGGTTATTTTTATTATAATAATAAAAAAATTTTGAGCTGTAATAATAATAATAATTATTATTATTATATGTTTTTTTAATTACTTAATTTATTGTTTTTTTTGACTATAAAAATTAAATAATGATATTCACTTTTCTTATCTTCCTTAAAGCCAACATACATGGGCTATAAAAATAATACAATGACATGGGAAAATATGACAAAAAGTATGTCATAGCAAAAGCTTTCGCAACCGATATGGTAAGGAATACATATCAACATATTTTTGATTTTTCAATTATTGCATGTTTAGAATTAAGAGTTAGAATCAACAGTGGGAATAAGAATTAAAGAGGAATGTAGTTCCGGAATTCTCAGTCAATGGACCGCCGAACATGCGAATAACTGCGGGCAACCAGAAAACAAACAACTAAGAGCCGGGGAGGGCCCTCCCGTCGTCGCTCCGACGCCGTTGATCTCTTAGCCTGTTTTCAAAGATCGAGAGTTGAGACTCGAAGTTCCTCACCTTATTTGTTGTCGGTGGTTTCCTTTATTGTGAGAAGAGATCCACTGATTCGTGGTAAGTGGATGATTTCCTCTCAAATTGAAGGAAGGTGGCGCATATATCGCAGAGACTAATCTTCTGCTTAATAAGACGTGGGGAGAGTAAGAGTTATTTCTGTGTATGGAGGACTGAGCCTTGTTGACGTATTTAATTCAGGACCCAAAGGTTTGTCCATTCTGAATTGCAAGGCATGGATGGAGCATTTCCTCCTGGAGCCTATCTTATCAACCTCCGTTAGATAAAGCCTCTCTGTGAAATGGCATCCGGAATGCTAACCCCTTTCGCCATAGAGGGTATCTCGATCCGGTCTTGAAGTCGCTCATGGCCGGACAGATGGACCGCCCAACCATGACCCTAGTCAAAAGGCTCATAGTTAGAGGTTTGGTGAGGCCCATACCACACGTTTCTCGCCGGATGGCGATCGTCCCATTGGAAAAGAGGACAAGTCACCGCCATATCACGGGGGAATGTGAGACAACAATGTTGTTGAATTTACCGTGGAATTTTCTAACTTTTTGAAAATGATGATGCCACACGTGTCAGCTTGTTGACCCCGACTAGAGGGTGACGAGGTTCGTTGTCCCACTAGTTATCCATGTTCCTCCGCGCAGAAGGATAATCACGTTGCCGAGACTGCACCTGGGGACGCGAACGGCGATGATTGTGACGACATTGAGCGCTTCTGCGAATCGCCGAGACGACGGTTTGAGCGAGTCGAATTGTTTTCGGGTTGCCTTGAGGTTCTAAAATCCTGAATGGAATCGCATCCGGTGAGACAACCCCATCCAAATCAGCGCTTTACTCTTCGAGCCTCCTTTCCATATTTTTGTTTTGTTTGTTTGCTTTTTTATTTCTTGTAGCGATTTATTCCATCGTTCTTCTTTCTTCTCTTCTTCTGGTTCTACCACGCCTTTACTTGGCAGACCGCCAGATCCGATTCGATGCCAGAATATACAGACGCTTAATACAACCGCTTGGTCACTAATAATGACAAACGCCATTCAAGCGCAACCAATAAAATCATATTTTACATATTTATGTATCATGTTCTACCTTGGCAATCTTGCATTTAATTTTCTGTTTCGGCACCCGTGATTCGCTTTAGGCCATCGGTCGGGATGTCCAAGGATCCACTAATGGAATTAGGCCTGTGTATTTAAATATACCCTACCGCTGACGAGCCATAGGTATATTAAAGCTAAATTGTTTTTCGAAATGTAAACGATAGACCCGGAAATTAATACGAGAGCAAAGGGTAAATTTATAATTTACTACTTGAGGACCTAGTGGCAACGTGGGAAAGAAGTTAATGTATAAAAATGCCGAAAATGAAAAAGCGTAAATAGAAGGAGTTATGTGATTAAAGGCACATTAGAGACTTAAACAAAAATGTAAGCTTTATTTCGACTTGACAAACATGGCCTAAGGGCCAAACTTGAAATTTAAAGAAAATTAAACCAAAAATTGATAAGATCACTGTCTCTCATTTTTGAGAGACCAAAACGAGTATAAGAGAAGCGCGCTACAGCATACAGTTATAAAGAGGGTAGTTATAAGGTTGAAGAGAAGAGAAAGAAGAGAAGAGATCGTGCATGAATTTCTAAAGTTTGTGGGATTTAAATGAACGGTAGGGACTAGTAGCTTGTCCCCAAACCTGGTTTTGTTAGATTTCATCCCCAACCCTAGATTTTTGAAAATGGTTGGTAAACCCTAAATGGTACAGAGTATGGAATCCTCCTTTAAGGTTGGATTCACAGGTTTAATTCAGATGTAATGGAGTTTGGGTTTAGAATGTCCCCAACTAATCTTTATGTTTGGTTTATGTATGGGTTATGACCCATATTAGAGTTGTTTTGGGAGTAATTCATGATAGGTTTTTGGTGTAAGATAAGTATTGAAAGATGATTTGAGTAGAACAGAGGTGACAAGATGCATATGGAGTGGTTTTGATGTGTGTATTGAGTATTGAGTTGGTTTTGGTAGAAAAATATGGGAAAATGGGAGAAAAACCACCATTTCCGGCATTTTCAGGGTCGGTACTGTACTACAAATGTAGTGGAATTCAAGACTATAGCAAGCCTGGTCAATCTGCATTTGCATCAAAAATCTGTGATTTGGTGATTCAATGTTCTATTTTGGACCAAGATTAGTATTTTATGCCAGAACTTAGTCATTTTTATCGATTTGGAGGATTCAAGTGGTTGTTAACTAGATTTCAAGGAGAACAAATCTCCTGAAATAGTACCTTCAAAATTATGACTCTATTCGTCTTAAATTCACTATGGGGCTGTTCAAGCCACTTCAACTGATTTCTGAACATAGAGTAGTCTTGGCTGTTTAGACATATCTTGAGTTTCTGTGGTTCAGATTTGGTGATTCCAAATGAGAATAACCCCAGCACCTTAGATTCAAAGGAGCACAAAGAACTAAAGGTCAACATGGAGTTAAGACCTCAAAGTAGGTATTACAAACTATTCATAATGTAACTGGGCACCCAGGTATCAAAGAAGAAGCCCATGTTCGGCACCTACTGAGACAGGACAAATTTCGATAAAGTACAAATGTGAATCGTACAAATATAGAAATGTTCAGGTATTTTGTCATAAGATATGTTAGTCCTGATAAAGCACATGAAGATATAAGTTAGTAAGATATAAGACAAAGGCAAGCAGACGATTACACATGAACATAAGATTATATGGTATGACATATGATAGACATACCTAAATTGAAGATGAAACATGCTAGAACACATGACAGAAAAATGCATAAATGCTAAGAACCACAGGAGATAAGTAAAGATGACAAAGATGAATGAGTACTGCATATGAATGATAAGGTATATATGAATATATATGAACGAAAATGTATGTAATGAAAAGTAATATGAAAAGTGAGAAATGTATCAATAAAGAAAAGTATAGATAAGATAGAGAAGTCAAAGACATAGAACAAAATAAGTTATAGAATGAATATGGAATATGCAAAGTATAGAAACAGAATACAAAGAAAAGTATAGATAGAGATATGCCAAAGACATAATACATAATGAATATGGAATATGCAAAAGTATAGAAACAGGAATACAAAGAAAAGTATAGATAGGGAGATAGGCTAAAGACAGAACATAACGGAAAGACACATGCAATAGGAATGTAAAGATGATAAGTAATAAAAGTTATATGAATATGTATAGATATATGAAAATGCATATGTATGTTTCAGATCTGTCACCATCGTATTTGGCCCATGCTTATGTTCCCACTAAGCGTAGCTTGAAGATCGGTGTTCAATCCGTATGGCAATCAAGAGGAGATAGAGAACAGACACCCAACACCAGCAAGATAATATCTCGTAGATAGGTGTCACTAAATATTGCTCACTGATCTCTCGATGTTTTGTATTAGATATATATGTATAAGTGTTTGTGATAAGATGTAACCTGTAATGAGCGAGTATGATTATATTTTGTATTCACTACAAAATATATTCACCAGCAAATGTACATGTATAAGTAAATGGACTTGTATATATGTGTATAGATTTTGATAGACACCAATTCGTGGTAGTTCTTAGTATATGTAAATGATTTTGTTATCATTGCAAATTGTCATATAACCACAAAATGTCTGGCCGAGAAAGAACAGCCACGAGAGTCCCAAAGATAATCTCGCTTCGACTCGTTCGACCCGCCATTCTAGTCAGATCAGGGATCCGGGCTTGACAATTTAGGCCCAATGGGTTCGAATAAAGAGAGGGGTCACCATCTAGTCTGATTTCTAACCTGTGTCTCAGAGTCGGAGTGTCACGTGAAACGAATGACCGAGGGGCGATGGACAAAGTAGCATTTAATGCGCCGTAGGTCCCATGCTGGTATATAGGGGTCGGTTATTAGATTTTTCCTTTCTCTCTATCCTTGAATTAGCATTCCTTCAAGAATGTATTAATCTTCTCACAGTATACACTGCTTATGTACTTTGCTTTGGTTATAATCAAGCCCCAAGTCACTACCACTTTTCACTATGTGTAATCATTATTTCGTTAATGTATTTGATCTTCATCGCCTCTTCCGGCCGTGGAGAGTCCCCAGGTGAGGGTAGGCTTAGGGTTTATTAAACCGGCTAAGCTACCGCTTTAGTGGCGGTTTTCACCTGCTTGGTACCGCCAACACTTCGCTTCTTCCTCCGGTCGGTTCAGAACGGCGAAGTATGGCGAACTTCCACCGCCACCGCAGTCGCAGCATTTAGGCCTAAGTGAGGACGCGCTCACAGTCATATTGTCTGGCCTCTCGACAATGGAGGAATTGAGATCCTATTATAAATCCCCAGAACATTGGATTTAGTTAATGGACGAGTTTGATGATCCACTGTGGGAACATAATGCTATTTTTACCGAGCAACTCCAGGCCTGGCTGCTTCCAATGCCTACCTTTGTTAAACAATTTTTGTAGATTAACAAGGCGTCGCCGGCCCTGTTCATCCTAATGTAATCCGATTTTATCGAGCAAGAGCTCAAACTTTTAGCACCAAATTAATCTTTCATCAAGCTGAGATTTACTTATTCATCGATATTAAGGATATGGGTCGGCTTGTCCTTCTCAATACTGATCTCCCGGCTGCAATTTTGGCATCAGTATTCCCATTCTAAAAATAGAGGCTAAGGGGTCATTCCTAGTGTGGGGCCTTGGATGAGACCTCTGCTCTCTCGACCTACTACTTAACATTAACCTGCCAAACGCTTCCTGTGTGTGTGTGTACCAGAAGCAGATAAACTTAGATTCATGAATGCATTCAGACTTTATGACTGATTGTGGATTACTAGTGCAGGAAAAATGGAGAGGCAAAGGTGTAGTGGCAGAGAAGAGGCTGAGAAGATTCACAGACTATTGGAGATTTCGAACTAGGCCATTATTGTGTGAGGTTCTTCGACTTAGCACTCCTTGCTAACGCAGACAGAGTCTCACCTCACAGCCTCCCCGATTATTCCTCACACACATCGATTGTGGGTGGAGAACACTTCACACCGATCTACTAGGATTTGCTCGTTGTGTCGTAATCGTCACCAGGGACCCAGAGGTCACATTGAGTCGAGAACAGCGCCACTGGGCCTCGCTCTTCCTTCGACGCCTACTAGCCGTGTCCAGCTTCTGCCCACTGCATCTCGGTCCAGCGTGGAGTACTGTTCCATGGAGCCTCTTGCCAAGAAAGAGGATTGGTCCCGCCTTTAGTATTGACGATCAAAAGAAGAGGACTAACTGGGCAGATAGTGCTTCACAAGCCTGTGAAGATTTTATACCTCGTTCATCAATTGCCGCCCTTTCCTTCTTGAGGAGTAAGAAGAGGAGGAAGAGATGACAGGATTGCTAGATCACCATGTCGCGAGAAAGCAAAACCGGCAAGAGGAACAGAGGCCAATGGAATAAGGGTTTACCAGCCCCTATGGATAGGGCTTGAGATACAAATAATCGATCCCGGCCTCTCCCGAAACGGGTCTAAAGAATCGCCGGCACAGAGACACGTTCCAGAACAACCAAGGGAGGAAGCTCTAATCGCACCCGCACAAGTGGTTCGTCTTCCAAATGGCCAAAAGCCGCCCTGCAAGTCATAAGTCGCGCGCAACAGTGGCAAGAAGTCGGCATCCGACCGATACCGCCAACTTCTTTATCTGCTTTCGCGCCCCGCTCGGGTGAGCGGATATGATCGCATCTTGACTGACGACACAAGTCCATCCTTCGCCGAAGCCTTCAATCAGGTGAGTCTCGCAAACATCATCTAGACAATTTGTACCAGCACACTACTACCGCCGAAAGCCCAGAGAAGTAGGGACAGGTGAGGAGATCTACTGCTCGCTGAGATTTAAAAGATATTTATCAATGGCCAAGATAGGATGCAATTTCATAATCGGAACCACCATGCACGGCCGGAGATGGTAGCAAGCCGTGAAACTTATACGATGAAAAATTTCGTTGTTATCAGCCGCTTGATTAAACACGCCGCAAAGACACATCGTTTCGCACATGTCCTTTCCAAAGACCGTGAATCCATCAATCGCCGATTGCCAGCTGGCTTCGCCATGCTGAGTCCGAAGTCACGCCGAGGCCCAAGACCAATCCGCCACCTGAGCTAGAGGCGTTAAAGAAGCCGCTGGAGAAGGGCGGCTCGAGCGAAACTATATAGGATGCCACCGCACGAGCGCATACTACTGAGATTAGCAATGAAGCACTCGCAACAGAGGTCGAATTGTCCGCCCCGGAACCAAAGTGTTCACCTCCTCCAAAGACGCATCATCAAGGTTAGAGTCTCAACTTTGGGTTCCTCTACCAGCCTTGGTGTTCCGCTGAAGGAGGCTCCACGAGGCAGATAAGAGAGCTACCGCTAAATGCATGCTGCATTGTCTCTGTAATTATGGAGTGCTGGGCTACTGGTTGACGACTACGCTTTCCGAGAAGAGTTCAAATTTTGTGAGGCCGGCATTGGAGGCTTGAGCTCAAGGGCAAGGATGTGGATTTTTTAATTATGGTTATGGTCAAGGCGCCAGCGCACGAGCAGATGTGAGCAAGCCTGCAACCCTCCGCGATGCCGATACATCTACTCCTCCGAATTGAATTTTCATAGAACCAATGGCCCCAGTCTATTTCATTTTGTCCACCGCGAGCCCATCGATACCGCTTCAAGAAGATTTTGGCATGTTGCCTCCTGGTGCGAGGAGAGGTTGGATATACCATCGAGCTTTACCGCTGTGTGAGGCTATCAGTTAGAGCCAAAGAGTCAACAAATGTATTTCAGATGACACCTTTCTTGTTGTATTAGACATTTTATTTTCGCTTTAGTAAAGTATCTTTTTTTTGTTTAATAGGGTTACAGATATAAATGCCTTGTGATGACAAGATGTGCCTTATTCCGCATTCCTGTTTAAAAGGGCATTTTACGCTACCGTCAGGCAAAATATTATTTAGTACTGGCCTGACACAATATCCGGATTTTGATTGTTAATTTGTTAGATTATCCATACCGGGCCTGACAAAGTCATTTCCTTATTGCTTATCCACTTTGGTTAACCTGCTATGTTATTCAGATATACCGGCCTGACAAATACTTATCATGCCATCCGTGACTTTTAGGTCAATTGAATAGAAGTTTTTTATCGCCGGATAGGCTATTTTACTACGCCTATCCGAACTTTAAACTGGACCGCTATGTTATTTATACTGGCCTATGTGTCATTTATTATGTCAGTCCTGACTTTAAATGTTGATCATAAGAGAGAAAATGAACATTTGTCATAAGAGGAGAAAATGAACATCCATGTTGATATCAATCATTTTATTGATAATACCTTAAGATGCAGAAGATTCACATTCTAGGTATGGGGTCTCATCAAGTTTGTCTAAGGCATGTTCTCCCACCTCGGCTCGTGTTATAAGACACTAGCCCTTCCTATTAGATTGAAACTTTCTGTCGGGTCACTGTATTTCAATACTCTTATACAAGACTGTGTCCTGTCGAATGTCGAGTTCGCTGTAGCTTATCAGAAGATCTTCCAATCTACCGGTAGGATGCTATGATGGTCACGACTCTCGCAATTCACCGTGGTCAAACCCTTGATCACATTTGTACTCTGTTCGGGATGTTTGTCCTGACAGGTATACCACTCAGTTG
Source organism: Tetrastigma voinierianum (assembly GCA_016808115.1). Classification (NCBI taxonomy): domain Eukaryota; kingdom Viridiplantae; phylum Streptophyta; class Magnoliopsida; order Vitales; family Vitaceae; genus Tetrastigma; species Tetrastigma voinierianum. Next base: position 593,609 of record JAEQBH010001140.1, read on the forward strand.
GGATAATAGAAGGCTTCCATTCCATACATGATTGTGAACCTGAGATACCAAGGCTGTTTTCAAGGGAGTGGTTCAGAAGCCTGTGGTACTCCCAGGAGTACATCCACCACGGCCCTCAGAAATAACTACGGGCCATTTTTTCAAATACGCACAGGTTTGTCTCGAGGCCTCGCTGTGCCATCATGGCCGCATACGGGGTCGGGAGTATAGATTTCATTCACCTCGATAAGCTCGAGTAGACTCGGTCAAAATGGGCCCATTATTGACAATTGATCCCAGGATGCCGACGACACATAATGTCTTTCCGGCAACCAGCAACATCCCGCTTTTAATCGAGGAATGTTTACTTCAACCACTTAACATCGGAAGAATCGCCATCGTGCAACTTTGTGCCGCAGAGGTAGTGGTCCAACTATATCGATCGCCATTGCGCAAAGGGCCAAGGGTTAGAGATGAGACCGGGCCCTGGATCTACATTTTGATCTGGTAAGTCGCCAACATCAGACTTTCATTTATAGCCAACAACATCAGCCTTCTGTCTACCATCAGATTTGAAAGGGCCCGATGGGCCAAGAGTTCTACCGCTAGGTGATTTCAGATATTCCTTCATGCAAACAACACACATACCGGCTCTATTCGGCGCCAGCATCTTCGATAACTGACCGCCAAGGACCGCTTCAACTGCTGCCCATCGAACAAGGAACTGTCACTGGATTTGAAGTTTACGGGCCTTGTCCCTCTCCGTTGGGAGTTGTCCCGCAGCGCAGACAGTGATGGTCCATCCGTAGATCACTCCAGGGTCCTATCATTGATTCACCAAGGATGCAATTGACGTAAACTGCTGATAGAACAGGCGTAATATGGTTTCAAAGATCGGGTGTGAGAAGCTGCCACAAAGGCCAACGCGCCCGCCTTTTCATTATAACTCTCGGGACAAGAGTCATTTAAGTACGTATTCGCTTTCTGGCTCGGGGTCTTGGGACTAATTTTGTTAACTTGTCCGAATCACCAATCGGGAGCTCAATCAAGAGTCCGTCGTTGCGACAGTATGTCGCGCTCGAGCTCCAAAATAGTAGACGGGCCTAGTACTCGACTCACTGTTAGAGAAACTCAACCCGAGCCGTATTGCCTTACCGATCTTATCTCCGACTTGTTCTCAACTACAAACCAATGCCCGCCTGATCAAATAGACTTCACAATATTAAGAGTCCACTAATCTTATTTATCTAGGCATGTTTCATTTGGGAGTTCTTTATAAAATCAACTAACACCGCTTTTTTTAAAGTTCTCAATGTATTGGATGTCAGACGACTTAGTTCGACCGCCAAATGTGTCATTCTCCGATAAGTTAGGTTTATGTACTGTGTCCTGAGGGAGGCCGTTAACACAATGGGATGCTCGAAGTAAGGATCGGCGTTTCGCTGCCATCCCGAGGGCTGCGGCCCGTGACGATGGATGTACCGGTTTTTGCATTAGTTAGTGATTTGGTCGACGAAGAACACGGTGTTCATATCATTTCTGTTTTCTTTCAAATGTGTTGCACTTATCAAGCTATATCCGATTGTAGGAAGAATGAGTTTCGCCGGCAGTCAAAATCATGGCGTATCTGGGAGTTCAAGAAATCGCTGATCAGAGCAGCGTCGATCACATTCTTCATTCCATCCAATCAGAATAGCCTCAGGCGGCAGTGCGCCGTCGGTATCCAGGGAACCAAGAAATAAATCGCTTCGCGCCTTAACGCTCACATTGTTGTACTTTCGGCAGCTCGAGGTCGAGACTCGTAATCCGCTTACCGAAGGGTTACCTATCCTCCGTGTCATCATGAAGCCTGGAACCGCCCCAAACATTGACCCCGAATGCGCACTTGCAAAGGTTTCAGCTTCATACCAGGTTATGAGGAGGTCAAACACCGTTGCAATGTTAGCGTTGATCCGCCGCCTCGACTTTATCAACATATCATCTATATACCTCCATAGTTTTCTGCCACGGCCGAACATTCGTCACCAATCGCTGATAGGTGGCTCCGGCGTTCTTTAACTCGGGCGGGTAATACGCTAGTGAAGAGCCTGGAGGTGGAGGGAAAGACGCCTCGCGGCCGGCGCGCATGGGGATCTAGTGGCAAATGAGAATGCATCTAAGAATGACAACATGCCATGCCCACGACGCCACAACAATCCGATCAATGCGGCGAGAAAGCTATCCGGGGGCATAGCGTCAGTATAAGATCCGTAGTCTACACACACCCGCCACTTGCCTCCTTTTTTAAGAACTACTACCACGTTAGCGAGCCATTCGGGTATTTTACTTCTCTGATAAACCCAGCCTTTAAAAGGTTGTTCACCCCGGCCCGAGGATTGCGGGCGGTCCCGGTGAAGTAATCTATACTTCGTCGAATGGTCCGGCCGATGGGAGGACATTCAACTATGGGAGGCGCTACGTGGTTTATCCTCGGCTATGTCGGCGAATGGTTCCGCGAACATCGCCGAGCGCTTGCCGTTAACGCCTGCAATCGGGCCTTCTTTCACGAGGGAATCGATGTACACCTGTTCGCCGCCAACGACTACGGGTGCAGCCCACGCTAATTGCCTTGTCTTCGGAGCGTCTCTGAACGGCAAAAGCCCAATTATGAAGACGGGTGAGTCACTGACCAGCTATCGCTTTATCTCTTTCGTGTCGTGGAATCGGCAATGATAACACCGACGAGTCGCCAATCGATACCTCGGCAGTCAAATTGTCGAATGCGTGAGATAACCGATAGTTTGTGGCAGGTTGAGGAATTGGCTTTATGGCATGCGCCGTCACCAGATAAAGATTGTACGCCCAAATTCGACTACTAAACAACACTCTGTCGAGCCATCGCATCACATACATGAGAGCAATATCAACACGCATGAGCGAATCTATCAACCCTGGATAAAACTCTACCGACCGAAGCATGATCGAAGCGGACTTTCATCCGCTGGCGGTCAGAGGTGCAATAATCAACCACGCGCCCGGATCGATGAGGACCTGCAAGTATCAAAATTTTATTACATAGCGTGAGTACAAGTGCATCATAACGGGAGTGGATGATCCAAATCTGACGATGGTGAGGAAAGGATGAGGCGTCATCGATCGACACTCAGCGGATTAAATGCTTCCTGGGTATTGATGGTAAGCGACTGGCTTTGATTGAGGTCGCGCGGAGCATTTTTCGCCTCTACCTCTGACGTATCATCAACGACCGCCTCCCAAGATAAAGTTGATATAGGTCGTCATTTAATGTTCAAGCAATGGCAACAGCCTATCGAAGCAGGGCGCTGACCGCGGCGGTTGGCTCTAAACAAATCCTTCAAGGTCTTTGCCCGATTAACTTCAATCATGAATCGCCTGATATCATTGATTTGTTTCATGGCGGTCCGTAGAAGTCACATTCCTCAAAGGACTGTTATTGTTCAAGAGGCCACTTAAACTCTGGGTGATCCTGACAGGAAGCAGAAGGTCGAAGATGTTAAGGGGGTGGAATTCGGGGAGTGATCTTTCTTTCTCGGACTGTTCTGGGGATGGCCCTTGCCCTCAGCTTCCTTCACTGGCTGATTCATTGTGAAGTCGGTTTGCGTCAGCGCCAGCATCATTATCGCCAGAGGCGCTGGATATTATCCTCTCTAGAGTAGAGTATTTATTTGCCTGCCGATAAATTTCCATGGTTATGGGCGAACGACGTGGATCGGAAGAAAGGAGTAGTCGGCCCAAAGCTTATTCAAAATTCTGCAAGATCAGATCTTATACTATAAGAATCAATTTGTTGGACTACCACAATCTTCAAAGCAGTCCCATGATCGCTGTCCCGCTTGAGGATGGACCGAGTAAATGATGTTTCCTTTCTCACGTATCGGAGCACAGATATCGAGAGAGACAACAGCACCATAATGCCACGAACGAGTTCAGAGATCCCCTTGAAGTTTGTAGGGAACCACGCCAGAGCTGGTCCTTTCGGAAGTTAGCTTTAAAACCTTGTAATGGTGCCGCCGTTCTCAGACAAGAGTTCATCACCGGTCGGCAACATATGATCATATGGGTCGGAAGAGCCACATACATAGAAAATAAGGAAGATGAATCAGCTGAGAGTGCTTCATATCTAAAATATGCCGTCCAAGGAGGACAAAGATACAGCACGGCCTCTGACAGGATAAGATATTACTGGCTGAGCGCCTGGATGGATACCGGTGTAGAAATGGGGGCCGTTTCAAACTCAGGTGGCAATATGCTCAAGGGCCACTCCGAATCGGTCTATCCTCGCCCTTCTTTCAGATTCGCGCCTACCGCCATAGCCTACCGATCGCGAGGTCTCTTTCTGGATCTAGCCCGCATTGCTCAAGGGTGGTGAACGACGCAGGAAGCGGAGAGTCGCCCAAAGAGAACTCGCCATCACCGTGATTGCCAGGCGGTCGGCAGACGCAGCTTTTTCCCTTATTCCCCCGCCAGTGGTACTTTCCGGTACACTGGGGCTTATCGGGCCTGGCTGGACTCAAGAGGTCCGTAAGCTGGCCGTTTCCGTCAGAACGGCCCGCATGTTCTCGTAATTCACATCTGCCCGCTCGCCCTCCCGCCGCCTTCCATCTCCGCGCCGTAAGAAACTAGTCCTCGATGGGTGGGTTTATCGGGTTGCTGGACATGGCGATAAGTTCCGACTGTCCGATGGGATGAGCGGGAACCACCAAAACCTCAGATGACGGGAGATCACTGGGGAGCGATTTAACCCAGCTCACAGATCGCCTTTGAGATTTCCGCTAGCATTTCACGATGGTTGACTGTAGTCTCTGAATCTCCCTAGCTGCCACCGACCGCTTGACGATCAACTATGGTAATCAGAAACAAACAACTAAGAGCTTAGGAGGAGAGTCTGGCTGCCGCTTCCTCCGACGCCAAGTTAGATCTCTTGTTCTTTTTCAAAGATTGTTTTAGACTCGAGTTCCTCACACCTATTTAGTGTGTCGGCTTCCTTTATCAGGAGGAAGGATCCACTATTCGGTGGTGGATGATTTCTCCCAATCTAAGGAAAAGGTGGCGCATATATCGTTGTGGCGAGACTAATCCTTCCTTGTATCGAAGACTGCAGAGAGTGCGATATTTCTCGTGGTATGAGGACTATTTCGCGGACGATTTTCCGAATGCAGACCAAAGGGACATCCATCTTGAATTGCATACATAGGATGATATACTTTCTCCGGGAGCCTATTCATCAACCCTCGTTAGATAAAGCCTTCTCCGAAATGGCATCCCGGGAATGCGAACCTTCTTGGCTATAGGAGGGTATCCGATCTCGCCTTGGGTTGGGCCAGGGGTTTATAGATGGACCGGCTCCAACCATGACCTCTAGTTGTATGGGTCATAGGCTGTGAGGGTCGGGTCGGGCGCCCAAGGCACCCACAAGGCAGAGAGGTTTACATACTTTGATCTGTCTCCCATAGTTCAGACAAACAATTGGGAAAATCATATGTTCGAACAGATCGTGTATTGATGAAATTGGTCTGATTATAACCGCTGTAATCCATCATACTTATGAGAAGAGAGTTGCAGCAGTAGGTTTCCTGCTGATCTCTAATGACCATATGTTCTTTTCCTTCCTTGTCAGAACTCTCAATAATTTTTGATCCGAACACCATAAAATAGACGTAGATTATTTGCAGACACAGTTCCAACTATATTTATGTAATTTAAACAATTGGGATGGAAGTGGGACGTCGACATACCTAGTCCACCAAGGAATAACACCGCTTCTGGATTCTGTCAATTGATCACAATGCCATCAAAGAAAAATATACACTCTTCTTGATAAGAGTATCGTAGAATGTTGAACACCCGCATTTCATCATTTGGTCCATGAAAATCAATCTCACGCCTACAAGCCTTAGAGACTGGCTTTATAATATTTTCTGCTGGAACCCTGCATTGTCGCAACGAGTCACACGCCGCCGGGAGATCATACACCTTAGAGGCATCATCATCAAAAATAAGTAGTGGTAATAGCACCCACACCATTTTTGCAGTGGAAATCAATAGCACGGGTCACCACACGCCCATGGGAGCTAAGAACGGGCGCTCGGCTCGTGCGCCATTTCAAAGGCTAGGGTTAGTCCGGAGAAGGTCAGAAGATCACCATTAATATATCCCAATTTGTCTCTGCCGGAGATATACATCTCAACAATTTGAGACAAGAGAGCATAGTTGGGATACAACATACTAAATATACTCTAAGAACTCTTACATCAAAAGCTCATATACTTAACAAATGTGTGTGCAAACATGCTCTCTAAGTACATGGTCATATGACTTATTTAACAAGTATGAGCCTATAATTAAGAATATGTCGTCCCATCATGTTCAATGGGAGATGTTAGTTTTTTTAAACGTTGCCACAGATGACTGGTTAAATCATTTTTTTTGTATATTTGAATTTTAAATTTGTTTAAAATTAACTGATAGCAGAGATGAGGAACATGTTTTTTTTTTTATATTATAAATCAATTTACAATCTAAAAGAGGATTATTTGATAAGGAATACCAAAAAAGGAACAACTCTGGTTTGCACTGTTTTTAATTTTACTCAGAAAATTTTGAAGGAAACAAAACACTTTGAAAGTCTTCTGTGGACTCTTGAATTTTGTTGATTAATTGAAGGTAAGTCATCTATGTTGTGGCATTTATACTTTCTGGGGTTCATTTTAAAACATATATTTTGTTTTAATATGAGATCACAACATATATATATATATATATATATATATATAGAAGTATATATATTAAGAAGAGTGTAAAATATCTTCCAGTACTGTACACCAGAGTGAATTTATTAGATCATGATAAAAACACCAAGTCGTGCCAAATGTTAAAATTAACTGCAACATATGCAAGTAAAATATTATCATGGTTAGTTAAAATTTCAACAAAAGCACTAAGCCATGCGAAACTTAAATTTGTCAACATTGACTAAGCAATGTATACAGAAAAATGATGGTTTTCAATTTTATCTGCTGAATGTCACGCAAAATAATAAAAGGAACAAACCAACCAGAGGGACGTAAAGATCTTATTAGCTGTCCTCATCCAAAGAGTAACGTTGAGAACACGTTTGAGGTGGTTTGGGAGTATAAGAGCAAAGCAGAAGAAACTGCATCATAGCAAATAAGTAACGGGCAGACATATTAATATCACCAGATATCTATGTTCAAATCACTCTTCACCAAACAAAGGAGCTGCACAGAAACAAACTCAGCATGGCTGCAACGTGATATAAAGAGACACGTCAAAGCCCATAAGAGCTTTCTTGGCAAGTCTCTTCGAAAGTCCTTTTGGTCGTATCTAGAGGTTAGTATGGACAGAAATGCGACCGCCGAAGTGACCGAAAATGTGAGAGCAATCAGAGATGAAATTGCGAAGACAATAAAGCCAGGATGCCGCTCAAGGTCTGGTCTGCCGCTGCCTTCTTCATGCCGCCAGACGGTGGCTGTCGTAAGGAAGGCCACCGTCGATTAATACGTTGCCACAATGAGCAGAAGCTGGAGGCTCTTTTTGCTTCATTTTCCGGGGCTCTTCTCTTACCAAGCCTCCGGGTGATGCCAAGGAGATCTCTTTGGCTGTCTTGTTTTCATTGTTATGACCACAAGTTAAACCTCTACAGAGGTTACGCACTGTCAATGAGTGTGCTGATTAAGCTTAACAATTTAAATCAAACGGCTCATAATTTATGGTAATGGAAGATTAGTAGGTTGTGTTTGGTTCTAGAAAGTATGAGGCTTTGTTTGAACCCAATAAGGAAAGAAAATGATTTTCTTGTGTTTAGATGTCACTAAAAAGATCTCAAGAAAATCAAATATAAATCAAATTACCTAAAGACATACATATTTTAAATCATACATCGATGAGTTATAGGTAAATAAAAACAGTTTAAAAATATGAAAGAAAATACTATATTGACTTCACTCAATCTTTTTTTCACATTTTTCTTCCTTCATATTTTTTATATTCTTCACATTTTCTCTCAAATGTTTTGGGAATCAAACATAGCTCATAATGAAACAAGTGTAACTTCCGCATGTTATTTGGTTCAAATAGTTCAATATTAAAAGCAAGAAGAAAGAATACGATGAAATATAAATTTGAACCATTTGATTTCCACCGCATTTGCGAAGGTCGCAAAGCGGTAAGGCTAATCACCTAATGGCAGGAGGTAGCAACATGCACAGCATTAAATGCACCTTGGTCGCGCGGTTGACTAATGGCCTGTGTAGTTTGGTTTCATCATTTTGACTGACAAAAGAACTATATTATTGCCTTCTGACCTCTGTCCAGAATCTCAATGGGAAGCCTAGAGATTCGCTTCTACCATCAGTTATCCTATCTTTGCTACAATTAGCATTATGTCTCCTTTTGAAAACCTTCCAATGAAAGACTTTTTGATTTCTTCCATAACTGCCACCGGAGCCAAAAAAAAATCTAAAGTGAAATGACAATTTGATCAAATCATAGACTAAGGTAGAAAGGGATAGAGAGGGGACTAAGTCCCAAGAGAGGAGAGGAGAAGATGAGAGATGAGAGGAGAGAGAGGGAAGATGAAGGAAGGGATGGAGTTGATATGTGGTACATCACTACATTATTTAATGCGTAGAGTTATTAGGCATTAAAAAGAACACTGTTTGTCACCATTTCAAAGCATATTTTGTGTTGGATTCAAATCCTCAAAATGCATTATTACCTTAAATGACTCATTTACCTTTACATGCATATTTTATTAAATTATTTCTCAAATGTATGTTAACATTATTCTCCCTAAATAGATGGAGAGTTATCACAAACCAATAAATATTCCCCATGAATCAAACATAGTCTCCAAATTAGAAGCTTTAAAAACAGAAAATCAATAACTTCAGAATAAATTAAAATGTAATATAGAAACTAGTAACAGTAGACACACAAATGAATGCTAGTATCAATTATTAAATGATATACCACCCATCCAATTGTGTCCAAACAAATATAGTAGCCAAAAATATTTGGAAGTATAAAACTCCAAATAATAATTCAAAACTATTAAAAATATATAACTCCTTGAAGTCACATAATTTATAAGATGTCTAGAGTAGACATTATCATAGTTTCAGTTCTAAAATGGTCATTCTCCTACTTCAATGAATCCCTTTAAACGCCTGGTTCTTGTGAATATTTCATTTACTATTAGTTAAACCTTCCCTATCAAATTAATAAAATTTTCTTATCGACCCTTTACATTTCACTAGTGTTTAAAAGAGATGCAAACTTTACATACCTCCAACCTTTCTCATGCATCTCGGGAGGGCTCAGACGCCTTGAATGACATACACTAAATTTCCATATTATGTTATTCAGAGAATAATTTAAAAGTACTAAGTGCATATATGAAACATACTATATGTTCTTTTGTTGTAACTTTTTATCCAATAAATCTTAGCAAATGAAGATTAAATACACATGAACTGTCAAGCACCCCAAAACCCACTCTGAAGGATATGATGACTATTTCATTCAATTAAAGGCTAAAAGGTGAATGATCCAAAATATTCTTTTGTGATTGAAAATACCACTATTAAATTTGTTTAGAGCAGTAATACAAAATTCTGCATGTCTCAAATTTCAACTTAAAGCCAAAACATTAACCAAATGTTTTTGTTTAAATAACTTACATTAATAATCAAATGGGGATTGGAGAATTTAAAACCATTAAAAGTATATAAGCTTGTTGAGGTCATTATAAAACAATATGAATTTTATTTTGTTTTCACTTAAATGGTCATTCTCATCTTCTATATTTTTTCTTTGAGTACTTTAGTTTTTTTCCATTCCCAACCTTTTCTATTGGTTTCATTTTTTTCTTATTAGATCAATAGAATCTAACTAGTGTTTAGAAAGAGAGGAGAGAGGAATGAGCTTACATACAATTTTCACCATTTGGGGATGATCACAAGAATCTTCGATTTCTCCTGATTTCCTCCAAAGTATTTATACCCAGAGTCATGTAATGGTCCTGCTGGGAGATGAAGAGAAGGTCGGTCTCCACAATATTTCTTCTTAAAAATTAGGTCCTTCAAGACAATCACTCCTTAATAATTTAGCCCCTAAACCTCACTTACCTTTAGAATGTCATTTAGTCTCAAGACAACAGTACGCCCTACTATTGTTGTGAGAAGATATTTCCTAGCATGAGGTCTGTGGTCTGAAACAGACCATATGTTCTTTCTTCTTTCTTTCACCTCTTTCTCTGTCTCCTAATCCGAAATAAGACGAGATGGTTAGTATATTCATGTCATGTATAAGGCTGTACGTGGATGGCAGCAGGATATACCCATTAGTCCAATATGGTAATGTAGGATCATAGATTTGTTGTTTTATCAACTGGGGAAAATTGTGGTCTTTCTTAGGCAAAAGTCATGTTTGTTTCATATATGAAATGTGTATTAGGTTAATAGCTATGGAGTAAAATTTTATAAGAATTGTGTAAATAGTCTAAATAATTGTGCATGTACAATAAATATGAAATAAGATATGCCTATGTATATGAAACTTAATTATCTTGATTCTGAGAATATCGTATCTTCTGAGTTCTATTCTTTGTTTATTTGCCTGCATATGCTTCTGCCAGAGTTATAACATCCATCTTCATCTGTTACTTTTTGAACTACAAATTCTTAGGTTCTTTCATATGATACAATATTCACACTCATGAAACAAGCACAGTTACTTCACATATTACTGTTTTTATACATTTTTTGATAATAATAATTTATATAAAATGTAATTATCTAATTAGAAATTACATTATTAGAATGACTATTTTTTCGTTACTGTTTTTAATAGTAAAGCACTAAAAATTATCAGTCACCTGCTGGTATTTTTTCAATACCATTTTTTATACCTGTCTTGTAGTTCTGATAATTTTCAGTGTTCTGAGCCCGTGAAAATGTTTATGCATCTGTATTGATCACTTGCCAAGTAAATTGTCAAATGAGAATAATATTGTTCCTTTTGAGTTTTTCTGAGACATAAACCTTGCAAAAATATATAATATAAGGCTCTCACCTGTCTGCTTCTACTTGATTAATAGTTACCAAGCAAAATTTCACAGTGAACATCTTATTGATGAACTGTCTGGTGAGAACCACTTAGAATATATAAGGTTAATATTAGAGATGGTAGCACGCACACATATTGTCTTTGAATAAAGAAAAATTTGGAATCTTGACCTTTTTCCAGTTCAACTACAAGAAAAGATCTATTGTGAGGAACGGTCGAAGTATATACAAAGAAAATAAATAAAAGTTTATTAGTCTGACAACAGAACAAAGAAAAAGTTATATAAAGGAAAATTAAAAGCCCAATTGATTGTTCTCTTGTATTTTTACATTTTAGTTACAAAAACAAAAGAAACTATATTTGGGATATTAACTCCAACTCAAACTGATGTTTGCCATTGGACACTACTTTTTGTAATCCATAAGTTGATTTAGGTTAGTTTTTATCAACTTTGATTTAAATACAACAGCTTGGGCAACCTGGATGTTTGCAACCCCTATAGGTCAATCCTCTAATGACATATAGCTCATCTATATGGGTCTAAACATCTTCAATCCTCTATAACAGATGAATTTCAAGACGCATTGTGTACATGGGATATAATAGAGAACATCAACCCGTGATAAAAAAACACTCAAAATAATCCAACCATATATGAAAAAGGAAAACATAATTCGCTAAATAGGACAATCACAACAATATATCAAAGGATAGGCCTGGGTCCACTAAGATGAGACCCTACCAATGTCTGGCTATTAAACATCGGTATAAGTACATCACTGATGGAAATAAACTAAAGCAAGAACAATTGAAGATCCATAACCCTCTGAATTAGCAACCCCAAAATGTGTCTGAAGATAAAGACCTCCTGAAACCAATAGTACTCAACCAGTATGATAATGATCTAATACTTATATCTCAACCAAGCCGTAGAATAACTTACACCTACATTCCAATCCAAAGAAACCACTAACACCTCAAAAGATCTCATCTCCAACATAGTGCTTATGACTCCAACACCTCATAAAACTCACTCACAGGCATCTGTCTATCTGATAACACTCAAAAGTCAACAACTTTTCCTTTCTCAAACCTTTTATATCACTTTGATGCTAATTCAATCATAACTACCTTATTTTGTACGAAAGCAGTTAGGTCCAATCTCAAACTAATTTTTTTTTTTTTAGTATGTAGCCGTTTTTTGTATTATTACTGTTTGGATTGCATGAGGATTTGCATGAGGATATTTGGGGGCTCAAGTTCAAGTTTTGAAGTCTGGATTGAGATTTAATCAAGAAGCCTTGAAACATGATTGAACGAGACGAGAAAGAGAACCATGGCACCTTTGAGTTTATGACCCACTATTTACCCACACCTAGTTAGGTGCGAACATGTATTTTCCTTACTCTATACACAAGATGTAGAGAGTCATGAGTAGTCGCCCTAATCATATGGTTTGCAACGTAAGCCCTCAACATGATGGATCCTTAGGGGTAAAAGTGCTAAATCTTCTAAGGAAGATGTGGAACAAAACATTTGTCTGCCCAGAGTTTGAGGCAAAGCCTTGGTGCTCTAGGGGTTGGAGTACATTCAACTCGTTAGATGATCCTTGATGTATTCGGCGAAGAAGGTTTGCACTCTGGCCACTAGTCATCTTGAAACTGCAAGTCCAACCAGCACACAGATCTTCTTGAGAAGATCCTCCGTCAAGAGAAGGACCATGATTGTCTCTGTCCACCAAAGAGCCAAGTGTGTTTCTTCAGTACAATGATATATGGTTACAATCACAACTCATTATACATCATAGAACATGTTCATCGTTATAAACGAAAGTAAGAGAGCACCATGATTATCCTTGAACATCATTTATTCTTGTGAAACTAAGACCCGAGATGCTTCTAAATTCCTGATTTACAACCAAATAATCAGCCAACCCATAAAAATAAAGCTAATTGAAAAAGAAGATCTTTCAATTAGCAATCTCACTAGGGATTACCAAACTAAGTGAAGAAGACCTATCCCAAAGGACTCACTTAAACCATTATACCTACAAGTAGCCCCAACTAACATAAGTTATTCAAAATTTTTATATCATGAACTCAAACACAAAGAACTTAATCACTATCACCAGTTGAACATGACTAGAAAATGAGGATCAAACAAATGGGCAGATTTGGTAACTGAGCCTAACTAATCCACACTAATAGACCTCAACAATCACATCCAAATAGCATGTCGGGCAGCTGCATAATCGATCTATATAATGTCCTGTGCTAACTTAACAGATAAGAGTAGTACAACCATCTCAATTGTGGTGGCACTACAAGGAGGCTCAGATCTGAGAGTCACCACCCGCATCTGCAAGCCTTGCACATACCAGCCCAATGGCACCTTCAAGAAAGAAGACTGATATCCCCGGAGCCATCTGGTGAGGCTGTAAAGAATCTAACTATATGCAATGGGTGGGGAACCCCAGAAACTGAGTTGTATAACGACTATGTTGTAGCATGAGGCGAGCCTATCAAAACAAATGGCCAAGGTGGAACCTGACTATGCGTGATGATGCCAAGGGTAAGGTGAATACGACTCATTAGACTGTGATACTGATTGACTCCAGTGACCCTCTGTCTCAAAGAAGAAATTTTTAAACATCTAGACCACTCAATGATTATTTTCCTTATGATTTGTTAGGAAGAATCTAGCCACAAACCCTAAACATACCTCCTATGCTAAAAAATACTGAAGTCAATGATGCAAAATTCTAGAATGATAATTTAATCAAGTGTCTAGGCAATCCTCAGTTGTAATTCTACAGTACCTTCAGAGCATTGGTTTCTATCTCTCTTTTCTTCTTGAAGGTTGACAAACAAAATTCAGGGCCATCTCCCATACGCCAACGGGTGAGAAAATAAGTAATAGTCTCATCTGATCCTGGTTCACAAAGCACTGATCTTCCTCAATACATCAATAGCAGTACTGAAAGAATATTGTCTCAAAAACTCATGTGCAAGGTCATCCCAAGTCCTTCGCCGAGGTGGATCTACCAATGCAAACCATTGCCCTTCCACACCACTCAAGGATAATGGAAATAAGGTAACCAATTGTTTATCATCTCTACCAAAGGCTCTCATGACCAAACTATAAAGTTTGAAGTGTGCTTGAGGACATCCAGTGGTGAAGAACTATATATATATATATATATATATATATATATATATATATATATATATATATATATATATATATATATATATATATGAAGTTTTCTAACTCATGCCAAATTTGTATTTTAAAAATAAAAAGAATTGACTACAAAAGAAGATACGAAAATAATTAAGACTAAGTAGAGAAGAAATAATTAAAAAACACCAAGAAAGGAAAAAAGCAAGGAAAACAAAAAGAAAAGAACCTTGGCTCACAGCCATTTTAACTATGACCTATGCCAGCTGTGGCACCTTTGAAAGTGTCATGAGAAGATTAATGTAGAAGGAACCGTTAGGTAATAAACACAAGATTCGAATATTTTCCTGTTGATTTAACCTCAAGAGGAGTCAATAAAAATGCAGCCAAGAAAAATATATAGTTAAGGAGATAATCATAAAAACAGAGAATTTTAACGTGAAAACCTCCCAAAGTGAGAAAATAAAGAAAACCACAGGATCTTTGCCTGAGTCCACCCAAATATCCACTTATAATAATTTAGGTACAAACCTGTTCTTAAACTACAGGCTCAACACTTGCTTTTCAACACAACTCGAAGATACCCTCAAGATCCTTAAAACAATGAAATCATCTTAAATAGTGACAAAATAATAGGCAGATTTAGCCTCAAATCAAGACAGATTGATGAAGATCTCACCAAAATGTCTCTCTAATTTGATATATGAATAAAGAAAAACTTATGTAAAGTATACTCTTGGTACCTTTTTTTTCACATCACATCGCACAAAACTACCAGATACAAATTCGCCGCTTCACCGCTTCACTCGTGATAGCACGGATCATAAATTTCTGAAACACTGATTGCCGAAAAATATTATCGCAAAAAGGTTTTTATTGCAAAGAAAAATGTCGCCGCTTATTTTTCTGCATACAAAACCTCGACGATGCCTCCCTCGTGGTTTACATTAACTCAGAGCCTCTACTACTAAGAGAGAAAGGGCCTATAATTGGTCGACTCATTACACCTCCCTAACCCAACATATGGATTACCTAACATCTTAGTTAGAGTCCATGCCGCGCAACCCGCACAAAGCTTCACTTTCTCTTCCGGTAACAACTTTTGTCATCATA